>CM066164.1:84298743-85498743 GCA_033629205.1 Lithocarpus polystachyus
GCCTTATCTTCTTTAGCTTTCC
The DNA here is from genome assembly GCA_033629205.1 of Lithocarpus polystachyus. Lineage (NCBI taxonomy): Eukaryota > Viridiplantae > Streptophyta > Magnoliopsida > Fagales > Fagaceae > Lithocarpus > Lithocarpus polystachyus. Next base: position 84,298,766 of record CM066164.1, read on the forward strand.
GGATCCTGCAATATGCCCAATTGCATCTGCCAAGCCTCACCGGCTTCTTTCGGCAAATCTCCAATGCTTCCCAAGCTCCAAAACACTCTCTACAGTCTAAAAATGTGTGGGTTGTGTTTGGGTACAAATCTCCTCTCAAGGTATGACAATGGAAGAGGGAAAGAGAAGAGGCTAGAATGATTTCTCACTAAGGATGAGTAGCTCTCTCTCTAAGGATGAGTAGAATGATTGTTTTGTTATAACCTAGATTTGAATAATTTACCTAAGTAATCACTTGGTTAAATAACTAGGTTAAACTACTTGTGTTTTAAGGGGTCTAAAAATTTAACAAAATTCAACAAAACTACAATTCAAATAAAAAAGAAAGGAAAAAAATAAAAATCACATCAAAATCAAACTCCTACTCTAGAATATGTAAAACATATCAAATCTGATGTGATTAAGCTAAATATCCAATGCATAATCAAATTCAAAATTTTTAATAAGGCTTTGAAGTAACGCAATAGAAATATGTTACTATTCCCAAGTGAAAGTGTTGGATATAACTTTATATGTAATGATTGTGACTCTTTTTTCTTAATAAAAAAATCCAAGAGTACAAAGGGGAAAAAAGTAGAGAAATTTTTTTGAAAAAAGAAGTATTATGTTAATACTATTATAATCTAATCTAACATCTAATCCAACACGTAAAAAATGAATAGATAAATAAATAATCTTAAACACAAAATTGAATTTATTTTCTTAAAAATCTCAAAGAATACAATAATGAAATAAGAAAGATGAGCAATACAAAATATTTGTAAACACTTAAAACAATTACTCAAGTATCTAAGAATATCATATGATAAAGACATAACAATTTGCTACTAATTTGTTAAACAAAATATTTACAAATAGTGAAAGGAAATTGCACAAAAACCATCTTCTTCAATTGCACTAACTATTCTTCATCATATTGTCCAGACTATCCTGCTAATTTACAAATAAATTAGAACATGACAACAACACAAAATATGGATATATTATAATATGATTTTTCCCTAAATTAGGTCAACAAAATCAAAAGTAATTTAGTGTTGTAAATAAAATGATAAAAACAATATTTGCATTAAGGAAAACATATGAATTAGTCAATAATAGGAAAATGAGAGTAGAAACCTCATAAAAAATCTAACAAAAAATGATAAATAAATTTTGAGAGAGAGAGAGAGAGAGAGAGAGAGAGAGAGAGAGAGAGAGAAATAACATTTTTGTGTGGGAAAAATGCATAAAATGGGAGAGAGTGACAAATTTATAGTAAGATAATAAGAATAAGAAGAGCCAAAATAAAAGAAGATAAAGGAGCAAAATTATACGTAAAGTTAAAATCGTCTAAGAGGAATATGTATGGACAATACTTAGTTATAACATCAAAATTAAAGTAGATGCATATATAAATTTAAAACCGCCTAAGATGAATTTGTAAAGCCAATGTATTTATACAATAAAATTAAAGGTGAAAAATAAATATGAAAAAAATATATGTGACAATAACGTGGAGGATGCGGTGACTTAATAGGAGCGTAACAACAGCAAATGTTACATCCTATGTAAAGTTAAAACCGTCTAAGAGGAATATGTATAAACAATACTTTGTTATAACATCAAAATTAAAATAGATAAATATGTAAAGTTAAAATTGCCTAAGATAAATTTGTAAAGCCAATATATTTATATATTTAATATTGTCAAAAAATATTAAACGTAAAAAATAAATATGAAAAAAATAATGATGTGACAATGACATGGAGGACGAAGTGGCTTAACAGGAGCGTAACAACAATAAATGATACACTTTAACTTATATATATATGTGTGTGTGTGTGTGTGTGTGTGTGTGTGTGTGTGTTTATTTTTTCCTAGTTCTGATTTGTCACAGTGTAATACTTGTAGATACCTCATTTTGTATTCGTTGATAATTTTTGGTCTCTGACCCTAATGATGAGCTTGACATATGTCAACCAAAGGCAATTAAATAGTTCACAATAGTTTAGAAGTAATCACAACTCAAAAGTGCTCAAATAGTTTTGAAAACAATGTAGAAAAATGACATTTACTCACTATTTTGATCATAACTTTTGATCTACAAAGAATTTTTAAGTGAATTTTATTTCATTGGAAAGTAGACATCCTGGGATTCAATTTTAATAGAAATTATGCTTGATTTGGATTTATATTGAGTGATTTATGACCATTTTAATTTGGGCCAACTGTGTAGTCGAATTTAGGGTTTCTAGGAAGCATGCGTACGCATGTGCAAAACCTGCGTATGCAGGCTCGTTTCTAGACCTTTAGAACTTGAGATTTGGGCCCCTTGAACATAATTTTTTAATGGAGGCCCGCCTTAGACCGTTGGAAACGTCCAAAGGCCTCTAAAAAGCTCTGAAAATCTTAGTTTTAACGTATAAATACTCACCTTAATTATGTCTCCAATCCAAACCCTAGCTAGAGATTATTTATTTTTTGCCTCCATCTTTTCTAAAACCCTAGTTCATCTTTTTCTAAACACTCACACATCACCTAAGCATGTTTTTTATAGATTCAAAACCTCTCTCTAGTAGTTTTCTAGGGCAAAAACTAGTTTTCTAAATTGTTTTCAAAACCTTTTTCAATTAGAGTTTGTTCTTGAGTTGTGATTCCTAAAAAATATTGTGATTATTTAATATTCTTGTTCTCTCAATCTAATCTTTGTATTGTAGGCACTTAGGGGTCAGTTATATAAACTTAAACTTGTGATCCTAAGCAAGGTGAGTGTTTGATCAATGATTTCTTCACTTGCTTGATAGGATTCATGTGAGTTTCTTGATATAGTTTCTTTAATTCTTATATTTGATTTGTTTGATATTTTTAATTATGTTTGATATGTATTAATTTGATTTTGGGTTGATTATAATCTATTTTGGTTGTTCTTGTTTTATTATTTTAGTTTTATGTAAAGATTGACATGATTATTTAATTAATGCAGTTTAGTATACTTATTTGATTTGTTTCATGTTTATTATTTTATGTTGACCCTTGTTTTATTTTATTTATGTTAGTTTAGTATTTAGGGTTACTAACATGTTTCTAGATATTTGTGTTAATATCTTTGTCTGATTAAACTTGCAAAATGTGATTTTTTGTAACTTCTGTACCAAGGATGTGTTTGCATACTCGAGTATGTGTGAAAACATCAATAAAAACAAGAAAAAAAGAAAAAGAAAAAGATTGATGTACAAGCACTACATAAAAGCCCATGAATCCTAAAAGGAAAAATTTTGGAAAAATATAATTTGGAGGGCATGAAGAGATCTCGAGCGGAACCATCTAAAGTAGGCTTAAAATTTGACACCTTGCTTAGGGTGCTAAATCATAATCTTTGGAGTTCAAATCGCAGTTGTAGCAAAATATGATTTTTGTGTTAATATCTTTATTTGATTAAAATTTCAAAATGTGATTTTCTGTAATTTCTGTACCAAAGATGTGTATGCATACTCGAGTATGCATGAAAACATCAACAAAAACAAGGAAAAAAAAAAGATTGATGTACAAGCACTACATAAAAGCCCATGAATCCTAAAAGGGAAAATTTTGGAAAAATGTGGTTTGGAGGGCATGAAGAGATCTCCAGCGAAACCATCTGAAGTAGGCTTAAAATTTGACCCTTGGCTTGGGGTACTAAATCCTACTCTCTAGGGTTCAAATCTCAATTGCAGCAACCAAGATTTTACCCTAATACCTGCCTTAATCCCATTGGTTGAGCAAATCCCAAGAATCTCAACATTTAATGCAAGATTAGCCAAATATTCACCTCTATCTGATGTAACCCAAAAGAGCAAGACACCCCAAAAGAAAATCCACCATTTTTAGCTCAAATCTTAGGATAGCATTTTGGCACCCTTCTTACTGACCAACCTTACGATTTTAGACTCTTGCTAATCACCCCCTTAAGCTCCACTATAAAAGAGAAATCCTGATGTGTGAAATTGGAGTCAGCGGTACTACTTTACCCTGATCTATGGTTTGTCAAGCCATGATCAAGATGAAGAGAAGAGATAGAAGAGTGCTACAACAACTCTTGATAAAAATCTACAAGTTTCATTATAATAATCAATTTGATAATAACATAAACTTCATTTTCTCAAGGTCCCCCTACACCCTTTTATAATAGAAATTCACCAAACTTACGACTAGCGTTCCTAATCAAACTAGGAAGCATAATAAAGATGGAGATAAACTAGGAAAGCAAATAAATCTAAATCCTAATTCAAATTTAAATACAAATAAAACTCCTAAGTCAACTAAAATACTAATAAGGGATAAATATAAAAGCAAATCAATTAGGGATGTGATTTGCTGCTTTCCAACTTCTACGTGTGATCTGCTGCTAAAGATAGACATCATCATTAATTTGGGTCTGCCGCAGACTTCTAGACATTTCTGCCGAACATACTAGAATATCTTCTACAGGACTTGTGCATGATTGGCAGATTAACCTTGAATAAGGAACGCAATCTTCTGGATATGTTGACCTATTATTTCTCCTTAATTTTTGCCATGGAATTCCATCAATCCCTTGGTTCTCGCTAAGTGCCAAATCTCAAAGGTTGCTGCTGTAGAATGCTTCTTCCTCATTAGATGTTCCTACATCAAATCCCATCAGCTCTACCAATACACACCAAATTTTCATTCTTGTGATTTTGATCCTTAGTTCATAAAAGAGAAGCCATCTTTCAGACTATAGATAAGTTCCTCCGCTCATAAATAACCCTTCTCAGTCCATAAAAGCCATACTCACTTACCCTCGAACATTACTTTCCCTTTTCAACAAATCCTAACTCCATAAATGTTCCTAAATCAGTTATAAGTGGCCTTACCCCTACAAAGGACTTAATACAGCTGAGTCTTCTCATTATTTCCCTCCATTTCTCCACAAACTTGCTCACCTATTCACTTAAAAGTAGCCTTTACTATCGGATATATATCCCTAAGAGTCCGTTTGGTTGGAGGGGTGGAAAAGAGGGAAGATAGAAAATAGTTAAAGAATGAAAAAGTAGGAGGATAGAAAAGAATTTAACTTCTCTCCTTTTTGTTTGGTTGGGAGTGAAAAATTGGAAGGATGGATAAAGTGAGATTATATAAATTTACTCATATACTCTTGTTAAAAAATGATACCCAATTAAAACAAAAAAGTTACAAACAACCAAAAAAAAAAAAAAAAAGCAATCACCCAAATTTATTATAAAAATAAATAAAAATATTGTCCTAAAAAAATCATGTCTAGTTAAACAAAACAACTATTAGCCCTAAATAAAAAAAAAAGAAAAAAAAAAAAAAAAGGAGAGGCAATTGGACGAAGCACATGGGCATTTTTGTCAATCAAGCAAAAATGCATCCCCACCCAATTTTCTCCCCATTTTGGGGAGAAAATATTTTGGTGGGCCTAGGAAGAAAACACCTAAGCCCTACCAATATTTTTTCCCTCCCCTCCCTTCAACCAAACAACCACCAAAAATTTTTTCTCTCCCATTTTCTCTCCTTTGTTTTTTTCCATCCTCCCTAAAATCCACCCAACTAAACATACCCTAAGTACCAAATCTCAAAGGTTGCTACCATAGAATGTGTCTTCCTCATTAGATGTCCCTACATCAAATCCCATTAGCTCTACCAATACACACCAACACTCCTAAAAAATTCTGTCATTCTTGTTATTTTGATCCTTATTTCATAAAAGAGAAGCCATCTTTCAGATTGTAGATCAGTTCCCCAGCTCATAAATAACCTCTCTCAGTCCATGATAGCCACACTCACCTACCCTCAAACATTCCTTTCCCTTTTCAACAAATCCTAGCTCTATAAATGTTCCCTGATCAGTTATAAGTGACCTTCCCCCTACAAAAGACTTAATACAGCTGAGTCTTCTCATTATTTTCCTCCATTTCACCACAAACTTGCTCACCCATTCACTTAAAAATAGCCTTTACTATCTCGCATATATCCCTTATGTATATATACTTCATAAGAATCTTAGTTCAACATCTGCCGCACTAAGATGGAATCTCTCTCTTCCCTAATCTCATGCCAAACAACCCATTTTTTCTTACCATGGAACCTTTGGTCTTTAATTTTTGCTTTTCCAATTAAAGATATAATGTGTTTGTAACAATGGAGTTCTTTCCTCACATTGATGTTGTAGTAGCAGAAAGTACCCTAGACCATTTTGATCAAGACACACTTGAATTTGTTCGATAATTAACTGTTTCGTCATCAGCTTAATTATACCCTACCGCTGGAGAAACTTATTTGTTTGCATTTTCCTAATAGAACTACTTTTGTATCAATTAATGTTTTCTTAGGCTTTAATGTTGTTCTTGCTAAGGTGCAGCCTTCATTCCTTGCTTGGATAGTCCTATCATTATATTGAAAGACTTTGGGTGGCATTTCCAAGCCCAAGGTTAAGTCTCAATTTGGCCACCCCATATTTCATTCAGATGCACTAATTTTTGCCCCCAACAACAACTTTTTCCTTTCCCCCCAACAACTTTTTTCCTTTGGTGAATGATGAAAATTGGAAGCTGACAATGTAATGAAGCAAACATTAGTTGAGTGTGATGCATTAAGTTTTCAAGGGTGGAGTACTCGTTGCAAGACAAGATATTGTTCTATTTTGGATGGGACAGCTAGGAAATAATATAGGTGCACAGAATGACTTGATATAAAGCAAGAAGTAGGAGTCTGCATAGGTCAGGTTGAGGGACTTCTTCAACCCAACCCAACCCATCATAGAGGTCCAACCCAACCCATGTAAATAAAGTTGGAATAGGTTGGACCCATGGATTGGACAGTTTTTTTTTTTTTTTTAATTACTATTATTATTGTTAAAGAGAGAGACAGAGTGAGAGAAAGAGAGAAGAAGAATCTGGAAACTTGTATATATTTCCACTGATTATACACTCTGAGTAGTTTATATACACCTAAACACTTAGAATAACTGCCCACATTATGCGGATTACAGTTCTACAAAGATTGGGGAAAGTTTGTTAGAGTTGGTTAAGCTAATCACCAACTAATACTTGATCCTAACTACCAGCTCCTAAATCAGACTAAATGCACCGTTTCACTTAACAACAGAATAAGTTTCATTAAGCAAACGTTGCGTTTAGGTGCCACCTGGATCAATTGAAACGTTGCGTTTTACTCAGCTTCCTTCTTCGTGTGTATGCTTCTTCTTCGTGAGCTTCTTCGCAGACACAGAACTGTGTTCAACAATATCTTCACAATGTCTCACATGGGAAACAAGTGCACCATTATCAATTCCTTTATTTGTCTTGCAATCATAAAATGGGGGAGCATGAAAACAAGGCTCCATTGACATGGCCTGATGGCATAGAGAGTTTTGAAATTCTCAAGCAATCTTTGTTTCATTAGTAGTCTGGGAGTTTACGTTACAATTTTTGTTTCATTATTAGTCTATTAGAGCAATTTCTTTTCCCTCACTAATTATCTTGGTTTAGCGCGTGGGTTTGTTTCATTAATTTTGCAATTTTTTGCTTGTTTAGAAGCATTAATTTCTTTTTAAGTTAGTGGATTACTCATGTGGCATAATCTTAACATTTTATTGTAAAAAGAAATTATGAAAATTTAAAGAACTCCTAGAGGATCTTGATCCCTATTTTTAATCAAACCACTGCTTTACATACTTGTACGACTTCACACATCCTTATCATTAATATTACCATCTCAAAGTAACATATATATGACATCACCGCCATTATTGTAGTTTTAGCAGCAACTTATCCAGAACCAAAGTATATTATAGTTCTGAAATCAAGCTTAATATATGGTACAAGGCAACAACTTATTTGGGACACTGTTACATGTATTACTGCTAGTTATTAATGATTAGGTAATCAATTATATCCTCCTCGCCCAGTGGTGTTGTAGCTGTTGGATCCTCCTGGTGTAATGGGGCCATTGTATCCTCCTCGCCAAGTGGTGCTGTACTCCGCTTGAAGTAGCCTTCGTCCTGCATATACAAATATTATGTTATCAAATGCTCCCTCTCTGTTTCTTTTAATAAAGTTAAGCTTATTTAAAAGTTAAAAAAGAAATAAAGAGAGGATAAAAAGGGCAGCCACACTCTGAGTGCAGGCTTTAAATTCTTATCGTAACTTTTAATATTGCTTGAACGGAAAAAAATGGTTGAGGTATTCATGCTAAATTGCATGATCCTATAACTCCGTGGAATTATAGGATCATGCGAGAACTATTATAAATTTTATTATACAAAACTAATTGTCAATGAATGTATTGATATGATTAAAATTTGTAATATCCTTACTACTACTATTTTAAAAAACGAATTGGCAAAGAGATTACAGTTTTTTTTTTTTTTTTCTTTTTATGATAAGGTAAATAATGAGGGAGGAGGTGCCATGAAAACGCCATTATTACTATGCTATTACTTGAATCCCCTGCTGTAATTTAAAAACTGCATAGGAAGATTTTGAGTTTCGATGCAAGCTAAATGAAACATATGAGCCAAGTGGAATAAAAGATGCTCAATGATGGCCATTTCTACAAACCAAGTTTGACTTCTGGCTCTGCATTATCAACCGCAGCAGTAGCCCCCTCAGTGAACATGAGGAGCATGATCGCAACAAGAACAGCCAAAACCATAAACTTTGTGGCGCTAGTTGCAGCCATTTTTGCCATACTAAACTTCAGAGCTAGGGAAAAGATCAGTTTTTCTTGACAAAAAAAAATCTAGAGAAAAGATTACAATTTACAATGGGGAGTCTTGGGGTCAGAACACATATTTATAGGTGTAGATGAGGACAACTACAAGTGTTTAACATTACTATATTGTGAAAAATCTGTAACTTAGTTGATGATGCCTATCCAGTTTATCTGTATGACGTGTCTTTTCTATGACTTAATGGTTATCCACCTTTTACTTCAAACTATTCGCAGATTCACACTATACTTGAGAATATATAATTACTATATAATGTGTTAAAATGTATAATGAATTTTCTTAAATTTATTGAAGATAATGTGTTCTTCTTAAAAATTGAACTACTTCTAAAAATATTTTCCATCTCTCTATCTATACAAAAATATCATTCTATTATTTTGAGTTTTTTTTTGGAAAAAAATTGAGTATGTTTAATTGATATTATTCTTTTCTTTTCATTTTGTGAGAAGAAAAATTATTCTTTTTTCAAGTGATCTATATTCTTCAAACTTTTTTTTATAGTGTGTTATGTTTTCCTTTTTTTTATTTCTACAACTAAATATTTTTAAGTTTTAAATTAATTATTTAAATTTCTCATTCTCTTAAGAAGATTGTCATATTAATCAAATCTAATCACAAATATACAATTGATATCACTCAAATAACTAATAGGTGTGGTGGGGCTTTTTTGTATTTTGGACTGGGCTATTTCCTGTCGTACTGTGGCCCAATAGTTCTGGGGTAGGAGAGTTGGGGCTGGCTCGATTGAAACCCACCTCAAGCCAGCTTATGCACAAGCAAGGATCCCTTTGCAGAGATCTTGGTCACGTGCCCACGGCAAAGAATGCTGTCACAAAAAAAAATGTTATAGCAGGAGACACATAATAGAATAAGATAGAAAGATACTCTAACTAAAATGCTTACTGCCAGCCAAAGACAATATTAAGACATCTTTTGCAACAGGAAGAAAACATGATAATATGAGTATGCAGAAATAAGTTAGCAACAATAAAAAGAACAATGTTAATGCTTAAAAATCATGATAAAAGAGGAAAGGGGATTAGTCTGCTAGACTTAGCTCCTTGGAAGATTTAAGTCCAAGAATGGAACCAATCTCCAATGTGGGCAACCTCTCAGGGTAATCTTGTCATAGAAATTGCCCATTTTGAAAGAACGGACCTAAGTGACTTATTCCTAAATCTCTTGGCTGACTAGAGGGTAGGCTGTTGAGAGGGAGAGAAGGGAGCAATCTATTAGTGCATGCCTTATCACACTTATGTTTTCTCTCTTTTCTTCATATTCTCTCATTTTTCTTTCTTTCTTTTGCTTATCCTCTATGTTTTTCCCTTTTGCTTTTGATTTCTTTCTACGTTTCTATTATTCCTTGTTTTTCCGTTCTTGTTCTATTGTTGTTCAGTGTGCACAGCTAAAGACTTTTTATATTGTCTGCCATGATAAAATTTACCATTTTACCCCTCAACTGCTTTAGGCCTATTATGGGTGTCTTCCCTGGCCACCTACTAGTCTGCTGGCTGCCTAGCCACCACAACTACCCTGTGCTGGCTGTGCCACGTTCCATTCCCAAACAAAGGGAATTTTGTCTTATTTTCTTGCTTTTTGTAGCATTCCCAGCTCGATAAGGGTTAGGTGCTCTCTCTCACTAACTCCTACAGCATGCACCTAGTGTTTTCAACTCATCTCTCCCTCTTTTGGGTGGTATATCATCCCAGTAGGGCATTTCCCTCAAAAGAGCTTGAGTAGGAATCCCAAAATAGATTTCCCTCTTCTTTCCATCACCAAACCATGCCCTCTCTTACCTTTGGCCTATGGCCCACCGTGCCTATCTTGACTGGGTACAAGTGGGTGGTACCTGAGCCTTGTGCATGCTCTACTCCCATGTGAATCCATGATTTGTCTGCTATTCATGTGTTTGTCATTGCCTGTGGGTTTTTCTGGTCTTGCTACGTGTTTTTGCTGCTTATTTTTAACCCTTTGTGCCATAGGTGAGTCTAGGTCTTCATTCTTTGCATCTCGTTTCCTTTTACTACTGGTTTGTGGGCCAGTTGATATTTTTTGCCACGCCACACTATATTGTTTCTGCCATGCATCGCTTAGCTTGCTGGACCTCCTTTAGGCCTGCTATGTATTTTCCTTACTTAGTTCGTGTTGCCTAGTACTTCTACTGGGTTAGTTTTCATACCATCTTGGGCTTCCTTGGCCCACATTATTTCTCTAGGCGTCCTCGACCCACTTCATTCCTTTGGGCATCCTTGGCTCATTCTATTTCTACATTCTCATGGGTTTTTTGCTAAATCTCTCGGGCTTTCTCGACCTAATTGCCATATCCTTTACTCTTGGGGTTTGTTGGCCTTTGCACCAACCCCCTTTACTAATTCCTTTCTTTGGGCTCCTCCGGCCCATCTTTGCTTGCTCTTTACTTCTTACAATTCCCATGGGTTACTACTTCCTTCTTTAGGACTCCCTTAGGCCCATTTGCCTTCTTTGGGGCAATTTTACTATTTTGTGGGCCCGTGTACCATTGTTCTTGCCATTCAAGCCTAATAGTTTTTCTTACTTTTCTAATTCCTCTTTCTTCACTCTTTGTTATATTGTTGGGCTTTTTCTTGCCATTGGCCCTTTTCATTTTTTGCCAAAATGGGCTTCAACAATAAGCACATTCAAATATTACAATTGTTTACTTTGATTGTTAAATGTTATTTTATTGCACTACAAAGAATTAAAAATAGTATATAAGATTTTTTTTTTTTTTTTTTTTGTTTTCTTTGATTGTTAAATGTTATCATATTCAATTATAAGGAATTAAAATTAGTATATAAGAATATAATATTATTATGTTACATAATATGATTTGGATAATTTGGTGTTTATTATTATATCTTTTCTTTTTACCTTTTCTTTTCTTTTCTTCTTATTTTATTCAATATTTAAATTCAGCCACATCCTTCTTATCATTAAATTATTAATATTTTCTCTCCTTTTTTATTTTAAAAAATTAAACATATAATATTTTACTTAAATTCTAGTAAATAAAATTGTCAAATTCTCACTTCCAAAAAATCTAAAAATTAACTCAAACCAAAACTATAAGAGGGAGAGAGAGAGAGTATATGTGATGAGAAACTCACAAAAAATGCCACCAAAATGCATCCACCCAAAGTATCTAAAGTAGAGTTGCAAGAAAGAATATATATATATATATATATATATGGAGAGAGAGAGAGAGAGAGAGAGAGAGAGAGAGAGAGAGAGAGAGAGAGAGAGAGAGAGAGAGAGTATTCACTTATTTGTGTGGGCAAAATATAGATTGAATGGAAGAGAGAGAAGCAAATATTCATAGCAAAAAAAATTGGGAGAAGAAGAGTCAAAATAAAAGGAAGATGAATGGATGGAGGAATTACTAGGTTAAGGTATAGAGTAGTGGGGAAATAAAAAGGTAAAAGTGAGGAAAATGTTGGAGAAAGAATAATTGTAAGGTGATAAATTAATATGGAGAAAAATAATTAAAAAGGAGAGAGAAAATGTTAGAAATAAGTGGATGATGTGGCCGCTAATATGACTTAAAAGAGTATAGTAACAATAAATATTATGTTTCAGTTTTTAGATATAATAATATAGATAACTGTCATTTATTGCAACTAGTAAAATATTGTTTTACCACAAATCCCACATTTTTACAACAAAGTCTAATTGATAAGTTTTTACGAATTTTCATTTAGTTTGCGATATAAAATTTTAAATTATTATGAAAAATTTGTGATTTAAGATTTGTTGTAAAATTATTGCCATAATATTTAGCCCATATTGCCATATTAGCTTATAGAAAGTTTGTTAGTCAAGCACTGCAATATTTAAAATTGTAATAATTGCATGGTGGGGGTGTTAGCATGTTAGGATTGAAGTAGAAACTTGCACAAAAACATGATACATCACAATACTGACACGTGTTCACGTTTCATTATTACCAAAGTAGCTTGTTTGGGAGAAAGAACTCTTTGAAGAGGCACCATTACTTGGATAATAATTAATAAGTATATATGCATAAAAGGCGAAAGTACAAATTACAATATTCAAAGACCAATGAAATTTTGGTAAGTGATGCTAAATACCAATTGGAGGCAACCACACAGGTATGAAAATTAATTTCCTCTCCCTATGCCACCAACTGAATACACAAAGGAAATATCTTCTCTTTTTATGGCTTTGGGGCAACGGTGAATGAAATTAATTTCCTCTCTCTCTCTCTCTCTCTCTCTCTCTCTCTCTCTCGTTAGGGATTGCTGATTTTGAAACGAAGATGACGGTGTTGGGGATTTTATTTGTGTATCTGATCTGTTTTTTAGATTCTTTTTTTTTTTTTTCTAAATAAGATTTATAGTTTTTTACTAAAAAGAAAATCACTCAAAAATTGAATTGGGTTCATGTTGTGCATGCCATTGCAGCTGTTGCTGCTGAATTTTCATTTGGATTTATGGAGATTTACGGTCCCAGATATGTGTTCATGTTCAAGATCCTCTATTCATCAATAAACAATAATAGAAAGAATGAGTCGAATTCTATCTCTATCTACAAATTTCAGTGCCATGATCTTGACAGATAATGTATAGACTTTAAAAACCTTAATAACTAGCTTTTCTGCAAGTCCTTTTGACGTAGCTCCTTTTGTCTTTAAGAGATTCTTCATTTTCTTAAAAAATTTTAAAAAATTGAAACAAACTTTCAAATAAAAGATTATTACTTATTCTTATTATACCTAAATTATATAAATTAATGAATTACCTATAATGTCTTTTAAAAAAAAATCAAATAAGAGTAGAGATGATAAGATTTTTTTTTTTTTTTTTTTTAAAGTACCCACTCAGTACCCACCCACGTGATTTCCTTCTTACTAATAATATAGTGAATAAACATAAAACATATCATCCATAGCAGCGAAGCTATATTTTTATAGCAGTGAAGCTATATTTTTAGCTATTTAGCACTATTTTTAGCTATTTAGCACTATAAAAAGTTACTTTATCTATTTTACGTACTCACGTGCTGTAGCAATGGATCTATTCTAGCTTTCAACACACAAAAATAATATAAATATCACAATAAAATAATATATCTACTACAATAAAATAATACATCCTACTACCAAAAAATAAAAAAACACCACAAATATTCTAACCAACAGTGTGAACACAAAATATATATATATTTACATTTGAGCTACAATGCACAACTCTCTTTAGCTGTAAACTATAGTTGAGAAGCCAAATTTTTTTGCTATAGCTCCACTGCTGCAGCTCCAAATAGCTTTTTAGCACCACTACTGCAAGTGCTACCCAGCACCAGCCACCGGCCCACCAGTGCAGTACTCCTACAGTAAATAAGACTCAATTATTTTGAAAGGGGCGACAGCCACTACGTGATATTTTTCCACCGCGATTATTTTTGAATGCGACATGTTGATTTTGGAAATGATTTTTTTTGCCCTACAGTAATGCACCAAAATTCATAAGAGCATCCATAGCAGTGGAGCTAAAAATTTAACTTTTTAGCTCTACCAAAAGTTATTTTATCTATTTTACCTACACACATGCTGCAGCAGTGGATCTATTTTAGCTTTCAACACAATAAAATAATATAAATATCATAATAAAATAATATATCCTCTACAATAAAATAATATATCTCACTATCCAAAAAATATCCACAGCACCTACCACAACCACCTCCACCATCAGCCACAGCCACAGCCACAACCACCACCACTAGCAGTCCACAGCAGGAAAAAAAAAAAAAACCATCAACCGAAAAAAAAACCACCAACGAAACCCAGAGAAACCCACGAAATCCAACCACAGCCACAAAATCTGTGGCGCTCTTGAGCTCGATGAAGGCGGTGCCGATGGAGCTTGGATCGACGATGAAGCTTAGGTCGGCAATGGAGCTTGGATCGGCAATGAGATGGAGGACTAGGCGAGATAGGTAGGCGACGTGGGACGGCAACGTGGAACCCATAACAGATCAGCGAAGCAGAGAGTAGATGAGGGAGAGAAAAAAAAAATGAGAAGGAAGAAGGAAGAAGAAGAGAAGCCGAGAGAGAGAGAGACAAAGAAAGAAAGAGAAAATATTTTTTAAGTGAAAGAGGAGAGAGAAATTTAATAAAATAATTTTTTTTTTTTTTTTTTAGCTCTCATGAACAGTGCACATCTATAGATGTGCACTGTAGCAATGGAGCTAAAAAAAAAATAAGTTTAGCTCCACTGCTGGAGCATGATTTTAGTGTTTGAGAAGCTAAAATGTAGCAATATAGCATCACTGCTGTGAGTGCTCTAAATCATATTCTACCAAGACCTATTCAAGTTGGATTTTCTACTGCAAAAAAATAAAGTTTGAGGAACCTCAAATATAAGGTAACAATTTACGAAAACCTCACTTTAGTAATGATAGACAATGAATAAATAAGAAAGGCTAAAATATTTTTTTCGAACCAAAATTTAAAAAAAAAAATTCAGTAGTTTAGGGATTGTAAAAAAAGAAAAAAAAAACTATGTACAGTATATAGTTTGGGAATTAAAAATAAACTTTTTAAATTGAAAATTGACAAGTAAAATCTTTTTAATAGTTTAGGAGGAGTGACAAATGAACTTTTTAAAGCTTGGGACAAAAAACTAAATTCATGCAAATTTTAAGGACAAAAATTATATTTTAGCCAAAACTTTTTTTAATAGAATACGAAGTTTGGTTGTTATGAATCTTTGGCTAATATTATCATTAATTTCATTTTAAAAGAATAAATTGTGAGTGTAAGAAGATAATATTAGAAATAACATGAGGATTAATCCCCTCATCCCTTCTCACTTGGACCACAACTTGCTAATGAGACAATAGAGTAAATTGAACAATACTACACAAAAATAATACTAAAATTTTTGGTCATCAATCATAGACAAAATGAGTCAAATGCTATATCTTTATCTACAAATTTAAGTGCCTTAATAATCTTGGCAGACAATATATTGACTAGGTTTAAGTAAAATAGTAATAAAGAAAAAAATTTTGAGGATGTTGTAACTTGCTTAATTTTCTTGGTAAGTTCTTCCCTTGTCAATCTTCTTCCTCTCTCTTTGTCCTTATCCATGGATGGGCTGGAATTTGTCATCTTGAAGTGTAGGAAACGGAAATTTGAGTTTTGAGGCCTTTAATTTGATATAAACTCTAGCACCAATTTCCAAATTCTTGTTAGGAAATAATTGCATTAGAATCAGAAAACCTTTTTGAATTCTTGTTAGCAAATAATTATAAGAGAAGAATATTCAAACAAAGATGGTTTCTCATATTTGTTTATGGGTACTGTTAACGGGTGCTGTACAGCACCCGTTAACTAGCATATAGAAAACTAATAAATTATGATTTTAAATGATTCTACTAGTTATACAGGTTTTTTTTTTGTTTTTTTTTCCTCCCTTCTCTCGCATATATCATATATGTCATAAAAGCACTCATAAATCAATGTGAAAAAGCTCTTTTCTCATTGGCCAATCCACTTTCAACATCTTACTGAAAACTGAAAGTAGGATAGGACCCACCACTTTGGAAAATAAATCAATCATGTAACTTGCCATGGATTAATTGACCCGCAATTCTATCTGTCTAGGCAACACTATTATTAATGGGACAACAAAATTATATCAATACATTTTATGAATCACTCTCAAAATATATATATATGAATAATAAGTTGGTACCACCATATCTCCACTATTAATAAGTTGGCAAGCATATTTCCACTAATCTACTTATAAATTAATATATTTACGTAAATAAATAAATTGAAGATTATATTGCAGTATTTGTACGGTTAATGTTTGAGGTAATTTTGATTTTACCCCATAATGTTTGGATATAAGTCATTTTATTATCATGTTGTAATGTATCTTTTAAGTGTTAGCCAAGCTCAAAATAACATTTGTTCATTCAAAATTATGTTGTTTTGAACCCTATTAAATCCACGTAAGATATTATTTTTGATTACATTCCTATTTACGGTGATGTAGAGGGTGATGAAGCCAACATTGAAGTGATGGAAGATGTTTCCGGCGAGCCTGCTCGCACTGAATACTATTGCTAGGGCCTTGTGTTGGACTTCACATTTCGGGCCTAAAGCCTAATGGACTTTAGATGAGGGCTATCTCTATGATTCGGGAAATTGTGCGTGTCTGCTATTTGCCTGGATAGGGCCGAACTAATTCCACCATGGGCTTTTTGTTGGGTCAATGTTGTGGGTCCACTAGAAAGAATATTTAGCCAGTAGGGTCCAGTAATGTTGGGCTATTGATGGTACAAATGTCCTATATTTGTGAGAACGGTCACAAATAATTGTTTTTTTTTATTCTGGCTTGCTACTTGATTTGGCTACCAAGTGTTTCTTATCTGCAACCATGAAGAATTTGACAGCAAAACCACAAAAATAAGCTTCGAACTACAATATTATTTCACCTTGTCAACCAAATTTATTACATAAGACATTTTTTGTTAATGAATAAAAAAAAATATTGTGGACAATGATTGGAGTGTCTTTTCTACTTAAACGTTACTATAGTAAATTCTTAGTCCAAACCCGCAAGCAAGGGAAGAGTAAGTTATAGCATCTCAGTCCCATAAAGGTACTAGTGAGTATTGAGCCAAGAGTATGAGGTTTTCCCTAAGCGCTTCCCATTATGGGAAAATTAATTACATAGACCTTGGCACAAGTGAAAAAAAGTAATATTGATGATTGTTTGCTTTATATAAATTATTCGGACATATGAATAGTCCATTGAATTTTTTTGCTTGAAAGAACAACAAAAGTATAAATTGTTATTTAGTATAAGGCAGCTATGGCTTCATGAATAATTTGTTCCTTTAAAAAAAAAAATTGGTTAGCATAAATAATTTGTTCCTACTAACTGGGGAATCATGCTTTAACAATTATGATTTTTAGTAATATGCCTAAAATACACGGTTGGTTTACTTCCTAATGATTTAAATTTTTTTTTTTTTTTTTTTTTTTTGAGAATGAACGATTTATAGTATTTGATGGTTAATTCTCAAAAAAAAAAAAAAAAAGTATTTAATGTTTGCTTTGGCTAGAGGATATACCAGATGTTATTTCCTCTGTTTTAGCAGAGGATGTATCTCATTTCAATTGCCTCTGTTTTAGTTCTTGGCTGTGTGCTTTGTTGGCTTTAGCACCTCTAGCTATTGGCTATGTGCCTGCTGCTGCCGAGGGCTGTGTGAAGTCTGTTCGATTTATGCTTCTTGGCTTCCATGTTTTTCTTTGTATCATTTCTTGGCTTAATACAATTCTAACTGATTCATCCAAAAATGAAGCAGCAACGATCATCATTTAGTAAATTATTACTTTAAGATTCCGCTAGGTTCCTTTTATCACCTACTTAACTTTTTCTCCACAAAAAAATAAATAAATAAATAAATAAAATGGAAAATGAATGATTAATCATCATGTAGGTTTGGCCTTCGGTTTGTTTAATTATGTATGATATTTTATGATCCTTTGCATCTTTTTTAATGTTATATCTTTATGAATTTATGTTGGTTTATAAGATGATATTAATTATAAAGTATGGTAATCCCAAAATCGTACAGGAATATAATGGTACCAAAATATTCTATTCTATTAGTTAATCCAGAATGAAATTCTAAACCTATATATATATATATATATATGTGTGTGTGTGTGTGTGTGTGTTTCTCAAAAAAAAAAGAAAAAAATTCAAAACCTTGTTCTAACTAGTAACCACAATTCCTAGATTGTTCCTTATACCTTTTTTTTTTTTTTTTTTTAAGTGGTAATTAATAAGCTATGGTGACATTCAGCATGTACCGTCTATTATGGCGGAATTCTAGCATTTGAGCAGGATATGCATTCAAATGAATTTTGTGGCTTTCTTATAATTTTGTTTTTTAAAAGAAAAAAAAAACCCTAATTTGTGGGATTTTATGAACTTTTTTGGTTACTTTAATTATGTAGGAGATTTTTATGATCCGTTGTATTTTTTAAATGTTATAGGTTTTATGAATTTATGTTGGTTAATAAAATGGTTTTAATTTTGAAGTACAGATATATAAATCCATAATCTTGAAATAGTACACCTACATAGTGATACCAAAATATTTTGTTCTGGTAGTTAAACCGAAATGGTCTTCAGAGCAAAATTCAATGCATTGTTCTAAGCACAACTCATGAGTCTAGATCTTCTATTAAAAAAAAAATCATGAGTCTAGATTGTCCCTTGTGCCATATGGTAGTGTTTGGATTCAGCTGAAACATAGTGCGTCTGCGTTTCAGCCGTTTTTTTTTTTTTTTAAATACCAGCGCTTAGTGCACTGTTCATGGGACATGAACAGTAAAAAAATAGTGAACAGTAAAATTTTTTATTATTTTTTATTGTTTTCAGTTTTCAGCAAAATAAGTTGTATCCAAACAGACCATGATGAGTTCATGACATATTTATATATAATATTAGTGCGCATGATTTTTTTTTTTTTTTTGTATACCCATATATAATTATAAGAGTCACTATAATTATTTCATTACACTAAAATAGGCTTATCTTACTGCACACTTAAATACAATTATTATATTGTAAATTTTTTATAGCAGGTGCCTCTCCTAGTCTTTATCTTCACCTACATACTCCAAAATTTTTCACAAGGCAATCTATCCTTCTTGAGGTGACCACATGTCTAGTAAACAATCCAATAACCAATCCACAAGCATATCCTATCATTACCACTTTCCAACAAAATCCTTCTCCCAATGATGATTCATGTCTCATTTAAGAAGTTGGAATCTCATTATTTCCACATTTCTTCGACAATTGAAAGCCACACAATCCATAATTCCCTCGAAAGAGGAACTTTGAAATGTCAAAAAATGCCCACCTTGTGTAATTTGACCAAAAAATTGATTTTGAGAGAGGTTTAAATACTCAAGAAACGTGAGACTTGTTAGCTGCTGGGGGATTTCACCAAAGAAGATATTTCGAGAAGGATCCAAAGATTCAAGCGCAATTAGATTTCCCAACAATGATTGGATATGGCTCATAAAGCTATTCCCTGATAAATTGAGTACAATTAGTCCCTTGAGGTTCTCCTTGCTATTTGGAATTTCTCCATAAAACCTGTTGTTAGAGAGATCAATAGCTGTGAAGATGGTCAAAATTTTTACCAAGTCCAATTCCACTCCCATATTCACTATAGTCATTGAATCTTTGTAAAAATTTGAGTCACTATACTCGGATGGTAACTTGCCAGTGAAATTGTTGTGAGAGAGGTTAATGACATGCAACTTGGATAAGGCAAAATTTATATGAGGATCCCATATTGGACCATAGAATCCATTAGCTCGCAAGACAAGATTCTGTAACTCTGGTAAAAACGCCAACCAGAAAGGGAATGTATCTTTCAATTTATTATTTCCAAGATTCAGAACTTCTAGCATTTGACATTTAACTAAAGATCATGGAATCTTCCCCTCTATTTGGTTGTGATTCAAGCCCAATGTCCTCAAACTACATCCATTTATGAATAATTCAAGCCATTTCCTTGAAAGTGGTTATTTCTCATAACCAATACCACAAGAAAGTTGCTTGAGTTAAGCAAACATTTTTGGAATCTGACCAATCAATTGGTTATTTGACACATCAAAAACCTCTAGAACATTCACCTTACAAATCATTGGAGGGATGCTTTCGGTAAAATTATTTTTTGAGGCAAAAAAATAATTTGTTGACAATGGGGGAATTGGAAATGACTCTTGCAACATGTTGGACCTCAACTCCAAAATGTTCATATTTTTCCATGGAAGAACTACCGGTGGTTGCTCAAATTTGCTAAGTTAAAAGAAAGATTTAGGGATCTCAATTTCTCATTTCCAACATTCCAAAACCATTTAGGTATTTTTGCCTTCAATGTTGTTATTGGTAAGGTCTAAATATTACAATTCGTTTTGGGCTTTTGGAAAATTAGGAAATTCGGTCAAATTGCAAGAAGACAACCACAAATATGAAAATTTTGGGAGGGTTAAACTGATATTTTCTTTTTAAATCAATACTTTGTCACCTAAAAGATCAAGAAAGCAAAGCTCTTTAAGCTTGAAGAAAAAGTCTAATTCCACCTTGCCTTTTAGGTTGATTGAAGAAAGATATAGCCTTTGTAGCTCAGTGATATTGACAATTGACCTTAGAATTAATTTATTCAATTTGTTTTTCACTTAATCTTAGGACATGTAATGGTGATAAAGAGTTATTTTGGAATTTGGGGGGAAAATGAGCTGATTTTGATCTAGATATAATGTAGACAATGTAGGGATTGTAAACAAAATCGAAGGAATGGCCTCTGTGAGCGACTTATATGACAAATTAGGAAGTCTACATATTTCAAATGAGATTAACCCTTTCAATTGATATTTGTCGAAATCTATTGAATGGTGTTTAGTAATAATTTTAAGCCAAATTAGGAAGTTGCAGTCAAAATTGTTTTGCGAAAGGCTTAATCCTTCTAGCTATGTAAAATCTCACAGGAAAGATGGTACTTTCTGATAGTTAAGGATTTTGTCAAGTCCCAAGGAGGTGAGTTTTGCAAGGTTTCCTAATGTGGAAGGAAGCTAACCATTAAAATTGTTATATGAGAGGGAAGGATGAGTAAGTTGTGATAGGTTTCCAATAGAAGGGGGAATTGCCCCTAAAAAATTACTTGATCTAAGATCCAAATATTTCAAGGACTTAAGGTTGCCGATTGAATTGGAAAATTCCCCTGAAAATTTTGTATAAGGAAGACGCAATTCCTTTAGGGAGCTACGAGATTGAAATTTGGGAAGAAAACCAATGAGTTCGTTGTTTTATGATTGATCAATGGATTGTATCATGGGCAATAGGAAAATATCTGAGGGAAATTCACCTTGAAAATAGCACCAAGTCAAACTAAGAGAAATCAAGGAAGACAAATTTGCTAGAGATTGAGGTAGTGACGGTGAAATGTTCATATCGCCTGGATGAAGTTCTCTTAAATATGTCATGTTCTGGACAAGTGCTTCAAGATCAATTCTTCTGAGATCCAATGATTTATGATTCTGAGAGACGGCGTCCCTCAAAAAAAGAGATTCAAGTACCTTTTAGAGCACCTCTCTTTTTGGATAAGTGGTATGGAGTCGCCACTTATTTTTTATATTAAAAAAATAAGAAAAAATAAATACATGACTAAATTGTTCCATTCATTGATTGAATAATAAAATACATAGTTGAAAATTTGAACTTTACACAGCTTTGGGTCCTAGTTACAATCTACCCAAAACAAATAAAGACAATGCTAAATCTACTTAGCCAAAGACCTAAATTCAGATGCTAGGTCATAAAATGGGAAGGTGTTGGCACCCCTTCTAAATTCTTGTGACCAATGTATCATTTTATGCATGTCATGAATGATATGTGAATGTGAGAAACAAAGATCAAATCACATAAATTTATTTATGAATGAAGTCTCTTCTTTCGTTTTTTTTTTTTTTAAATTCAGATCTGTTTTTTTTTATTTTATTACATAAAATAAAGTCTTTTGGTTTGAAAAAAATTATCAAATCTGTTTTGAGAAAAATAAAAAAATGGTTTTTGGATTTATAAAAGATTAGATCTGTTTTGAGATGATAATAAAAATGTTTCTTTGATAATAAAAAAATTAGATCTGGTTTGTATATGTTAACAAAAATGAAAAAGATTTTTTAAGAAGAGAGTTTCACTCATAATTTAAATTCATGCAAAATGAATAAAACAAACACAAACACAACACGTTTTTATCTTTTCCTTATTTCAAAAATCTGCATATGTTTTAAGAAAAATTAGATTTGTATCTTAAGAAAGACACAAATCAGTTTTGATGTGAGAAAAATTGATATCTGCATCTAAGAAAGATGTAGATCCCTTTTATTTAGAAGAAAAATTCAGATCGACATCTAAAAAAGATGCAGATCTGTTTTATTTGAAGAGAAATTTAGATCTACATCTAAGAAAGATGTAGATCCATTTTATTTGAAGAAAAATTCAGACCTGCATCTAAAAAAGATGCAGATCCGTTTTATTTGAAGAAAAATAGTTGACTACATGCTAATCTTTAAAATTAAGAAATTGATTATATCAACAATAAAGAAATCAAGAACATGTTTTTATAAACAAGATTAACAAGGAAGAATAAGAATATTTGAAACAATTAAACATACATTGTCATGATAAGAAAAGTATAGAAATAAAAGGTTTAGAATGCGACCTCTTGCATGAGCACACTTTGTTCTTGAGAGGATATTTTAGGGTTCAAAGAAACTTATTTAGCTCTCTTTGAAACCTAAAAACCCTAATCCTAATTGTTGCAACAGGACTCAGAGAGGGGATCAGAAAATATGAGCTGTTTGTGAGTCAAAAACATATGCTTCTCAGAGCGTAGAAAAAAAAGTGCTGAATTATGAGGTTCAGTCTCTATTTATAGAGGCTTGAGGACTCTTAAAAATAGGCACATACGATTAGGATGTGAATCCGAACTCATCCTTTTGCGAAAATGTTGAAAAAGGTGTGCCTTATCGTCACCCGAAGGCCGCTGGGCCAAAGCCTACATAATGGCAATTCTGCACTTTTAAAGTGCCGTTCGGCACTCCAAAAGTGCCGAATTGGCCCTATGGCTCCGAATGCACTTTTGTGTTCGGGTGCCATTTGGACTCCTCTTCTAGGGTTTTTTGGCCGTTCCTTGTATCTAGACATGTTTTCATCCTCCGTCTATGATTTTTTTTAATCTATTTTCTAGATAATTCAGACTTTTTTAAGAACAATTATCTTGTGGATAAATCCCTTAAAATAAATCTTGAAAAAGTTCAAATTATCCACAATTTTATTGTTATCCAATCATCCCTTTTATTCCCATGCATGCATCCCTATTTGAAGAAGTACAAACAAATCAAACAGAAGATCTAGTATAAAATTGAAAATAAAATATGGAAGTACAATTAGTAAAACCTTATGCTCGTTCAATGTTCAAACAAAGTGCAAAGTAGCAAAGGCTTAAATTTCTCAATAGATTTCCTGTGCTCCTCAAAAATACACATCACGTAGGACGACACCAAGTTCCATACATTCAAAGATTACTTTGACATAATATAAACTTTTTTAAATAAAAAAATAATATATAAACAAGGTTCATGACATCACATTATATTATGGGGCAAAATACAGACCGATTCTACAAATGCACTTAAATAATCTCAAGAAACTGCCCTTCTTTTCCCGAAACACTAAATAAATATCTAATGGAGTTAAATTGTTATCTTTTCATCTTTAACACGCCTCATATAATACTCATCTTTTTACAAAGAACCGTATGAAGTATCCAACAATAATTTTATTTGCAAATTCTCTATAGGTTTCACATCGTCATGTAGACATATCACGAAGAGAGAGAGAGAGAGATCCACACCTCCAATATATGATCATGTGCTATACTTCTAAGAAAACTGCTGAAAGTACATCAAGTGGTTTAAATGCAGTGTCCACTTCACATTTGTTTGTTGCATCCCGACAAATTGAAGAAGGGAAAGCACTATAACTTGGGACTTTAAAAGCTAGCATTATTCCTTCATGCACTACTTTGTTTCTGTGTATTAAAATAGCCAAAAAAGTGTTGGTAAAGATGATAGTGAAGCGATTGCACTGGTCTTGCAATTGTTACACTCTTTCTAGCCAATAAGAAACATCAATGATGAGATTCCTAATTGGTAACTCCCTTTCACTAGAAAACCATCATTAAAGAAAAAATAATAATAGCTTTGAAAGGGAGTCAAATCCTTCATAGGGAAGCCCACATTGAGAACTATATCATCTTCCATAGGGCAGCCCACATGTAAGAACTATATCTCTGAATTATTCTCCTACCATCTAAGTATTCATTATGGAGAAGCCAAAAGGCTCTCTTCATCGTAAAGAAACCAGACTGATCATGGGGCCAAATCAGTTTCCCTATACTTCCCAATCATTTAAATCATTGTATTCCAATGGCAATATGACTCAAAAGCTAGAACTACTTTGAGAATTTAGTTTGAGTTTTAGAGAACTGTCTATCAAAAGTGAACAGAGCTCGTAAAAGATAGAAAGATCACTTTTATGCACGAAAATGATAATCAACAAGTACAGTTGCAATCCCAAAATTGATGAAGTTGTGGTCCTGTCCATCCTCATTAATTCAAATATTCCTAATTAACAAAGAAGAAACAAGTAAATAAAAACACATGATTTTATATTATGTTTCTAAAAATAACTCCTCAACCAATCGTACATAAATAATAATCTTCCACATATCCCAACCAAAGGTTTTTTGACAACATATATTAAATGATCAATCACGAATCTGAGGGGTTGAAGGGATACTCTAGTGGTTCCAACATCTCTTAAGATGTCTTGTATTGAGGTTCCAATCTACTCCCCAATTTACCTAAGAAAGAAAATACCTTAACTATTATGATCAGGAAGCATGTCCTAATATATATTAAAGCAAATCAAATAAACTAAATAAATGAATAAGCCAATCGTTGACTCCTTATCTGAATTAAACACTCCTTATTGGTTTTGCTGCCTGAGTAGTCTTATGAACAAACTCCGTAATCCCAATTCTTCTCAACTCCAAATTTGCAGCTTTTAGAACCTCTAAAATTATTGTTTAGCTCTTTGAAATTGGAATAGTCTTATGACAACTTTTATGCCAAACTCTTTTAAAGTGAAAATCACTTAGTATTTGTTGACGAAAATTGTTAACCAATGTTTAACAATAATTGTTAGATTATGTTTAACAAACATTGTCAACTTATGTTTAACAAACGTTGTCAACTTATGTTTGACAAACGTTGTCAAATTATGTTTAACAAACGTCGTCAAATTATGTTTAACAAATGTTGTTAAATTAGTCAAATTCGTCGAACATAATTTCACCCATAAGCCTTTTGGCGTATGAGTTTTATTGATGTGAGTAGTGCCCATTCAAGATAACGTATCTCTTAATTACAATCCCTTATTTTAAGGGAAGACCTTTTGATTCCAACCATGTTGTCTTTGTACATGAGTTTATTTATTTTTATGTTTAAGGGAATATGTGTTTTGTTTATTTGTGGCTGCACCTAATAATTTGTTTAAGTTGCCTGCGTACCCTTGGCGGGGATCAAGCCACTTCGTAGTTCTTATTTTTGGGATCTTAGATTTAAAGTCCCAAATATGGCTTTGTCCAATTTTAATGGGTCTTTAAATATGGGTCTTTAAGTATCAATTTTAGTCTCAAGGACCATGCTTTTATGACAATCAAGCAAATTTCTCTTTCTTTCATTTGCTTCTTTGTAGGAATTTTAATGATATTTTGATTAAGGTCCCCAAATTTAATTAAAGGAAGGAAAAACTCCTTTGAAGAAATTTTATTTTATATGAACATTGGGAATTAGATAATTTCCTTAAATCAATTTTTATGGTCATTTTACTTTAAGAATGATTAACTTTAAAGAATTAATAATTCTAAAGAATTAGTCATAATTAATTTGGTAGAGTTAAAGCTTTCATTAATTTTGATAGTGGAGTCACAGACTCCATTGAAATGGTAGAGTCAAGGACTCTATTAATGGGGGTAGAGTCAAAGACTCCATTAATTTAGTAGATTCAAGGACTCCATTGATGGGGTAGACTCAAAGACCCCAATTAATTTGGTAGAGTCAAGGACTCCATAAATGGAGTAAAGTTAAGAACTCCATTGATGGGGTAGAGTCAAGAACTCCAATTAAAAAGAGTGTTACACTACAACTTGAGAGAATTTTTATTTGGTAACTTTCAAATAGGATTTAAGAGTCGGGGACTCTTGTATAAAGCTTCATGTATGGAGTTAGGAACTCCTCATGAAACCCAACCCTATTTGTTTTACCAAATAAAAATTCAACTTTGAAGAAGGGTGAGAGAGAGATTTTGGTAGTGCCAAGATAAGAAAATTTTTATTTGGTAATTTTTAAATAGGATTTAAGAGTCAGGGACTCTTGTATAAAGTTTCATGTATGGAGTTAGGAACTCTTCATGAAACCTAACCCTATTTGTTTTACCAAATAAAAATTCATATTTGAGGATAAGAAAGAGAGAGAGATCTAGAGAAGAAAGAGACTGCTAAAATCCCATATACAAACCTATGCTGCGTATTCCTCCTCTGCTTGGTGTTGCTCTTTTTGTCTGTGCCATTTTTTCTCTTCTCTCTATGTCTTTTGTCGTGTGTGTGTGTGTAATTGCTCTCTTTTGTTTTGTATCTCTGCCCTCTCCTTTTTTTTTTTTCCTCTTTCTTTTTGCAGAAACTGTCTCTTATTTTCCTCTCAACTGATCAGCTCATGGAGCAGTTTGCGTTAGTTTTTTCTCCACGGATTGAGATGTTTTGCACCTGATGCAATTACACCATTTTCTTCACAAATTTTTTTATATTTTTAATTTTTAATTTTAACTTTTTATATTTTTTTAATATTTTTTTATTTAATGACTGAGATTGAAAGTTACTTTTTGTAACCTTCAATTTTCATCCTTCATTGCTACTGTATCAGGTACAATATCCTAATTATTGCAGCCGATCTGAATCCTCTCTCCACAACTCCTAATTTTGTGTTCAGCCATGCCCACTATTCAGCTTTTTGCTCTTTTTATTCGTTCCGTCCCACTTTAAATTCCCTCTTTTTTTGCTGGAGACGTCTCCACTTTTTCAACTTTTCAGGCTCACTTACCTTGTTTTCAAGTTGTGCCATTTCCCATTTCGCTTTTCACTTTTTATTTTACTTGTTTTGTTTTTATCTTTTCCTTTTCGTAGGTACTAGGCACCAGACCACTCACGTGGCTTTTTTTTTTTTTTATTGTTTTCTTAGTATAGGCTAGTCAACTTTTTGTAGACGACCATGCATGACCTTTGAAACTATCCTATTTTTTGCTGAATACTTTGAAACTATCCTATTGTTTAGTCCACAGTTGCCGTGTAAACACAGGTGCCTATGACGCTTTTTATAAAGTATTCAGCTTTTTGCTCATTTTATTCGTTCCATCCCACTGTAAATTCCCTCTTCTCCGCTGGAGACATCTCCACTTTTTCAACTTTTCAAGCTCACTTTCCTTGTTTTCAGGTTGTGCCATTTCCCATTCCCCTTTTCACTTTTTATTTTTCTTGTTTTGTTTTTGGGAAATGTTAACAAGCACCGATGCGCTGCTTGTTAATGTTTCTTTTTTTGTGTTTCACTTAAAAAGAAGAAAAAAAGTTGTCAAAAAGATTACCAATAGAGATAAAAAAAATTACCAAAAATTGAAAAACTTTCAAAAACTGAAAAAAGTACCCAAAAAATTATCTAAAATTGTATTATTAACGGGCACCTTACGGTGCCCGTTAACACAACCCTTTGTTTTTATCTTTTTCTTTTCATAGGTAGTAGGCAACAGACCACTCACGTGGCTTTTATTATTTTTATTTTTTTCTTAGTATAGGCTAGTCAACTTTTTGTAGATGACCATTCATGACCTTTGAACCTATCCTATTGTTTAGTCCACAGTTCCCGTGTAAATGCATGAAACTATATGACACTTTTTATAATCCCAAAAAATTAGAGAGATTTTAGAGGAGAAAAAGACTGCTGAAATCAAATATACAAATTTATGTTGTGTATTCCTCCTCAGCTTGGTGTTGCTCTTTTTGTCTATGCCACTATTTCTCTTCTCTCTATGTCTTTTGCCATGTGTGTGTAATTGCTCTCTTTTGTTTTGTATCCCTGCCCTCTCCTTTTTTTTTTTTTTTTTTCCCCTCTTTCTTTTAGCTGTGTGACTCTCTCTATTTATAGAGAAATTCCAAAAAAACTGTCTCTTATTTTCCTCTTAACTGATCAGCTCATGGAGCAGTTTGCATCAGTTTTTCTCTCCACGGATTGAGATGTATTGCACCTGATGCAATTACACCATTTCCTTCATAAAATTTTTTATATTTTTAACTTTTAATTTTAACTTTTTACATCTTTTTAATATTTTTTTATTTAATGATTGAGATTAAAAGTTACAAATTTAATATTTTTTTATTTAATGATTGAGATTAAAAGTTACTTTTTATAACTTTCAATCTCTACACTTCATTATTATCGTATTAGGTACAATATGCTAAGTATTGCACCTGATCAGAATCCACTCTCCACAACTCCTAATTTTGTGTTCAGCCGTGCCCACTATTCAGCTTTTTGCTTTTTTTATTCGTTCCGTCCCACTTTAAATTCCCTCTTTTCCGCTGGGGACATCTCCACTTTTTCAACTTTTCAGGCTCACTTTCCTTGTTTTCAGGTTGTGCCATTTCCCATTTCCCTTTTCACTTTTTTTTTACTTGTTTTGTTTTTATCTTTTTGAGTGGCTTTTATTTTTTTATTTTTTTCTTAGTATAGGCTAGTCAACTTTTTGTAGATGACCATTCATGACCTTTGAACCTATCCTATTGTTTAGTCCACAGTTGCCGTGTAGATGCATGGAACTATGACACTTTTAATAAAGTAAAATTTTAATTTCAACAGTATAAAACAAAACCCAAATCTCAAGTTGACACCTGTTTGTTTTTTGTCCACAAAACTAACCAAGATTATCATTTTGATTAACAATCAACTCTTTTTTAGAACATTAAGAGCAAGGTGCACTTTCAAAGATGCCGTTCCAAAAGTATTTAAATGAATTACCTACCTTTTAACTGCTCTTGATGATCTAGACCTTTAATGACTACTCCACATTCTTAGACAAAAAGACCTAAATAAAGATTTGAAACAATTAATTTGTATAAAAACAATTAATTTGTGCATGCCATAGCAGAGGAGATTATGTATTTTTTAAGCAATTGAATGAAAGGGGAAATTGGTTTAAGATATTTTCAAATAAAACAAGAGAGTTCAATACCATTGAACTATTATAAAAAGGTTGCAATTTAACTCATTGACCTTGTACCATCCTCCCATCCAAATATATTCATCAAAACATCAATCACTAAAGTAGGAGATCTACAAAATAATATTTCCATGGACTTACCTCAGTGGTCATGAATTCCTATAAACACTTCAAACCTAAAAACAAAAAGGAAACAACAAAAATAAACCCTCAGATTAATAAGACCATTCGACATTTTACCACACTAACCATTACATGATTCAGCTTGGCTGGATAGATCTAAAGCATTTTCATCTCTAAGTGTTGAACTTAAAAAAAACCTAAATCTTTTTTGCAGTAAATTTAATATCTTAAAGATAAGCAGAAAGAAATTATATAAATTGACCCCAAATTAAGGGGGAAAAAGGATAGGATTGCATAGAGCATAGAAACTTCTCAAACATTGCATATTCTTTCATTTTCCATCCAAATCTAGAAGTTCTCAGTAGTTAAACCACAATAAAGAAAAAAAAAAAAACTGTAAATAGAAAAACACAATAACCATATGAGCAATGCAATCATCAAAAAAAAAAAAAAGTTACTTTAGTTAGAACATTAATGTTTGGCTGCAACAAAATTCAGGTTTGAATTCACACTTTCTTTGTAGTTTGTTCTTTGTTTGGCAATGTAGAAAATAAGTATGAAAAAATGTTCAAGGTCCTCAAAGAAAAATCATAGATTATTATTATTATGAACATATGAATTAATTAAAGAAACAAACTATACAAACAGCAAACACTAGTATCTAAAAGCTGTAACACCTAACAACAAAATCAGAGCAAGCAGGAAACTAAATAAAATTTGCTACTAAATTTACAAAGAATCAAACTAAAACCCTCAATTATGGCAAACTCAGCTATGACTAGCCATCACTTGGTACTAACTATATTTCTAGGATTATATTAGACACTATGACTTAACTTGCTACCATAGCCATTTTGAGAATGGAAGTATACTCAAGGATTTTGAGTCCACAATTTACTGCAAAGTTAATTTTTATTTCTCTTGTTCAGTTGTCACTTACCCCTCAATAAAATAATGAAAAATCTAAGTAATATTATTCAACGAATCAATAAAAGTAAAGAAACAAATTATTTTTAGAAATTAGCAATAAAACATTAACAATTGGCTTGATGAATTGCATAGGTCATAAACATCTAGCAAACATGTTCAACATCAGCAAGCATACTTGTTATTTCGTCAAATTAAAGTTCAGAAAATCTCGAAAGAAGAAACTATGCACTAGAAGTAGACAAATCAAATGAATAGAAGACATATATTATAAGAAATGAAAATCAAATTGCAAGGTGGGAATGAATATTGGACCTACCAATTACTTCAATAGCAATAGCAACAACAACAACTGCATTAAAATAAATTAATAAATTGAATTAAATACTTATTTTATAGCTAACAAATACGAAGCCTAGGAGCTTTATTTCCCTATAAATACTTGAGCAACAATTAGTGGCGGTTCTAGGATTTTTTTTCTAAGAGGTTCAATAAGAAGATAAATCTTAAATAGAAAACAAATCTTGCGGTCTACGATGTTTTTTTATTACAAATTTGTTCGTAGTTCTAACAAGAAAATAAAATGAACATAATAATTAGTTCATTTGACAAATAGTTTCATGGTATAATGAACATAATAATTATTATTGTTAAGATGAAATCTTGAAAATCATCTATTGAGGATTTCACCAAATCAAGGAGTAATAGTAAAAGAACAAAATAAATATATCAAGTAAATAGAAATTAGTGATTGGCTTGGTCCGAAAAACTGAAAACACAGGCCGAACCGTGTTCAAAATTTCAGTTTGGTTTTGGTGGCAAAACGAACTATATTAAATATTAATGTGTACAAAATTACATGCGGAAACGTTCTTCTATCATAGTGGCAAGGACGTGTATGTATTCACAGCTAAACCAGAGTTCGGCCCATGGTAAAGCCTTTTTATTTTTTCTCTCCTTATTATACCAAAACTATGTCGTTTTGGATTTGATTTATAATTCTACTGACCCTATTTTTCACATCTTCTCCCTCACTTCAGCAGCAGCCGCTCTCCCCTCTCTCTCTCTCTCTCTCTCTCTCTCTCTCTCATGCCTTTGTTTCTCTCTTTCTCTCTATCACGGTATGTTCGCTGAATATATACATGATTTTGAGGGTTTTTTTTTTTTTTTTTGGTGCTTGGTGTTTGGGTGCTGAGAAAATGAAATAGATTTTTTTTTTCCTTCTTATTTTGGTATGTTCTCTGAATATATACATGATTTTGAGTTTTTTATTTCTATTTTTTTTTTTGTGTGTTTGCTTGGTGCTTGGTGTTTGGGTGCTGAGAAAATGTGGGAAAGCAAACAAAAGAGTGCTTAAATTCCGTAGTATTTTTTTAATCTATTAAATTATCTTTGTCTCATTTCCTACAGATAAAAAATTTTCTGCCGTCCCTTCTTTGGGAAAAAAGAAGCAAAAACAGAAACAAAAAGCAAAACCGGAGTGTTTTCAGGAGGTTTTGGAGGCCATTGCGATTGCTGCTTTAATTCCTTCTCACAAATGGGTAGGTTCTCACTTTTAAGTTTTAACACACGTCTTAATTTATTATTTATATTTCTTTATTTTTAATTCGTTTTACTTCTTTTATCTAAATTTCCTACAGATTCAATGAAGCGTAAAAGAGCCTCATCGCCGACGCCATCTTCTTCTTCAACATGTCAAAGGAAATACGATGTATTTCTTAGTTTTAGGGGCGAGGATACTCGTTACAATTTTACTAGCCATCTATATTTTGCTTTGCAACAAAAGGGCATTTTAACTTTTATTGACGACAATCTCGTGAGAGGAGAATCTATTCCTTCTAATCTCCACAAAGCAATAGAAGAATCACAGTTTGCCATCATCATTATCTCAAGAAATTATGCATTATCTAGATGGTGCTTGGATGAGCTTACCAAGATTATCAAATGCAAGGAAGAAATGGGACTGATAGTTTTGCCAGTTTTTTTAAATGTGGACCCATCTGAGGCACGGAGACAAAAAGGAGTTTTTGGCAAGGCCTTTGCCCAGCACGAAGAGCGGTTTAAGCATAACATGGAGAAGGTGCAAACATGGAGAGCTGCTTTAAGAGATGTGGCTGATATCTCTGGTTGGCATCTACAAGACAGGTAATTTCCATGAATTTCAAATAATAAGCTTCTTTCATATACCACGAGGCATATAATTAGCTACGAGAATATATCATAATCACTGTTTTAAAAATCGGACCGGTTCAATTGGTTGAATTGGCAATCCGTCAGGTCAAACCAAAAATAAAAGGGCAAAAAATCAGTCAAGAACCAGATTAAAGCGAAACCGGTCCCTTTTTCGATTTTTTGATCGTTCTAGTTTTTAAAACCATGATCATAATATGCATGAATTGAACTACATCATGGTATACTAGTTAAAATTCAGTTAAATTATTGGAAATAGTAGAAGTAGAAGTGGTATTGACCGGTTCGAATGTAAACTATATATATATGTGTGTGTGTGTGTATGTGAGAAATGCCATGTTTACAACATTTTTATAAAAAATTATTAGTGGCTAGTTGTTATCAATTGTTATTGCTGAGTAAAAAAAAAGTAATTTAAGTTATGTATTCAAATTAAAATCAATAATAACTTACTACTTTTTTTTTTATTTTTTATTTTTTAAATCAAGTGACTTTTATTGCAAACAGGCTGCAATAGCAAAACCAATAAGGCCAGATGATACACAATTACAAACATACTTCAGGTCCTTTTTGTTATTAGAGTTTTAATAGAGGAAACGAAAAAGTCGTTTTTATGTTTGAAAGTTTTAGTGGGAAAGAATACAATGGGTGAGAAAGAACACGTTTGTTTGTTTGTTTATTTATTTATTTTTTTCTATTTTCTCAAAATTTCAAATTTTCATTTCCCCCAAAATTGGGAGGAATGGGAGGTAATGAAAGAAGATTTAATGAAATTTTCACTAAAACTGTTAATATGAGGTTTAAAATTATTCTTCCTTTCTCTTGTTTGAAAGTTTTAATGGAGAGAATGATTTTTTTTTTTTTCATTCTCTTGTTTGAAAGTGTAAGTGGGAGAATAGAATGAGTGAGGGGAAACACTCATTTTTCGCTATTTTCTCAAAATCTCAAATTTTCATTCCCTCCAAAATTGGAAGGAATCAGAAACAATAGAATGAGATTTAATGAAATTTTCACAAAAACTCTTAAAATATTGTTATATATTCAGCCTCTTTATATTAAAACATGGGTCTAATAATAATATTGTGATTAAATGATTCCATTCCTTTCACTCTATTACTTTAAACAAAAAAAAAAAGATACTTACCTTTCATTCATTTATTTTAAAACTTCCAAATAAGGTTATTTGATTCCTTTTCATTCATTTATGATTTACTCATTCCACTCTATTTCTTTCCTTTTTATGAACTCCCAAATGAAGGGCTAAAGACCAACAGGCGTTGTAACTAACATACCGCTACAACACAGACAAAGCCAATATGGTATCTATTGATTCTATTCACCATACATGATACGAAAATTCCCAAATTCACATGAACCCCTGGCACAACTAAAATAGATTGGTACTTTGGGTACACAGTCTTTATAATTAAATCAAGTCTCTAGGCTTAAGCACTGTCATTTGTCAGATGTAGGATAAGATATGGGGCTTAATTTTTATCGTTTGTTTATTTTTGAAATGTTTATATAATTTTGTTATTTTAGATATAGGGTTATTATTTGCTTGATTTTAGGTTAATTAAGGCTTTCTAGTCAAATTAGAGTCCTATTATGGTAAGATATTAATTAAATCAGCTAGGAACATTTTGAATTAAAAAAAAAGATTTCTAGAGCTTTTAAATAGGCATGCAATATGTAAAAGATTTTAGAAATTCTTTTGGAATTTCTTAGCCTTTTTCTTAAAGAGCTTGTCATCAAACAGTTTTAAAATCACTCATAGAATCATGTAGCACATCATCAGATGAATGAGAACATTCACTCATAGAGGTATTTTTCACAAACTTGTAGAGCACACAAATTTTTATCCATGGCAAATACAAAGGGGTCAAGGATCACGCTTAAAAAATTAATCCACAAACAAGTGTATCAGTCATTATACCAAAAAAAAAAAAACTAATTACAACCTTGCAGAATATTTTTACCCCCAAAATCAAATATTTACTGCTTAATACTCAGTTAATCCTAAACTAGCATTAAGATCAAATATATGTGATTAGCCAAAAATTTTATTTAATGCAAACAACAAAGCTAAAGCATATAAATAAAATATTGATTACAACCTGTCACAATATTTAGACCCCAAAATCAAATATTTATGGCTTAATACTCAATTAATCTGAAACTAGCATTAAGATCAAATAAACTTGACTAGCCAAATTTCATATTGCATGCAAACAATAAAGCTAAAGCATATAAATAAAATCAATATGAAAGATGCGTAATAAGAAATGGCAAACCGCACAAAAACACCGAAACATGTTTTCGAAGTGAAAACTAGAGCCCTGGGAGAAACCTCTCTGTCAACACCACTGTGGAAATCTCCACTAATATGAATAGGTGCAGTACAAGGATGACTATAAACCCTCCAAGTCCCCTTAAGTACTTGAGCCCTTCAAGCTCTAGGTGGCAATTGGCTGCGTTGAGCTCTTTCTTCAACTAGTCTCCAAAGAACCATGGTTGAGCTGCCAACAGAAAGCCACCAATATAGTTTGGATTTGAGAATAGCTCCAAATAGTTTCTAGCCCTTCAACAAGCTTACGAAACTTAAGGTTTTGTGATGGAGTTGAAAGTTACAAATTTCTCTCAATGATATGTCATTTGTTTTTTTTTTTTTTTTTTTTTTGATAAGTAATAAAAATTCATTGATATCAAAAAGAGGGGGACACCCAAGTACACAGGGAGATATATGGATGGTTGTTTCTCATTGTTTGATGTGGTGTATTTGGAAAGAGAGAAATAATAGGTGCTTTGAAGACAATGAGCGTTCCATGCCTAATCTCAAGATGCTATTTTTCAAAACTTTTTTGGACTGGGTCTCTGTTTGGAGAAACCAACCTTTTTCTTCTATTTTAGATTTACTTGATTTCTGTATTGTTCGTTTTTGATGTGTTCCCCCTGACATGTCATTTGTGAGAGAAATGGAGAAGAGAGGATGCAGAAATTTTTTTGCTCTAAACTAAGGCACTCTCTCTTAACAAGATTGGGATGAACAAAATGCTGTCTCTTGGTATATAAGTTTAGCTCACTCTTTTCCCATGTCCCCCATGTAGTGGGTGTGAGTTTTGACTTATATGATATAGTTGACATAAAAATAATGGCATTGCAAAATTTATCTTTGTTTCCCATTCACGACCTAGTTAGGTCGTAAGCTTGATGCGACTTGCACTTGATAAAGGTTTCACTTTTGGCTACCCCTTGTCCAATTCGTGGGCAATGCAGGCTGCAGGCAATTTGCAAAATTCCCTTATAGCAGTTTTGACAAACTTTGAACAAGCTCAAGTACATTCTACCAAAAATACCAGTTTCCCAATAAAATGCATTAAAATGATAGAATAAATTACAAGAAAATTTAACACAAAATTAAGTCAACCAAAACATGGACTTAACAATAACAAGTCAATCTTTCATAAAATATTTTATAGAAAACAAATCATCTTACATAAAATGTTTTCCGCCAAAAAAAATGGAGCAATCATTTGATGGGAATCATTCAAAAGTTCTTGTAGCTTGGCCCTTAATTTAAATCAATCAAAGTTCAACTTTGGAGAATTGTAACACTTTTATAAGTCGACAGATGCTTCAACTTCAGCCATCCAAAATTACCTTTAGCAACTTATGTATTGGATGAGCATGCCAATTATTTTCAATAAGACTTAGTTTTGGCTCAATCATTGTTTTGGGTAAACATTTAAAAAAAAAAAAATCCTCAAAGCGATTTAACCATTTTATTTACAGGCCAATTGTTTACTTGATTAAATTTGAAAGAAGTATAGGTTTGTGGAGTTTATCATTGTTATGCTTTTGAGAAGATTGTGGATGAGAAATGCATTTCATATTTACCAAATGAGGTGTCAACATGCACAATTCTGCAGAAATTTTAAAGAACACATTCCCTTCAAAGATCAACGTCATTTTTTTTTCTTTCTCAAAAATCAAGCATGAGGTGAGAAGCCTAAATTTTTGTCAATCAATGTAGCTCTAATGAAAATATATTATCGATTTAATCAGCAAGCTAAGATAATTGCTATCCTAAGCAATGGTACTAGTCCTACTGGATGATGGCACTGCCGCTTTCTTTTCTTGATATAGTAATTAAATACTTATTGTTGGGTTATAGATTGACCCAGGTTAATCATTTTAATTACCTAAATTGATTAATTAGGTCAAATTATTTGTAAATCATGGAGGTACAAATAAATCACCAAATAAACTAAAGTGCAGTGGAAAATAAATTTGACACAATGATTTGTTGACTAATGGGTAAAATCTCTCGTAAGAAAAACCTCATTGGGTGATTTTTAAGTCACTACTCTCAAAAATTCACTAATCAATAAACATGCGGTTATAAGTATAAGGAATCTTATCAATATCGAATTAGACTTGATTTTGTAGAGACTTTTTCCATTGCACAGATCCCAATACGTGACTAACTTCCCAACAACTGATGTTTGTTGTTGGATGAAACGTTTTTCACTTTAATACACATTGAAGATCTGGAAGCACTTAGTTACAAATTCGTAAGGCGCACAAGAATGCAGTAGTTTCTTCAAAAGTGTTCGAGTTTTCTAATCTAAGTCTTTGTGTATTTGATGACTTTAAAATAAAGCTTTTATACATTATAGGAGTTTAGTGAACGAAATCCTAGTAATCCAAGTCATCATGGACTGAAAATCTGATTTGAGAATTCTGGATCTACCTAACTTAATAGATAAAGAGGTTTTAAGCAAGTGTTGAGATCCTTCATTTGTTCTTGATAGATGCTAGTATTAAGCTTGTGTTGAGACTAGTGCTAATGTTCACTTTTTCAACTTTTCTCACTTGTTTCTTGGGTGCAGTCTTCATGTTTTCAATAATACCTCTAGTCTAAGTCCTAAGACATATTTCATGATATTCTAGAAACCACTTAGAACTACCTAATTACAAATAAAGTGCATTTTGTCAAAGGATATGCCAACACTTGAAAAATATGATCCTAACAATTTCTCCCTTTGACAATTCATGACAAAACCACAACCACAACCGTAAGAGTAAAAGAATATCCTAGAATACATTCTACTCAATGATTGACACCAAAAATATACAAGTCTATCTAATACTTGAGCTCTTGAAAAACTTTGCAAGAAGGGAGATCAATGTATGAAAGACTTGCAACCTGTCTTAAACTGAAACACTAAACAAGATCCATCAAGGCATTATGTGAAATACAGACAAGTTAAATAAACAAGAAACATGCGTACAAGGTGAGAATTAAAACAACACGTGAGATAAGAGTGAGAAACATGCATCTTCATCATAAATATCAATAATATATAATGTATGTAAAAGGTTACAAAACCAAAAAATACAAGTAGTGAGCACCTATAATATGCATCAAAAACCTCACTACATCCCTCGTACTAACTAACTCTCCCCCTATCAACTAAGTCCACTACTCTCGTAACTACTCCCTCTTTTTTGTCACGAGAGACAAATGATGAATAACTGTGAGGTAGTCATCTTATCATTATGGGTAGAGCCAGCAGCATCGTCATCTCCACAATTAGAAGGAGTAGTCGAAGATTCATGCTCAAGAGAGGGAGCAAACCCACCAAGAGGAGTGAACCCTTGGAAATTTGTCAAAAGCAACACAACTTTAAGAAGTTCTCCAAGGGGAGTTAGAGATTTTTGAAGCTGGTTCTAGTTTCCTTATGATAACACACCATTGTTTTGTTGACTAGCAAGCCATTTGTAACAATTAGGGCGCGTTTTTTTTTTTTTTTTTTTTTTTTTTTTTTTTTTTTTTTTTTTGGCTTAGTGAATCAGTCTAGCTTTTTGTTGCATTAGGATTGTTTGTTTTCTTTTTATTTTTTTGTTTATTGCTTTCAAGAAAAAAAAATTGAAAAATACAAAACAATGTGTTTGTGTATACTAGTACTTTTGAGTAATTAACATGCTTTTCAAGCTTTGATGTATGGTTGGTATTGTTTTTATCTTGTTTGCATCTTCTTCATGTCGTTTCTCTCTTGAAAAACACATTTCTAGTGCTTCTCGATACCTGCTCAATAGCAGTCTCAACACCTCTCTCGATACCAATCACTTCTATCAAACCTTTTCTGGGTTTTTCGCGATACCTCTCAACATGACCCTGATACATTAAGCCAAATTTCCAAACCTTTTGTTTGCTCAATACCTTCTTGATACTTCCTCGACACATCAAAGATTTTTGCCGTTGACACCTCCTTGATTCCTCTCAATATATTGAGTTTTTATTCTCTGATACCACTTTTTAGGTTATAAATTGATCTTTGTTAATTAATTCAATTATCCAAGTTGAATAATTAGGTCAAATTACATGCATCATGGAGGCACAAACAAATCACCAAATAAGCTAAAGTGCAGCGGAAAATAAATTTAACATAGTGATTGGTTGACTAATGGGGAAAACCTCTCACAAGACAAAAACTCCATTGGGTGATTTTCAAGTTACCACTCCCGAGAATCTACTAATCAATAATATTGTGAAATTTAGACCCCGGTTGATAGAATTAACAAGTTTTGTATTCAAGTTAATTAGATCTATTATGAATAATCATTGTTCAAACAAGCAAACATCAATATCATGTTGATATCATGCACAATGAAATAGTAAATAAGACAAGATATGATGATCTCGAAAAACCAATGAAACAAACTAATTTCATAGTAAAAAACTTAGGGGGGAAACCTTCCCAAAATGCAATCCACTATGATAAAGAGAAGTTTCAGATTTAGTACAAAACTTTTGTCCCTAGACTCTACAAACCCGGTAGATGAATTTATAATAAAAACTTTCTACTGTTTCAAAACCTCTGAACTTTTCAATAAATGAAAATTTCACCCACAATTACAATTGGAATCTCCAATTGATTTCAAGAACTTCTTGAAGGTTTTCTTCACAGCAGCAAGTCTGTGGGGGTTGCTATGACTTTAGCTTTTTCACCAATGGAATCTTCAAATCTACTTTGAAGCTTTTTAGTATGGTGAAATAGAGAAAACTTGGTTACGAAACTCTAGCCGCATAAACAGAGTGTCTCTCTCTCTAAAGAGCCTTCTAATAGATGGGGCTTATAATGTCCTTTAAATACCGATTCAAACGAATCTCAATTCGAGCTTCAAACGAATCTCAATTCGAGCTTCAAACGAATAAGTTATGGGTTTTTTTCGCATTACTGATTTTTGTTGATTTGCGAAGCTCGATGTATCGAGAAAGTATCAGGATTGCTATTGAGGAGGCAGTAGGTATCAAGGTAGTATCGAGAGGTATCGAGACTGCTATCAAGGTACATGCTGAAAATATGTTTTTTTTAAGCAAACTTTATGTCTTCAACTTAATCTTCAATTACAACTTTAAGACTTATCAAAATTTAATAAAAAACACATAATTTGGCATGGTTTGACAATACTAAAATATAACAAATGATTAAGTGGTTGCAAGTATAAGGAATCTTACCACTATCCTAGCTTATCCCAAAATACCAACATACAGTTGAACCTTCACTTCAATACCCAATTGGACTTGATATTGTAAAGACTTCTTCCTTTATATGGATCTCAGTATGTTACTAACTTCTCAACAACCTAAATATTTGTTGTTGGATGCAAAGTTCTTCACTTCAATACACGTTGAAGATCTGGAAGCACTTGATTACAAAACTCTAAGGCTCACAAGAACGCGGTAGCTTCTCTAAAAGCGTATGAGTTCTCTAATCTTAGTTTCTCTGTGTTTAATGACTTTTAAATAAAGCTTTTATGCCCTCTAGGAGTTTAGTGAACGAAACCCTAGCGATCCAAGTCATCATGGGCTGAAAATCTAATCTGAGAATTTTGGATCTGCGTAACTCGATAGATCGAGAGGTGTTGAGCTGGTGTCAATATCTTTCATTTATTCTCGATAGATGGTAGTTTCGAGCTTGTGTTGAGACTAGTGTTGACATTCACTTTTTCAACTTTTCTTTACTTGTTTCTTGGTGCAGTCTTCATGTCTTTAATAATACCACTTGTCTAAGTCTTAAGACATACTACATGATATTCTAGAAACCACTTAAAACTACCCTATTATAAGTAAGTGCATTTTGTCAAAGAATATACCTACACATGAAAAATATGACCCTAACACTTATATCGGTAGTTCTGTCCACGATGCCTAAGTTGTTTGACCAAGGGAGTATTATCAGTTTATCACCTAATAGCTTGTTTATGACTAGCGGGAGTCACCTCGTAACTATTGTTTTATGTTCTCCACAAGCATGATTCAGAATTTTTTAAACACATTGTGGAACTCTCTCTTTCTCTCTCTTTGGATTCCCTTTTAGAGTTGGATTAAAGATTAAACAGGAGAAATCTATAAGTGTAAACAAGAGAAATCTAATAAGCTTCAAGACATATGGTTATATAAGTAATTATATGTTATAACTAAATATATAAAAAATATATATATATTTTTTTAAATCTATTGCTCTCATTCCCATAATCCTTTTGGCATGTATAAATGATATAATAATAGAATATTTACATGAGTAGTTCTGTCCACATTGCTTGAGCCAAAGAATTCATATTTGTTTGACCAAGGGAGAATTATTACCTAATAGATTGTTTATGACTACTTTAGACCACGTTGTAATAATAGTTCTATCTTCTCCACAGGCATCAGTCAGAATTTATCCAACACATCGTGGAAGTGATGTTGCATAAACTAAGTTCAAAATCCGCAAGCTCTATGAAAGACTTGGTAGGAATTGATTCTTCAGTGGAAGAATTGTTTGCTTCTCATTTAGTTCTTGGGAACAATGTTTGCATGATAGGGATTTGTGGAATGGGAGGATTGGGCAAAACAACTCTTGCTAGAGTGATTTATGAGAAGTTCTCCAACCATTTCGAAGGTTCTAGCTTTTTTGCTAATGTTAGGGAAAGATTAGAAAAAAGAGGTTTGCATGAATTACAACAACAATTGCTTGATGAAATTTTGGAGGGATATAATAAAAGTATCCCAAATGTTCATGAAGGAGTTAATTTAATCAAGGATAGGTTAAGTCGTAAAAAAGTTCTACTTGTCCTAGATGATGTTAGTTGCATGGACCAATTAGAAAAATTGGCTGGAGAGCATTGTTGGTTTGGATTGGGGAGTTGGATCATCATAACAACTAGAGATGAACATTTGTTGGTCCAACATGGAGTGGATAAAATATGTAAGCCTAATATATTAAACAATGATTATGCCTTAAAACTTTTTTGTTTGAAAGCCTTCAAAAATGAGCAACCCAAAAAAGGTTATGAGCAACTCTCCCAAGATTTTGTGTTCTATGCTAAAGGCCTTCCATTAGCTCTTGTTGTTTTGGGTTCCTTTTTGTTTGGAAGAACAATGGATGAATGGGAAAGTGAGTTGAAAAGTATTAGAAAAATTCCTAAAAGAGAAATATTTGATATACTTAAGATAAGTTATGATGGACTAGAGGAAATGTGGAAGGAGATATTCTTGGATATTGCATGTTTTTTCAGAGGGAATACAGAAGATCTAGCAATCAAGATATTAGAGAACTGTGGATTTAAAGCAAGAATTGGTATAAGCGTTCTCAAGGATAAATCTCTTATAAGCATAGAAAATAAGATATTGTTGATGCATGATCTACTACAAGACATGGGGAGAGAAATTGTCCGTCAAGAATCATGTAGAGTGCCTGGAAAGCAAAGTAGGCTATGGCCTTCTAAGGGTTTGTTTCGTGTGTTGACAAATAATACGGTAAGAACAATACCAAAACTAAAATTTTATTTATGGGAACAAGCTCGAGTAGGTATAATGGCATGACTTTATTTAATAAATTAGTTCTAAAAAAATATGATCCAAATATCCAATACATAAGTGTTACCAAAGTACTTAATTTTTTTTTTTTCGTGAAAATCATAGTACTTAATTAATGAAATATAGACAACAAACATTCATTTTATATAGTTTTGCTGAATAAACTTTCATTTAATATGCGAATATACTATACCTGACCATTTCTTATATTTTTGAAAAAATAACGTGATTGTCTCGTTAATTATAATTTGAATTCTTCTTTCTTGATGTAGTTAACGGGCATTCATATCATGATTACTTACCGAAAAAGAAAATATATATAATTTTTTAAAAATTTGTCATAGGCTTATTGTTTGTTTCATCACTTTAAAAGTAAAGTTGTAACTTCGTCATAGTCTATTTTCACCTTCTTCTCTTTTTTGGTTTTTTTTACTTGGTCCTGAATTTTTAAAAGGAATAACTGCACCTTTCTAGTTGAACATATGGTTATAAAAAAATAAAATAATAACAATCTTAATACATGAATATTAAACGGGACATTAATTAAGATGACAACTTTAACATATGATATTCTTCTACGATCTATAAGCTGGGCCCAATATTTTGAGGATTTTTAGGAACCAGGGGCGAGGGAATGCAAAATTAAATTGTTTCTAAATGGTTCAACATGGCAATTTTAAGTTTTCTTGAATTCACCCTTGATTAATATTTAGTTTGCTGTGAGATAGAGTTGTTTTCTAAAAAAGTTTAATAGAAAATAATCTTTTAAAATAAGCAATAATTTTTATGTTGACTAAGGATAGTTTTCTATTCACTTATTTTTCTGTTGTTACCAAATACTAAAAAACATAGAAAACTATCTTTATACAAGGTTTTTTATTGAAACAAACGGAACGTAAGAGAAGGTTATATATTTGAAAACTAAGGGTGTGTAGACATTTTCATCTCATTTAACAAATAATAAAACACAGGATATGTTTGGTAGATAGAATGGAGATTACGACATGAATTGTAATCTTTATTACTAAGAATAAAATGTATTATAATATAATAACAAAATTTATTTATAAGATTGATTGTGAGTTATAACATTAGAATAAAACTTAAGATTTATTTTAGGAAATATTTTACTCATACAATTATATTTCTTTAAAAATTGTTATTTTATAAATTTAAGAGAGATATACATTATTTTTTATGATTTTTTATTTTTATAATTGTTAGATGTATATGGAAAATTTGTTTATTTGGAAATATATTAAGTTTTGAAATTATTGCACTTACTAAAGAATAGCTAATACAACCCTTTTAAAGAGGAATAATTATTCCTCATTTTGAAGAATAACTATTCATAAGGAATGACTATTCCTTGTAATAAAAACATAACTAAGCTAAAGAATAGTTAAAGTATAGGAATAACTATTACATTATAGTACTTATTAAAGTCTACCAAGCATTCCTTGAGTAATTTTAGTATTCTTATCTTTTGTTGCACAATTAATTCACTGTTTCTTTGCTTTTGATTCGTAGGCAACGGAAGCAATTCAAGCCATGGCCTTGAACTTTGATGAATTTGGAAGAGGACACACAAACTATGAAGCCTTTTCTAAACCTTTTTCAATTATGTGCAATCTTAGATTGCTTATAATTAATGAGAAGCAAGTGC
Organism: Lithocarpus polystachyus; assembly: GCA_033629205.1. Classification (NCBI taxonomy): domain Eukaryota; kingdom Viridiplantae; phylum Streptophyta; class Magnoliopsida; order Fagales; family Fagaceae; genus Lithocarpus; species Lithocarpus polystachyus. The sequence continues at coordinate 84,343,294 of CM066164.1, forward strand.
GCATCGCAAATATCCTCTATCATGTTTCTAGTAACCTAAGACATCTCTCATGGGACTTCTGTCCTTTAAAATGTTTGCCACCCAATTTCGAAGGAAAAGGGCTTGTTGGATTTAATATACAATATGGCGATATTGTATATCTCTGGAAAGGAGTAAAGGTATTATTTTTCTTTTAACTACTTTTTTTTTTATTATGTATAATTTTTCTTTTCTTTAGGGGTAGCTTCAATACTTTAAATTCCATCCTTTAATTAAATAAAATTTCCTTTATTTTTAAAAATTATTTATCATTAAAAATAAATTTTATGTTTAATGGAAGTGTTTATTTTTTTTTGGGTGTTTGGAACAGTTTTTGGACAATTTGAAATGTATCGATCTCGGATATTCTGAGTCCCTTATTGAGACACCTGACTTCACTGGGGTTCCGAAACTTAAGAGACTATATCTTCAACACTGTATTAAATTGTTGCGGATCCACCCATCTATTGGGAAACTCAGAAAGCTTATTGTTCTAAACCTGGAGAACTGCAAATCTCTTATCAATCTTCCGAGCATGACTAGTGAAATGGAGTCCCTTACAGTGCTTAATCTTCATGGCTGCTCAAAATTCCAGGAGATTTCGGAGTTTGAGGGAATTTTGAAAAGCCTATCAATCCTTGATTTGAGTGAGACTGCTATTGAGATTCTACCCTCGTCAATTGTGTGTTTGACTGCCCTCACTTCTTTTAATCTAACGAACTGCAGAAATCTGGATGAAATCCCATATAATATTGGACAACTCAGCAAGCTTGCTGCTTTACCCCTGCAGAACTGTGAATCTCTTACCAAATTTCCGAGCATAACTAGTGAAATGGAGTCCCTCACAACTATTAATCTTCATGGCTGCCAAAAATTCCAATGGATTTTGGGATTTGAGGGATCTTTGAAAAGTCTGTCAATCCTTGATTTGAGTGATACTGCTATTGAGATTCTACCCTCATCAATTGAGTGTTTGACTGCCCTCACTTCAATTAATCTAAGAAACTGCAAAAATCTTCTGTGTCTTCCAAGCAAAATGGATGGCTTGAGGTCTCTTGAAAAGGTCGATCTTTTCGGATGCTCACGACTTGCAAACGTGCCAGAGAACTTTTGGAAAATAAGTTGTTTGAAGGAACTTAATTTGAGTGGAACTTTCGTTCCCTCTCCCTTTAATGTTTCTGAAACAATAGAGCCAATAAGGACCATTTTTACGGGAAGTTATGGGTTGTCTATCAAGAAAAAACTTAATCGGATTGGGATGTCTCGACTGAAGCGAACAGGCTTTAATAATATTGGTTCCTTATCCTCCTTAAAATATTTGAACCTAAGTGGAAATAGTTTTTCCACCCTACCTGCAAGCATCAGTCAACTTTTGAAATTGGAAGCTCTTGATTTGTCTGAGTGCGTTCATCTTCAATCAATGCCAGAGCTTCCATTAACTGTGAGATATATAAATGCTCAACGTTGTTATTCCCTTGAACCATCACCAGCACAACGCAGACTCTTGAGTTTGTCACAACCTTGCTCCGAGTTGAACTGGTATGATGAGAGCAGTCACGGAGTGGCATTTACAATATTGTACCGTTACCTACAGGTAATCTCCTCTCTTCTCTCGCGTAAATTGTTAAATGGAGTATAATTTTTTTTTTTTTGGTACAGGAACTCCGTCGTCCAGAAACTGGGTATAAAACTTCTCCGAAAAGGAAAGGGGATCAATCTGAAACCGAATTCCAGATAATTATTCCCAGCAAAAACATTCCGCCATGGTTAACTCATCAAAGGAGGGGGAACTCAATAAGATTGGAACTGCCTCCAAATTGGTGTAATAGTAAGTGGATGGGATTCGTTCTCTGTGCTTCTTTGAATGGAAACGCCAATTTTAATATTGATTCTTTTGGTTCCATCCAAAGATTTGGTTTTGGGGCTCTTGTGATAGCCAGTGTGCATTTTCACTGTATGTCTAAAGTTTGCTTTAGGGTGACATATGGTTTGGGTCACATTTGGCTGTTGTATTTGTCTCGTGATGATTGGCTTGCTGCTATTCCAAATGGTGATCAATGCAGTCAGATTGAAGTTGTCTTTGGGATAAAAAACTCATTCTTGAATGCATTGGAATGTGGGGTCAGATTGATATACGAACAAGATGTGGAAGAGATCAACCAAATAATTGCACAATGCAGCAGCAGTGATACTTATGAGGGTTTGGATGCTGTCCATCCTGTTGACAATTCAGAGAGAACCTATGAATGATGACTATGTTGATCCTGAACCTATGATTGCATTTTTTAACTTTGATGAGGACATGGAAAGACTCGATTCTATTTTCAGAGGTAATGACCATGTCAAACATCCTTCCTGCTGCATGGCTAACCCTATTTTCTTTTCTTTTTAGCTGTATAGCTGGTTTCACCGCTGGCAAGTCAGTCCAGTCATTTCTCTTTTTCGTCTTCTGAGTGACCATGAACAAGTAATCCCAATCATCTTATAATTTCTGTGTTCTTGAAAATTAACCTTTGATTCCCCCACATAAGTTCACTGCCAATTGTCTAAGCCTATACATCATCACTTACAAGATGCTCAATTCTTTAATCAAACCTTAACCATGTTGAGAATGTGATCTAGTTAGATAGGAAATACATTTTCAAGCTTCACTAGTTACGCTGCTCTAAGGTTTTTGCCAAGGAATATGGTTCATTCCTATTGTGGCATCTTCTATGAAGCACGGGTGTGTTTCGGGACTCGGGTGCGGGTGCGGGTGCGGGACTCAGCAATTTTTGAAAAAGGTGGGTGCGGGTGCGGCGGGACTCGGCGATTAAAAAATTATTAAAAATATTTTTATTTATATTTTTAATATATTGCTAAGCATACTTTTTCACATTATATAAAAATATACCAAATTTAAGAGCAATAGTAGATAATAACTAAAACATGATGTGTGAACTGATTCAACTGAGTGGCTGTGAGTAGCTGTGAGAGAGAATGTGTGAACTGATTCAACTGAAAACATGGAAGAATAAGAGAGAACAGAGAGGCGAGAGAGAGTGTTCGATGTTATAGAGAGAGCACGAGTATTTTTCTACTTAAAACGTAAATCAAAGAGTTGAAGTGAGTATTTGAGGTTTTAGGATTTGTATATAAGTTCAAATGGTGCATTTTGCATTTTTTTTTTTTTTTTTTTTTGAATTTCAACCGGAACCGGCCGTTTCGGCTGATACGGCCGATACAACCCGAATCGGCGCGAATCCGGCCGGTTCCGGGCGAATCGGCCCGCGTCGCAGCCGCGCCGGCGCGAGTCGGCTAAAAAAAGAACGTCAACCACGTGGCAGACGCGGCCCGACTCGGCACCGACGCGCGAGCAGTGGCGTCGCTCGCGCGTCGCCGCGTCGGGCAGCGTCCGACGTGGGTGCGGCGCCTCTGGCGCCGCGTCCGTGCATCAGAGGGCATCTTATATGTGAGCGTCCAAGCATTATGCTAATTTTCATATTCAACTTGTGTTGGCGAATGCAAGAAAATTTTGCTAGATAATTGGAGCCATGCAAGAAGCAATTTTAATTACCCTCATTACGTATGAATGAATTGTTAAGATATATTGTTTTATTATAGTACCATACTGACTGAAAACCTTTTTCCTGTTTGTTTTTAATTATAGTACCGTACTGTGTTACCTAGGTTTTCACATATATGCAGATTATAATTGACATGTCTATAGAAGGTGATGGCCATTTTCTGTTTATACTTTGACTAAATATGGAGGAGGATTTTCATAGGATGAATTTCAATTGAGGCTATTGCTATTGGATGTGCACAAGCATTTCTCTCAGTCTTACTGTGCTTTGGAATTTCTTTAAGATAAAAAAACCTTGGTATGTTGTAATAAATTTTGTAAGTTGTTAATTCCCATGGTGTGTTTTGTTGGCTTTATTTCATGCTAAATTTATTGTAATTCCATGCATATTTTCCTTGTATTTTTGTGGAATTTAATGTACTTGTGTTGTTCTTAAAACTCTTAAAGAACTGCTAGACCAGTGGCATTCAGGAGACACTCGCGAGAGTTTCATGAGATGAAGCAAGTTTGCATGTGAGAATCGTGCAAGGGTTATACAATGGAACTCACGAGTGACTCGCAGGTGTCTTTGCACTGCAGAGAAATATGTTGCTTAGATCACTTGTTGTACCTGTTCTTTCTTTACTATAATACACACATTTTTCACATCGGCGTTGCCATTGCCGGACTCATCGCCAATGGCCGTGTTCTCTTGTATGAGTCTCCTCTTCTTTGTTGGTCTTTCAGCTTGCCGATAAGGCTCAGGTCCTCGTTCATCGCCATTGCGCTTCTTACAATAATTGGAAATGAATTCTTTCTTAGAGAAGCTATTTTTGATTCGGAAATCTGTTTTTGGAGAATATATTTTGATCATTTAGTGAACTATGAATCTTGATGCTAAAGCTATTTTCATTGATGAATTTCATATTATGTTTGAGTTATGTTGATCTGATTTCGATTCATGATTGTTATTCAATAGCGGCAAATATTGTTTTTTTTAGGTGAAATTTTCGAACTCTGTTTCTGTTTGAATTGGTTAGAAAATAAAATTAAGAAACATTTTCAAGTTTTAGTCAATATTTTGCGTTTTCTCATAAGCCAAACGCGAATTCATTTAGTCAAACAACTATTGTTGAATCAGTTCTATTTTACATGATTTTAGAGCATCCACAGCAGTTGAGCTATTTTTTTAGCTATTTGGCACCACAAAAAGTTACTTTATTTATTTTACTTATTTTACAAAATATCCAGTAGCAATGAATCTATTTTAACTTTTAACACAATAAAATAATATAAACATTATAATAAAATAATACACTACTACAATAAAATAATACATTCCACCACCACCATCACCACTTCATACAGCCTCCACCATCCTGCCTATAGTCTACTTCTACTGCCACCACAACCACCAAAATCAGCCCACAACTATCCAAGAAAATCAACCCACAACAACAAAAATAAAACTCATAGAGCTTCGATCACAAACCCAACAATCTGAAACCAAAAAAATTCCATGAACCTAGAAAAATTCTCACAAAAAGGAGTGAATGAAGACTGGAAGACTTCGAGAGAGAGTGGATCGGCCGGTGAGGAGTGAACGGAGCTTGGTTAGCGAGTGGGTCAGCCGGTGAGAGTTTTTGCTTTGTGGAGTTGGGTTAGTGGTGGAGCTTCGGCAATGGTGAGCTTCGGAGAAACGGCAAAAAGGAGAAAAGGCAGAAAAATGAGGGAAAGGCCGACGTGAGTTTGAGCTTGAGAGCTGATTTGAGGAGAGAGGGAGAGAATGAGAGCAACAGGCAGAAAGAGAAAATAAATAAAGAATAAAAAAAATAAGTAAAGAATTATTATTTTAATATGTGTAGGAATTAAAAAAAATATTTTAAAATTTTAGCTTCACCTTCTGTACGAAGCCTTTTGGTTTCGTACGGAAGCTTAAAGCTAAAAAACTTTAGCTTTACATACATTAATGTAGAGCATTTTTTGTGTTTTGGTGAAGCTAAAATAGCTATATAGCTATTTAGCTTCATTGCTGTGAATGTTTTTACCGTTTTAGAGAGTTAAGGTGTAGTAATTTTAGCTTTAGATGGTGATGAAATTCTTTTTGAGTTCCAAAAACTTATCCCGGTGAATTTTGGCTCAGATAATTCAGTTTTAGAGGGAGTTAAATCCCAAACCAATTTTAAATTTTGGATTGATTCTGATCCTATAAACCTGATTTATTGAGGTGGCTGTCAATGTCTGTTACTTCTTTTGAGCTTCAGCTCTCTCTATAATTTAAGGAGGATACTTCCATATATGTCACTGGTATTTTTGTTCACGAATGAGTATTTTGTTTGTTGCTGGATTTTGTGTCTTTTGCGGTAAATGATATGAATATGTTGACTGTTGAGATGAATTTTATCATAGATTGTTGGTCATCAAATGCTGTTTTCTTTGAACGTTATATACCAATGAGTATTTCTTATTAGTTGGAACTGCAAATCAGAACAGTAGATCTCAAAATTTCTAGTGGACCTTGGCATACTGTGCAATGATGGATTTTGAAGAAAGTATTGCTTGTGACAGACATTCCAGGCAACTTGTAACAAGTGAACGAGTGAATACTATGCAATTCAACTCTATATTCTTTTGTCAGAGTTAGTCCCACATGGTATTCACTCATTTGTTTCTTACATGGTTGATTTGTTTATCTCTATCATAAGAGATACTTGGTGCTAATGAAATGTAGAGAATTTACACATTGGTTTCTTACATGGTTGATTTCTGAATTAGGATCATATAAATTTCTTACCTTGGTTGTCGTTTTTTAGCTAATTTTGAGTTTTTAACTCTGGTATTGTGAAGTTAACTGTTCTGTTTGGGATTCTCTCAAATAGTCACCGGCTTTGTTTTAGGCTTTTATCCAAAACTTTGCATTTCTCTATCTTGTATGATAGCCATATTTGAGGGGATTTAGTTTGATTATTTTTAAGTATGGTTCCAGTTGCTATCTAATTTGCTAATTGCTCTGTTTAGGTGTTGCAGCTTTTAGCAGCTGGTCTTTTGTTGTTTGTATAGTTTTTTTACTTCAAAAAATTCATTCTTTTAGAGAAAAAAAAAGTCACGTTTATCTATGATTCTCGTTGACCATTTTTCTTACTTATTTTTTACCTTACCAAACAAACTACGAAAATAGCATTCACTCAAACTTGAATTCCCTTGTAAATTGTAATGTGATTCTTCGCCCAAACATTAAGTGGCACTTATTCCTGCAATACCTTTCCATATATTTGAATAATTAATGCAAATTTTTGCAAGTACATATATCACCTTACCCTTGTAGGCTTTGCACTTACCTTTCCATTGAATGGAGTTGATGAAAATGAATCTAATTTTCAGCTAAGTGATATTGGCAGTGACCAGACAAAGATTCATATAAGGGCAACAGTTTACAGGTAATTGATAAGATCTTTTGCTACTTCCAACATTACTACTTGAATATTTCAAAATTGTTGATCTTAGCCTTTTGGCAGCAGGATTCAAAATTTTGATCATCATACGTTCATCTTATATGTGGAGGTTAAGAGATTTTATCCTCTAAATTACATTGGAAATTTGATGAAATCCGTATGAGACTGAATATTTGTTACATGATAATTTCTTTCTCATTTTTGTTAGCATCTATGAGTACTTTACATATACTATTAAAATACACAATCTTCTTATATAAAATTTCTTTTGATTTTACTCTCTATTATGGTTCTGCCATCCAACGTTATTGCTTAATTTTATTAAGGTTTTTAATTTGCTTTACCATTCATATGGATATACGGAAAAATTTGTGTGATGATTATAGCATGTGTTTCTTAGAAATTTATTGTTTTTAGGGTGGCAATCATTCAAGCGATTTGTTATTAAGGCATGGATAACACTTTTTTGGAGGATGACCAAGTGATTTGTAATTAAGGTATAGATAGCACTTTTTTGGAGGATGAACAAGTGATTTGTAAAAGGCATGGATAGTCCTTTTTTGGAGGTTGAATAAGTATGTTTAAAGCATACATGGAGAATGAAACTTAATTCAACTAGTTGTATATTTGATGGTTTTTTTATAATGAATTTATGTGTTTGAATATATGTTAGGACATATGTGGAAATTATTAGAAACATATGTTATGTAAATTGGCTAATTTTTTGACAAAACACATTTTATCTGTAATTAGGTAGATCTGGGATGGATTTAGTACTTCAAAGAATAAGAGTTCAAGTTTAGTTTTGAAGCCATACAAATCTATCCAAGAAACAAGCGAAGAAGTGCTGTTCATTAAAGCTCGACGAATATCTCGACAAAATCATATCTATCAAGGTTTAATGTTGAAGCTCGACAGAAGCTTGACAGCAGCTGTATCTGTTGGGAATTACAAAATTAGAATTTTCAGATTTGATTTCACACGTATCCATGTGTGTTAGTATAGGGTTTCTTTTCTTTCAACCCTAGACATATATAAGGATTATTTTAAGGACTATCACAGATAATGCAACTTAATGCAAAGTGATTATACATGCATATTATGACTGGAGACAATTTGCCCTAATTCACCATATTCTCTCTAGAATCTACTACATTTTTGCACTAAGGGTTTTGTAATCAAGGAGCTTCTTGATCTTCATTGTTAAATGAGCTGAAGAACTTTGCAGCCAACATCTTCTTCAAGTTGGTGTGTTAGTCACGAACTGGGATCTGTGCATCATTGGTTAGTGTATTGAAAGAAGAAATTGTCGCTACATTACAAGTCTAATTGGGTATTGGGGTAACGGTTCAACTATAGGTTGATATTAGGTATTGGAATTCTTTTTACTTGTAACCACTTGTTTTGATAATAGTGGATTCTCGGAAGTGGTGACCTTAAATTCACCCAGTGGAGTTTTGCCTCAGTAGCTTTCTCCATTCGTAAACAAATCATCTGTATCAAATTTATTTTTCGCTGCATTTAACTTAGTTGGTGATTTGTTTGTGCTGTCATGCTTATTGTATAAAATTGAATCTAATTAATTTTACTTGGCTAATTAATTGATTAATTTTCCAAATGGGTCAATACATTTTTGGCCTATCAAGTGATATCAAAGCACGCACACTCTGATTATGTTTAATCTTTGCTGTGTGATCCATTGACCCTTATTTGTTATGGATAGAAGACAGTCACTTATTATTCCTCCTTTATTTAATGGCATTAACTATGCATACTAGAAAGTACGCATGAAAACTTTCTTGCAGTCTTTAGATGAGAAGGTGTGGCAAGCTGTGAAGATTAGCTGGACTAAGCCAAAGGAAGCACCGGCTGATTGGGATGATGCCAAGATCAAAGCAGCAAACTTCAACAGCAGAGCATTAAATGCTCTATTCAGTGCAGTCACCAATGAGGAGTTCAAGAAGATATCATTTACTAAAACTGCTAAGGAAGCATGGGCTATCCTCCAGACAACCTATGAAGGAACTAAATCTGTCAATGATTCAAAGCTCCAAAGGCTCTGATATGCCAAAAATGTATTGACCCCTTTGAGAAATTAATCAATTACTTAGCCAAGTGATATTAATTAGATTCAATTTCATGCAATAAGTATGGTTATACAAACAAATCGCCAACTAAGTTAAATGCAGCGGAAAATAAATTTAACACAGGTGATTTGTTTACGAATGGAGAAAACCATAGAGGCAAAACCCCACCGGATGACTTTAAGACCATCACTCCCGAGAATTCACTATTATTAAAAAAAAAATTGTTACAAGTAAAAGGAATCCCAGTACCTAATATCAACCTACAATTGAACCCTTACCCCAATATCCAATTGGACTTATAATATAGCCACAATCTCTCCTTTCAATGCACGACTTCCAGTACGTGATTAACCAATGATGTACGGATCCCAGTACGTGACTAACACACCAATTTGAGGAGGATGTTGGCTGCAAAGTTCTTCAGTTCATTCAACAATGAAGATCAAAAAGCTCTTTCGTTACAAAACCCTTGGCACAAAAATGCAGTAGCTTCTAGAGAGAATATGATGAACTAGGGCAAATTGTCTCTAGTCACAATATGCATGTATAATCACTTTGCATCAAGTTGCAACATCTTGTGACGACCCTTAAAATAATCCTTATATATGTCTAGGGTTGTGAGAAAAGAAACCCTATACAAATACACATGGATATGCATGAAATCAGATCTGAAAATTCTAATTTCGTAATTCTCGACAGATACAGCTGCTGCCGAGCTTTAATGAACAATACTTCTTCACTTGTTTCTTGGACAAATTTGCATGACTTCAATACTAAACTTGAACTCTTGTTCCTTGAAGTATTAAACTCATCATAGATCTACTCAATTACAAGTAAAGTGCGGTTTGTCAAAAGATTTGCCAAAATACATCACATATGTTTTTAACACTTTCCACATATGTCCTAACAAGGACTAACCACATATGACAATATGAATAAATAAATAAATCGTGTAGAGTTATTAGTGGAAGAACAAGACCATAATTGTTTGTAATTTAATATTTATAGGGAAATAATTGTCCTGCATGACCATCAGTTACGGCAACACAATTGTTATTAGTGTGAGAACAAGACCATATCAATACATTTTATGAATATTGAGTTTGTACTCCTTAAGGCTCTCAGTCACTACTTTGCCTTTTATGGCTAGCTAGTTTAATACATTTCATCCTTTTAACCAATTATATATATATATATATATATATATATATATATAAAAGGGATCGCAATTTCTGCCCGACCTGTGGGTACCCAGTCTGGCCTGACCCTAATGAGCCGGATTTTACTCAGTCCGATAAGGAATAGGATCGGGAATGGGTTTAAAAAAAAAAAAAAAAAAAAAAAAAAAAAAAAAAAACCTAAAGCAGGTATGGGTCAGGTCCAGGTTTTATAAAAACCCGGCTCGGTTATTCTAAAATTACTAGAAACCCCTATATATTTCAGCTCACGCCTTCTCCTCACCCTCACTGCCTCACAGAAGCGCACAGCCTCACTCTGTCACTCATAGAAGCATACGGCTTCAGCACAGCCATTCCTACACAGCACCGGCCCAAGCAAGCATTCACCATCCAAGGTCTCTCTTCTCTACTTCAGCACTTCTCTTCGTATATCCTAAAATTTTTTAGTTTTTTGTTTTTCTGTAAAGGAATCAATAAGATGTTACTTTTGGAGTCAGATGGTAAAAGTTTTATATATCAAATGTTGGGAGAGGATTTGCGTTCTTGATATGACAATCGTGATTTCAGTATTTTGTTTAGGTTTATTCGCTTCATGGATTAAGCTTTTCATATAATAATAGAAGGATAGAGATGAGCCAGTCGAACGAAACAATTAAAGAGAAAAAAGTCCATAAATAAAAATTAAAAATTAAAGAGAAAGATGAAAAACATAATGATCCCATAAAAAACAAAAAAACAAAATGTTGACATATTTTTTAGTTCTTGGACAAGATCTAGCCTAATCTCTGAATTTACACTGGCCCAAAATAAAGTTACATGCTTTTTTTGCTAAATAAATAAAATTACATGCTTATGGATTAGACATTTAGACTATACATGAGTGAGCATCAGTGGCACAAGATATTTGAATTATTATAGCGTTTTGTTACCTTTTTTTTAATTAAAAAAAATGTTATCAAGCATTAATGAATTTTAATGATTGCTCAATAGACTAGCAACGGTTTAAGTTTATGAAATGATCATTGCATTGTTCTAGTTTACTAAGTACATAATAATTTTCCTTTAGATAGGTTTGTATTTATAAATTTTTTTTTATTTGCTAGTTATAATTTGATGAAGTTTATTTCATTTTTAAATTCATTGTTGTTGTAGGTTCTTCAACTATGTTTGGAGATTGTACATTTCAATCAATTCTTGATGATGGAGAGCCTAATGAAGAGAATGGGAGTTGTGTCACGGCTGTAGAGGATTAGACTTTTTGTATTAATTTAGTAATTTTTTTAATTTCTTAGACTTCTTGGATAACTTTGTTGGTTTGTAATTATTCTAAACTTGACACTTATGGGATTTATTTTGTAGTTTTTTAATTTCTTGGACTTGTTGGACTTGTGATACTTAATTGTTGAACTTGTTGGATTTATTTTATTTTTATGTTTAGTAGGTGATTTTAGCTATGATTTATTGATTTATGATTAAATGGTTATTTTAGCTAGGTGATTTATTGATTTATTATCTTAGCTATGATATATTGATTTATGATATTAGTTATGATTTATTAATTTATAGATTTATAATTAACAGGTGATTTATTGATTTATGATTAATAGCCTATGATTTGAACTAATTTGGCATTTGGGCCACGTTATCTATGCTTGAATATGCACGCTTGAATCTAGGCAAAAATAAAATTGGGCTTCAATTCAAATTTTTTTTTTTTGGTTGGGCCACGATTTGGGCCGCAGATTGGGCCCAAATCTAGCAGGGCTTAACGGGGCCCGCGGGGAAAGTTTGGGCCCCGGAAAAAAAATCCGTTAATAAACGGGCCAGGTTTGGGCCGCAGGTTGGGTCCGGGTATGAAAAAAACCGGTCCAAACCCGACCCATTGCCATTCCTAATATATATTGAGTTGGTACCACCATATCTCCACTTTTAATAAGTTGGTACAGTATGGTATAGTCTGATATTTTATCTAAGAGATTAAATTCTATAATGATGTGGTGCAAAACCTCCAATCCTAACATGCCACATTCTCATATTACATATTAAAAAAATAAGCACAACCATACTCAATTAACTCTAATACTCATTTGAAAATCCAACTTAACTAAGAGTTTATTAAGATGTTATTATATGTGGTAAAACGTATTAAGTTTTAAGTAAAAAGTTGATGTGACAATCTCTTATTAGATGGTGTAAAACATGAGTTTTACCTCATCCTTACCAATTTAGACTCTTTATTCTGAATGGTATATACTGCAAATACGGTTGAACAACTACAATAATTACTTCCTTGGTTAATACTATCCCGTCATCCAATAGTCTGATTCTGGTTTTTCGTTTTTATAGCACTATAGTAGAGTTGAAGTTTAATTTTCTTTTTTAATTTTTTTTAGAGAGAGTTTTAACCTATGACATCCGCTCTTAGTGATAGCTCTTTATTATCAGACCAAGATACCAATTAGTTTCTGGTGTAGGCAGGAATTGAACCCCAAATCTCTTATTCAACCATCAAAGATTTTACCAGTTGAGTTAACTGGAAACCCACTCTTTTTTACTTTTAAATAAGCCATTCCTTGCAACATATTTATGAGCTTCTCTCATCTTAAATTAACATATCACACTTGTTCTGTTGGTTTAGATGTGCATATTTTTTAGTAATTTATTCAATTTATGGTTTTCCTTAACAATTATTAAATAATAGTTTTTATTCTCTTTTCAAATAAAGTAAAATTGTGTTCAAATTATCACACTAAATCGGTTACCTGTAAATCAATAAACTATTGGCAAGTGGTTTTTTTTTTTTTTTTTTTTTTTTTTTTTTTTTTTTTTTTTTTTTTCCTTTGAGAAAAGTGCACTGTAGCTTATAATTGAATATTTTGAAAATTAACTTCAATCACTCGCTAATAATACCCCTCTTTTAAGATAAAAATGGGATCAAGCTGAAATTTTCGGTTTGATCTACATGAAAACATCCACTACATGAAAACAACCATTTGGGGGCCATCGATCTTCAACAAAGTAAATGGTCACTAAAGCAATAGAGCTAACACTATCTGAATATTTATGAAAGAATTGGTCACACATTTTGTAATATAGTAAGTGCTAAGATTTGCAGCTTTCTGATCACACTTAATTTTGTTACTACTACAGAACCTACTAAGCGGAGTAATATGCTACGTTATAAAACAACATTACATGTCAATAAGTGATTTTGGCTTGGCAAAATATATTTTAGCTAGCCCCGAGTGTTATAGGTTTTTTTTTTTTTTTTTTTTTTTGTGGCGTTACTGAATGCGTTTGTTTTTTATTTTTCATGAATTCCACAATATAATAATAATAATAATAATAATCAACAAAAAAATAAGTTATTGAATCATCTAATGTTCTTTCAATATTTATGAGTTATGACTGTCATCACTATCCCTCCTTGTTCATGAATTTCTTGGCCTTCTTATACATTTCTTTCAAGTACTCCCTAAACTTAACCAAATCCAATGTAACATTTTGTTCCTTCAATTATACATTCATAAGGGACCAATATGTTCCTCTAAAAGCAACTGGGTCTCTTATTACCAAGTCATCCTCGCTATACTTCTCCAGCAAGCTACTCTCCTCAGCTTTGATCCTATACTCCATGTACTCTGACCCCACATTCCTGGCCAATCTCGCATAGCAAACCTCCGCCGCCCATTCAGTCCCAAGAGGCACCACTTGCATGAACACCGAGCCAGGCCGAATAAAAATTGTATGTGTAAGAGCTGCACCATGTATACCAATCATTGCATGACCAGAATGTATCGATTCATAAGCTTTGTGCATGGGGGTCATAGCTGTTGGCTCAAAAATAATCACACTAAAACCAATCTTCTCAGCTTCAAATTTTACTTCATTTTGGTTCGAGAGTACACAACCAACACCACCGTTACGACTAATCAACACAAGAATTGGCCTAGATTTAGAAGAATTAAACTTAATGGGATGGTTTTGGTTTTGGTTCTGGCCATAGGCTTTTTCAATTGGGGCATGGAAATGGGTGAAAGTTTTTGAGTTTGGTATTAATTTTGAGTCTATAGTGACCAAATCATGTGATATTATACCCACATTGGCAGAAGGGAAACAATGAGTAATAATATCATTATCAAGGTTTATGATGGGGTATCTAGTGAAAGTACGTAATATTTCAATGTACTTACTAAACCACCAATCACGAGCCTTTGGTTTCACAAGTACAACATCTTGATCAGGGAAGATTGAATTGGCGGTGATGAGGAGGGGGATGAAGCCATCATTGAAGTCGTGGAAGATGTTTCCAGTGAGTCCACTAGCACTGAATACAATGGCTGGGGCCTTGTGTTGGATTTCACAGTTTGGGATTATTGGGCTTAAAATGAGGGTGACCTCTTTGATTCTCTTTGATTCTGGACATTGTGTGAGTCTCCCATTTTCGTGGATAGGGCCTGACTTTTTCTACCGTGGGCTTTTGTGCGGTCAAGGTTTTGGGGTCCATTACAAAGAATGTTGAGCTAGTAGGGTCCAGTACCGTTGGGTCACTGATTGTACAGAAGTCATAATTTTTGTGATAACGGTCACAGCTGATACCTTTTGCTTCTGGCTTCCTAATTGATTTGGATTCAAAACTTTTCATATCTGCAACCATAAAGAATTTGAAAGAAATTTAACCCCACCAATAAAGGTTGAAGCTTCTAGATTTCAAATTGAAACGATTTTTTTTTAATGGATATAGGAAATTTTAACAAAATTAATTACATAGAAAAAAAATAAGAGTAATATTGATGATTGTTTGCTTTATATAAATTATTTCTACACGAATAAAAATTAGTTTGTTGGATTTTTTGCTAAAAGAAAAATAAAAAATGTTATTTAGTACTATAAAGGCAGCTATGGTTTCATAAACATTTTGTTCCTTCTGACTGTGGAATCCAGCTTTAACAATTAAGTTTGTCAGTAATATGCCCTATGCTTAATATACAGGGTTAATTTACTTCCTAACAATATAAAGTTTAAGAATTAATGGTTCAATAGATAAATCCAAAATGCTTTCTCTTTTTTTATTTGCGTGTTTTTGCGAAGAAGGTAAGTTTTTAATGACAATATTCTTTATATGAGAACTGAATGTAGCAAGGACATTGGCAGAACAGTGACAACTATCATCATTGATAAATCAATTGGTAAAATCTCTAATAGTTGAATTAGAAATTTAAAATTCAATCTCTGTCTATACTAAAAAACCAATTAATGTCTTGATTTAATAATAAAGAGCTATCATCAAAAGCAGACACCATAGGTTGAAACTCTCTATAAATAAATCATTACTTTGAGAATTAGTAGTTATGGTTCTTCAAATAATAACAAGAGATTTGGGCACCAAAAATTTATTAATGTCTTAACTTAATAATGTATGTCAAATTATTCAAAGTACCTAATTTATTATGTCTTACTTTCGCTTAAGGGTTTTTTTTGTGGACTTGTTTTAATCATGTAAAACACAGAGGCAATTACGAATGCTCAATAAGAGAGTGGAACTTATTGATAAGACACACCCTTATGTAAGAGGGCTATCTCAACATATCGTGCATCTATAGAATAATTTCTCATAATATACAAAAGAATAAGAAACTGTTAGAAGGGGAAAAAAAAGTTTTGGAACCTAGAAGAGTAAATCACAGTGAAGGTCCCTCCAGAAAGGAAATTCTTATAAATTTATTGTCTATCAAATTGTTTAGCTATTGCTCATGTGGACCAACAACAGTTTTAGTCATAAGCAAATTTTTGAGAGAGTTTCAATTTATGGTGTCCGCTCTTGATGATAGCTCTTTATCATCAGACAAAAACACCAATCAGTTTTTGCTATAGAGAGAGATTGAACCCTAAATCTTTTATATAACCATCAGAAATTTTACCGGTTGAGCTAACTGGAACCCACAATCATAAGCAAATTAGGTCAGTGTATCAAAGTTTATAAATTTCAATCCTATCCTATCTATAAAAGGAAAAACAAAATCATCCTTTAAAAAACGAAGAGAACAAAGAAGGATTTTGTAACGCATACCTTGACTAATCTTGGTTGAATGAGAAATGTTCATTCTCAACATGGGCCATAAATAGAACTGAAACACCAAGAATATCACTAACATTGAGAGGCATGTTGAATCTCTATTCTTCATATCTCTATTCCAAGCCTTATTGGTATATACTTTGAACCTTCTTATATACCAAAAAACGAGTCAGACTCTAATATTCAAGGTTTTCTGTTAAGTCATATTTTTCCGGTTATCAAGACGCCACCTTGCTGGTTTCAGAGCTCCTATCATTGATAGTTGATGATCTTCTATATTTATATAGTGGATTCCACTTAACTCAAGTGACGAATGGTGAGTACATAAAAAATAGAGTATGTGTATATTAAATGGGTTCTAATTAACTCAATCAATAATTAAACTTATTATCTAAAATAAGATTTATAATCGCATCTCACCTACACAACAAAATAGAGCAAACATTATAGATTTCAATTCTATTATATCTATGAACAAAATTACCTATGAAATAATTAGAGATATGAGACAATATATAGATTGGAGTCATACGTAATAGAACTGAGAGAAAAATCTGTACCTGATTAAAATTTTCAGGAATGTGAAGAGCAAAGAATAGCTATATGCAGTTGTTAGATCTTTGGCTCAGTTGCTCTTATTTCTTGAATGAAAACTTTCTATGGACATTGGGATGTGATTCAATAGAGACAGCTAAAATTATATTTGAAATGCATTTAAGTAAAGAAAGCACACCTACCGAATCAAAGTTCTCCTGATGAATCGTATGTTTTTGAAAAGTCAAAAATGATTTGCCATTTATAGTGTAACGTAAATCATGCATGGTTTTTTTTTTTTTTTTTTTTTGAGAATCAAATCATGCATGGGTTAGTTGTTATAAAATTTTAATATATATATATATATATATATATATTTATATCTTGCTTAGGTTTGACACTTGACAGCAGTCAGCAGCCGCTCAAGTCTTTTGTTTTTTTTTGGAGACAATCAGCCACTCAAGTCTTACTCTCTCTTGTTTGAATTATTTAAAACTATTATTAAGAAAAAGAATTATCTAATAGCACTCATAGCAGTTGTGCTATATTGGTATTTTTTAGCTCCTCAGTCATCTAAAAGCATGCTCCAGCAGTGGAGCTAAACCTTTTTTTTTTTTCTTCATTGCTACAGTGCACATCTATAAATAGATGTGCATTGTTCATGAGAGCTAAAAAAAAATATTTTATAAATAGATGTGCACATCTATAACGTATTTTCTCTTTCTTTCTTTTTCTCCCTCTCTCTCTGGCTACTCTTCTTTCTTCTTTCTTCCTTCTCATTTTTTTTCTCTCCCTCATCTACTCTTTGCTTCGCTGATCTGATCTGGATCTTCATCGCCGATCTTCATCATCATCGTCGATCTCTCTCTCTCCGGCTTCTCTTCTTTCTTCCTTTTTCCTTCTCATTTTTTTTTCTCTCCCTCATCTACTCTCTGCTTCGCTGATCTGGTCTGGATCTTCATCGCCGATCTTCATTTTCATTGTCAATCTTCATCATCATCGCCCACGTCGCCGTCCCACACCGCTGACCCATCTCGCCCAGTCCTCCATCTCACCGCTCACCCAATGCCAACAAGCCTAGTCCTCCATCTCATCGCCAATCCAAGCTCCATTGCAAACCTAAGCTTCATCGTCGATCCAAGCTCCATTGCAGACCTGAGTTTGTGTTTGTGTTTGTGCTGGGTTTGTGCCGTGGGTGTGGTCTGATTGGATTTTGACCTGTGGATCAGTGGGTTTCGTGGATGTGGGTGGGTGGATTATGGCCTATGGGTCGGTGGTGGTGGGTTGCTGTGGTGTGTTGGTGTGATTGTCGTGGTGTGATTGTTGCTGTGGTGCGGTGGTTTGCTTGCTCTGTATTAGAGAAGAGAGAGACGAAGAGGAAGAGAGAGAAAAAGATGGAGATGATGATGTGTATATAATGAATATTTTATTAGGATGATTATATTATTTTATTGTATTGAAAGCTAAAATAGATCCACTGCTGTAGGATGTTTTGTATAATGTATAGGTAAAATAGATAAAGTAATTTTTAGTGATGCTAAATAGCTAAAAATATAGATCCACTGTTGTGGATACTCTAATAACGTTGGGAACGGTTTCAGTTAACTTAACTAGTAAAAAATTTTATCGTCGAATAAAAAATTTGGGGTTTGATCTCTGCCTAGTTACACCAAAATCTAATTGGTGTCTTAACCAAATAATAAGAAGAAATTATCATGGAACGGACATCATAAGTTTAAAATGTTATTTTATACGTTAAAAAAAACAATAATAACAAAGGACCAAAAAAATCACTCTTTTTCACTCTTGTTAATTTAGTAAATTGTAATTAATAAAAACAATATCACTTTAACTGTACCACTAATTTCGCTTTTATAACACTAATCTAAATATTCCATCTTAACAATTATGAAAAAAAAAATGTAAAATATTGTATATAACAAGGGTCTGTAGAGTCGATTGGTTTGAAAATAACAGGTGCATCACTAGCTGTTCTAAGTCCTTATTAGGTATCATAAGTATCTAAGTCCTAAGATGAAGTTTGAGTAATGACTCATGAGGTAAATTACAAATTATACCATCTAATTAAGCCTAAAATTCAATTTAATCTTGTAATTTTAAATTTTTTTTTTTCATCAATTCAGTCCTTTAACTTTTGATTTTATTCAATTTAATCATTTCGTCCAAATCCAGCAGAGCAATTGCCATTTAGTGTCCCAAAACAACATCATTTTGACATATTCAAAATTTTAATATTTTTTTAAAAAGATAAAAATAAAAGTTGAAAATTTTGTTTACATTTTTTTTTTTTATAAAAAAAATGAAAAGAACATAAATAAAATTTTAAAAAAAAGGGTTGGCTTGCCTCTTGTTAACGCTCCACTTGTTTAGACATTATTATTTTCTAAAAAATGAGTCATTTTTCAAAGTATATTTTTTGGAAAACTATCTCATTTAATTTTCCTATAATTGATAGTATTTTTAGAAAAACTATCTCATTTTCCTATATTTGGTAGCATCCTTAAAAATGAAATAGAATTGTTTTCAATAGTTTCCATATTACCTCTTAACTTTTTTTATTTAACATGGTATGAAATAGAGTTTTTTTCTTCTTGGAAAATTTTAGGGAAAAAAAAATATAAGTTATATTTTTGATAGAATTTCCATTAACCAAGATGTTTTCATTTGCTATATTTTTTCTAATGCTACTAAGTACAAAAAACTATTTTCACTAAAGATTTTCTATCAAAGCAAACGGAGCATTACGTATTAACAAGATATCTCCTTTGCCATTGTCAAGAAAAGTAGTTCAAACTTCTCGCAAGGTACTTTATTGCACATTGCTTAAACTAGGGTTGGGTCGCTACCTTGCTTATTCCTCCACTTTTGTATGACAACACTTCCCTCCATCTAAAAAGCTCTAGCTAGCAGGTACACTCACTCAGGGCATGTACCATAGATATGAGTTGGAGGCTACAAATCACATTGTTCATCACTTCACGCTTGCCTATATTGAAATTAAAGTTTGGAATAAAATAAAATCATTACGATTCTATCAAAATTAATAGATTTTGTATCTTGTTTTAATTACTAGGCAAACTTCAATCACAACTTATTACTTCTTTTTGATTTGGTCCTATACTCCTATCACAAAATGATCCCACAACACTTTTCATTTTCTATTTTTTGACTTTTTGAATTGTTTGGATGAAAATGAATATGTTGAGGGATATGAATATTCATGATATCTATTGAAATCTATACTTATTTCATTTTATTTGTTTGATTGTATCTCATACATGTTTCATGTTTTTGGTCATGAAAGACAACACATACACACATATATAGAGAGAGAGAGAAAAAGAGAGAGCTTGTTTATTTTCATACTAAAAGGGAGCATATAGTTTTTTAAAACCTCTTTTTATTTTTTTTCTTTTCTTTTAAGATTGATGGATAGTGGGGGAATGGGCGCAGTTAGATTCCAAACATAAACAAGAAGTACCACAAAAACATTACAGACATAAAAACAATATTTCTCTTTACATGCAATGTTCTTAAACCCAGACCGGACCGGGCGGTCCGACAGGGAAAAGGACAAAAATCCGATTTTTTAAGTTAGAGAACTGGCTATTGATGGGTTTTCAGTGAACCGAAAGAACTGGGGTTCAATCGGAAAAATCGGATGAACCGTATTCTGGTTCAACCGGTCATGGAAAATTGCGGCTGCCAGGATTTGAACTTGACTTCTCACACATTATAAGCAAGACTGAAGTTTTGACCAACAGACCAAGTGCTCTTCTTGGGAGCTAATATGCAATATTATTAAATTTATATTAAATTTACATGATTTATAGTTTCTAAACTTCAATGTTATCTTTCTCAACATATTAAATATTACTAAATTAACTTTTTATTTAAGGATAATACCTATGCAATTTATGAATTTATTTTAAAAGTCATTTTTAGTTAATTGAAATGATTTCTCTTAAAGGATTGTTATAAAAATTTCTTTTTATGCTTATTTATGTTGTACTATTTTTTATTAACCTTGTAATGTACTATTTTATGTATTTTGTTTCAATTTTTAAGATATTTTTAGTAAATTTTGCTAATAGTTACAAATTTAATATATTTATTTATATTTAAATAATTATTAAATTAATTATGACGTCATCACGGTTCAACCTCGATTTGACCTCGGTCGGACCTCAAAAACCTTGAATCTCTCCCTTTTACGGTTCAATGAACGGTCCGAGTTTGAAAACCTTGTTTACATGTTCACAAACAAACAAGAAAGAGTAGGAAAAAGATGGGGTGATTCTATAATAATCGATGTTCGAAGGTCAAATTTGCGATATGAACCCTAATTTGGATTTTAGGATCCTGATAAAATAATTCTATTTAAATTAAATAAGTCAATAAAATAATCCAAAAAAATTATAACTCAGTAGAAAATTATTAATAATCAAGAAAGAATTTTGATGGCCTTCTGTGAATAGTTAAGCTAATTACTAACTGGGATTAATCTTCTCTTTAAGTATTTTAATCTTAAAGAAAACAATTGTGGATATTAAATTTGTTTCTGAAGATGTTGAGAAATTTTCTTTGTAAATTAAATCTTCTTTTTTTTTTTTTTTTTGCTTTCTTTGTAATAGAGTACTTTTAAGTCTCTCATTTTTGTGATTATTGATTTTTTATTGTTTTATACTTTTCTAAGCAGTTTAACTTCCTTTCATCAATTTGAGTATTCTAATGCTTTTGGCTGTATCATTTTAGTTCCAGTGGAAACAAAAATGTCGGTTCTATAGTTAATTTAATTGTTTTTAAATTATATCGTTCTCATGTTTGTGCTAGTTCTCTTATCATAGTTCTGTTTTGTCCTGGGTCATCTTAAAACCTCTAATGACTCTATTAGTTTCGTTTTTTTTTTTTTTTTTTTTTTTTTCTTTTTTGGAGAAGAAAAACATCAGACTTTATTAATCCAAACTTGCTATATTGGCTTGAATTCAAGGAAGTCAATACTGTACCGGAGGCTGTACCGGTTTGGCCACCGGTACGATATATTTCGGGTACCGGTCAATACCGGTGTACCGTTTCGAGTTTACCGCTATTTTTTATATTTAATATATATACACACACACAATCTCTATTTACCATAAAACATTACCTTCTGTTTACAATAAAACATTACTTCAATTATTCATTGCATACAAAGAAAAAAAAAAAACACAATATAAAAAACAAAAAATTTAATTGTTCATTGCATACAAAGAAAACAAATAATACAAATAATTACGTTAACACAAACTACATAGGATCATCTACTCCCATCCATCAAAAGGATCTACTTCAGGACCATAATATATATGAGTATTACTATCCTGCCCTTAAAAAATTGCCACAATTACCCAAAAAAAAAAAACATAGCATTTTGTGTTCCGGTCCGGTACGGCCGGAATTCGCCGGTATGGCCGGTACAAGGCCGGTACGGCCGGTATTTTTTCCGGTACGAAATAGGGGGGGTACTTGTACCGGTACGAGGCCGGTACGGTATGTACCGGCCGGTACGGTATGTACCGGCCGGTACGGGCCGGTACGGTACGGTATCAGCTTCTCTGCTTGAATTACAGCATATATGTGGGACGGAATATACTCCATCCATACAGTACAACCTAGGCAACTAATACGACTCTATTTGATTTGAATTCTATTTGTTTGTCTTTCCAGCAATTCTAATTATATATAGCTTTATTTTTCCATTACATATATAGCAGCCTATATTCCTAAACTCCAACTTGATCATGTTTTTATTTTTCTGCCCATTTTTAAGGAAGCGAGATTAAAGGTACAATTAAAATTTATGGTGGTTTAGATCAGAAACAAAAATCCTATTCTGATTTTTCCCATTTTAATTGTTCCAAAAATATCTATTTACTTTCAAATCAATCATGATAATACCATTTGCATCTAAAAACTTGAGTTACAGTTTTGTTTATGTCTTTGATACCTCACTGCTTTAATTATTTATACTCCCATGTTTCCTATCGAAAAATCCTGTCCTTAGACTTGTTCCTAGCTATTAGATCTATATGTGTTTATTTTTTCTTAGTTCTGATTTGTCACTGTACCTTCTAGGCTTTGTTTCGGGTTTGAGTGCCAATTTTTTTGTTTTAATAAGTTAGTTTTTCTTTAACCTTACTGGAAGCAATACTCATTTGAAATCAATGCAGAAAGGAAATGATCCGGGAAGTGTTGGGAATATCCGAATATACACAAATTTAAGATTTGTGAAATGCAAAAATTAAAAATAAAAATGATAAATACACAAAGAGCAATCATACGACATAAGAAATTACGTGATCCAACAATGTTTAAGCAATTAGAGGAGGTAGTCTTTATTAAGGGCTATCGTAGATATCAGCATTTATTATCTATTGCAATTCTATGCAAGTACTTTGTGATGTCAAAGGTAGCCTGCTGCCACGTACACCATTTTACTTGTTTCATAAGTAACTTTCCTAAATGTAAATTGTAGTTATAGGCTTGCTAGAATAAATCAGCTCAAAATGTTTTTCTTGTAATTAGATTTTTTTTTTGTTTGGGGGAGGGGGGGGGGGGGTGTTATGTGCTAATATGAGATTACATCAATATGGAGTTCTTAATTTGACAGTAAGTGTCTTTTTGTAGTTGTGGCTTGCAATTAGATGATTGAGACCGGACTTAAATCACCACTCTTTATTTGGAACTGCACTTTTCTTGACATGCAATCAATTGACAAATTGAAACCTAACCATGCTATTTGTCCCTGGAATGGAAAAAAGATAGCTGTCCTGAGTGGTGAGATTTAGATAATATTGAACATTGTGAACCTTTAGTGGTTGCGAGTGATTACTTCTTTGTTAGGGCAAACTTGTCATATCTTAGCCAATTTTTGTGGCTTTTTATCTCCCTTTTTCTTAGGGATTGAGTTTGGGTTTTTGATAATTTGATAGTTTTTTTGAAGGTGATTACACACGAATCTGGTGGGTCTTGAACCCATGACCTCATTCTCCACCTTATTATTATAACTGAAAGAGATGCCATTTGAGAAAGAGCTTGAACTCTCTCCAATTTCCGGTCTTTTTTTTTTTTTTTTTTTTTTTTGGTCTTAAACATATAAGGATTGCATCACAAATCAAGGTTGATACCAACACTTCACACTCCATTGGATATCACATAATACCTGGGTTTTTAACCATTGGACTAACTGACTTATTTTCCCCACCTTCAAACCCTTGTTGTTATGACTGAATGCTATAAAATACCTTGTATCAATTTAATATATATAGTGGTACTTGTAAGGGTTTTTTTTTTTTTTTTTTTTTTTTTTTTTTTTTTTTGTTAATGTTATATGTTTTGTAATTGCAGGTATGAGAGCTAAAAAATACTCTTTCCGTATTGGACAAAAACTATGCTGCAAAGAGGACACATGTATAACTATAATAAAAATATTACCTTGTTCATATCATGAATTTGCTATCCATATTATATAGTACTTAAACAGAATTTTTCATTAGTATATTTAATTTAGAGATGAACAGAATGATGAATCTATGTTATACTTTATATCATAAGAACTTTTTTTTTTTTTTTTTGCTGAATATATAATAAGAACTTTGTGGCATACTAAAACACTGTAAAACTATTTTCACTAAAGTTAGAGGCCCGTAGTTTGGAAGTCAAAAGGAAAAATGAGTTGGCCTTGTACTATTTTGGACTAAGTCTACTTAACCATTAGGGATGCTTTGGGGCTTGGGCTACCCGTGGCAAGAGGTCTATACAATCAAATAAGGAATTGATTGTTAATAAATGTTTCATGATGATTTAGAAGTCACAATTAACACCCGTATGAATGGCCTTGTACTGTTTTAGCAAGAAAACAAAATATAAGCAAATTTTTCAAGGTACAAGGACATGTAATGTTAGTCAAAATAAATAAATTCTAGGAATGAATTCCCTGCGGTCCTTGCAGGGAGCTGAAAATAGGGTCCGTAAACCTAGTCTTGGCCTATCGAATAAAAAGATTATTAATACCATAACTTAGTCCAACACACTAAACTATTTGGTCAACTTCAAGCTGTTCTGAATGAATACTCAAAAACAATTAACTTGGTGCATATATGTCAACTTATTTATTTTTTTCCTTACATAGGTATGTATGTATATGTTAACTATCCATTTTTTTGTCGAGAACGTTGTAGCTCACTAGTCAGCACTTCTTGATGTTACTAATGAAGATATTTAAGATTCAAATTCTCTATCAGCTCATAAAAGAAGAGGTAGGAGTAGAACGGTTGACCAAAAAACAAAACGATACTTGAAAAAATCAAATACATAGAACTCGGCTTCTGTGAGATCGGCTACCATGACTCTACTATTTATGCCCTCTGCTAAATGCATCAGTACGGCCCAAGCTTGGCCCAAACAAAACTTTTAGGCTCAAGATGCTACAGGCCGAATGGGCCATGATAAAGAAAAAAAGAGAGAGAATCCATTCCATCACTTCCACACCACACCACAAGCCTAATCAAATGAAACTCTTGTTTTTGATGTACCCCATGATTTGAATATTTTACCAAACATTGGACCCACTTAGAGACATTCTTGTCAACTTAATTGGCTAGCAATTGAACATCATATCCTTGTTATTCACAGAACAGAACTCCTGCATACAATCTTAACTGCCTATTAAAGGGAATAAAATCGTAAAACTACCTTTAATAATATAATTTTTTGTTTCAAATTAAGGAAAAAAAAGAAAAAAAAAAAGGAAAGAAGATGAAGAAATAAAAAGATGTGTAAATGACAGACAAGACTACTCAACCCTTGGGGCTTTGATAACACAATGACGAGAATCAGATTGTGGGTCCTAGTCGGTAAAACCTATATATAATTAGTCTCATTCATTCAAATCCGAAAATGCCCAGAAGATCACCACTTTTGCCTAATGAATAATCCATATATTCTTTGCCACAAAAATGGTTTACAATTCTTTCTATTTACATTAAAGAATGACTCAATTGACTTCTTTTTTTTCTTTTTCTTTTTCTTTTTTTGTACTTTCAATGAAAAACCTTAGAATATCAAATCCCCACTTCTTCTATTATTAAATTATCAAAAAAATAATTAAAAATAAAAGGGGATACTTTGTGTAAAATCTCATCTCTTGTCTCTTTCACTCTCCAAAAAAAAAATCATATTTTTATCCAATCTCACTTGTATTTAGCTAGAATGAATTTACAACTTCTAAATTTAAGATCGTTATGCAAAAAAGAAAAAAAAATTAAGATCATTTACTAATTGATCTTTTTACTTTTTTAGAACTTGAAATTTTATTATTGATTATCACAACAATGTTAATGTGCCCCATTTGTTATGGTTTATCACATTTTCGCCGTTAGCACTCCTAAAAACATTTTTTTCTAATTTATTGTCCAAAATGACATTATTTTTTTATATTAGTCAAGGACAATATTCTAATAAATTTGATTAAAGCTGAGGAATGAGAGTTGAATACTAATTCTCCTCATAAACAAGACCAAGCAATGCTAATAAATTATAAGACTTGATAAACAATAATATTTGTGTAATATTCAAAGTTCTCATAGTTCAAGATATTAATTTAAAAACAAAACTCAAATTTAGATAGTATAAATGATATTTTAATTCATTCTTAAAAAAATGATATTTTAACCAATTAAAAAAAAAAAAAACTTAGGTACAATACTTAAGTGTTGTTCCTTAGGTTCCCTTTTTAAAATTCTGCCAAATAAATTTTTTTCTCATGAGATGGAAGTATTTGTTTTAGTTAAGTAGCCACATGGCTGAATTTCAAGAAGAAAACCAAAGAAATAGCACCTAAGGTACTGTACTTAAACTTTGTTATCTTTTCAAAAAATTATTAAAAAAAAGAGAATAATAATAATAATAATCACATGTTATTCTATCATCATTTACAATCATGAGTGTGCACATGGAATTTGAAGGTGATCATATAATATATTTTTAGAATAATGGGGGTGTATGGTGTTGCCAATGTAGGAGTAACACACCAGAAAGTTGCCAAGTAGTTTTTACCTTAAAAGGACAATTATGGTTAAATACTTTGTAGTTGTAATGCACTGTTTGTTTTGGAGTGACTTTTTCTCGAAAAAGTCGGGGGAAAGCAGATGCTCTCTCCTCTTCCTCTCTCTCTCTCTGTGAGATCCTTGGAAGTGGTGAGAGATAGATAGAAAGAGACAGACAATGGATGAGGTTTTTAGAGAGAGAAAGTGCGTGTGAAGAAATTTTGACAACAAAACTATAAAAATAATGAGGATTTTGCGTGGGGACCACACAGAGATAGATGGATAGGTTAGATACACAAAAAATGGAAAATAGGGGCAATTTGGTCAGTCAGGTGTTTGTAGTGAGAGAAGGAAATCATTCGATATCACACCCGTTTGTACTAAACCGTCCTGTCATATAAACGTAAAACTTATATAATATACATTTGATCTGTATATGTGGGGTCCATTTTGTGTGGAAAAAAAAAAGGGTTTAATACACGGGATGTACAGAATAATTTTAGGAAAAAGAGACGATTTTACACATACGATA
The DNA here is from genome assembly GCA_033629205.1 of Lithocarpus polystachyus. Classification (NCBI taxonomy): domain Eukaryota; kingdom Viridiplantae; phylum Streptophyta; class Magnoliopsida; order Fagales; family Fagaceae; genus Lithocarpus; species Lithocarpus polystachyus. The sequence goes on from CM066164.1 coordinate 84,370,821, forward strand.
AGTTTTATCTACTTTTTTTTCACATGACATAGTTTGACTTTGAAAATTCGTGTTTGAGCTAATTATTTTCCCAACTTATTTGGGCAACACTTTCTCGAAAATAAAAAATTATTATGAAAAATTATAAGATGATTTATGTGTATTATTTATACAAGTCACATAGTATATTAGTGTAAGATAGTTTAAATATTTTTTTTTTCACAATATTTAAGATAGCATATTGTGATTTGTACAACATTTTTTTTTGTTTTTATCTTTTATATACAGTTTTATAAATTCTTAATTTTCTCACTTTTTTTAAAATACAAATATACTTCAATATACATTTGATAAAAAAAAAAAAACTAAATAAGTTGTTCCATAACAGATACCATTAATATCATTTTTATAATAAGGTAAAGCTTGGGTTTAGTGACCGGTTATGATGATGGGTCAAATGCATAGAACAACGTATTATTTCTCAACTTCTTTGTCACAATTATAATGTGGTAAAGTGCGAGTGGTATAGAAAAAATAGTGAGTTTATATGTAAATAATTGACAACTATTCACAGTCTGTCACGTTAAAATATTATGATAAAAAGTTAAGAAAAAATGCCTGTTGATAAAACTATTCAATTTTTTATAACTCATCAATCCAAAAAACATTCATAGACGAGGAAAAACAAATAGTGGAATTTAATAATAATTTATAGTGTTTCAATGGAAGGGAAAGAATGGGGAGATTTTGCATGGGGACCACATGTGAGATTAGGTAGACAAAACACAAGAGATGAGGAAAGGGGCAATATGGTCAGTCAAGCGTTTGTAAGGGCGTTGTCGTTATTTTGTTGAAAAGTAGGGGTCTTTGCTTTGCTTTTGTGAGGCAAGTCGTTTAGAAGCCCAAGATTCGTGGACGCAGATCGACATAGGGATTTGAGACAGAGAGAGAGTTTTATAGTTTACGCCGCAAGGCCAAGGGTTTAGATCTTGTTGTGATGAAACAAAAAAAACGTTGTACGGACAAAATATGTTGGAATCTCGGTAACGTCCCTGGAAATGGTTGCTGAATTTACTAAAGTGCGCCTTCCTAAAAATTGTAGTAAGATACCGATTCTATCCCTTTTTTTTTTTTTTGGTTGTGTATGGTTTGTCTAAGTTTGTGTGAGGATAACATCCTTTTCATATTTGGGAAAATCCTAATCCTAAATCTATTGTTGATTTGATTACCAATAAGTTTGTGCATTAGTCGATTGTGTTGAATTTTGGAATACTTTTTCAACACGTCCAATTGAGGAAATTCCAACCTAACTTAACCTATGTTAGGTTTCTAAACTAATCTAACCCAGTCTATAAGCTACGTTGAGTCGTCATGTAACGACAACATTTATTGCAAAGCTAAAAAAAATAAAGACAAAATTTAACTACAAAATTGAGTTACAACTTTATTTGATAAAATAAACACTACTACATTCTACATATTTTGAAAATCTAACCATTTAATTACTTTTTCTTTACTCTCTTAATACATATGTCAAATTTTGTATTAATCGGATATTATTTACTATATAATTTATAAGCTTATTTTTATGCATAATTTTAAACTACAAAAACTTACAATTTAAATAATTTATTGATGACATAGCAATTGATTTTTAATTTTTTAGAAATTTTGCAAGCATAAAAGATATAAGAAGAAAATGTAATCTAATGGTAGATTTGTAAAAATTCACCTCTAATAAAAAGATATTAAGCAAAATTGTAGTCTTAGGCTACAACAAATTTTGTAACTAAACTCCATAAAAAAAAAAAATGGTTTTTTATTCAATTATTTAATCTCATTATTTTTATCTTGTAACTCAATGGCTAGAGATGTCCAATGTTCAAATTTGCCATCCCTTCTTAAAATTTATTCCAAAAAACTCTTTATTTAATAAATTATTATAATATACACAATTAGGTTTAATGTTCCATTTTCATCCCAACTAAGTCTCAAAAAATCGTTTATCAACAAAAAGTCTCAAAAAATCAAACTAACTAATTTAAACTAGGTATTAAAATCAAAAAAAGAAAAAATCAAACTAATAAATTTAAGATATATATATATATATATATTGTAGGGGCGGGTTTTTTATCCTCTAGCCCAAAAGATGAACGGATTAAGGCCCAAAAGGCCCAATACAATAAATTTGTAGAGAGTGGGCTTAAAAGCTAGGTTTCAATGGGTTCACGAACGCGTGCAGTGAGTTCACGAACTAAACTCCATAAAAAAAATGGTTTTTTATTCAATTATTTAATCTCATTATTTTTATCTTGTAACTCAATGGGTAGAGATGTCCAATGTTCAAATTTGCCATCCCTTCTTAAAATTTATTCCAAAAAACTCTTTATTTAATAAATTATTATAATATACACAATTAGGTTTAATGTTCCATTTTCATCCAAACTAAGTCTCAAAAAATCGTTTATCAACAAAAAGTCTCAAAAAATCAAACTAACTAATTTAAACGAAGTATTAAAATCAAAAAAAGAAAACATCAAACTAATAAATTTAAGATATATATATATATTGTAGGGGCGGGTTTTTTATCCTCTAGCCCAAAAGATGAACGGATTAAGGCCCAAAAGGCCAATACAATAAATTTGTAGAGAGTGGGCTTGAAAGCTAGGTTTCAATGGGTTCACGAACGCGTGCAGTGAGTCAAAGATAGCAAGGATGGTAAAGAAGAATAAGTTTTATGAAAAAAAAAAAAAAACTTCCTCGGCACAGTCCGAGGAAAACAATATTGCAATGTATTTTCTTTAGACTTGAATATTATTACAGTTCTTTTTACCATAGCTCCCTTTAGATGATCTTGGCCCTCTATTTGTCGATCATCCAGCCCACCAATTGAGTGTTTGTCCCATCAGACTTCTTCCCAAACCCATTGTGAGTTGCGGCAGCCAATGCAGCACTGTTCAAGAATCCTCTCCACATAAATGCAGTTAGGAGGTTTGGTAGGATGCATTAAATAGGGTGGCAGCCACCATCCCGTCAATCATGTCAGGGCCAATCCCTTCCCCGAAGCTCCATCTCTACAATATGGTCTCTTCTGGGGACGTGCCACTGATGTGGCCTTGCTGTCCGAGGATGTGGCCTCTTTGGCTCGGCCACAGTTATGACTCGTGGCAAATTACCTTATTGAAATTCCTGTACCCCACATATATATATATATATATATATATTAATAATGTGGTTGGCTTAGATTACTTGGGTTGACAATCTTGCCAACATAAACCCAACCCAATCCAATCTTTAAAAAAATTTAGAATCCAATCAAACTAATCAACCCACAATAACAAAAAAACATAAGTTGTCGAGTTGTGTTGGATTGGATTAGATTGGTATTAACAACATAATAAATAAATTTTTTAACCACAGTTTATGTTTAAAATTTGATACATTAATTTGTAAAGCAAAAATCTTAGAAAACTAGAAATTGTAGTACCCATAAAATCACTTTTCAAATCTGAACCTATCTTTTACTAACCCTAAAGAATTGATTTAGTTATGCCATATGATTTGAATTTATATTGCTTCTTAATAGTTGTTCTTTATCATCATGCCAAAATACCAATAATTTTTTAGCTAATTGAAACCCACATTCATTCTAGTAGTTCTTTACTCTTCTAATATCTTGGACTATCTTTCAACAACAACAATAACAACAAAGTCTTAATCCTAAAATTTCAGGATTGACTATGGATTTTCAGCAAATTAATTAAGGTCAACCACATATATTTTTATGACTTCTGGTAATTATAGATGTGTGTGAAAAAAAAAAAAAACCAAGTCAAACATTTTTCTCTTATTAATGCAATTTTTTTTTTATTTAATTTGAGTTGACTACAATTTTTCTTTTAACACTCCTTACATTAGTCAACTTTTCTTTTAACACTCCTTTACATAGTCCTGATAAAAAATTTCAATTTTTTTAGTGAAATATAATTAAATGCATGATATTTTAAATAAAATTATATAAAATGTTAAATTTATATTATTTAAAAAGTCAAACAAAATGTTGTATTTACACTCTATTAGAGCATTCTCATCAAGAATGCTAAATGCTATAAATGCTATTTTTAATATCTGAAACCCAAAAAATCCACTCCATCAAAACTTGTATATGCTATAAAATTTACAATCTTGCTACAATGCACTCATTTTTGAGAGTGCACTGTAGCAAGATTGTATAATATTTTATTGATTTCTAATTCTCTCTCTCCTTAGACATGGCATCATCTCCCTTCCCTTTCTCAGACTCTCCCTCTCGTTCTCTAGCTCTCCCTCACAACTCAGGCATCATCTCCCTTCCCTTTTCATCACGCTGCCTCCGTTCTGAAACTCATCTGCTCTCTATTAAGCTTCAAGGGTTTGTGGTTGGCGATTATGATCATGATTTGGTGGGTTTTGTGGGTTTGATTTGGTTGGTAATAGTGATGCTCGACGACGGTTTTGATGGGGTTGAAATCAGGGTGGTGGGTTTTGGCTGGGGTTGAGATCAAGGTGGTAGGTTTTGGTTGGGGTTGAGAACGAGGTGGGTGGGTGGGTGGTGGGTTTTGTGGTGATTGAGGTTGGTTGTTGTGGCTAAGGCGTGACAATGGTTGATCGTGACTGAGGTGTGGTTGCTGTGGCTGAGGTAGGGCTGTCCACGGGTTGAGCCGGGTTGGTTTTTGACCCAACTTGGATCCGACCAGCCGGAGTCGGGTGGAAGGCGGAGGGACCACTGATGTCAATCGGTCGAGTCGGTTTCAAGTTATGGTGATGCTTAGGCCGGTTCGGGTTGGGGAGAGAGTCGCCGAATCCTGCAAACGTCGCTGGAATCTGCAAAAACTCACTCCATTTGCACCGAAAATCGCTGAGATCACGAGATCACCACCGGAACTTGATGAGAACTCGAGATCTCCCCCTAATCTGGGCGGAAATCACGAGATCTACACCGAATCTAGGTGAAGAACTCGAGATCTCCACCGGATCTGGGCATAGAAAGGGAGATCTCTACTAAAACTAGGTTGATCTAAGAGAGAAAAGGAGGAAAATGAAACAAATCTACCTATTCTTCGGTTGGGTCGGCTTCGGCGGGTTGCAGATTTGTGAAACTGAAACTCGAACCGATGAGGGTCGGGTTTCGTTGGACAAAACCATGACCAACCGCGGTGGTGCTCGGGTCGGTCAGCTTTCGGTTCTAATGGCGGTAGGTTGAGCGGTTCTTGGACACCCCTAGGCTGAGGCGTGGTTACTGTGGCTAAGGCTGAGGCACTACTAGTTATGGCAATTGTGGGTCCCAGGGTTGTTATTGTTTTTGTTTTTCTGGTTGATGGTGGTATGAGGATGTGGGTTTGGGTGGTGATGAGGTTGTGGGTTTGGGTTTATGATTTGGGTGGTCGGGGATTGTGGTGGCTGCAGGCTAGTGGTTTTTTTTTTTTTTTTTTACTGGTGGTGGCGGTTGGCAGTGGCTAGCCGTGGGTGTGGCTATGACTGGAGTTGCTTGGACTGAGAAGAAAGTTGTGGAAAGAGAGAGACGCAATGGTAAAATAAAAATAATATTATTGAAATGAAGTTGTAAAAAAAATAGAATGTTTGATATGTGGTAGATAGTAAAGTGGTATGTTAAAATTAATAATTATGATTTTGAAATGGTAAATATTAAAATATTTAGCATTTTTCACTTGCTTTTATGACCCTATTGGCTATAACTAGATAACAATTCAATGCATGCGAAGTATGATTTGTTGACCGACTAAGATGACTAAGAATAAATTACAATTGGATGGAGCCAGTAACCAGAGACTCCACGGTCAAGAAGCAACATGAGATGGGGAACCAAATAGTATATTATCTATAGATTCTTCTTTTACACTGACATATTCGACAGATATGATTTTGTAGATTAATAACTTAATATGTGGATTATTTTAAAAAGCTTATAAAGTTAAAATGGAATAATGATACGTGTCCAATAGTTGTTGGAGGTTTTATTTTTGTCCTATAGGGCTATAACTTACAGAAAATTACTTGTAATCGAAGGTCCTTTTCCACTCTGGTCAAATTCTTAAAAATATAAAGTGACTTTTCAACAATGGCGAATCCAACTTATCAGGAGACTTCTCAAATTTCATAGACAAATAAAATTCGGGAAAGGGTGGGTCATATCATTTTTTCCTCACAATTTTGATATGATTAATTATGAACTGTGGATAAAATATGATACGTCTATATAAAAGTAATTGTCAACTATTTATAATTTACTATTTTAGTAAGTCATGATAAATGGTATGGTCTTAAAGAATTGATAAAATACACGTCAAGAAGTCATTTTTCTAAAGATGATAAGTCTTCTGTCCATCCTGTCCCAACCCGACCGTCTCCTCTTGTCCCCAAAGAGGACTAGGGCAGAGACAGATTTTACTACCCCACCCCTTCTTGAGATTTATAACTACTTGTTTTATTTACAATTTTGAAAAATCAATTTAAACGAGTTTTCTTAAAATTTATCTCTTGTAATAATCTAGTCCTTATTTCAATAATTTTTTCCTAAAATAATGACAATGGAACATCATGTTTTACTCACACTACATTCTGTATAACTACTTAATCAACAAACATATCCCCGTATAATTATAACCTGCAAGTGAGTACAAAGATGGTACAGGACAAGAGTGCTAGCTAGATGTTAAAAGCCATATAATTAATTTGGAGTTTTGCTTGAGCCTACCCTATATTGCAGTTCATCATTGTGGTCCGAAATCATCCCTTAGCAAAACAAAAGGGGAGCTATTATTTGATGGGCCACCCACATGGACACATAATGAATACTCAAATCATATAGGTTGTGTATATCCATTTATATGTCCATTTTTTCAATGAGTTTGGGAAGCAAATTCAAACCTTGAACAAGTGTGCTACTTTAAAAATTAAAACTAAATTAAGATGATGGGATCTTTATATGATGATTAAAATAGATTTCCTTCTTATCAATATGTTCACTTGCAATTACACCTATGTCATGATGAACTTAAAAAAGAGATAAAAAGATGCTGGGAAGACACTAATTAAGAAGTTAATATAATATACGGAGGTATCATTCAGCTCAAAAGCTTAAAAGTGTGGGTTTGAGTTCATTTACATTATAAAAACCACCGATTCTTTTGGTTATTATTTAATGTGAGACTTCAACACTTTTAATTAATCGCATCACGTGTGTTACACTTGTACATGTAAATATTCCAATAAAAGGTTTTTATTTGAATACAAATTAAGTAAAATGTTAATCTATAGATTGATACCTTTGACTTTTAGAGATGATTCATGTTCTAAATTAAACTGTAATTCCGATGCATCTTAATTTAAGCATATTATGTCAATGAAGAAAACCCCCGCAGCTCAATAAGGGTATATTGAGAATTTTAATATAACAAGATAAGGTTTTGACTGAGGAAATATAAATATGTTGTAAACCATATTCTTTTCTATCAAAAAAAAAAAAAAAAAAATTTGTGTCGCTTCCATGGAGGTAGACATTTTATTAAACCAAGTAAAACTCTCTTTGCTGATTTTTTTTCTTACTTTCCTCTTTACTTTTAACTAAATTCCTTCGATTTGGCAATCATCAACAATTGTTGTATAAGATGTTGGAGCTAATATTTTGTGCACATATGGTGAGCATCTGCATCCATGATTGTGAAGTGAGAAAAATGTGTTCATTACAAATAAACCCTCAATGATCAAGGACAAACATGGTTGCCTTGCTCCTTTAAAGTTATTTCACATTTTCAGGGCAATATAGGATCATTAGGTGCTTATTTTAAACGATTAGATTTAATAGAACTTTAAATAATAATATCTGCTGTATAATGATTACTTTTTATTATTATGTTAATATACCAATCGATTTTTCATGTAAATAACGCTCCAACCTCAATTTCAAATCTCTTATTCAAAAATAAAAAACTTTATAATTTATGCCAACTTTCAGTCTTCAACCCACTATTTTATCACAGGCTTAATTGAAAGGTTTTATGTAGCCTTGTGACAAGTACCAAAATGTGGCATGCTTATGGTGACAGCTATCAAAAATTCACCTTCCCCCTCAACACATAACACAGCTATCGATTTGCAATTATTGAGAGACGCCTACTTGTAGATGATGACCGTACATGCAACAAATGCTACCTAATATTTTTAATTTTGGTGCACAAAATCAATTCCTATGATCTATCATGTACTAGCCTAAACTCCTAGGCCATGCCCAACATTAAAAGCCCACAAAAAATGTCTATCCAAACGTTCAGTCTTATTCTTGCCTGCAGCATAGTTTTCACAAAATTGGCTTTCTGTTTCACATCATTTTCGGGGGAAAAAAATCCATGTGCAACATATTGTGCATGAGCAAATTGGGCAATTCTTGAACAATCCAAATCAATCTACCGTAATAAAAAGCTTCCAAATTCCCCCTTCTACCTGACTCAATCTTAATTAATTTAATTGTCACATTGAAAATTAAGCTCAAGCTAAGGAGAATTCAGCTAATCCATAATTTATACTATTGATAAAAATTACATTAAATTGCATATTTATTACTTAACATTTTGATATTTGTTTAAAATCGTCATTATACTTTGAAAATGTCTCATTATAGTCTCTATAATTTCAAATTTTTTTATAAAAGTATTTGTATCATTGTTTACTGGAAGAAAAATACTGGCATAGTAAATAGAATTCATATCATGTCATAGGCTCCACGCCATCATAACAAGTAGTGGATTCAAATCATAATTTCGTTTGCTATATTAACATTTTCCATCAATTAAATAACAATATAGACATTTTTAAAAACATTTGAAAGTATAAGGACGGTTTTGAAACAAAGATAAAGTTTAAAAAATTAAATTACCATGACAACATAGTTCTAATGACCAGCTCTTGTCTCATTTATATTTTATAGTACTTGCTGCCAATCCCATGCATAACTTCTTACGAAATTAATCCATCACCTCTATAGCCAAATCCCTCATGATGTTGCTCTTTCAATCAAAATAAATGGGGTAATAAAACTTGTTGTTTTCATCTTTAAGTTTGCTAGTACCATATTTATTAATGTGATCTCAACTTGTTGCCATTGGAGTTTAGCCCATATTGCTTCTATCCCACTTATGTATAACAGTATAAGGCATTGGTGAATACGCATTAATTTACCACAAAAAAAATATAAATAATAATAATAATAATAATAAAAGGGTCTAGATTTGTAGCCTTGTAGGACTTGTAGGACTGCAATTTTTGTCTTAAACTAAATTATTGCTAACCCCAAATGAATATACTTATTGGGCAAATGAATCTGAACAGGATTGGCCTATTGTTTTGTTCACTAACTTATACTTATCAATTATCATACATTGATCATCATGAGCTTAGATCTGATTAAAATTCAGCCACAAACAATGCATGGCCTTAACGGTCCTAACAGGCTGATAAGCTACGAGATACGTTAATGATACAAACAAGACCATAAATAACACATGATGTGGAAGTTTCTCCATAGACAAATTAGACATGCAAGTGGTCCATAAACATATGATTCTTACGTAAAGCGCTAAGCAATAAATCATTGACTACAAACTTTGTTCCTATTGGTTTTTCACATTTGTGGAAAAAAGGCACTTCAAACATGGTATAATTGGATTAGACTCCTCAAGCTAATTAGTGGAATAGCTCCTTTTAATCCATTGCAGGCAAACCATTGGATAGCCAGCAAAAAAAAAAAAATTATCTTCCTTTTAGTGTTGGACTAGTTTTAAAGCCCTCCCATTATTTTAACATTGGCAAGAAGGGGAAAACATTTTATCAATCAATATTTAAATTGAGGTTGAAATCAATTAAGGGAGTAAAAATTATGCCTTACCACTCGATGTATTACGCTTACCTCTTACGTAAGTGTGGATCTCATGTATGGAATCTTCAAGTAGGAGTGATGCAAGTCATGTCTTGTTGGGAAATTATGTGAATGTTACTCAATTCAATCATGCCACACACTTGACTGTTAGGAGCAATCACTCAACTCCAAAGTAAGACAGTAATTTTATGAATTAAAATATTCTCTACACTCTTATTCTTCTTTCTCGTTGATATATATTGTGATTACAATGAGTGAGAGTTAATAAACACTCAGCAACTTCCTAAATAGTCTTTTACATCACCCAATAAATAGATTACTAGGCTTTAATAACTACCAACAAGACTTAATAAATAACTTTTACTAAATTATAAACGGGGGAAAAAAAACACAGATGCCCTAAGGGCTTTAATTTATGAAATATTTTTTTAAAAAAATTATTAAAAAAGAAAAAAAAATTAACTTTTTAAGCAATTTTTAAAATGATATTAAATTTTTTCTAAAATGACCCATTAACAGGACCCCTAATAAAAAGCCATATGGATAGAATAATTTCATCAAAATCACTCTCACCTTTGTTTATTAGTTTGACATGAACCCTAGATCCAACCTGGGATTTTAGTGACATGTTAACCACTGATCCACCCAACTATGGACTATGCCTTTATGGTGTCCTAAGATAGCATTGGCTCAAATCATAAATTCCTTTTTCTTGTTGCCAACGTACGATGGCCACTAACAAGAATAATGTAGTTGTATTAATCTTGTACTATGTGTGTAGCGCGTGTACCCTACTCTTTATGATGGAAATTAACTTCAAGGTTGTTGTCTTCTTGGTTTGCTTACTATTCAAAGAAGCAAAAAAAAAAAAATTTTCAATTAAAAAAAAGGAATAAAAATTTTGAGTTGGCTTCAACATTGTTTTGTAAATTTTATAAATCTTGATGCATTAATGATATGTAAAAAATAATAATTAACCCAACAATAAATGGCTTCCAGTTAGTTCAATTGGTAAAATCTTTGATGGTTGAATAAGAGATCTGAGGTTCAATATTTTCTTACACCAAAAATTAATGGGTGTCTTGGTTTGATGATAAAGAGTTAACATTAAAGCGGACGTCATAAATTAAAACTCTCTCAAAAAAAAAAAAAAAAACCAACAATAATGTATGAAAACAAACTTGTTCCAAATTGACCTAATTTCATTGCTATTTAGGCCTTTTTTTTTATAAGTGAGATTGACATTGTTGTAAAAATGGCTAAAATTAAAACCAATGATATAAACAGCTCAAGTCAATCAAATTTGTAGGACCCCCATTCACCACAACCCTCTGTGTGGGCCCTAAAATTCTACTTAGCCAAATCTTCCACCAGCTGGGACTTGGAAAGCTTCACAAATTTTCCATGAAAGTGACCCAGGAAAATTCAAGGACCACCCTCGAGTCTTACGTTCACATAAATAGAGAGGAAATCGAAAAAAATATCTAGAATGATGATTAAGAACTTGCTTGACTCGCAACCCATAATTTCATTTGTTTGAAAATTATTATTAAATATTTTGCAAAATATCATTTTAGCCCTTATATTTCAAGGTTACTTTTAGTTTCGTTCTTATATTTTGATAGTAGTCAATTTAATTATTGCCATCAATTCACTTGAAAACTAATCCTTACAAATTAATTGTAAGTTGAAAATAATACAAACAACTACCGCACATCCTTGGTGTGATGGTGATTTCATAAGTACAAAGTTCTTGTGAGGTGAGGGACGAGAGCCGAAGTTTAAATTTTTAAAAAAAAGTTTCGCATATATATACATTTATCTTAGACTAAAGTAGAGTTTCTATCTTATATTAAAAAAGAAAATAATATGAACACAATTTACTGTCACCAAAATCTAAAGAGCAAAATTGAAAGTAACCTCAAAGGATAAGGGTCAAAATGGTATTTTTGCCTGAATGCTTCTGATTAATAAGGTGAGGATGACATGGGTCACAATTATCATTCTTTTAAGAAATGATATATATGGAAAACTAATCTAGGACACCCCCTATTTATTTTAACTAGACATCCCACCTATAGCAAAGATAGTGTTATCCACTGCAAGTCATATTTATTCCTTGTCAGGGTATGGGATACACCAAACGCCTGATTTGCCAAAGTATTGGTTGTGGTCCGGATTGATAGGCATTAGGGTTCTGTACCCGGATTGAATCGGACAACCGAATCACCCACACCATCAATGAATAAAACCCCTTTGGTTCATATTTTTTGTGGTCCTGTTTTTGATGTACTTATAATGGTTTTTTTTTTTTTTTTCCTTTTAAAGAATTACTTATTGTGATTGATTCTCATAATTATAATAAATACAATTTTAACAATATTTGTTGGTGCAAATGGTTGTACAAGAGGATTTCAATTTACGAATAACTGCTAATAGTAAGATGACATTGATTCATAACGAAATTCTTTAGATAAATGAATAATGTTATTGGTAATACAAATTTTATTATACAATCCTTAAAAATTTATGTGTCAACTTTTAAATACAAAATAAAAATTTATTTATTATATTAATGATGTAACAAAAATTACATTTTCTGTCATGTTAGTTTATAAATGTTATATAGTAAAATTTGTAGTACTTTTAGTATTTTGCTATATAATTTAATGAAGAGCTCACTTTAAGAAAATACATCGTATTTAACAAAGTATTTGATACAAATGTCACATAAATTATGGTAACTTGCTCACTTTATATTTTGTTTCTTACTATGTTTCCAAAAATAAAGATTTTCATACTAGATTTGCTTAGAGAAAAGAAAGAAGGTATATTTTTACACTATCACGATAAATTATTTTGTACATTCGATGTATTATACGAATTCATCTTTATTCGAGGGTAGAGCTTAGTATTTGTACCATCACGCGTGGAAACATAATAAATCTCTTTACATTGACATCTAAATGTGCTGCTGGCTGCTGCGAGATTTGGACTAAGTTGGATTAGATTTGGTCAGCAAGCAAATCAAATTTCCTTGTGAACCTTTCCATTCGAATGCTAAAAGGGATTAAATGTGTAACACGGTATAATATTTAATTCATATTCTTAACATGCTTTATTTAATTCTACCCTGAATTTTTGACTTTCTTACTCTTAAACTTGAAATTAGACCCCACTTCATTTCGAAGAAAGAACATAACTGCATAAAAATCTGAAAAAATCAATTGCAAAGGACATAAGCTCCCATAATAATTTCAAGCAATATATATATATATGCTACAATTATGAAATCAAGTATTGACTGTTGCCAAAATTAAATTCCATATGTGTGTACATGTATTGTATCCAAGTGAAGTTACGTTTTTATATTGCTAGAAAGTAACATTTTTATTATTGGTATTCAATCTTACTTCTCAAGGATTAGATCTATGTCTCTGAATCAGATCAGAAATGGTTGTATAGTTGTATAGGTCTAAAGGAATATTAAATCAGCATATACCAATGTCAGGCCTATTTCAGAACTGTCTATTGCTGTCCATAAATTCAACGGTACATTGTTTGTCCAACCAAAAAGGGAAAACAAAGCTAATATTCTCTTGGGGTTTATTTATTTATTTTTCTATTTTATTTTTATTAGACTTTTCTTCTTAGGTTTTTTTTTTTTTTTTAAATTTTACAGGTGAGTCTCTAATGATTTTGATACCAATGTTGTGTCTATAGAATCAAATAGAGGGGGTCCATTTGCCTAGAAATAAAGAAAGCTCGTTCTATAGTGTGGGGATTTGATGTTTTACAAATTTCAAAGTGGTTGTACTGCTGCATCATTTAAAATCAATTATTGTTTCTTATATAATCAAATGAGATTTAAATTCACATGATATTGTATTTATCTTTAAATTTGTGAAATATCAAATTTTCACCCTAAAATTGATCATCTGCATTATAAATTATTGCAAATAATCATGTTTCCTCACAAATGCTTTCCCCATTTTGAAGAAGAAATATTCAATCATTAACATTTGTATTGTGGTCGTGCAAATGTCCACACAATTCAACTCTATATTCATATCTTATAAGTTACAACACAACATTTTTTTTTTTTTTTTGATAAACGAGAGTGTCCAGAATTCTTCGATTATCTGATTATTCCATGAGGGATATGTAGTCCTCCCGTTCCATACACCCCAGGTTATTAAAAAGATGAATTTTATTGGGGTTCCAAGATGTTGGTAAGAGGTTTCGAACTTAAAATCTTGTAAATATCATGAAACTTTAGGAACCACTAAACCAATTTCTTGGAGTAGACACAAAAGTTTTTTTTTTCCCCCCTTTTTGGGGGGAAAAAAAGAAAAGCACAACCCAATTTTGTAGGGCCAGTGAATTTTTATTATCCTAAAAAATTGGCTATAGAGATTATGAAAAATTGAAATTAAGAAAACAGTATGTTCCCAAGTTTCATAGTGAGCTAATATGGCAGTCACAAAAATTAAATTCACATTTGTGATTTTGTTCAGGTAATCAATAAGAGCAGTACTTTTTAGTTAAAGAAAAATACAATGAACAAATAACATATGCAATCTCTTTTCCAAATTCTGAAGAGGTAATGCCAACTTTCGATACTACTCAAAAATGTGTGAACCCCACTTTATATAATATGGTAATTACTTGAATTAAGTTATAGACCTTAGGTATTGGTCCTAATAAACAATTAGGTCCCCCACAGTAATAAATTTCAAATCCAGACACCTTTTTTTGTTTTGTGGTATCATTTTTAATGTCACAGTTAAAAAAAAAAAATTCATTTTACATTTTTCCTCATTGACAATGACTATTGATAAAAATAACAACTCACAGCATTGAAGTGAAAGCTGTGAAGGGATTCTGCTATAAAGTAAAAGCAAAAAGAAGGAAAAGAAAAAAAAGAAAAAAAAAAGGAAAAAAAAAAACCTTCTATTCTAAGTTTTTAACCAGTCAAAATATTCTTCCCTCTATATTCCTAATGTTCTTTATTTTTCCTCAAAGAAAAAAAATGTACTTTTAATCTGATTCTTAAATAAAGAATAATAAGTATGCAGGCTCAAATTGACCTACGCCAACAGTTGGACTTTATATATTTATTGCATAAATTTATTATCTCCATTTTAAATTGCCAATAAATTCACACATCTAGGAAATGAATCACTTGCTTCCATCAAATTTAAAATTTCGATACCAAGTAAAATCCTTCCGTAGACCAACTGTTTTTTTCCTACAAATCCCATGCCATATTCCTTTTTTTGTGTAAACAATCAATAATGCGTTTTAAACTTCCTTAATTACATTGATAATTTCAATAAATGAATAGCATGATAGAATCTTATATATATTTTTAATAAGTCTAAGGTGGAGTTCTTACTCATCCATTTTAGAATGAGTGAATTAGATTTTATCATGTTTTTAACATTTAAACAAATATTAGTTAACATGATAATACCCTTTTGGTAAGTCTAATTCACTCTTTTTTTAAATGTATGAATTAGATTTCAACAGCAATAGAATTACCTTAATAACTCTAATTAATTTATTCTTAAAAAAAAAACCTCAAAACACTAGAGGATCCTAGTCTTAGCATCATTTAAAATAATATTTGAAATCTCAAGAAGTTAGATAAATTTGGAAGAGATACAATTAGGTAAAAAAATTTTTTGGGTACTTTGACATTTATTGAAATAAACAGGTTTGTGTCTATATCTAATCCTCCATGAACTAGAAATTAGATTTCAACATTGTCGCAATAGAATTACCTTAAAAACTCTAATTAATTTATTCTTAAAAAAAAAAAACTTAGAACACTAGAGGATTCTAGTCTTAGCATCATTTAAAATAATATTTGAAATTTCAAGAAGTTAAATAAGTTTGGAAGAAATAAAATTAGGTAAATATTTTTTTTTGTGTATTTGGATTGAAATAAACAGGGTTGTTTGTAAACTCTTTTAGAAAAAAATAGTTTGTGTCTAATGTCCAATTACATCGAACATATTAAAATACAAATATATATCTATATTCTAACGTGTCTAGTAAAATTGAATACGGGACACAAGTCATGTCCCTTTTAGAAATGCATTTTTGAATTTTTTTTTTCCCTGTAATGATAAAGTGTTTGTTTTAAGTTTTAACATTCTAATTGACCTCGCGCCCATTGTATTCTGCAAAAGCAGCCACGTGTGAAGAGTCATGATCTTTTTTTTTTTTTTTAACACTACTTACCAAATAGACTTTGGCACTGTTTACAGGAACAGAGGTTCAGCCAATCAAAACCCAACAGAAGCACCAATCCCATTCTTGTAAATATCTAGTACCCACAAGGGCATTTAATTAGGTGCATACTAAACCCCAAGAAACCTCATCTTTCCCGTAATAGAGTAGTAAAGTGGGACCCACTTATTGTCTACTGCACTAGCCAATTAAACACTACTTAAAATAGGAAAAAAAAAAAAAAAAACTAATTTTTGTAGATAAAATCATAAATTATTTAATTAATCAATTTAATTTGAGAGTTAAACACTAACGACTATAGCTTACAAGATTGGTACTTGTCAAGTTTCTTGTGACTGTTGTTGTTGCAGTAATGCAGGCTTGTCTATATAAATATTGACTATTATTTGTTAAATTAGTAGGTTTTTGAAAACAATATTATTTTATCGCGGTTAACATGATTTGTTGCGATAATTGATGCATAATAAATATAGTATTTTACTATCCTAAAAAGTGGTATTTGTAACGATAATTAGCACTGACCCCAAGTAAAAAGTAACCTCACTTTAGTCACAACTTATCAGCTTAATAAGTTCTTATTTTGACTAAACAACTTAATAAGTTGTGAAAAATAAAAAATTCGTTGACGCAATAAATTTTGTAAAAAAATTGTAGGATAAAGTTAATAAGTATTAATTGTAATTTGCTAACTCAATAATTTATATAAAAAAAAGTTGTGAAGTTTATCTGAATTAGTAAATGAAAAATATTGTGTCTGTTACTTTGTAGCATTATTCATGATAAATACGTGTTAGACTTTTCAAATTGCTAAATAGGTTAAATTTTTTTTTTTTTTTTTTTTTTTAATATCAGTAGTTCCAAAAGCAAGGAAGGTGGAGAGAATCTAGAAATAAACATTTCTTTTCATTACCTCAAAAACCCAGAAATGAATTTCATTTATTTATAATAGATATATATATATATATATAAATGTAAAATGAAATAGTGTGTTTGTAGAGAGAGAAAGAGAGAGAGAGAGAGAGAGAAGTGAAGAAAAAGCAGAGAATAAAAAGAGACCGGATGTTGACAAATTTCATGTCACTGTTCTTAGAAGGTCGTTTGTTTGTGTGAAGATTTCTTATCTGGGATCTCTCTCTCTCTCTCTCTCTCTTTCTCAGTCTTTCTCTCTCTAAAAGAAAAAAAAAAGGAAAAAATAAAATTTTTTTTTCTGTCTGTCTCTCTCTCTAAACTCCCATTTCTTTGAGAGAGAAAGAGAGTGGCCCAGCAGATCGAAATCTCCACCTTTTCTTCAATCTGTTGACGATCTAAGCTTCTTCAATGGTGTTGCAAAAACACCCACTTTGTTTTTTGCTAAGTAATTGTTGTTGTTTTTATCTTTAGCTGTTCCTTTGGTCTTAGTGATGAGAGAGAGAGAAAGAGAGAGTCTTTGGGACTCTTTTTTTAATTTCAATTTTCCATGATGTGGAGGTTTTTTGTTGAAATGATTCAATCCAAGCTGGATTCTTGAGGAGATAGGTGATAAGAGGATGTGGGTCTAAGGTAAATTTTTGTATCTTTATTTTTCTTTCACTTTCTAAGTAAATTGATTTTGTGGTTTGTTTTGCTTGATGATTTGGTTAATTGGGTTTTACTTTGTTTTATTTTGTATACTTTTTTTTGCTATTTTTGAGTGTGCTAAATTGTTGGCTATTTCTTTGGCTTTGGCTTTGTATTTGTGCATTTGTTATTGTTGTTTCATTGCAGCTTATACACTTGACCGATTTTCCTTTTTGATATTTAATTATGTGCCTTTTTAAAATTTTTAAAAAAATTATTGAATTGGTTGGATGGGTTTCAAGATTCGATTGGTGATATAGTACTTGTTATGGTGGGTAGTGCTGTTAATATTTTCTTATAATGGCTAATTTTCGATTGTAACTAGATAGGATCTGTTCTATTCACTTTGATTACTGATGTAGATTCTTTTTTAATCTTAAGGCTTCTTAAATTTCACTATGTTGGTTTTTTATTTTTTATTTTTGGTTCGATGTTGAGGATTTGTGTGGTATGAAAAGCTTATGGTGATTAAGTATTGCATTCATTGTAGATTTAATTTTTGTGAAGGAAACAATTCTATGGGTTCAATTTCATTATGGTTTTCATGGAGGTTTTCTTATGATGAGCGTTTGGTCTTGTCAAATATGTAACCCTTGAAACCTGACCACTTAAATTGGATTATGCTGTTGCACATTTCCATTGTATATACGGTATTATGGAATTGTTCCTTAAGTTTCTTGTGACTTCCCCAAGTCAATGAGAAATATAAATTGGTATTCTTGGAGAGCATTATATTGAATTTGGTCTGAGTGTAATGGTTAATATCAATGTGGCATGTGAGGAAGGTACTTTTGTATTATTGTTTTTGTTGTTATGAAAGCAAAGTATCAGATATCAGTTGAAGTGTTGGTCCATGTTTATATTTATAATTATAGATGCTTTATGAGCACTACTAATTATTGTAAGCATGTTCATTATATGCAAAATGCTTACTTTTTATCATCATTTATTCATGCTAAGGAAAGTATGTTTACGTTTTTCCTTTGATGGTGCAAGAACTTCTAATATTTTACTGTGTTTCCCCTTTATATATGCTCTTAGATAACACATCTTCTTTGCATGGTGTGTATCTGGATTTTGGCATAGGGTACTTCAGATAGTTTGATGTTGTAGTGCTCCCTTTCTCCCTCATTCCCCTCACGGCCTCAACAATCCCCCCTCCCCCCCTCCTTAAAAAAAAAAAAATCTTCTCTATTCCTTCTAGGCCAATCTAAAAGAGGTGACATTATTCTTCTAAGTTTCTTGAAGTACTCAGTTTGTAGATTCTCTTTATGCTTAATATGAAGTTTGTGGAGGGAAGAGATTCTTGAATTTCTTGAGTAAAGAGGAATTAGGATGACTTCTGCTGTATTAATTTGCATTTTAGGTCTATAAGGTCATGTGATGTAGGGGATGGAGTTAGTGAATGTGGAATAGCATAATTTAGGAGTTGTTCATTGAAGAAGATTTAGGATATGAAATTTATAAATAGATATGGAACAAAGAAGCAAGCGATCAATGTGTATCTAGCTTAACTAGGAAACTTGAACCGTTAAAATATTACTGGGGAAAATCTTGGAAAATATTTGGAAATGGTAAGGCAGACAAATAAAAAGTGATGTCTGTCCTCATACAAAATGAGATCTTGGTGTCTGAAACAAGCACACCCTTGAACTCGTGTCACCTTTTATGTTTCCACTTCCTATAAACATGCCTAAGCTCATTTAGTTCCTGCAGCAATCATAGCTTACTTTTCTAGTTGTAGATTGCCCTTGCATGAAGAATTTAGTCAATTCAAGCATCACAGCCATTTATCCATCAATTCATTCTCCAGACTATTGTGGTCTGTGCATGTTACAGTACTTGGCTGTATTTGGGCACAAACATTCAGAGGATCATCATACCCATATCAATCACCGCAAAGCATCTAGTGGCTTCATAGTGGCCTGTGCTGTGTTTGATTCCTTTTGTTTTGGGATCGAGGTAGGGAGATGATTCATGCAATAGTGATGGTTTATGGGTGCTAAAAAAGCAGTTTCTATAAGCCAAGATTGTAAAAGTTTATCTTTTTTGAAGATATCAAATGAAATTTTTTTTCTTATATGAGAAATTTGTAGAAAAAAATTCTTGTTTTCTTGTATGTATATAGATATCAGCCAATGTTGTTGGTTTTTTGTTTTTCTTACTAAAAACTACAGTGAGCAGTTCTGCTAATTGGGAAACTTTACATGAAAGAATATAGTTATTGTTACTTCTATGTCTTTCTTCTTCTTTTTTAAACTAAATATTTCTTCTATGATCGTTATGCATGTTTCATTGTAAAAATACTTCTTCATTGATTTTCAGGAATGGGAACAAAAGTGCAGTTTAAAAGTTATTGGCCAGGATATTACCCAATGAGGGATCTGAATGAGAATTCTAACAGTTGTAGCTGGCCCCATTATTATGGAGATAAAACAATAGCAAATGGGCAGTATTATAATGGCTTTTTGGCATATCCACCATATGATAAGGATGTATTGAAGAAGACAATGCTTGAGCATGAGGAAATATTCAAAACTCAGGTATTCAAATATTTTTTGGCCCCTGCAGATACCTATGTGCGTTTGGATTAGCTTTTTGCTTATTTGCTGAAAGTGGACAAAAGTATACCTAGGAAAAGTGAGCTTTGAAAAACTATACATGAGCAAATAAGCTAAATAAACTCCCCCAAAAAGTTAAACCAAACGCACATTAGTGGTTCAATCAATTGGGTCTATTTAGTTTGTGTAGAGGACCTTCTTTTGATATGATTTAATCAAAGTTAAGTTGAGTCTTGTTTGCTTATCTACTCTATTCAAATTGTAAAAACTTGGATTATTATATATATATATATATATATATATCTGAAATTCTGTCATCATCCAGGTGAATGAACTGCATCGCCTTTACAGAATACAGAGGGATTTGATGGATGAATTCAGGAGGAAAGAACTACATAAAAACCGGATGCCTATTGAGGCATCATTATCATCAAGTCCCTTAGCATCTCAAATTACATCTGAAGACGCTAGGAGATGGCATGTCCCCAGCTTCCCTATGGTGAACTCTGCTTGTGCTAGACCATCTGTTACAGGTGCTGAGGATATTCATTCTCCCATGAGTTCGATGAAAGGACACAGTGCACAAGGTGGTCACTTTCCATCCCAAAATGGGGGCATTTCAAAGGATTTAGAGATGCAGGATTCCAGACCCACAAAGGTTAGAAGAAAAATGTTTGATCTCCAACTTCCAGCTGATGAATACATTGATACTGAAGAAGGGGAACAGTTCAACGAAGAAAAAGTATCTGCCATGTCAGGTAGTGTTTCTAATAGAAATCATAAAGTTGCTCCTGAGAATGGTGTAAAGCTGTTTCGTGACAATGGTGGGAAGACTGGCTTTCAAGGAGATGCTTTGACATCTGATTCACGTTTAAAGAGCAGAAATGGTTTGGCTGACTTAAATGAGCCTATTCAGCTTGAAGAAACAAATGTTTCTGGATATGCTGATCTTCTGGGCCGTGGTGCCTGTCTCCAGGAGATTCAAGGCCCTGATATGTCTGCTAGACCAAACTCACAGCTTCTAAGTTTGCCAAAGGGAATTTCACTCGACTCCCATCATGGAAGCAATAATGGGACTCGAGACAACCGGCACTTAGAGAACAATGGAAATGCAAAAGGATGGTTTTCCCATGTGCTTGAAGCAGGTATAATTTCTTCGTCAAGTTGCATCAGAATTCCTTAACTTGGTCCTCTTTGAATCTTTTTTTTCCCCTACTTTGTTTTACTTTCACCATTGTACCTCACAAGCTTACAGATACAGTCACTCGATCCTGTTTTTAAAGAAAGTATTTGCAGTTTTATGTTTTTAATTTATCCTGACTGTTTATGATTTAGAACTAGTTTTGCTTACACAATTATCAGGAATATAAACAGAGAAAACTACGATAAAGCTAAAGAACTTAGATTGAAGTTCTTGGAGTGGAAGGATCATAATATTCTAAGATTACAATAGAACATGCATCTAGTTGGCAAGAAAAATTTTGAGCTAGGTAAATAAGGAGTTTTAGGGACTTCCTGAGCAAACCATCAGTTTAGAACAATATTTTTTAAGTTACATGTCTGGTAGGAATGTTCCATTGGGTTAGATAATATTTCATATGGCTGTGATTTTATTTTCAGGGAATGGGAAAAGCAACATGAAATCTACTTCTCAAGGTCTTCAACCTGAAATATCTTCCCAACCCTTGCAAGTTTTGCTTAACAAAGCTCATGAACCTTCTGCTTACTATCTAACTGATCAAAGCAAGGCAGGATTGTGGACTGAAAGAACAGTTTGTGGTTTGGGTATGAGTGATAGAAGTCATGAGATCTCCAGTAATAAGCATCTGGGGTCAACTGTGGCCTCTCATATACCTAGTCCATATCCTATTGCTCCTTCTGACTTGTCCAAGTCTTGGTCTCACTCGGTTTCATCTTGGGAAAAATCAAGTAGTAACTTAAGCCAGAAGTCAATGTCAGTTCAAAAACAACCAGGTTTGAACTCATCTGCTACCTTGAGTAAGAGTTCTCAATCATCAGTTCAAAGCAATGGATTTTTGGGAGATGCCTGGCATCTAAAGAGCAATTCTAGATGTAACCCAAGTTTTGGAAGCGAAGTTCCTAACAGAAGTGGATTTTACCAAGGGTCCTCATCCGGCTCGAAGGAACTACCAATTCACCTTTCATCAATGAGCTACCTGAACTGCAGTAATGATAATAATAGAGCTCCTTCCCAGTTGATTAATAATGGTTTAGCAAAGTACTATAAAGATTCAGATTGCACAGACATGAAATCTGTAAAAGACGAGAACTATGTGGTGCTTTCAAACAGTTCAACCAACAAAGTACCTCCACAGCAAGGTTTTGATGGAGGACAAAGGCATGAAGACCATCCTGCAGCCTTGCCATGGCTAAGACCTAATTTTGCTCCTAAGAATGAGGCCTCCAATGCCGGGAGGATTTCAAACAAAGAGGATCTGAGTTTCTTGCAATCCTCACCAAACCAGTTGCCTATCAAAAATGAAATTGGAAAGGGGGCTAATCAAATTTTTACCCAGAATGTAAAATCATTTTCATGTTCTAATGATGTTGAAGTGAAGAGGATTGAAATAGGTGACTACCCAAGTAATAAGAAAATTCTTGGGTTTCCCATCTTTGAAAAGTCTCATATTTCTAAGAATGAGTCTTATTCTTTCACCTCCCCTTCTGTGTCCCTTCCTCTCCTATCAGAAGGTGAAGTTGTGGAGAATAATGGGAAGATTAGAGTCCTTGATATAAACTTGCCTTGTGAACCTGCAGGTCCTGACTTGGGCAATCAGATAGCAACAGAAATTCTGATTAAAGACAAGAAAAGAGATGCAAACGTTTCCAGTCTCAGACATAACATTGATTTGAATTCCTGTATAAGTGATGATGAAGCATCCTTGGCACCTTCTACTCCAAGCGCTCATGTGAAGATTTCAGCAGGGATAGACTTAGAAGCCCCTGTAGTTGTTGATGCTGAGGAGGATGTCATTCCTGAAGAAGCTGCAGAAAAGCAGCATGATCCTCCTTTACCATCTCCAAAACACAAAGCTGAGAAGCCATTGGATGAACTTATGGTGGAAGCAGCTGAGGCAATGATTGCCATCTCATCAGCTGTTCTGCACAGTCAAATTGATAATGCCACTTGCAATCAATCAGAAGCTTCTATGATGGACTGTCTTAATTGGTTTGTGGAGATAGTTTCCTCATGTGGAGATGACATTGAGAGCAAGTTCGATACTCTTTTGAGAGTCAAAGATGGTGAGGATAATGAAGAATCTTCCTCTGAAGGGAGTGATTACTTCGAGTCCATGACATTAAAACTAATGGATACTAAGGAAGAAGATTATATGCCTAAACCTCTGGTTCCTGAAAACCTAAAGCTGGAGGACACTGGAACCACTTTAGTACCAAATCGGCCAAGGAAGGGCCAGGCAAGGAGAGGGAGGCAGCGGAGGGACTTCCAAAGGGACATCCTTCCAGGCCTTGCTTCTCTGTCAAGGCATGAGGTAACAGAAGATCTTCAGACATTTGGGGGGCTGATGCGAGCAACAGGTCATTTGTGGCATTCAGGATTGACAAGGAGGAGCTCTACTAGAAATGGGTGTGGAAGGGGGAGGCGGCGGTCAGTGGCAAGCTCCTCACCTACCGTGCCAACAAGCCCCGCTTGCACTCCGCTGATACAGCAGCTTAATAATATTGAAGTGGGACTGGAGGATAGAAGCCTAACAGGGTGGGGGAAGACAACTAGACGACCCCGCCGGCAAAGATGCCCTGCAGGTAATCCTCCATCCATCCCTTTAACCTGATCAATGGGAAGAGTCTTTGATTTATTAATTTAGAATTTTATAGAGGCAAGTGAGGAGTTGTTTCTCTGGCTTTGGGGGATGAGGTTGTTCTGAGCCGTGGGGACTGCCTTTTGTACATTTCTTAGCTCAAATTTGGGCTTGCTTGATTATCTGTCTTTGAGTGGTTACCAACTTTGTATTATCATAAATAATGTTGTATAATTTCTTCCGGGATATATAATAGCATTCCTTCACTTGATGTGTGCACAGCTACCGTTCTTGGTTCAAGGGGTGGTTTTCTCATTATTAGTTTTTGCTACTTCATATTTGCTTGTCCAATTGCCAGGGTTGTAATAAATATGTATGGCTAAGAATGTCAAGTTGAAGCATGCTAATATGTGGAAAAACAATGGATTCCTCGAAAGGTTTAGGAGAGATTTTTGGGACTATAGGAGGCAAATCTTGATTAGTTTGTTGAGATGATCCATAGTTGATCCCAAAATTTTGGGACAAAGTTTTTCTTTTTCTTTTTTGTTTTTTTTTTTTTTTTTGGTTGTTTAGGAGAGAGATTTCTTATGGAAAATGGATGTCCTATGGACTAGGCTTTCCACATGTAACATTGATTTTTAAGTCACCATGAATCTGATGAAGAGCCAAATTGATGGCCAACAAACTTCACTTATCTAAAATGATTGTGCTGCAAAGTGTTTTACAGTGTGTTGACTATAATCAGCAAGATTGTGTAAATGGCATCATGTTCCACTTTTCTGATAAACCATTCGCTTAATATTGAAGAATTCTTTGCTACCAACATAATGAGAATAGTACATTCAATGGAAAACATTGTTGGCCCAATTTTCATTCCTCCATGCCAAAGAAACAATAATAATGAACATGCTGCGTTGGGAAATGATTTCCACTAACTTTTTTCTACTTTCATTTCCCTCGTCCCATAAAATCAACAAGTGGGAAACTATTTTGCAGGTCTGCCATAATTGACCAGCTATTCCAAAGTTTTGGATTTCAACCAAAAAGTGGTACAATGTCTGTGCAGATATGCACAGGTAACACGAGCCCATGTAGCCAAACACTGTAAATGGGTTGCCTAATATAGTGTTTGGTGGTGATAAAGCGGTTTTAATTCATTGTCTGTCCTTTTGCAGAAGAAAGTTCCAGCTGAACTGGTCCACTTGAATAGTTGAACCAACAAAAACATTGTTTAGTGTGATTCTAAGTACTTCCATTACCTCTCCCTTTTTAGAAAAGGGTCTCAGTTGTCTGTTTTCTCCATTTGAATATGTTGATTGCACTGTTGCACTTGTTGAGCAGGAATCAAGTGCACTTTGTCGTGGTTTCTAGTTAGCTTAACAGGTAAAGTCTCCGATGGTTGAATAAGAAATCTAGAGTTTAATCCCCACTTACACCAAAAATCGATTGATGTTTTGGTTTGATGATAAAGAGCTACCATCAAGAGCGGACATCATTAGTTAAAACTCTTTATCAAAAACCCAAAAAAAAAAAAAAAAAGTGCACTCTGTTAAGAAGAAATTAAGCACTCAAAAGTTAATAAATAAAGGAAAAAATTAACTAATATCTTAACTTAAGGATATTAATTTAAAAAAACTATTTTAGAGTTAAGGACATTAATTTAAAATACTATTTTAGAAATTGTTTTTTGGTAAAGAAAAAAGTAATTAATTTTTTTTACGGCTTTTTATATTTTTGATGAAAGTTGTTTCAAAACTTTCCTGAAATAGCTTACTAAAAATTGCACTAAGGGTATCTTTTAACATGGTTCATAAATTTTTATATTTTTTTTCTCAAAAAAAAAAAAAAAAAGAACCCATAAAAAAAAAACCCATTTAACTAAATGTTGCTCAACTCCCTAAAAATAGTTGGTCAATTGCAATTAAAAAAAAAAAAAACTGCTTTAATTAATGCACATCAACACTCATTAAGAGTATTTTTTGTTTTAAAAATGAACTGTGTAAAAATATAACTGTATGTAGTGCCCATTTGTCACAGTGATTTGAAATTGCACTCACCTTTTAAAGTACCCTTATTTTTTTAACTTCTATTTTTTTCTAGATAAAAAGTTACGTCTATGTATGGCATTATTATAGGAAGAATAACTTTAATTTTAGGAAAAATGATATGCCTACAATATTTTTACAACTAATCTTAAGTGATAGGTTGTTACTAGTTGTTATTGTTGGGGCAAAAAAGTAATCTTAGTGTTAGGTTCAAATTTGAACCTATAACAACTAACCACTTATGATTTGTTGTGAAAATGTTGTAAAAATATTGTGAACGTAACACCTCTCATAATTATAAAATCTTATTAGTAGTAGTATAACTTCGCATATAAAGTTTTAGAGAGGTGCTATATCCACAATATTTTTCACAACAAATCATAGGTGGTTAGTTGTTATTGGTTTAAATTTGAACCTAACTCTAAGATTACTTTTTTGCTCCAACAATAACAACTAGTAACAATTTGCCACTTAAGAGTTGTTGTGAAAATGTTGAAAAAAATGTCGTAGACATATCATTTTTCAAAGTTTTAACTAAAAATATCTTTAGGGTTCTAATATTGGTATATTTTTAGAGCATATTAGTCAATTGTAGGGTCCCCCCCCCTCTCCCCCAAGCTCTCAATTGTAGGACCTCCTTAAAGCTCTTTTAGCTTAATTGTCACTAAAGAGCTTTAACCTTCTTAAAGCACTCTTAGATCCCTTCCAAAATCAAAACTAGACAAAAAGCCTTATATAAATAAATTGAAGACAGAAAGCAAAATTGAAAGTTCAGGTTAAACCCTTAAAAAAAAAAGGAAATTTGTCTACTTCAAGACCAATAAACTTCATATATATATAAAATAAAATCATATAGAAAGAGAGAATGTGAAGGCACGCGAGTGAAAAGGCGCGTGGAGGGGTGACATTCCGTGCGACATAGAACGAGAAAATCTTTTCTCAATTGTACGCAGTGTGAGTTTGGTATGTGCGGCTTTTTACATAATATAAAATATTTATAATATATGCGTCGGCGTGTCGGTGTCTGAGTTGATTTTAAGAGTTATTTTATTTTTTGTTTGTTTAATTGTACTGTGGTCTTCAACAAGTCCTCTCTCTCTTCCCCTAGATACTCTCCCAACCAATCACATTTCATTCTAAGTTCTCTCTCTCTCCTCTTTTTCTTTTGTCTTTTTTCTCTCTTTTCCCTATCGTCATGCAAAAAAGCATGTAAACCGCATCCCACTTTCAGTGCTGCTCCTGCTTCTTCTACTTATCTGTCTTTTTCTTGGACCTAATATTACGTTACTTCCCTTTTCATTTTTCATTTTTTTTTTGGCTTTGGGCCCCCCCTTTGCTTATATTGTCCTTTTATATGTTCCTATTTCTCTTGAAGATTCTAGGTTCCAACCATATCTTATATTCTCGGCTCATGCTTTTTAGCGTTTTTGATAAAACTGGGTATACAGCTATAGTTCATATGGATTTCTTGTTCTTGTAAGCCTGGACCCAACGAATTAGATGTTATTATGATCACGCTCAAGTGAAAGATACCAACTCAAACCGCCCCTTATTCATTTTTTAGAGAGTTCGAATTTAGTAAGGATAGAGTGTAAAACTTGTGTTTTACATCATCCATTAAGAGATTGCCAGATTAGTATTTTATTTAAAATTCAATACATCTTACTATACTTAATAACATTTCAATAAACTTTTAATTTGGTTGAATTTATATATGTGTATTAGAATTGATTTGGTGTGATTGTACTTATTCATAAATATACGATAAAATAATGTGGCACATTGGGATTAGAAGGGGTAAAATTAACATTGTTTTATACCACGTCTTTACAGAATTTAATTTCTTTTTCAGTTATCAAGTAGGGGATTTGAACCCATGCATTTTAGTTGAAAATATTAAAGCGTGTCTGTTGAATTATAAGGTTCTTAGTTCTTCCTTGTTTTATTTTTCTCTTGTTTGATTCATTCTATGCTTTTAATTCCTTGAACATGCCTAACACACCATCAATATTGGCATCGATTGGGCGTTGGAGAACACTTACCTATAATTTGACTAGAAAATATGGTATGTGTGTTTTAGTCCATTGAACATAACATTAAAATACATTTTGAAGTTTATGCAAAGTGCAATTTTATATGAGCATTTATCTTTCCTTAAACCAAACCATTTATTTTATTTAGAGGTGTCACGCACACTCACTCATGCCTGTTAATAAGAATATTTTTTTTTTTGTTTTATTTGAAAAAAAAAAGATAAGGATGATGTAGGGAAATGAACTTCTAGTTTTTAATATTATTTTGGGGTAATTTAAAAAGGAGCAATTCTTTAATTTTTCTCCTCTAGCTAGCTCCCAGATCTTTCTGATATATCTTCTTTAAACCTTATTTTACAAAATATATATAAAGGTAGCAAGTTATAGAATCCTACCTAAATGAGATCATATTAAATTATATATGCATTGTAAAAATTAATGCATAAGAGGCCCAAGAGTGGGATTATAAGAACTTCCTCATATAGGTTCTGGTAAAACTTTGATCTCAAAGTCACTAAGATCCAAAAACGTAAGTGAGGACGTAAATCCCTACCAAATCACATAAAAAATAAACATTTTCATTGGTCACTCACCCTTGTGGCCTTGTCTATATCTTCTTTATAACTCAAGCATGAGATAATCTCCACTAGTTACCTAGAAAGTTTTCTTTGAATTGCCAACCTTTATTTAATTATTTTTCATGAATCTATTCTTTACTTGCAGATAAAGTTACGACTAATTAGGTTTTGTAATTAAATTATTAATGCTGACTTTGGTATAAGTAATAGGTGTTGGAAGCAAGAAACAAATAATAAAAAATCATTTTATATAATTTTTCTCAATATATTTCTTAGGAAAGCAATAATTCTATTGTATTAATTAGGTCACCTCCTGCACTCTTGTTTTAAAAAAATAAAGAATTCTAAATAAATTAACTAAGGGGCTGTTTAGGATCTGCTTATTTTGTTGAAATTGAAAACTTTTTTTTGCAGAAAGTATTGTAGATAAAAGTAAAACTTAGCTGAAATAGTACAGTGAGATCCATGAATAGTACCAAAAAGTGTAGTGAGATACATGAATAGTAACAAAAATAAGCTGAATAGTAAAATAAGCTGGTTTTTTAAACTGAAGCCAAACACACACTAAGCTTTCATTTTGATTCTCTAAATATAATTAAAAAAAATATAAAAAACTAAGCTTTCATTTTAGCCGACCTAGCAAATGATGATGGATGCAGATTGTAGATTTAAGGAAGAGATTTTAGATGGTGACCTTCATTTGATAAATCTTGATTTATAATTATTACACTATAGTCAAAATATTCAATATTAATATTACTTTTATTATAAACCAATTACAAAATATTATTAAATTTATTTTTTACTACGTGCAAAGTAAGCATTGCATTGTTACTGCTTTTTTTTTTCCCCTCCATTTCAGCTATATTTGTGGTCAAACAATTTTTTCTCTTTACAAAAAGCATTGTTAAAAGATAGTATAGCTTTCAATTCAATATAAAAAAGGTAAAGATTGAAAGGGTTTGAATGAGGATAAGTATAGTCTTCAAAGAAAAAAAAATTATCACACGACTCTAAAAAGAATAATAAAATAAAAAATAAAATACACATTCTTTTATTATTATTTTTTTTTGCGAAAAAATAAAATACTCATTCAATTATTATTCATTCTGACATTCATTGGCAAAAAGGAAATTAAGAAAAATCTAGAATAGCCTGTTGCAATAAAGGTATCATTATCATTTGTATTGTACGATAAAGTTATCACACACTGACAGAATAAGCGTGAGAAATTGGGAATAACTAATTGCAATACAGGTGGCATCATAGATTCATAGCCAGTAGGTGAGTGTCGAAAGCAATTTAATATTGTCATGCATTGTGCTCTGTACGATTTGTTTAGGTACGTGTATTGCATACCTAAGAAAATTATTGAAATTTATCAGCAAATTAATTGTATTTATATATTATATTTTCACAAATCTTTGGTCTAACAATATTTAATCTTGGTTTGAAGATTCTATCTTCTACTAGAAAAAAAAATATCTATCTAAAGCTGACAACGACTGCAAATAGTTTTAATCTCAAACTTTTGGGATTGGCTATGAATCTTCAATAAATTAGAGTTGGTCATATGTATTATTTATCTCTATTCTATTATGTTTGAAATTATATTCTCTGCTATTTTTTTAATTGATAAGTTATTTTATATTTTTTAATTGAAAAGTGCTACATTCACAGTACTTTCAGAATAAATTCTAGGCGACAAGTTATTACTGATTCTAATATAAGACTACCGCTGAAATTACTTTTTTGCTTATTAATAACAGCCAATAACAACTTGTCACTTAGAATTTATTGTGAAAATGTTGTGAATATAACATTTCTCTTTTTTATTCTCTTAACTTATCCATAAATATGAATAATCATCTCAATTGATAAAACTATTTAAAATTTATTTAATTTTAAAAATTATTGAAATTAAATAAGTTTAAAATTCTTTGTTTCTTTTAATAAAAATAAAAAAGAAAAATAAATAGAAGGAAGGCCCATTAAAAAAACTCCTGAATAGCCCATTTTACCTAGTGTAATCGCCCAGTCAATTAGAGACAAAGCGGATATTATCCATTAAAATAAGGTTAAGAGTTGAGGTTTTCTCGTGTGGCTCGGCCAGTCTGACTCATTGACTGGTCAACATCCTTATTAGCCCGGCCCATGGGCCAAGTAAAAAGTAGCTGCCTGGCTCAGCCCAATGTACATTGCCCATTAATAGGCCATGTACTGAGGTTTTCTTTTGCGGCTTGGCCCAAATTGACTTGTTGACTGGTCAACGGTCTTATGGGCCCGGCCCATGGGCCAATTAAAAAGGAGCTGCCTGGCCCGGCCCATTGCACACCCTTGGCAAAAGTCAAACCAGCAATTTTCTTGGCAGAACAGGAAAACAATGGCTGGAGTGTCGAAGCTTTTTCTCTCTAACAAATCCAGATGACCAAAACAGATCAATGAAACTCATCTCTACTTTGCGTAAACATATCTCTCTGAGTCTCACCAAATACCTTCACTTTCCATGGCGTACTCTCACCTATGCAACCACCCATCGCTATCATCAGCAACCCGTATCAGAACCACCCGAACACGCTCACACCTTAGCTTCCATGCACTCCATCTCTTCATACCCGTGGTTTCCTCTTCTGGGTATTTGCCAAAACATCGATTCTCTCAAGAAAGTCCACGGCTTGCTCATTGTGCATGGCCTCACCGGTGAGCTTCCGTGCGATACTAAGTTGGTTAGTATGTATGGTTCATTTGGGTACGTTGAGAATGCGCGTTTGGTTTTTGATAAGATAGAGAACCCAGATTTTTATTCGTGGAAAGTGATGATCAGGTGGTATTTTTTGAATGATTTGTATGAGGACATTATTGGGTTCTTTACCTGTTTGAGAAAACGCCTCAGAGAGTGTGATAATGTTGTGTTTTCGATTGTGTTGAAGGCGTGCTGTGAATTGAGGAATATATATGAGGGGAGGAAGGTACATTGCCAGATTCTTAAGGTTGGGAGCCCTGATAGTTTCGTGTTGACGGCTCTTGTGGATTTGTATGCGAAATGTGGAGAGGTTGGGAGTTCTCGTGAGGTGTTTGATGAAATTCTTGATAGAAATGTGGTTTCATGGACATCGATGATTGTGGGGTATGTGCAGAATGATTGTCCGGAAGAAGGGTTGGTCTTGTTTAATAGAATGAGAGAAGGGTTAGTTGAAGGAAATGAGTTTACCGTAGGGAGCTTAGTCACTGCATGTACAAAGTTAAGAGCTTTACATCAGGGGAAGTGGGTTCATGGTTATGTGATTAAAAATGGTATTGAATTTAATTCTTTCTTGGCGACTGCACTTCTAGACATGTATGTTAAGTGTGGGGATGTTAGAGATGCTCGTTCCGTGTTTGACGAGCTTTCTGTTATTGATCTTGTTTCATGGACAGCTATGATTGTTGGGTATGCACAGTGTGGTCATCCCAGTGAGGCATTAAAGTTGTTTATGGATGAGGAGTGGGTTGATATATTACCGAATTCGGTTACGGCTTCAAGTGTGCTTTCAGCATGCGGGCAGCTAGGCAATTTGGATTTGGGGAGGTCAGTTCATGGTCTGGGGATTAAGCTTGGGTTAGGTGATCCTACAGTGAGAAATACTCTTATAGATATGTATGCAAAATGCCATGCTGTCAGAGATGCTCGTTATATATTTGAAGCAGTTATGGTCAAGGATGTGATTACTTGGAACTCAATGATTTCAGGGTATTCCCAAGTTGGTTCTGCATATGAAGCTCTTGAACTCTTTCATCAAATGATATCAGATTCTATCTCACCTGATGCAGTCACACTTGTTAGTGTCCTCTCAGCTTGTGCTTCCCTTAGTGCTCTTGGAGTCGGTTCTTCACTTCATGCTTTCTCCATAAAGGAGGGCTTACAATCATCTAGTGTCTATGTTGGCACTGCACTTCTAAACTTCTATGCCAAGTGTGGTGATGTGAAGTCTGCTCGTATAGTGTTTGATGGGATGGCAGAGAAGAACAGTATCACATGGAGTGCAATGATTGGTGGTTATGGAATGCAGGGGGATGGTAGTGGGTCCCTTGCACTTTTCAGTGATATGTTGAAAGAAAATTTAGAGCTGAATGAAGTGATCTTTACAACTATATTATCAGCCTGTAGCCATACAGGGATGATTGGCGAGGGCTGGAGGTGTTTCAATTTGATGTGCCGGGACTATAATTTTGTTCCTTCCATGAAGCATTATGCATGTATGGTAGATCTATTAGCTCGTGCTGGCAGACTTGAAGAAGCCTTGGATTTTATTGAGAATATGCCAATTCAGCCAGAAGTTAGTGTGTTTGGATCTTTTCTCCATGGATGTGGACTCCATGGAAGGTTTGATCTTGGAGAAGTGGCAATCCGCAAAATGATAGAGTTACATCCTAATGAAGCTTGTTACTATGTCCTCATGTGTAACTTGTATGCTTCAGATGGAAGATGGAGTCAGGTTAATCAGGTGAGGGAGCTGATGAAGCAAAGAGGATTGAGGAAGTCCCCTGGGTGTAGCCAAGTAGAGATGGATATCAGTGATGATATCTCACTTCCCAAATTTGCATCGCTCTGGTAGTTGTATGCTTTATCATACATGCACACCATAAGATGATAAGGAGTTTTCAAAGTTGTGAGGCTCATTGTCACCAACTTGAATGCAATTTTTGTGGGGTTGCATAATAGAAGGTTCAGTTCTTTCAGAAATTGACATTCGACTGTTGCCAACTGCCTTGCTCCACCATTGTTGAAAAGTATCTAAGAGATGACTTGGAAGTTGGAACAGTTCTTTATAGAGTGTACATACTACTAACACCATGATGAGATAAACCACAGGAACTCAAGACACAGGTATCTATCTAAGAAATACATTTTTTGGCTGGGTATCAAATTATTTACTAAAATAGTAATGATTGTAGGCTTTATATTTTACTTTATTCTAATTTATAGATATCATGAGTAGAGTTAGGACCTTGGTGGGATGGTAAATGTCCTCTTCCCAAGTGATATGTTGTGTAAAAACAAATACCTTAGAGAATTAGCTTCCTCAGAATTGGGAATGAAGCTACCTACCAACTACCTTTCTTAGACCCCATAAAAGCAGTTTTATGCACCTCTTCTTAAGGTAACAAGGGTATCTTCTCTGGAAGGCGAGACTATTTTGCTCAACACATGGAAGCAAATCTACCTACATGTGCCAAGTATACCTGAACAATTCCTATGGGGCTGACTGTGATGGCCTGATGGGAGAAGTCGAGCCTGGGACCTCTGCTTTATGAGTTGGCTAAGAGTCACATTCTTGTTATGAAGATTCTTCCTGACTTCTGCAACCTCAACATATAATAACCCTGGATATATCTTTCTGAAAGTCTTATGCTTTTACAATAAATGCATAAAGACCACCTAACATGGCTATGAAGAATGATACGTTTACTTTACAATACATCCATGAAAGTGTATAATGTTTAGAGGTGACAGTCAAGCCTTCAATGTCAGTGGTGACTTCAACGTGATATTGTGAGCCATTGTTCAAGAAGGGTAACACAGAATTGGCAGTAGATGGTGGTAAGACTTGACGGAAAGTATCTATTTATGTGAAAACCTTTGTTTATTGAATAAGACTGGGCACAAACATTTTCCTTTTTGTTATTTTTTGAAATGTTTTAGGCATATTGTATCCCATACAAATATACGATGATTAATTTATTACTTTATATACTGTATCTATTCGCTAACTGAAAAATATACTGAAAAATTTATATACTGCATATTGTGACTCTTAGCCAACTCATATTGCACATTAATTTCTTATCAGCTTGTTTTCTAATTGAAAAATTTTAAATTATTAGGAAATTAATTTACATTGTACCGGATGTCTAGAAGAGAGCTTACTGATTTGTTAGAAACTGTGTCAAAAAATTTTGTGATTTAAGTGGTTTTGTCAAGTTTTCTCAATAATGAAAATTTGCAATAAGTCTATGTATACAAATAATTTCACAAAAAAAAAAAAAAAAAATTGACATTGCCTAGATGACAAGTTGTTATTGGTAGGTAAAAAAATAATGTTAGCGGTGGGTCCAGCTAAGAACTCATAAAAACTTGCTAATTTAACTATCGTGAAAAATTTTATAAAAATTGTTGTCAGCAACATTGTTTAGAAAATTTGGATTCGAATCCCCTCCTCTTCCACTTGTAATTTTTTTTTTTTAATTGTTAGCAACTCCTAAACAAAAGCAGAAAGTAAGAGAATCAATACATGTCGAACAATCTTGTCAAGTTTTACCCAACAAGTAGAAGTATCGGTTTCCTAAATATTGGAGGGATGCTCAGGAAAGAAATCAAAAAATCATGTTTTAGATTTTGACTTTGGTACAATTCAAATAGTGAAAAATGTATATTCATACATGTCAGAATGATGTTAATATCAATCTTTTTCCTAAAACTATAAATTTGTATTATATGTAAAAGCATGAACTCTTTGAGACAAAAATTGTTTAACGAAACTTACAAAATTAAGGAGCATGAAAAAAAGAGGGGTTAGGAGAGCAAAAGGAAGGCAAAGGAGAATTTAAATTCATTCTTCTTTGGAGGAATTGGTGAGAAAGGAACATGTTTTATAAATTCCATAATACTGAAACAATTGAAACACTTTGTTTCTCTCTTCTTCCCTTCATATCCTCCCAAATTAGGAGTAAGCAAAATGTATACAATGCATTATTCATAAAACTAGCCTGTTTAATGTCTTGATTTGTAAAAGAACAACCCTGTTACATGAAAAAATGAAAGCAAATCACATTTCGTGAAATGGTCTCTCTGCCTTTGACTTGCACAATGTTGATGAAAGAATGACTTTCTACAAACATTAGGGCTCTTTAAAATCTATAGTGTTGTTCCTGGAGTGATATTGATTTATTCCAAATTCAATTGCTAACTTCTCACTGTGAACTGTAAAAAATACCTTGGAGAAAAATCAGATGTTGACCTTATCTATATAGTATATTTTACATCACATCCTTGTTCAACAGCCAAAGTTGGAAAATTATCCAAAATCCTGTATATTTCATTGGTTTGCAAATAAGCAGTGTCTCCAGCTCCAAATCTGTAGACTTTCTTATCAAGTTCAATTGTACTCCACCCTGGAACCTTTGTTAGACCTTTCATCATTGACCTCACCTTCCCAAATTCATCCCAGTCTCCCCCTTCTCCATATATGTTAGATAATAAGGTGTAGTATCCAGTATCATCTGTACTAATATCTACAAGGTCACTTTCTATGCTTTTAATCATGTCCATCCTCCTGTAGATTCGACACCCATTTAGCAGAGCACTCCAGATGCTAGCATCCACATGAAATGGCATTGATCTGATAATTTCATATGCTCCATTGAGATCACCAGCTCGGCTAAGAAGGTCAACTACACTAGCAAAATGTTCTGTATTAGGCCTGATGCCAAAATCCCTCATTGAGCTAAAATATAACTTACCTTCTTCCACAGATCCTACATGACTACAAGCTGATAGAATGTTCATGAAGGTGACTTCATTTGGTTTTATTCCTGAACCTACCATCTGATTGAAGAGTGAGATGGCAGCATTTATCTGACCATGTATTGCATAGCCAGCAATCATGGCACTCCATGAAACCACGCTTCGCTCTGAGATGCTATTGAAAACTCCTTGGGCTGCTTGAAGATCTCCACACTTGGCATACATGTCAGTTAGAGCTGTATCTACATAAAGATCTTTCTTCAAACCACCAGTAATGAGCTTGTGGTGAACCCATTTTCCTTTTTCTAGATGACCCAAATGGGAGCAAGCTTGAATTACACTTAAGAAAGTCACTTCATTCATTTCAATTCCATTCATATACATTTGATCAAACAACCTGATTGCCTCTTCTGAATTACCATTCTGAGAAAATCCACAAACCATAGAATTCCAAGTTATCACACTTTTCTGTTCAATCGTTTCAAATATCTTGTATCCACAATTCACAAGGCCACATTTCGAGTACATATCAATTAGTGAATTCTGGACAAACTCATCCAAAATACCTCTTTTGATAACATGACCATGAATCTGATATCCAAGCTGTATTGAACTCACACTTCCACAAGCTGAAAGTGAACTTGCCAGGCCATATGAATCTGGCATCAGTCCCCGTGTCTGCATCTGCACAAATACCACTAATGCCTCCTTCAACAATCCTTTCTGAGCATAAAGAGATATTAGCATGTTCCATGAGACGATATTTCTCTCCCCAATTATACGAAGAACCTCCTCACAATAATTTAGTTTTCCACATTCAGCATATAATTCTATTAATGCTGGCCCAACAAAATCAAGGTCAGCATCTAACGCTTTTCTTATTACAAAGCAATGAACTGACTTCCCTTCTCTAAGCAAACCTAACCTAGCGCAAGAACATATGACAACCATCATGGTTACTGAATTGGGTTCCACTCTAGATTCTTGCATCTCAAGAAAAACATCTATTGCTTCTTGGAAGCAACCAGTTTGGTTGTAGCATGTAATCATTGCAGTCCAAGAAGCAGTATGCCTTTGAGTAACATTTCGAAAGATCTTCTCCACACTATGTAAATCACCACATTTAGTATACATTACAATTAAAGAATTATCCAAAGACCCTTCACTTTTAATTGCCCTTGTCACAACTTGACCATGAACTAACCTTGCTAGTTTCAGAATACCCAAGTCACCACAAGCCTCAGCTACACTAAGCATTGTCACCGAATCTGGTTCAACACCTTGACAAATCATCCTATGAAACAAATCCAACCCTTCACTTGCCTCTCCATTCTCAACACAACACGATATAATCGAACTCCACAAAACCACGTCTTTCATCGGCATTCCATCGAATATCTTATGTGCATTATATAAGCATCCCATTTCACCATACATACTAAGCAATGAAGTTTCAACAATAGCATCAGCATCAAACCCACATTTGATTATCCTCCCATGGACCTTCCCACCAATACCCAGATCACCAAAACCAGAACAAGCCCTCAAAAAGTTAGGATATATAAACCCATTGACCTGGATTTGATGGTACAACATTTTATGATACAATGAAATGGACTCTTCAAAGAAGTGGTTCCAAACATAACACTTAATAAGTACACCCCACATGAAAGAATCTGGGGAAGGGAAGGTCTCAAAGACAAGTCTTGAAGTTTGGAGGTCACCCATTTGAGAATAAGATTCAACTAGTTTGGTGGAGGCAAGTGGGTCTTCATGGAGGCCAGTGACAAAGAGATGGGCATGAAGCTGGGTTAGTGTTCTTAAAGTGGTGCAAGACCTGAATAGAGGCATATAGAGTGTCATTATTCTTGTTTTTGAACAGCTTAAGAAAGGTGTACTTATTTCTAGAGTCTAGTTGAACTTAACGGGTTTTGGGGAAATGGTAGTGCATTGGGACACAAGAAAAGAAAGAAAGAGATGTTGTTAATCCAATCTCTCTCTTTTGGTCGTGTAAGCTTGGCTTGGCAGGCTACTGTGTTTCATATATGGCTTGACAGGAATGCAAGAATTTATGATGGCAAAGATTTAAGACATGAAGCTGATCTTCTGCAAGCTCTGTTAAGAAATCCATTCTGAATAGGATGCTTTTGGTTTAGGTTGCTTTTGTTAGGTGTTTCTGTTGTTTTGGTCCGTCCTGTATGTATCAGATTGTATCTACCTTCTAGGATTGATCCTTTTATTCTCGATAGCTAGTCAAAAGACTCAAAACTACACGTAAGGTGGCTGGTGAAAGGAAATCCTTTTACCCATCACACATGCAAGTCGGCACACCATAAACGCAACTTGGGGGGGTTTAAGGAGTGGGGGAATAGTGAGTTACTACACTTGCTAGGTTTTTGTTTTTGTTTTTTTCGTTTTTTTGTCTTGTTTTGTTTTTTTTTTGTTTTTTTTTTTCATTTTAGCAAAAATTTATTCAAAATATTTTACAATTATCCAGATAGTTATCATAGTAAGTTCTAAATAATAAAAAAAAGAATAATGTCATTAGTAAACTCAAATGAGTGGTAACAAAAACAAGCAAATTCAACTATTGCAAAAAAATAATTTGAAAATTATTGTCTAAAGCATTACTCTTTTATATTTTTATTTTTTATTTTATACTTTTTTATACTAATAACAACATTAAAATCTCATTCATTAAAAAAAGGACTAGAGATAAGCTAGGAAGTATGCACACTTTGTTTAAGGTGTCGTACTTGAGTCAGATACTTGACACGCCTGAGATACTTTGCATGCGTGTCCCAACATGTTCTTTTTTAAAAATTAAAAAAAAAATGCGAAACACTTCTAAGATTTGAGAACAAAAAGAATCAAATACTCTTTTACAAAATAAAGATAGCATTCATACTTTGAATAATAATAGTTCATTTGAAAATTAATAAATATCTTTATTTTTGGTTTGTATTCTAATTTCTAAACATTTTTTGATAGTTATGAATTTATTTTATTATCCATTATTACATTTAACTAGTCACGGACCCTTGCGTTGCGCGTGATAATTTTTTTTATGATAATGATATATATATATATATATATATATTGCAGGATTCATGGTGATTGGAGGTTTTGGTCTTTGAATTAATTTTGTATTATTAAAGATTAGTATTCGGAATAGAATGAGGAAATTTTATTATAGATTTTATTTTTGAAATATAATTTCTACCATACTCGGTTGGCTAATTTGTACATTTCCAAGTTAATTGAGCACATTTTGCATGTTACATGTAAAATCCTCTCACACGTTATTCTTACATTTAAAGAAGGTGCCATTTCACTCATTTGTTTACTACATGACTGATGGTCTTGGTATGTGGCATAAGAGATCCTTCCTTCCCCTTTTAATTTATATTTGAGATGGTAGCAATATATATATATATATATATATATATATATATATAAAGAGTCCCCTTTTAAGTGCCTAATGTTTTGTCTAATAATAAAGAGTCCTCATAGGAACACAAAAAGTCTCAATAATTTCACAACATTATTAAATTACTTTATTACCTCATTTTTTAGACCAACCTTTTTTTTTATTTTAATCTCCCTCTGTTTTTGCTTTTCACAATTGATCATGTGGTTCTAAAGAGTTTGGATTTTTTTATTATTATTAAATTTCCCCATTGTTTCAACTTTGTTTGGGTTTCATATTCTTTTGTATGAATGCCAAGATTGAAGAACTGATTGAGCTTAGAAATAATTTAATAATAAAAATAAAAATAAAAATTTACTTGGTATATATGATAGCTATGTCAAAAACAAACAAACCCATTTCCAAAAATCAAGAACCCATTAATCTCAGTAGTAACAAAAACCAGAACTTGGAAAATAATTATGATACCAATGACAAAAACAATCAAATCCCATTTCCAGAAACCAATATTCTGATCAAAGAATCATAGATCAACCATTTCAACCAACTAACATATAAATGAGAGATCCAAATCCACATCTCAGTCTTTCTGATTAATATATACATATAAATGGCCAAAAAAAAAAAAAACCCCCCCATCATAGCAAAGTCTGATACATGCTAGAAGCAGAGCCTCTCTGGAATACAGGGATCCTGAGGTATGAGGCAGCCCTTGAAGCTATGTTTGAATGAATAATAAATTGGTAGAAACCAAAAGATAATATAAAAATATTTTAATGTAGCCTTTTCATTTTATTTATAATTGAGAGTTTGACATACTTGAAGAAACAATCCAGTTTTTGAACTTGCCATTTAATAGATAGTTCGTAATCAATTTGTAGAAAATATGAACAACCTACACAACCAAAAGACAATATAAAAAATATTATAGTAAGTTCACACAAGTAACATGAAGAGCATTTTTCTAAAACTATTTGGAGATTCTTGCCTTCACGCAGTTTCATTAATAATGAAGACATCACAGGGTAAGACCCAACCCAAATACTTAATCCAACCTCGTTTTTTAGACCAACCTCGTTTTTTTATTTTTATTTTTTTTATCTCCCTCTATTTTTACTCTTTCACTTTGTGTTAAAAGCTTCCACTACCTATTTTAGCACTACCCCGAATTCTCACCTACATGTTATATATGCCTTCTTTTTTCTTTTTCTTTTTCTTTCATTTTTTTCTTTGTTTTACAATTCATAATTTATGAACCCAACAAAGACGACTGGAGGACCCTTATTCCCCTTAACTTTTATTCTCTCCTAAGCTATCCATTTCACTGATCAATGACATATATTCAACCTCATAGAAATTCAAGCTTTGATTGGGGTCTTTGAAACAATTCCAGAAGTAGCAACATCTCTTCATCGAATGTTTTGGCTTAATTATCATTTTTTAGTCAAATTATAGAAAGCCATTTGATTACACCCACCTAAAAATCAATTTCTAACTGATATTTAGCGATACCTGACTATATATACCAGCTTTTGAACTTGCAATTTAATAGATAATCCATATTAAATTGGTAGCAAATATGAACAACCTATACAACCAAAAGATAATATAAAAAAATCTTAGCATAGCATGTTCATTTTATTTATAATTGAGAGTTGGACACACTTGAAGAAACAATCAAGCTCTATTTACAATGGGATTTCCCAGCAAAGCAGCTCATTCAACAATGTCCTATTTCTTTTGGTTACATAAATTGTTTAGGTAATAATGGAATTTCCCAAAAGGCATATGATACATGGCTGATGCACTTCGGTTATTTATTGTGAGCTACAAAAGAGAATTTGTAAAATCACTTCCCAAAAGGCATATGGGATACTATGGAAGGACTCTGATGTTGCTCCTGCATCACAGCTTGTGGCAAGATACACTAGTTCGAATGAAAGTTTACAGGTATAAATGCTGTATTGGGAAATTTTCTTCAGAAAATCTTGAAAATTTTGAGCTATTATGCTATGTATTTCGTTTAACTTTACATCAATCTGGGGTAATCTTATAGATCTACTAACAATCTCAAATTTGATGGCCTATGAAATTATTTTGCTGAGTTTCACATATATGGAAAATGATGCAAACGTTTTGACTCCAAATATTTATGTCCATTTAAGCGTATATTTTCG
The DNA here is from genome assembly GCA_033629205.1 of Lithocarpus polystachyus. Lineage (NCBI taxonomy): Eukaryota > Viridiplantae > Streptophyta > Magnoliopsida > Fagales > Fagaceae > Lithocarpus > Lithocarpus polystachyus. Next base: position 84,412,692 of record CM066164.1, read on the forward strand.
TGAATACATCTCTAAAGTGGACTCAGTTAAAGTCAAGTTTAAGGTAAGTACTCAATTTCCTTCAAAGACAATATACTGATATAGGGAAAGTAACCTATCATAGAAACCACACTCACACAGTTCTCCAAAATGCAAATATGATCAGAAACTTGATGTATTAAACCATGCTTTGTAACAAAACCTGTATTTAGCAAGTTGTTCAATGCAGATAATAATAGAAAAACATCCAATAGGAAAAAAAGAAAACCGAACATTTCAAGCAAAGAGTAACATGGCAATCAATACATATTTCATCAAAATACATGCTTAAGTATAGCTCAATTGGCACTTTCTTCTCCAATAATAATTAGTTGAAAGGTGAGGTCAAGAGTTTAAAACCTGCTAGGTATGTCTATAACTTACCAATAAAACAAAATGGAACAGGTGAAATGTATTAGTTGTAAATTGTAATATGTGATTCCCATATGTATTGGAATGCCTTGTGAGGATATTTTGTGTTCTAAATGTTTCTTAGATTTGCTTCAATGAATTACCTGCCAAAAAAAGAAAAATGAATAAGTAAAAAAATATGTAGATAGTAGAAGTGTTTAGGATGGGGCCATGAAGGTATCAATTCTGTATATAGTAGGATCACTACATATCAAGAGGCATACTTTCTACTTGCCAGATTCTATAGTCATATTGATTGTCCATGATTTAAAGTTGTCCTCTGGGTGGAGGAGATTTAATCCAAGACATTGGAATACCTTTCAGAAGATCTAGCAATTAACAATTATGCAAATCCCTAATATCTATGGAGTGGCTTATATGAGAATTCTCTGTATTTTTTGCATTACGAATATGAAATTTGCTCCCACACCTACACAATAACATGTTCCATAAGACTATGGCTTTACAATTACATAACCTATACATCAAGCTGAACAATAACATCCATATTAGATTAAGTTCCTTAGCTGGAGAGCAAAATATATTTCCCACTCACATAGATATTTTATAACATATAGTAAATGTGAAGAATCTTACATTTTTTTCTTTATTGAAATTTCTTTGTAACATATAGTAAATGTGAAGAATCTTACATTTTTTTTCTTTATTGAAATTTCAACATAGATAGAAAAAGAAAAATAAAAGGGCAAGATTGTTTCCAAAAGAAGGCTTTTAATTTATTGTGATATATAATACATGAGCAGATGGTGGCCAAAAAAAAAAAAAAAGAAGAGCTAAGAGGATTTCAGAAATATCTTCAGTAACATCATAGCCTATGATTCATAGGAAAGAGAAATAGGATTCAGATTCTTTTCTTTTAAATTAATTATTATAGTGGAGTACAAAAGGACGAATTTGAAGGGTTTAAACAGTCAGCTGTTTAAGGTGGCACATAAATATTGGAGAACCATCCAAATTAGTGGAAAAAATTCACAAGGGATCTCATAAAAAAGAAAACACAAACTCTTTACTAATTTAATGGCCACCATTTCATACAGCTATGAGCTGTACAATTTACAAAGCACACAGCATCCCTCATGTCTTTCATTAAGAGAACATTCTCTTCGATATTCCTTCCCATGACAAGTGTGGTTTGGTGCTGACCAATCAATATACTTAAGCCAAGGCTTAAATCCTATTGGCCCAGACTGTAGTAATGCATTTATAGATTATGTTACAACATAGATAGGTCTACAATCACCCATTTTAGATGGCTTGGGAACCTTAGTAATTCATGAGAAGATGGTGGCGTTTACCTCCTTAATAATTAGTACCTGACCTGAAAAACAATTGAATGGCACTTGTAAGATCTTGCACAACACTCTACGCCTTTTAAAAAGGGGACTGAGAAACCATATGGAGTTATACCAGAGGGTTTTATCTCCATCCATGCAAATGTCAAACCTTTTAAAAGGTCTAACTCACAAGGAAAATGTAAAAACAGGTCTAGTCCAATTCACACATGGCCAAAATCAAGTTAGAATCCTAAAGACTCTTCGCCTCAAATTGGATTATTTGAACTTGGGGTAAGTTTTCTCTTTAAACAATAGAGTCAATAGAAAGAAAGGATTTATAAAATTTTAAACCTTTTTTTACATCAACAGTTGGGGTGGGGGCTTTTGAATTCTAGAATAAGATTTCTATAAAATTAAAATTTTCTCCTTGACCCCAATTAAATTTGTAATCAATTTCTTAATCCAATTTATTTATTTCGGGTATCACAAGATAGGGCATTGTTTGATAGTTAATCCGGTGCATTGGTGTAAAATTCATTTTCAATGAAGTCCTCATTCTTTTCTTAAGCCACCGCTTGGTTCGTCAAAAACTTTTTCTAGAACCTTTTTTGTGGAGAAAAAAGTAAGTACTTCACCGTTCTTGAAATAAGATGGCAAGGGAGTTCTATAATCTATATTGAAAAGAAATCCTACAAAGTAAAGGTGGAGGAAGCGGGATTAGTCTTTATGATGAGGATTATTGAAAGAAGTGATGATTTTCTACAATCAATTTGTTCTAGGAAAAGGTGCAAGAGGGTTATTAGCATCTGTGGATGATTTAGCCAAAGCAAAACCATCACAGTTTTTCTTAAGGAAGATTGATGTGCAGTAAGATAGCAAGCGAGACATGAAATGGATAATATGTGAGATGCAATATTGTCAGGCTATGAAATTGCTGTACTGTCAGGCTATGAAACAATCTTTCTTTCATGAGACAACTATCAAAGATGATTAGATGATGGTGATTTGAAACTCCAAATTTTGATTACCAAGTGTGAACAACTTTTTGACATGATACTTGTACTAAATGCCAAAAGTTTCAACAAAAATAATAAAACGCAACAATTAAGATAATGTCGTTTCTACTCTGAAATTAGAATATGCAGGTTTCTACTCTGTCTGTACTGAAGAATCCACAAAAAAAGTATCTCAAGTACTGAAAAATATTAAAATAGATATATACAGCATGATTCTTTTTGGGGTCACAACTCAGACAAGGGAAAGCTACTAAAATCTTGACATTCCAAGTCACTTGGTACTATAATATGACTGCACGTTCTCTTGCATGATTAAAAATCCTGGATGTGACTCAAGAGGTTTCAAAAATCCCGCGCCAATTGTTTGGCCAATTCTAGTAAAAGATGACAGATTTAATATATAGATTCAATATAGCTAGAAAATTAGAATGAACATACCCAAAAGAAGCAGTGCTCCAATTAAATAACCCAGCGGTAAGAAATTCAACACCCTAGGTAGAAACAAACATAGAAAGGGAAAAAAAAAAAAAAACCATCAAGCAAAAGAATAGAGCACAACACGAAATAGTAAAAGGTGACAGATTTAATATATAGATTCAATATAGCTAGAAAATCATAATGAATAGACCCAAAAGAAGCAGTGCTCCAATTAAATAACCCAGCAGAAACAATTCAACACCCTAGCCAGAAACAAACGTAGAAAGGGAAAAAAAACCATCAAGCAAAAGAATAGAGCACAAAAGAAATTGGGATGTAGGGATACCTCAACTGAACCACCCGCTTACTTCAGTATTTATATAGATGTGAGGAGAGGAAGGAAGGAAGAAAGGAAGGCTGCCGTTAGAAGCCGAAACAGAAGCTGAAACCGTCGAACAGGAAGATGGAATGTGAGTGAAACAGTAGAACATAAGCTGAAATCGTGAGAATCAAAAGGTGGGGAAGGGGAAGGGGAAGGGGAAGGGGCTAAGCCTGAAACAATGAATCAAAACGTGGGGGACAGGAATTTGAGTCGTGTAGGGAATAGTAACCGTGAAAAAACATTAGGTTTGACAAAGGGATGTAGTTGAAAAGGTTTTGAGTGTGGGCTTGGGCTATAGTGGAATTAAATGTATAAAAATTGGGCTTTAAAGTAGAGATAGGGATGGAAATAATTTTAGTTTTATTAGTATTTTAAAATTGGTAAAATCTATTTTAAAATTAAATTAAAAATTCAGAAAAGGAGATGGGAAAGACATGGCTGCTGATGTGGCTCAATGTGAGTGCAGCAACATTAAATGCTACGCTTCAGCTTTTAGTAATATATAGATAGGTGTATCACGCCATGCCATGCATGTTTGTGTTTTTTAAGAGGATTAGCTTCCCCTTAAATGCTCCAACTTATTCAGTGAAGCTTCCACAAGATTGCTTTTTGGGGATGGAGTGCCTTACTGACAGGGGCGGAGGGATTTGGGATGTGGGGGTGGGGGGGGCGGGGGGAGGAGTGGTGGGGTTGGGGTGCGCGGTTGATTTGGAAGCATACATACTTTCAAATTGTTCTCTTATAATAGTATAATATTACTATATTATATAAAAATATGTTATTTGCCCCCCCTACACCACAAAAGGACAAATAATTTTTCTCTTATTTTTTTTTTTCAATTCCCACGGTAGCTTCTCTTAGAGCGTTGTCGGTGGTGCCAAAAATTTCACAATTTGGCACCACAAAAAACAATTTTATCTATTTTATCATTTTATTTTACAAAACACTTAACATCAGTGATTTTATTTTAACATTCAACATAATAAAATAATATAAACAATAAAATAAAATAATATATCTATTGCAATAAACGATAACCACCACCAACACAATAATATAATATAACTTCTAATGAAATATTATTATTATTATTATTATTATTATTATTATTATTATTATTATTATTATTATTATTATTTTTACAATCTTAGCTATGGTGCACAGACATCTTTGGCTATGCACTATAGCTCAACAGCCAAATTTTTTGACTTTTCCTCCACCATTGCAGTAGGCTTTAGTATTGATGGTGCTAAAATTAACAATATGACTTTTTAGCACCACCAATGCTAATGCTCTCACATAAATAGACCTACACTCCAACAACTCTTATATTAAAATAATGGTAGAAATGAAAAATGATGTGTTATATCAATTGTTTTACATGTGTTCGGGGGCGTTTTTCGGCTGCCCAGCCACGTGTGGTCCTTTAAAGGGGTGACCTTATTAGGCCCGGGTTCTTTTTGGGGAGTTGCGTCCGGAACTCAACATTGGGCCACGTGGTCCAACGGCTACCAGCGTACTTTTAAGCCTACCAAGCCATTAAAACCAAAGTCTAAGAACCACGATAATGGTCGAATAAATATGTGATATGCGTTTGGTATGATAGCTTTGATTAGTAGTTGTAATAACAGTTGAAATAAAGTAGTATTTATTTAGAGGTGAAGTAATCATGTACTTGATGATGTAAATTTAAAGATATGAGAGCAAAGTCATTTATCTTTGTATGATTTATAGCTCCAGCTGTGTAGCATCAGTGGGCTGATAGGATTTCAGTAGAATGCCAGCGGTAGAGGCTGGTTAAGTTTGCTCCTTTTATCATGCATTTAAATGAGTTTAAGTTTTAGTTAATACTTGTAATAGTAGTTGGAATGGAGTAATATGTATTTAAATGTGAAATAATCATGTATTCAATGAAGTAAATTTAAAGATATAGAAGCAGAAAAACTTATCTCTGATGGTTTGCAGTCCCAGCGGTACAGCTTCTGAGAGTTGATAATATTCCAACAGAGTGATCCCAGCGGTAGAGGGGCAGTTTGCCATGATAACTTCAACATTAAGGGGGAAAAATGGATGCAACTGGAGGGAGAGAGAGTATGCCCAGCTGTGTGTAGGGGCTGGTTAAGTTGGCCCCTCTTATCATGCACTTAAATGACTTTTCCCCTTTAACAATGCTCTTTTAGTTGTTGTGATGTTATAAATAGTATTGCCTTCCATGAGAAGGGCTTTTGTATGGAGTATTTGTGTTTTTTAAGGGAATGACTTTATGTAAGAACTAGTTGTGCCTTCTAAGAAAAGGGCTTTTGTAAGAAGTAGTTGTGCCTTTTAAGAAAAGGGCTTTGATATGAGATTTTGGTGCCTTCTAAGAGAAGGGCTATAACATTAGAAGTTTATGCCTTCCATGAGAAGGGCTTTTAGTATGAATGTGTGACATCTCTTGAGAAATGTGGAGATAATGAAAGATATAGATGTTTTGTGGGATGTAGTGTTTGTAATATGTATGATATGTGATAGTATGTGAGATATGGAGGTTAAAAATAGCAAACATGTGAGATTATGACTGCTGGAGAAGTTGTAGAGGTTGCTTTTCAAGAAGAAAGATTTTGTAAGATGAGAGCATGGAGATATATTTTGGTATTTGGAGATAGGAGATGTAAGATAGGTGTATTTTCTGAATATAGAGAGTGAGAGAATGAGTATAAGAAAGGCAATAGTGCTGTAGTGTGTTTAGTAGTGTTGCTGGAATTTACTGCTGGGATTTTCTGTTAGAGGATGTATGAAGGCTTATGAAGAGTATTTGTGAGCTAAAGGCTGGAGAGCTTTGTTCCTCATTTTGAAACTAAAAACTCAGGAGTTTAGAACTCCATTTAGAGCTTAGAGAGAATAGATAAGGTGATTAAAGAGTTGTTCCTCCATTGGGTTTCTATTGTCCCCCCCCCCCCTCTTTAAGGTGTTCATTAAGGGTCCCTTTAAAGCTGAGTTTTAGGGGGTATTTTAGCAAAGAATCATAGCAAAATCTGTCCCAAGTAGCAATAAATCTTCAGAGAATCCATCTCTAAGATTTGGTCCAAAAATGGTATGTTTTGCCTTAAGGTATTCTTGCTATTTCGGGTAAGAGCTGCTGGGGAATGAGTAGCTGAAAAGGAAAGTATTTTAGCAAGGGAAAGGTAGTTTCTTTAGTTGGTTTTGATTTTAGCCAAATGAGGAAAAAAATGTAATGCCCAGGCTGCTGGGTCAGCTGTGACAGAAAAGCTATGACAGAAAAAGCTGTGATGTAAAAGCCATGACAGAAAAAGCTGTGATGGAAAAGCTATGACAGAAAAAGCTGTGACAGAAAAGCTGTCCCAGCTGTCAGGAGGGGCTGTGACAGCTGTTACAAGAAAGCTGTTTGCTTTGGGTAGAAGCAAATGAGGTCAGCTGGGTGATTTCTGACTGCTGGAGAGGTCATTCAGCATTTATTTCTTGGATTTGGCTGAAAAATGGTAAGATCTCTTTGAAGGGCATTTTGCTATTTTTGGTATAGTAGCTGGCTGCTGGGATTTAGTATTAAATGACTGATGACATCACTTCCAGCCAGGTGTCAAGTGTTGAATGCACTGCTGGGATTTAGCTGGAAATGTTTCCTTTCTTGGGTGTTTGTGTTTTGGTTGAAGGTTCCATTACAACACATTTCTAGCAAGTAATAGAAGGATTGGTTGAAGGTTAATGAAGTTTTAGAGATTTAGTCAAAGTCTCATTGTGTTGTGACATAATCCTGGTGGGCAAAAAGAGTATTTGATGTTCTGTTCTGGCAGCTGGCAGAGAAATATATGTTCAGATTGTGGCAGACAGCAGCTGGGTTTCAAAGATATCATGAATATTTTGTATATAGAGAGAGATAAAAGATAGCCAATCAGATTAGGCCATGTGTTTGAGTTGGATTTTAGCTGAAAGTAGTAATAAGATTTATGTAGAATAATATAATGAAGTTTCTAAATTTGTATAGCAACAGCTGGGGGTTGAATGAACAATTATTTTTCCAACAATTAGACGGCTGGGGATATTGAGCATTTATCATATGATGAATATTAAGCTTTAGGAAAAGAGTAATGGGGAATTATATCATTTTAAGCGTTATGTGATAAGAGGTGCTTACCATATGTTACCCGTTACACACGGACTCGTCAGAGTTCAGGGAGTTGAAGAAGACACGCCAAGCAACATGTTTCTTTTATCAACTTTAAACCGCTGGAGCTTTACTGAACATACCTCTTAGCCCTCCAAACCACGACTCCCAAAGTTTCCCCAAAGGGACTTATGAGCTTGGATCATAAGCCGAAGATGAAATGACGTACCTCGGGTTTTGTTGTCATTTTGTGTAAATATGGGCTCTTGTTAAAGAAGCCGCTTGCCATGAGTGTAAGAGAGGTAATATGGGCCATGCATCCACCTCTTGAAGTAAGGATCTCGCAGGCCATGCGGGCCCAATCCATGTAGTTGAATGAAACATGAGCTTATTTTGGGCTTTAAATAGATTTTTCCAAAAAATCAATAATATGTCGATGTGGCATGGGTTGCCAATGAAGTAGTATCACGTAGGCCGAAAAAAAGAGTCCTCAACAACATGTTAGTGACCTCAGCATTAATCTTACAAGTTGCAGCAGCTACTGTTGAAAGAATGTTTTCAACAATGAACATAATTAAAAATTGATTACACAATTGAATGGGAGATCAATGGATAAATGATTGCTTAGTCACATATATTGATAAAGATATATTCAAGACTATTGAGTGCAGAGATATTATGCAGCAGTTTCAAAATATGAAAAATCGTCGAGAGCAATTGAGTAAATTAAAATAGGTGTGAAAAAATAAATTAAAGTTTACATTTTATGTTAGATTGTGTATGCGAATTTCATTAGTATATAGTTGGTTATTTACTTTGTTATTAATAGTGATTAATATTTTTCAGATTAATTTTCTACTTTCAATTTTGTCTTTTATCTTGCCCCTTATCCAAATTTCTAGCTTCGTCACTGCTTACTGAAGCGAAGGGATGAACAAAAAATGTTTATAAAGTTTGAGGTAGGAAATGGAAAAATCATCCATCTTTGGCATGACAACTGGTATTTAGCCGGGGCCTTGTATTCAAAGTACGAATTTAGAATTATATATGACACAACCAATACCCAACAAGCTACGGTAGATGTTCTGCTTAGGAATAAGGTATGGATCAAGAAGCTAGCCAGATCAGATGACCTTGCTTACCTTCAAAGCCAACTATGTTTAATTGAACTCAAAGATGAGGACAAAGCTCTGTGGACAACAATTGCTTCAGATAAATTCTTATGTGCAGCAAACTTTGAGGACATTAGTAATACATCCAATAATTGGTACAGAGTCATGGCTTCATTGTCTATCATATATTTCAATGCAAAGAAATGCTATCATCCAAGCTAGTGTAGTGCTAAATTAGGACAAGATTGTCAAATGCATAAAAAATTATATTAAAGGCAGGTTGAAATGAATGCAAAGCCAAGTTTCATTGGTCTCTCCTAAATTGCATTATTTTGTAACGATTGGGAGCTGAATCCTGCTTTTTTGCTCAGTACTTAGCTAGTTGAATGGTGTAGCAATGTAGTTGATAGTGTTTGTTGTTGTTGGCGACTTCAGAGTTCTTCTGTGTCTGAGTCTGGACCAGTGTTAGGCTGAGCCTTGGGTTTGTACCATTAGTTGGTTGGTTGTTTGGTAGTGTATTTCTATGCCTGGTCTGATTGTATTGCTGCACCATGCAACAATTAATTAATGTGTAAGATTGAAAGTTAAAAATTCAATCTTAAATCTAATCTCAGCCCCACGATAAGATTTTTAAATATAAAAATAAAAAATAAAAAACTTTTCAACCTTTTACTGTTTTACATTTCTAACTAACATCTCACAACTGCACAGTAATTGCACCATACAATTATTGCGATAGATCCAAATCAATTGTTTGGCTGTTTAATAAAGCTTACTAAGATATTACTTTGAGCCTTTTAGGACAGTTTTCTTCAAAACTAGACTTGTCAAACACCAAACCTCAAAGAATAGAAAATTTATAATTACCTGGTCTTTGATGTGAGACCCAAGTGCATGTAAGGGTTGTAGGACCAAAATGCTTCTAAAAAACTCGCTTCATGAAACGGGCACATGAGATACTTTCTCCTTAAAACAAAGGATCTTGTAATTTAGTTTGCCATGCTTAGTGTCCTTTGCTTAAACTTTGTAGTCAATTAGATTAACTTTAATGGAAGTTAATGATGTAACAAATCAAATATCACCTACAAATGTAGAATTTCTTTTTCTTTTCTTTTTAAAAGACATCACTTCCCCTCTGAGTTCTGACTATCATAAACACACACAACGCTAATTTAGTAACTTACAATACGTACTTCTTGTTATCTTTTGATAGAATTTGAAAACATGTGACATGATGGGTCATGTAGATTTTGAGAAGGTAAAAGTTACATGATGGAAATGTCTTTTTCTAAAGTTTCACATCGATAGGTGATGTTAATATTTTCCACAGTATCAAATTTTGTTAAAATTTAACAGATCTTGTAACAAGGGAGATAAGTGTCAAACTAAATTTTAGAATATCTCCTTGTTTTAAAGACATTCCATAAGGTAATAATTATAAACTATCCCAAAAAACAATAGAGAAAACCTCAGTCCCTTTGCCTATGTTTCATATATCGTAGTTTATTGATTGTTTACTTTTCGCTTATTTAAGATTACCTTAATTTCAGATTTAGGAAGGGGGACTTTAGAGAAGCCATCTCCACCACATAACATATTCATATTCTTGTAACATTCAACCATTTAATTATTACTATTAGTCACAAATCACTATTCAAAATATCCATCTCGTTAAGTGTTAATTCCTTCAAAAACTGGAATAAGTTCCTGTGGTTGCCAGAAGGGCCTGAGGGAAGGAAAAGAGAGAAGAAAAACTAGGGAATATTAAGCTTCCTTAGCTTCCTTTCCTTTGTTTGGTTTGTAAAGGGGAGGGAAAAGAAATTTGTGTATTTTTACCTTTATACCTTTATTCATCTATGATATTTTCCCATTTTTTATGATATAATTTTTTGCAGCTGTAATTGTGGGCATTTTGGGCAATTCATTTAATCCAGCTATAAACAATTAAACTTTATGTAAGAGTTGTGGGACCGAGAAACTTCTAAGAGACTCGCTTCATGAAACAAGCATATAAGATACCTTCTCCTTAAAACAGAGAACCTTGTAATTTGGTTTGCTATACTTAACTCTCCTTTTGCTTAAACTTTGTCGTCAATTTGATTAACTTTAAAGGAATTTAATGCTGTAACAACTCTAATATCACCTACAAATGTAGATTTCTTTTTCTTTTTCTTTTTAAAAGAAATTTCTTCCCTTCTAAGTTCTACCCCATCGTAAACACACACAACACTAGTTTAATAACTTACCATACATACTTCTTGATATCTTTTTATCGAATTTGAGAACATGTGACATGATGGGTGATGCTAATAATTTCCACAGTATCAAATTTTGTTAAAATTTATAGGATGGATCTTGTCACAAGGGAGATAAGTGTCACAAACCAAATATAAAGTTTAGCTACAAAATTGGTTGTACTATTAGATTACAACCTTACTCAATATCTTTTCATTAGGGGTGTATTTTGACAATTTCACTATTGGATTACATCTTCTTCTTATATCCTTCATACTTGCAAATTTTCTCGAAAATTAAAGATCAATAGCTATGCTATCAATAAATTGTTTAAAATGTAAGTTTTGTAGTTTAAAATTATTCATAAAATAAGCTTAGAGATTATATAGTAAATAATATCTAATTGACACAAAATTTAACATGTGTAAAAAGAGCGCTAAAAACATACAATTCAACGGTTAGATTTTCAAAATATATAGTAATTTTTATTTTATTGAATAAGGTTGTAGCCTTAGGCTACAACTAATTTTGTAGCTAAACTTTGTCCATTATAAAATATCTCATTTTAAAGACATTTCGTAAGGTAGCAATTATAAACTATCCCAAAAAACAATAGAGAAAACCTCTGTCCGTTTGCCTATGTTCCATGAATGTAGTTTACAAGTTTATTGATTGTTTGCTTCTGTGCTTGTTTAAGATTACCTTAATTTCAGATTTAGGAAGGGGGACTTAAAAGAAGCCATCTCCGCCACATAACATAATCATATCCTTGTTACATTCAACCATTGAATTATTACTGTTAATCACAAATCACTACTCAAATTATCCATCCTGTTAAGTGTTAATTCCTTCAAAAACTGGAATAAGTTCCTTTGGTTGCCAGAAGGGCCTGAGGTTCCTCTGTAACAGTTACATGTTCACAAACCAGAAAATTTTCCACAATTTCTGTTGAGGAAACTTACATAACCGTTATATATTGAACATGCCAGTCGGTCCATGGGCTACGGTATCCGCTATAATCAAAAACATTTATTTCCAAGTGTTTTAATCTTAGCTTTTTATTTATATACATAAAGGTGGGTGAAATATATGTGGCCAAACCTAACAAATCTATTGAGAATCTATAATCAATTCCAAAAACTTTGGAACTAAAACTCAGTTGTTATTGTTGTTGTTATACAGGAATAATGAAGACTAAAACAATTGAAAATACATGACTAACTAAGAGCCTTGGAGTTTAACTAAAACTTTCTTGTGTTTTCAAAGAAGACATCTAGGATTCAAATCTTCTATTCCCCATTGTTATAACTAATTATCCAAAAATAAAAAGATGAGATTATACATGATTATGATCATGAGGGTTACCATACCCTTAAAAGACATAGAGGTAGCACAAATTTCCCCCTAAAAACATAATTAAATGGGATATATGTGAACTAGAATTGTATATATGATGTACAGTCACTACAGTGCCTCCTAGGGCAGAGGCCTTTTGAAGTCAAAAAAGTTCTACAAGTTAACCTGTGAACCAGGATGTATATATGCTGTACATTGCCTCCTAGGACAGACCTTTGAAATCATGAATTCTACAAGTAATTGGTTTACAAAGATCATGACTGAAGAGATTCTAACAGCTGAATAAACCTTCACATAGAAAATTGAGACATTAACTACAACGTGCCACAAGGTAATCCTACTCCTAAAAGCGTCGATGATCATTCAATGGACGTTAGCCTCTTAAGCATCACCATGAGGCTCCTCATCTTCTGGATCAATGGGTACTTCATATCGAGGCCTGTTGTATTTCTCACGCAGTTGCTTGATTGGGATGAAATCTCCAGCTGAGTCCATCCCGTAGAATAAAAAGGAAATATAGGGATGATCAAACCTGCCCTGTACATGGTTAAGAGCAGAAGAACAGAATCAAGAATTATAGCAGAACTGCTAATCATGTTCTTCAAGAATATTCTATACACACCCAAAAAGCTTCATTAAAAAAAAAAAGAGAGAAAGGGACGATCACCTTATCTGCTTGCTCTAGGGCTAATAGATTCTCCTCAGGAACTGCGACAAGGAAAACCATTCCACATGTTCATCAGGGCGTTTGAAAGGCAACCAGCAAAACCTCATAAAATATTTTTGAAGAGTGATTAAACAAGCAGCTGTAAATTACCATATGCCACCAGTAGATTGGGGTCTGCATGCACATCAACCAAAACCTGGAAAACAATAAAAAGAACATAATTGGAAACAATTATTTGAGCAATGGCGACTCATTTACCTAGCCAAAGAAAAAAAAAGAAACGAAAAGAAGCAAATGAAATGAGCTAAACACTCCAAAATGGTGACATCTGTTTGGAGAATAGTCAATATATTGCACTGCCCGCATCCTTCCATGAATTCATGTAATTAAGGTAAGGAACAGCCACTCCATATGATCTCAGAAAGATTTATTCATTTCTAAAATGGGCCAAGTATGCCTCTACACAATCCCCTCCACCTTCCCCCCAATGACAAAAGGAAAAAGGGTCAGGTATTTAAAATTACATGAAATTATGTTTAGAAACTAACAAAAAAATTACAAATAATACTGAATATGAAAACAAACCTCCCAACTTTGAACATGTTTCAAAAACACGATATGACTAATTTAACCTGGTAAAATGGCTGACTGGAACCATGAGATAGCTTTTCAACTTGGGCAATCTCCCTCCATGAACTTGATTCACAGCATACAGGATCCATTCCACAAATTACAGCACAATAGCCTGAACACATAACACACGTCCTTAGTAACACAAACAACCAGAGAAGGTCACAAGACGGAGATTGTTCACTCATCAAAATGTGACAAGCAAACTCCTGATTCTACTGATTTTACTTCAACTCTTTTGGGATACTCTACAGTTTAAGGATAGAATACGGCAGTTTAATATAATTTCCTTGTAAAGACTCCACAATCATGACATTCTCTAAAATTAATCTGCTCACAGAAAAAGTGAAAGACTAAAACCAAGAAAAATAAATAAATTCTCTTTCTGACATGTTATTTGAGATTGAACCTTATGCTGGAATCAAACTAATGAAAACTAAGATAATGCTGTAAAGTGCATTATATTTGTGTACCAAAAATTTTATGCCTCACTTTCTGCCCCAAACGAAATGAATATTGAGCATTTTCATATGCCAGAGCCTTTGCTGATGCTGCCAAGGACTCTGCCTCAAGTTTTGAAATTTCATCCCGTAAGTTAGCTGCCAAAGCATAATCCTCGCTCTCAATTGCACTCTGCAGGTCTGCACTGCAAGGAAAGAAGCAAAAGGTGCTCTAATTTAATCTCAAAGTTGATACACTATGGCACAAGACAAAGAGGATGAAAAGAGGGGGAATACACATATTAGCAACTTCATTACAGAATTTCTAAATAAACTTAAGAAGATGCTAGGAGACAAAGAAGGACTCACCGTAGGCGTATGATACTTATAGCCTTATCTTGAGCTTCACTCTTTGAAGATGAGCCCCTTTTTGCTTCTTGCTGTCTCATGACCTCTGCTTCAACCTTCCAAGAGAAAGACTTAATAAGAAGGCTGGAAATCATTTGATGCATCAATACAAGGAGGCTTCTACAACGGACATTGAAACAAATTAGTCCAGGAAATTATACACATAATCATGGTATTAAACTCTGTAAATACAAAAGGTTGCAATGCCAACAATCCTCTTTAACAACACAACCATAGTTTAATCATGTGTTTCTATAAAAAGAAATAAATGTAGCTGCTAGTGTGTGTGTTTGTATAAACTAAATGAATTTCAAACAAAAATTACTGGCTAATCTATTGAATAATATACAATGCCTCTGAACAAGTCTTTGAAACAGACTCCCAATTTAATATGTACTCTTGCTAATTTTACATAAAAGCAGGAAGAGAGGACTGACTAACCTCAGTCATCTTGTTTCTCAGTTCTTGTGCAATTTCATACTGCTCCAAATTTAGAGCGTACTGCCATGTGTGTATTCCAAACCAAGAAAAAAGGCTTGTTAAGCAAGATAAAACTACAATATATACTGCATCAGTATACATATAAGAATAAAAACTTAAAAAACAGCCTCCTAAACCTGTACTCGAGTTGCCAAGTCCAGCTGGAAAAAGAAGATCAATATATCCTCATTAGCACTCTCACTACGCTCACAGCTTGCTTCCAATCCTTGGCCACCTCCTTTAAACAGCCATCCAGCTTCGACCCTAAAATTCCTTTGTCTTAATATATTGGGATTACTTGTTAAGAACAAACGCTGCATGCACTGATGCCAGATGTAATGTCTATCAGTCGCAGATGTTATTTGACCTTTCTTCATTAGCTTGAAATGCTTTCTCCATGAAGGGATTGATCCATAAACCCCACTACTACAAGAGGTTGTAAGAGTGCTTAATGACAGACCTTGAGCCATTTCCACCATGCAGTGCAGTATCCTTTTCAAGAAAAAACTACTTTTATTTTTTCACCCTTTTGTTCAATAATTGCTGCATCTGCAATCAGACAAAAAGGTATATTTGGAATCGACCTACGTAGCATAGGTAGCCTATCATTGGAACATTCAATCAAACTGAAAACATAAATGTTGCATTTAAATCCTAAAAAGTCCATCAAACATCAAATCACCCATGAATATAATGTATAAAAACCAAGAACTTGTAGGTATGAATAAGGCAACTTTTAATTCAGTAATAGTTAATCACTCTGTCACTAAGACAGAACTTTGAAGTGTCTCCTTATTCATTTATTTATTGTTAAATGCAGAATAAAAATTACGAATCTGAGGCATTCATACAACAACCACCAAGTCTTAGTTCCAAATTTTGGTGTCTGCAATGATCTTCAACAGACTAATCAGGGAATCTAACGCATGCATACACATACGCATAAAACTTCAAGATAGATTCACTTTGATATATTGATCAAGTTACATGCACAAACAAGACTGGGTTATTCATTTCTTTTATTTTTTATCTTAAAAAAAAAACACTTTTATCTCAACTTAATAGCTAGGTCACAAACTATACAAAATGGCACCAATTGTATTTGTATAAGCTGAAGCAAAGCTCAAACTTTTCATTATCAAAATTCATCCATCCCAATGATACAGCATGTCCAGTTACCTAGTCACCCAATCTACTAGCAATATATAACATCATAAACATAATGCATCCCATATTACAAAACTACCAACAAGTATAATTATATGATTTATAAAAATCTATACATGCCAACAAGAACAAACTCAAATGACACATTCTTCTCTTGTAATAGAAATATACTAATAATTATCTTATTATGCATCAGATATATACATCTTCCCTCTCACATTGTGTGGACACCAAAGCACGTACCTTCTTGTGTGTGTGTATATGTATAGCCGAAAAAAAAAGGAACACAAGCCCAAGAATAAGCTAAGTATAAGCTAATCACATATAAAATTCATTTTTTGTTTGTGGGTAAGTAAGTATAAGCTAAGTATCTATGATAGAACACTTTATTTGCAAAAAATCTTTCTGGGTTTTACTGCCCCTCCTCAAATACATTTTTCAAAGGTCAAATCCGGGAATTCATTCATTGTCTTGCTGCTAAGACAAACAAACATGGAAAGAACTATAATTTGGAAATTAAGGAAACCAAAAAAAAAAAAAAAAAAATCATTTAAAATTGGATTCATGAATCGAGACAACTAAACAAAACCAAGAAAGTATTGATATTTAAGCAATGATTGGAGAAGTCACCGGAATAAAGGTTACCGGAGAAGCTTGAAAAGGCTGGCAAACCGAGTAAAGACCCGAGTTTTGTCTAGTCCTCACAAAAATTTTGCACACTATTGCAACTAGTACAGAAAACAAAAATTGATGAGAGTTTTTTTTTTTTGGTGGGTAGAGATTTGACACGTGGGATGTAAATTGCCTACCTGCGGTATTATTTTTTTTTAAATATTTTTTTTGATGGAAAAATAAATAAATTTATTGATGCAAGTGGAGCCCATGGGCCTGGTTCTTCTACCATTTTGCCTCCAAACATGGGCTACCTTAACAATTTGGGTTGGAAGATTAGAGATGGAAAAGGCCTAATAGTATTACAAAAGGGGTGTCCATGAAGTGATTGAAGAATTTTGATTTGACTTGATAATATTTAGAGATCATATTAAATGAGGGTAACTAGGAGATAGTTTGATACTTATGAGATCGTCAGTATCGGTTGCTCATTGTGGAAACATGAAGCAGAGGATGTGGCAAATCATCTTAGCGGCTGGTTCATTTCCTTGTTTACTACTAGCATGGAGGTTGGGTATAGCAGATAATGGGATATTGCTAATTGGCTAGTAAAGATTTCTGATGAGGAAGCTGTTTAGATCTCCTCTCTGGTTATTAGCAAAGAAGTCAAGGATGCCATGCGGTCTCTAAGCCTTTTAAAACCTCCGAGCCAGATGGTTTACATGCGGGATTTTTTCAGTGCTTTTGATTGTTGATGAGAGAGTCGGTTATTCAATTAGTAAAGGATGTCTTTGAAGAGGGCAAGGTTCTTGAACACCTCAATAAAAACCTCATTACTATCATTCCAAAAAGGCTTGGAGCTGATTACCTGGGGAGTTTCAGACCAATTAGCTTGTGTAATACGGTCTATAAGGTCATCACTAAGATTATTGTTGCAAGAATAAGGCCGCTGCTGCCTAAGTTCATTTCTCCAATGCAAACTGCCTTTGTTCCAAGAAGGAAAGGCTTAGATAATGTCATTATAGCACAAGAGGTCCTGCATACCATGAGTGGGAAGAATGTAGAATGGGAAGCATGGCAATTAAGATCGATTTAGAAAAAGCTTATGACAAGCTGGAGTGGAGTTTTATTCGAGATACTCTTTGCTATTTAACATTCCAACTTATCTTATTAATGTTATTATGAGCTGTATTACATTTTCGAGTGTTGCAGTTCTTTTGAATGGAGGGGCACTCAAAGAGTTCAAGCCTTCCCGGGGGATTAGACTGGGAGATCCACTATCTCCATACATTTTCATCATGTATATGGAAGTCCTTGGATTTGTTATTAAGGATAAATGTGATTCAAAGCTTTGGGACCCGGTTAAGGCCTTTAGAGGTGGATTGGCTCTCTTGCATTTGTTCTTTGCTGATGACTTTATCTTGCTTGGCAAAGCAAATAGAAAAAATTGCCAAAATATCAAAGATGCTCTCGATACTTCCTGTGAGTTGTAGGGGTAGCAAGTTAACAACAGTAAGTCTCAGGTTTATTTTTCCCCCAATGTTCCCAACGAAGAAAGAGAAGCCCTTTATGACTGCCTTGCTCTGCATTCTACCCCTAGCCTTGGAATATATTTGGGGTTTCCTTTGAAGATGCTAGTTTGAAAGCTCATATAATGTCCTCTGTAGAAAGAGTGGTGCTGACCCAATCGGTTTTGGTAGCGGTTTCGGCCTATGTTATGTAGGGTGGTTTGCTCTCGGGCTATGTTATACAAATGTTCAAACTACAGATGACAAAGTGAAAATGGATCTAATCACAAGTGAGTTAAGTCTAATTTTCCCTATAGATTATAGATTATGAGTAATGCCAAATGCACAATATTTTCACAACAAATCATTTATAGTAATTTGTTATTAGTGGATAAAAAAGTGATGTTCATTGTTGGCCTAAATTAGAACCAATAACGGCTTATTACCTAGAAATTGTAGTAAAATTACTGTGTACATAAACATTACTCCATAGATGATAGAGATAGTGACCCTTTATTACAAAAACAAAGCATTTTTACCCCTAAAACAAAATGTCACATAGTGCAAAAGAAAAAATTAAAAAAAAAAAAACACTCGTATCCATATATTCTAACACTATTTTGTCTTTCTTTTAGTATAAAAAACATAAAAAAAAAAAAAACCCTCTAGTTATCAATATATATCAATATAAAAGCAGAGACATCATGTTGGAGAGTATGAGATTGTGCCATGTGGTGCGTTTCTTGAAGTTCTTTTTATTTAGTTTTCAACTTTAACAAAGTTTGCATTTATATTAAAGTATTAGTTCATTGAATTAGCCAATAGAGTGAATGCATATATTAATTATCTATTGTTGTGCATAATTATTTATATTAAATGAATTTATATGATTATTTTTATAAACTCTCTATATAAAATAATTTTTAGTTGGAATAATAATAATAAATTTAGAATATGACATTCTTACTCATGTTTAGTTGTTTTGACAACAATTGTCACAAAAGCCATAAAAAAAATTAAATATTTATGAATTCACTAAAATTAATCTTAATCCTTTAAATTTCCTAACTTCTTTGTGCATGTGTGTGCGCGCGCGTGTGTGTATGTGTTTGTGTGGAACTAATATTGTAGTATGAATTCTATGTGATTAGAAAGATTACTAATATAATAATATGTTTATTTTGTTATATTAATTATTTTAAGCATAATGAAATTTTAATATCATTTTTCTAAGAAAAACAGTTGGTTTTTTTTTTTTTTTCATGTGAGAAACAATTGATTTGAAATATGGAATTTTTACTCAAACTTAGTTGTTTTTGTAACAATTGAAACCATGTCCAACAAAAAGGGGAAAATTTTTTTTAGTAACACACAATCAAGAATGTAAAAAAATTAATAATTGAAAGATATATGCATTTTTTAGTAGGCATGAAACATGCTTATCTATATTAGCTACTATATCATGCAATTTTCAATTTGTAAACACACACACACACACACACACACACATATATATTATGATCAAGTCACTATACTAAACTTAATGTATTTCTATTTTGTCTATATATAAAATAACTAAAGATTACAATTTTTTACAATGAAATTTATTGAAATATTTTTTTTTATACATTAATAGTTGGGGGTGGGGATTTGAATCTTGAATGTTTCTATTGGAAATTGAGGTGCCAATCAAGTAAGTTACAAGATTTTTGGCAAAACTTATCGAAATATTAGAGAAAACTAATAATAAGTTGCACCGTACATTGTGCGGGAACTCAACTAATTAAATTATAATGCCAGAGTATACTAGTACATGCTGCTTTGGTGCGCTTCGGTCCAACTGGCCATGCTGCTTTGGTGCGCTCCGGTGCAACTGGCCATGCTCTGCTCCGAGCTCTGGTCCAGACTCTGGTACTACTAGCCATGCTGCTTCGGGCTCTGGTCCAACTAGCCATGCTACTTCAGGCTTCGGTCCAGGCTTTGGTCCTATTGACCATGCTGCTTCCAGCACTGGTCTAACTGGCACTACTGCTCCACCATCGGATTTTGATGATGAAGCGTAGTTTATAGCCAATGAGTTCGGTGTTGTTCAATGCAATAATGTATAACTGTTTACGTGCTTGGCTCTGTTACCCCATTCTACTGCAGTTAATTCTTCTCCATTTTAAACAAATAAGATGGATCCCTGAGATTGATCATGTTTAAACGTTTTCATAATACATGTATTGGTTATCTGATTTTCCAAATCATATATTGTATTATGATCAATATTGGTTATCTAATTTCCAAATATATTGTATCATGATTTCATTTGGTTTTTTGCCATTTAATGGATTACTTTATCTTTTAACCTTTCGTGTTTGGGAAATAATTGTGCAGAATGATAAGCACAGTAGGTAATAACTAATTATAGTGAAGAATGATAAGTCAATAGGGAAGCATGATAGGGACTTTGATAGAGAATCAAGAGTAGCATGATAAGTGCGCTTACGTTACAGTGCAGGTAGGTAGAATGGAATTGGCCCAATTGGGTGCCAGCTGGTTGATGAATGATGTGAAGGGAAATTAGTTTTTTTTTTTTTTAGAAGAAAGAAGGGAAATTAGTTACACTTTGTTTGGATACAGGGGAAAAGGGGAGAAAAGAAAGGATTAGATAGAAAAGGATCAAATTTCTGCTATTTGGTTAACATGATGGAAGGGAAGAATTGATAAAAATGATGGATTGTATTTCTGCTGAGCCCACTCCTTTCAGTTGGGAAATGTTTTGTCTATAATATTTTTAGGGTCATGTTAATGGATGCCCTTAGGAAAATTGTTAATAAACCACAATAGGAAAGTTTTGACACAACTTTCTTGGGAAATATAATAAAGCTGTCAACAAAATTTATTGTTTTATCATTCTCCCAATAAAATATTTCTAAAAATAGCTCATAAACTAAGGGCATTGGTTAACATTTTCCATATATTTATCAGTAGTGGTAGGTTGTTACAAGCAAGTAAATTTATTGTTACAAGTCTATATCATGGTTTTAAAAACCGAACCGGACCAGCCGGTTCAACAAGAATTGGACACCAATCCAGTCCAATTATCATTAAAAACCGAAAATTGAAGAAAAAAAGGAAAATTAGAAACCGTCGTTTCAATCAGGAAATTTGAGAACCACCACGGTTAAACCGGATCTTGAATTCTGAAGAATAATAAGAAGAAAAACTATAATAAAATATTTCCCCTAAGATGTTTACTAGATAGTCAAGGTCTTTCC
This sequence comes from Lithocarpus polystachyus, assembly GCA_033629205.1. Taxonomy (NCBI): domain Eukaryota; kingdom Viridiplantae; phylum Streptophyta; class Magnoliopsida; order Fagales; family Fagaceae; genus Lithocarpus; species Lithocarpus polystachyus. The sequence goes on from CM066164.1 coordinate 84,434,211, forward strand.
CTGAGATTTAAACATGATTTCCTTCTTTTTGGGATATATTTTTCCTCACTACTCTCGTGTCACACTTTTGAAATTTTCTCAACACCTGATTCCTACCTCTTCTCCCTTATTTATAGCCTCCCCTTAGTGGGGTTATCATGATGAGGGGATTTTGCCCATGTCAATGGGTCCCTTTGCACCATATTCATGACTAGAGGGTACCCACCTCTTATTGCTGATATAATTTCCTAGAAACTTGTGTCTGACGCCAGTTGTTGCTTAGCGAGCAGATTTTCCCATGGCATTATCTCTTGTTCATGGCATATCATGGGGTACATAGGCTAAACGTTCGCTAGGCCTATCTTAGCTTGGTTAATTGGGCCGAGATAGACCAAGACCATTCAAAGAGTGGGTTTGCAACTCGGGAATGGGCTGGTATTTTTTGGTTTGTACAATATATATATATATATATATATAAATTTTCTTGGCTTTTATGGCTTTTTCATAGCCCAGCCCGATTTATCATATTTTTTCAATCCAAAACCATCTTGATCGAATCGTAAGTCTGATATGAAGACCTATTTCCACAATCGGCTAATGCAATCGGTTCACAGTCGTTTGATTACAGTAGCTGTTTTTTGTACACTTGGCAGATCAAATAGATGTGGGATTTTTCAAAGCAGAATCGATTATCATTAATTATTATTTAAGAGGAAATAGGAGTGGGGATTTCACATATGGATTAAAATCTAGGGCTTTAAATAAACTAGGCAATTCATAAATAGTTCGGGTTTGACTTGAAAAAGAAAAAGGTCGATTATGTTTGTCTATTTAGTAAATGAGTCAAGTTCAAGTATAAGTTTAGGCTTAATTAAGCAAATCAAACTCTAACCCTAACATAATAATGCGTTCATATGAACAATGTCATGAAAATGAGACTTATATTGTGTAAGTTTGTATGTGGCTTGCAATGAAACAACAGCAATGTTTCTATCAAAAAAAAAAAAAATTATATCGAAGTGTTGTAGCTTGCAATTTGCTTAGATATCACATGGTGAATGAGAGTTCACAAGATGGAATGAATATTTTGCAGCCCAGTCAAAGTCGAAAGCGCAATTCTCCCACCCTTGAAATAAAGAAGCCCAAAACCTTTACACGACACAGCCCAATCCAAAAGAAACAAACATGAAACCCATCAGCTAAAACCTTTCAAAATTACAAAAGGACCCCTAAACTTTTTCCAAATTACATTTTCGCTCCCAAGTTTTTCAAAATTACATTTTTCCCCTAAGGTCAAATTTCTAATTCTACCTATTTCATTTATTTCTTGATTTAAACTAATTCGGTGTCTTGCAGATGGCAGAGAACACTTGTGCTGAGTGTATTGAGAATGTATTGAGTTTGGTATGACTGATGACTGCAACGAAACTTGCACATCACTGTGGTCGCAGTAGTATATAACAATATGGTGTCAGTATATTTACATTATCACGAGTTTTCAAAAGTAAAAGATGCACTTACACATATTGTGGGGCTTGATCAGTAGCAGTGTCGTTGCTTGTTGAGTTCTTCACTTACAACTTATTTAAAAGGAAGAGATGCAATAAAAATTTTGTATTTACAGGCTTCATCACTCACTTATTGTGGCATCAAAGACATTTTGAAAAAATAGATTTATATTTTAAAATGCCCACAATAGAACGACTGCTTTCAAATCTACCAAACCAAAGAAGAACGCGCAATCATTTATGATGGATTATTCAATCGATTGGACGCCCTGCCACATAGGTTGCTTCCTTCTCTGTAGCATCCTTATCTATTACTGTAGCCTCCTCTGTTATCTTCACCTCCTTTCCCACCCCCATTTGCCTCATCTACCTTCGCCTTTGCAGCCTCCTCCTCTACTGATGTAGTCTCCTCCTCTTATGAAGCTCAACTCACTCACTCACTCACCATCCCATATCATGACCAGTCAAAACTATATTAAATATTTGCTTTATTTCTTATTTTGGGAGTAAGTTTAAGAAGGGCACTATCATTTTTATTTATTTATTAATCTTTGGTTTCCACCACTATTTGAAATGATTTTTTTTATTTGCTAAACACCAATTTCATTATGCACAAACAAAAACTACATACTTCCTTCATACACCCCGAACAGACTCAAGCAGGGAGTTCTTATTACAACAAAAAAAGGATTTGGGAGGGGCAGCACATTTAGCTACAACATGGGCTAAAGCATTTCCACTATTTCAAATGATAAAGTAACAAGAAGAAGTAAAATATATCGAGTATGTGTTCTATTTATAACTGAGAAAGACATTATGAATAAATATTATGTACAATACTAATTATTTGCTTGTATAGTGCTCCTCATTTAATTACTTGAATCATGTAAAGTCAAAAGTGACACACAATTGTCATTCACACTCACGCATAAGATAAAAATATTGCTAATTAGGTGAACTGAATTTCTTGAGTTGAGTATGTTATTCTCCTTGTCTCTTTTTATTTTTTAATATAAGTGAGTGAAGTCCCACATTTGTTAATATATCATACTGCCTAAACTCATAGAGTTTAGCTTTTAAGTTAATTGGTATCCCTATATGCTATTTAAATATTTTATTGGAGTCTTGCTAATATGTTAACTCCCCAACAAGTGGTATCAGACCTTCACTTGATATACTAACCATCTCCAATCTTGTACTTTTTTTTTATATATATTTTTTAAGAACATTTGGGTTTGGTTTAAGGTGACATACTTGACATATTGTTTGTCTTTTTTCTTCCTTTTTATCCTCTCCCCCCCCCCCCCCCCCCCCCCCTCTTTTTTTCCCCATATTATTTTCTAGATAGACTATTTTTTAGTTTAAGGTTAAGTTCTTGACCTTGTTTGCCTATTTCTTTATTTGTGTCTCATGCATGTCTTCTTCTTCTTCTTCTTTTTTATTTTTTGGTCTTTTATATTGGATTCTAACTATAAATTATTAATATTATTATTTTTATGCCATAGATTGGAGATTCTGTAATTTGTCGATTAAGAAGACCTCGTAAAAAAAGAAGATACAACCCTTTTGCCAAGTCAAATAGACAAATACTCATTGGATTTTTACACTAATTTAGATTCTAAAGAAGTAACTCTTAATCCATAGTATCTGACCTTTTGTGCTACTTTTGTAATCTCCCCCTTTTGATAGTGAAACATCCTCCTTGACTTCACCCATGGTTGTAGGTCTAAGGTTGAACCACACAAATCTTTGTAATTTGTATGTGATAGTTTATTTTATTTTGTATTTGAATCCTATACATAAATAAGTTACTAAAAGAATGGAAAGGGCTTTCATTGTTTCACTTAAGTTATATAGAAATTCTTGAACCCAAGAGTTAAGAATGACAAGTTCTTCATTACTTAGCATAGAATAACCACTTAGAACAACGAAACAAATCATATTTGCTTAGAAGTGTAAAATCGTATAGATACAATCTTTATTGTGCATCTTGATCAATTGGATTTTAGAGAAGAGAAAGAGTAACAAAAATTATTTTAACAATTAAGTTTTATTTCCATTTGACAACCCATGAATGTAGGTCTAAGGCCACAACACATAAATCTGTGTACTATATATGATTATTTATTTTTCAATTTTATTTTTTCATAAACCCATTATTATTAAATATATTCACAACAATAATTCGAGGTAATGTTCAAGACAGAAGTGAAAAGAGAAAGGTTACAAAAATAATTCTAACAATTACGTTTTGTGGTGTGGCCTATTGACATTCTTTACTTAACTAACAGAGATTGTTTAATTCTAAGACAAGGAATCCAAAATCAATTAATAAGGAAATCAAAAAGCCCAAAATTTTTTTTGGATAAGAGAATTGTTACAAATGCCATCTCAAAAAATAAAATTTTGAGTTGCAGCTATATTATTGGCAAAGCTCTTTAATCTAAATCCCCGGTCTCATTACTTTTCCGGACGTTGGAAATCCATTCGTATATTACATGGAATTACTATTAATTGATTTGTATTTCAGATTTTCTTTAGCTTGTGCTTTATTCAATTTCTAGATCTCATTGCCTAAAGATAACACTACAACCATCAGGAAAATAAAATAACCATGGACTTCGCCAACAATTGGAACCTTCATAGTACAAACGTTAATAAATTTTGGTATATTCTATTATTTATTTCCATGATCCAAACAATTAACCTCATGCAATATGACCTCTTCTGATTAAGGATTGCATTTCAAATTTCAAGAGATCAGGTGGTCATCAGAGAAATGATGGTCAATTCTTGTATTCAGATAATAGAAAAACAGTGGAAATTTCTTCTTTTTTATTTTTTGTTGATAGAACAACAGTGGACATTAGTTATAAATATTGTTTTCTAGCAATGTGTTGAAGCTTGCAGGGTGTGAATTCACAGGCTTGAGTGAATGCCTTGTAGCTTGCAATCCCCTTTAGATATCAGGTGGTGGATGCAAAGTTAACCAAACCAAATATTTGCAGAATGTGAATTCAACAATTGTAAAAGCTAAACAAATAAAGTAAAAATTTTTTCAATATCAATACAAACACAAGCATCCTACTTTCATGACCCTCATACACCTTGAATTTTTTTTTAACTCATCCAAGATAATACAAAGAGGAAATAACTTTATTTCCATTATAAGACAAACAAAAAACTGCTTCAAAAAATAAAATAAAAAAATTGAGATATATACTCTTTTTACAGATTTAATGACAAATTTAATCACCCCACCTAGCACATTTATTAGAAGAGAAACAAATTCCAAAATCGCAATTGTGGACCTGCTTTTATCACTCATGCAGCTGGTGACTAGGGTCGATGATACACATACTTTGTTCTCGGGTCCACAATGAGACCCTTGCCTCCATTCACTTCTAAATCATGCCTGGTAGACCGTGTCATTGAAACATTAGAATCAAATATATGATTTGGTGGATTTGCATATTTGTTATTATCATTGTAGACCAGAAATGGCATGCAAGATGAAACAGATGCAACAAAAGTGATACAGGAAAGGACTGTTAAACCAGCCACATCTATCATGAGCCTGTGGTTTGCACACTGGTAAAATATAAATGAATGGGGAATCCCTATGAATCATTACTGTTGTCTGCCAAAGAGTCAAATTGCTTTCTATTGCCATTATCAAAAAGCATGAAATCTTTAGGGGTAAAACTTAGGTACACTTCATTAGGTCTATATCTTAGGCTCCCTAATTAAACTCAAACACAAAAGTGTATTGAATTTTTTTTTTTTTTTTTACAAGTAAAAAGGGTATTGAATTTAATTGTGATTGAGTATGATAACACCATTTGCTTTGCATCGTTCAATGCAACAATGTATTTAAATTTAATTGGGGGAACCTATAGTACAGCACCAAAGGAACCATACCTAAGTTTCACCCAATTCTTTTCGATAAATCAAGAAAAAAAAATGGAGGAAAAAGAGAAAAAGAACACTCAACTGAAATACAAAGTCAGGGATTGTCAACTGCTCACGGGGAACATATCTGAACAGCTGCAAAAGTCGATCAACATATACCACTTTCTTCCACACCTAAAAGGGGTTCCCACATAAGAAATAAATAAATAAATAAAAAGAGCACACTAGTGACCCATAAGTTGGTTCAGGTTCCAATATTTGATCAATTGAAAATAAGTTTTAGACATACCACATTATCTACAAGTAATTGGAGAGCAAATATTGCAGCCTTAAGTCCAAACGTCGGGTGAAGAACATATATTGCCTATACAAAGCAGATCAAGATATCAGAGCAAGATGGTAAATATATTGCTCCAAACAAGACCAAATAATCCAGTGGTGCATACATGCAGGTTGCGCTGGTGTTTCCGACCTAGTATCTGTTGTATTCTTCTCATCCATCCCAAGTCTGGTTGACTGTTAATTGAAAGGAACATGCATAATGTATAGAATCAGCAAAATTAGATTACTTTCAGAAGAAGGAACTTCACATATACAGCATAAACCTGCCCAGATTCCCTATACCAGTTCCATTTAGACTAAGAACCATATAGAAGAGCTCAAAAAAATCATCTTCCTTTTAAAATAACTAGTTTTTTTGGTTCTCATGCAATGCCTCAATATTCTTATTCAATCTTCCAAAAGAAAAGTCACTGTTTGTCTTCTTTAGTATGTGAGGTGAATCTTTCTTGTGTTCAAAAGTCCCTCCATGACTGAAGGTTATCAATCAACAGTTACCATTAAACATCAACCATCTTAGATGAATATAAATTTAGACGTTCCAAAACCATCTAAATGCCTAAAACTGTCAATGTCACTCTTCATCCCCCTCTTCGTATGGATAATAAACATGCTACAATATTTACCACAAGTTTTACTTCTTCCAGCACCATTTTTTTTAAGCATTAATTCATCAATAATAGTAAAGAGAAAAAACTAAAGAAATGGGGGAGTTGTGAGAATTGAACTGGTGAGCTCTCACACTCAGAGCGAAAATCATACCACTTATACTGGCCATCTGTGGCATAAATCACATAAGACAAGGGGTACTTTAGTTAGCAACAATTTTATAGCATAACAGTTAACCTTGATATACCTGAAATCTGTTGGATAAAAACAGGAAATCCCATTCCTCAATAAATATTTAACTACTCTTAGCAAACAAGCCAGGCATAATTTGCGGAGAGGAAGACAATTGAAGTTATGAAGGTGCCACCTAATTTAGTGGGTTAAGTCTCTTAGACTTGTGCAAGAGACATTGATCAAATCCCACCTTCACTAAAGAAGGGGATTTTATGGGATGGCAGAAGGTACCTCTCTTCCTGTTGCTCATAGGCCCAATAGCCATCAATGGAACTGGGACAATGAAAAAAAAAAATACAAGTCATGCATTTTCTACCATCCTTTGAAATGTTGAACTTGGGATAGCAACAGACGCTACTAACCACCAAGGCAACTCAGAGGGCTGGTTAAAAGTCATGCATTTTGCAAGTTTGCCATTTAACACTTACGGGTGTAAAGATGCAGCAGAGTGGAAGTATACAATAGTATAAGGCTTCTGTATCACAGGCTCGAACTCCTGACATTTGATAATAAAGATGATGATCTTAGTTACGACAGACAATACTCATAGAAGGACAAAAAATTTAGAAGATTATAACATGACTATTCACAAACAGTTGTATGCATTTTCCAATATCAAGGAGCAGAAATTCTGAAACTGATGAATCCAACTACCAACTGCTATGCAAAAATATTTCTGCAGACAATAATTAATGTGAGTTACAGCTGTAACCAAATTACCTTTATGACATAAAGCACAAATCGTTCCAAATCGAGGCATCGCAGCAGGAAATGTGCCCCCACAACCACCATTACAGGACGACCCTCACTGTCTACCCCACCACGATAGCTGATATAAAAATAAAGAACTGATGTTAAATGCCAACCAGCACCATCAATTTCAACACATTAATAATGTCTCTAAACAAGAAACACTCCCTGGGGTTATCCAAGTGGGGATATCAGAAAACTGCTAGACAGAGTGCTGTTGCATAAAAATGAAAATTCTATCATGTGTAGATCTCATAATTGGGGCTCACCACACACTTAGTTTTAAACTTTATTCTGTAGCCACATATCAGCATCACAGTGTTCTGATGAACAAAAGCACATTCCTTAGGAAGTTGTAAATGTGGGTTTCTCAAAAGGTTTCTAAGATAATCACTGAAAATGTACATACAAAATAGGCAACGGAGAATCTAGGTCCAAAGAGATTACTATATCTGCAGCTGTTAAGGTGGCCAAGAAATCACAAACTTGAAGACTCAAGAACATTCACTAGTTGAACCAACCTAGACATCTTAAATATTGAGAATTGCATTTTAATGGGAAAAAATATTGATTAATTTATATAAACAATTAAAATCTATTGTAGGCCGGTCAGCAGTAGGAGAATATGAAGTACGGATGCTTACACAATTTTCATCTCTGCAATTTCAGAGAGATTAAGAGAATTTGCTTTAGCAAGGTATCTAGAATGAAGTGAGTATTCTTCAGCAACAGATAATGGAGGTGCACCGAGGTCACCAAATCCAAGCATTCTTGCACAATTCCAACCCCGTTGTGCTTGAGCAGTTTTCTCCCACTGTTCCTTGCGTCTCTGATCTGGATCTTTGATTAATGACATGAAGGCAGGATCCAGGAATGAATCCAAATGTGATGAATTCCTATAAAAATAACACATTCGTCCAGTGAAGTTTTTGAATGTTGAAAACTAAAATCCAGTAATAGTACCAATACAAAAGGAACAATAAAATGATAAACACGAAAGGAGAGCAAATGTGTGCATCAATAGCAACAGATATAGGCAGAAACAAAAGGTAACACAGGTTATCATAGATGAAGAACTGTTTTCAAAATTTGTCCAGTTAACATTCTTCTACAATGTACACTATGCTTTCTTTCTTTTTTAAAATAGAAATAATTTTACTTAAAAGAAAGAAAAAAGGTTCACATACACAGAATGTGTATCAAACCACTCCTTAAGAATTACAATCTCATGTTCAAAAGCTAAAAAAACAATAAAAGACAATGGGGGAATGCTGCCCAATACAGACATCCAATCACACAAGGACCTCAACAAAGAATGTTTGATATATGATTAGTACTCTCAATTCTAAATATTCTCCTATAGTCTTCCTTGCCAAAACTCCAACATATCAAGCACAGTGCCATTGGACAATGGAGTAACAGTTGCTCAACATATTCCCACTACTCTTGCACATGCAACACCAACCAAGAATCAGGTTATTACGTTTTCAAAGATTATCCACTGTCAATATTTTCCCCAAGGCTTCTGTTTATATGAAAACGCAACCTTTCTTGATACTTTTACTATGCTTTCTTAAACTGCTTTAATTTCATTTTTGAGAAGTATCATTACTAAGATGTCAATTATAGCGGACTCAAAAGAAGTAGAAAAGCACCCAGCAAAGAAAGAGAAGTAGGCTTGTTGAAGTTTGGTATTTATTTGTTCAAGTTAATATCGGATTTCCCAGCTTTTCTCAGTAACCTTTATCAATAACCATTGGAAGTAAAAGGCTGGAACAATATTATTGTAGACTTCTATAACATCCACAATGAAAGAATACATAAAAACACAAAGAAATGCTGGAATGAAATAAGAATTGTATGAAATGCTGTGCCAATATACAGCAACTATACAAATTTCCCTCAACAAATTTAAAGTGACCAATTGTGCTGTGTAGCTACATGAAACAAGCAAAAAACAATTGTAACCCCCAAGAAACAACTCAGGTTGTAGGTTTACTCATAATAACCTGAATGCTTTTTAAGCAGTCCTAACCATTAGCCTACTAGTACTAGATTACCATTTACTAAAAGTCATTTTAAGGCTATTTATCCAAAATTCAATTGTAAAGTAGAAATGAAGTGTAGCAAACTAGAAAGAGAAATGTGAATGTAAAAGATGCACATGTATTATATAACTTTTTTTTCTTATTGGTATGGTAATTCTTGACTCTTGAATCCACAACCTCTCCCTTCACATTCCTCTTACAAGGAGAGAAGTTGCCATATGAGCTAGAGCTCAATGGCACATTTGTTATATAACTTCATAGTGGCTGTTTTTAAGTTGTCAATATCATTCAAGAGACCATTTAGGTTTGGTTAGAAGAATGAAATATTTCGGTATAAGTTAATACCAATGTACTGTTTCGAGGTTACTGTTATTTTTATAAATGAATACACACACAAATAATGATTTAGGGTATTTTGTCCCATATGTTTTAGGGGATATTTGTACCAGTTTAGTGGCTGGTACAGAATGGTATCAACAACATTGGACTGTACCCATTCCAACTCTTCCATATAATGATTACAATAAAACAATCAACCAGTAAGACCATTCATAGTGGTGTTTGATTTTCTTAGATGTATTAAACTTCACTGACCTTCGTACCAACCCAACATCACTAACAGGAAGAGCATCTGGAGCTTGGGGAACTTGGGGAGATTGGGGAGGTTTCGGAACAGTCTTCTTTGGCAAAGGCTTTATTCTGATTTTACGTTCATCTATAATTGTCTCCCCATTCTCATCCCCAACATCTGCTGGAAGCTTCGAGATGGCCACCTCCTCCTCATGTTTATCTCTAGGAAAGTAGAGTGGAAGCAACCTACAATTGAAAAATGTGATCAGTGATGATGCTTAAAGCCTACACAGTAGTTAAAACAAGTTGTCACAACATTAATAGAAATTGTAAAATTTAACTGATAAATCATATCATTTGATTAAATAGAAACACAATTTGCATCTAAAAGGTTAGATATTTTAACCGCAGCATTAATATACCTCTTATATATTTCAGTATCGGTTGCAGTGGTAGTACAAAAAATAACAGCTGCCACTTTATCTTTCTGCTTCTCAAGAAGCCGCCGGACAGTTCCTGAAAGAGTAAACAAAAGGTGAAATGGAAAGAACAAACTAGAAATATTTAACCCTCCAAAAATAGCCAGTTATGTAATAATTCATAAACATTCACATGATGCTTGGATGCATTCAAAAAAATATCTCCTTCACACTCATGCCAATAAGAGTCATGATAGCATCCACATCACATGAATACCATTTATTAATTCTGCTCGTCATTTCACTGCCTCTATTGTATCAGCTAAAGCATTTGAACTTTAGAATTTTCCAATCCATTGGGTTGAGTGAGGCCACTACTTAAAAGGAAAAAACAAAGTTTGGAGCCACTGAAGAAAACTGGAGGCTCCACCACAGAAAAAAAAAAGTAAGAAATCAATTTTGGGACTTCATAAGTTGGAACATGCCACAGAATTTCCATTGTTCTTCTTCTTCTTCTTCTTTTTTAATTTAATTTAATTTTTTAAAGTTTTCCACGATAAGAACAGAATTTTAGCTTTTCTGATTGTTTGCATTGATGGCTGTCTGTTTATTGCTGGTAGCATTTATGATGATAAATTTGTACATAAACCCCACATAAAGGTTCAATTTACAATTTTACATGGGCAGCGCTGACATACACTAAGTATTTTGGCAGTTTGTGGAAAATATCACAACAATCAATTGAAGAACTGTAACAAGTAGGAAAATATCTCACTTATAGCCACATGAGCAGCTGGTTCACGAGGATAGTTTTTAGCCTCTGTATATATACAGCCCATAGCAATGCTGCATTCATATATGTCAAGCAAAATAAGTTCCAGATTTACAGAACTACAGGAAAAGCACAAGAGATGAGCAAACTAGAACGAAAAAAATGATGTAGCATCTGCTACTAAACCACCTTTTAAGCCCATTTTCAATGAGAAGTTCTAGGCAAGAGCGGTAGCAATGACTAAGAGCATTCTCTGCAGCAGTATGGTATTTCACCGCATACTTGGGACCAACGGTATGGATAATCCTTCTGGAAAGATATACAAAGAAACATGGGATTCAATTTTTTTATACATTCATAAATATAGTTGAGAATAAAGAATGAGTTTGGATATTTAGAGACAAAGTGCATCAAAATGACACATGTGACACTTTTTTTAACTGTTAAGTTACACACACACTTAGCTGGTTTTGAACCCATGACCTCACCTTTTGCCCATTCTTGTGGGAGGAGGAAGTGTCATATAAGCTAAAACTCATTGGCAAAATGACACATGTAACAACAACACAACAACAAAGCCTTAAAATGACACATGTAACACTAACAAAATTTAAAATGACAGATATAGCTTAAAAGTAAATAGATAAACACAAGATTATGGATACTGAATCCCAGCCAACATGCAACATGTACATTATGATAAATCCCCAAAACTGATAGCTTTACTTGTGAGGTATCAACGCAAAATTGATTGATGCAAGAACCAAACCTAAGAAGTTCTCACAATAATTTCACTTGGACAATGAAAAACACTAATTATTTTACCAAAGAGACCTTATTTATTCATCAAACAAATCTGTTAAGTAACAGACAATCACTAGCAACATGGACAGAAATTTATGCTTCAGACCCCGTTAATTAGAAGATAAACTGCAACAATGAAGGCAAGCTGAATGATTTCTTCTTCTTTTATTTATTTTTTTAAAATTTTTTTTTATAAAAGGTGTGCCATAAGTATTACAATGTTGAGTTAAAATATCATAGCACATCATTATTGTCTCTGATCTCCTAGGCAGTAGGAAACACATGTGAAGTGCAGCAGGGTACAGAAATAAGCTTCTGAAATTGCATATGTTTCAGCTTTCTTCATTTTTGACAAATTATAGAAAAAGAAATGCACCAATATGCCCACCTAGCAGGAAGGTCATATGCATTAGTAACTTTTGCCATCCCAGTTCGGCATCCACCCTGTCAAGAAACAAAGATTTATCAGTTGAGTCAACTGTTGACATTTCTTATCTCCAGCGAAGTGTTTCAACAATCAGAAAACCTTCATTTAAGAGAGAGGGGAGGGGGAGAACCTTGCTTCACCCCAAAATAATGCATGGAAATCTATGGTTTTGACAATTTTTTTTGGATGAGTAACAGTTTCGACAATGTTATGGTACATCCTGACTATTTGCTTTCTTTAAACCTCCATTGTAAAACCATATGTACATATTGTCGTGTCAAACTATGAAGCATCATGCAATAATGCCTCAAGACCATATCCACTGAAAGATTTTTAGATAAAAACTAGGCTAAAGAAACAATGTCCATACCAGTGTAGCACATTCTTCTGCAAGACCAGGTCCAGCTGCGGCATGCAGACCCGGGCTGCTGTGTGCTTCATCCAGGTTCTGTTAACAATCCAATTGTAAAACATACAGGATTAGGTATTAAAACATATTACATGCATGGTGAATCTTATTAGTTGTCCAATGCGCATGCCTAATGTTGTGCTTTAATAGAGAACAACCATGCTGCCTAGGATGTGTAGAGTTAAAAACTCAAACCAACTTTCACAAATCCTAAACTTCTCCACCGGAAGGAAATTTACTGAGGAACCATACTGCCATGGCAAGCTCCTCATGTATTGATTAGCACCTTTCGTGAAACTTACATGGAGATTCAAGAAAATATTCTAATCATTCCTTATGTAAGAAATTTTTAACCCTAAGGTGGCAGCTCCAGCACCTTCTAGACGCTAAAGTTCCTCATGTCAATCAGAAGCCAAACCATTTTCCGCCAAAAATCTGGTCCATCCATACATTAATTAAAAAGAAACATGATTTCTTTTTCATTCCCCAAAGTCTTTAACATCAGGTGTAGTAGCAACATAAATCATTTGCATTTTCCAAAATATTTCAATAGAAGCAAGTTCAGAAGACGGAATCAAGTAGAAGATCCAAAGGCAACTCAGCAAAGGACCAAAATTTGAATTATCTTACATAAAAGTTCCAATGGAAATTATTGGACCCATTGTTTTATCTCATCAGGGTTCACTATTCAAGCCTCATTCCAAGCTTAAAGCCTTTTATAGCACAAACACACATTCCCAAGCATGCTAATTCATTTGAGTTGTTTCATCATCCATATATAACCACAAAAAGCATGTCCACATGTCACATTTAATGTGAAAGTAATAAATTCAAGACAGTCATTCCCAAATGTTGTTTTGCCATAAAGTTATTTTGCAAAAGGCCAGAATACAAGTATTAAGTGCTCACCTCATTTGTCGAGTTCACAACAGCATCAACCTCAAGATTCCATGGATTCCCCCTCCAAAGATATATCTTCGAATTAACCTCATGATCAACAGGAAACCTTGACACCATCGCATTGCTACCACTATCCTCCCCCGGAGATGTCAACGGATCAGGAAAGTACGAATTTGAAAATGAAGGATCTTCAGTCTCAAACTCCAGAGAAGACCTTTGCTCTGCATCCTTCCACCGCGGGACTTGATCCAAGCTAACCATAGACTCCCCACTATCCGTTGCTACACCACCCCGGGTTGTGGCCGTAGCCATAGTCCGGTACATTTTTACAACTCCCAATTACAGTCCCACCTCCCTTATTATTGGATTTCTCAAACCCAGTTCCACAAACACTATCACACACCACACCTCTCCAAAAACAGCCGCATGAACTATTTTATTGAGTGCAAACCCAAACTAATCACAGAATACCCCTGAAATCAACACAAATAGATGTATATACCATAATCACAATCACCACATAAACACAAATGCATCAAGAACAGTTCAAAAAAAAATCAAAAATAGAAACTTTTCATCATATACAAACAAATTAAACTATATTATAGTGAAATCACCATAATTCTCATCAATGCTCATTACATATAACTATAATTCACATAAATCCCCAATTTTGTTTTTTGAGTTGATCAAGAAGCACAAAAAAAATAATGGATCACTCAGAATCTGATTCACCAGCTGAGAAAATGTAGTAAAAACAAAATTTTTGAAGATCAAACTCTCATAATTAAAACAAAAATTAAATCCTAGTGTAATTGGATTTAATTACATTGAACACTAAGTTTAAAAAAACAAAAAAGATTCAAAATTTCGCTTTCCTCTGAATTCCTCAATTTTCCTAGCAACCAAACACGGATAAATAAAATTTGAGCTTCGAACCCTAACTTGTAAAATTTTCCGAGAAAATTGAAAAATTAAAGAACGAAATCCTAAAATTCGATTTGGAAGAGAGAGAGAGAGAGAGAGAGAGAGAGAGAGATAAAGAGAGAGAAAGTACCTGTGATTGTGAGTTTGGGAATCACACAAATTTTTTTTTTTTAATTAATTTATTTATGTGAGAAATATCTAATGTGTAATGTAATATATTTGTACAACTATGTTTGCTGGGATGATGAGCTTGCAAAAGGCAGAGCTCATTTTGGTCACGAAATTGCTTGGAAAATTAGCTTTTTATATATCTTTTTTGTCTTTTTGTGATTGTTTGACTTGGAAATTTCACTACTGCCCCTTGATTTTTCTTTGAATTCATTCTAAGACCCTTCTTAGTTCTCATCTTTATTTTATAACCTCAGTTTACAACTACAAAAGTTAAGTCATTTTATAGTTTTTGTAGTTAAACTCTGATTATGTAATGTATTATAATCTCAGTTTAAAATATTATTATTATTTTAATGTGTTTTAATAAGTATTACTGTTTATTAAAAAAAAAAATAGTTCTCATCTTTATAATAAAATTTAAGAAAAATACATAGATTTGTGTCTGATTAGAAATTGCATATTTTTAGTGACTTATTCTTTGTATAATGTGAGACAAATGGCTAAAAACTAGTTTATTTATTAAAAAAAATTGATGGTTAGATTATTTAAAATAAATTTGCTATAAAAAGTGGTATAAGAATCACAAATAGTACATAAAAAAAAAAAAAAAAACTAACTTATAACCACCTCCCAAACCCACACAAAATGTTTTATAATTTTGAAATGGCTGAATAAGAATAATATTAGTAATGGGTCCATATAAGAATAATATCTCATCCATCACAAATTTTGATGAAATTGTTTTATTTTAAGTAATATATATATATATATATATATATTAAATAATGTTTCAACTGGAAAAAAAAAAAAAACATTATGCTATTTTTGCTAAAGATAATTTAAATGTTTCAATAAAAATCCAAACTGAATTTTCATGAATTTGTCATGTTCTTCGGAATATCCCTTTTTAACATCCAAATTTGGATATCCCAAACATGCCCTAATTTGGAAGTGAATACTTTTTTGTGTATTGAGCTTGTTTATAGTTTTTTTTTTTTTTTTTTTTTTAAAGAAAAAATTTCCAGTTATAATAACTATCCTTAAATCCCTCCCTAGTTTTTTTTTTTTTTTTTTTGAGAAACCAGCCTACAAAGTTTTGGATTAAATAATATCGGCTAAATCAGCTTGAAAAACAATGTAAAAAAGCGGAGGAACAAACTCCTTTCATACAACATAATTTGAAATATGAATAGCATATCTAGCTAGATCATGGGCAAACTTGTTACATTTTTTCTTTGTGTGAGAGTAAAGTAATAAACTAAAACAACTTGAAAAAAACTTAACATCCTCCCTAATTAGTGCTTAGTAGTTATCGGAATTTTTTATAAAAAAAGTTATTGAGAATTGAGATTTAAATCATAGTCATGCCTATAAGCTTATATTATATGTTTCATTCCTAAAACTGTTTTTCCAATTAACATCAATTCCTTGTTCACAAATAATTTTGGATTTATTTAAATTTCTCTTTAGTTGAGATTGTATAAATGAAAATGAGTAAAGTAATTAAAAATAATTATAATAACAAGGCTATGGTACATTTAAGGAGCACTAAGAAACTATGCCCTAATAATAATATCTTAGAAGACAACGTAATGATCATAGTTGTCAAAACGTGAATCGTATCATGAATCGATTTTTAATTTTTTTGTATCATGTATCGTAAGATACACAAACATTTAATAAATCCATAAAAAATAATAAATATACATATATAAAGGGTATATTTATTATAAATTTTGAATATATTCAACTAATGACCAATTTTTTCATCACTTATGTAATAATATTTAATACGCCAACTAAATAAATTAAACTAGCATGTATTTATAACATACACATTCAAATTACTTAAATTCAAAAGTGATAATTTATTGCAAATGACCCAAAAATAATAATTTATTTTTATCATGTTACCTAATCAACCTCATCTAAGTCAATTCTATCATCATGTGTTTATAATTTTGCAAACTTATTTCTTCATTAAAA
Organism: Lithocarpus polystachyus; assembly: GCA_033629205.1. NCBI lineage: Eukaryota > Viridiplantae > Streptophyta > Magnoliopsida > Fagales > Fagaceae > Lithocarpus > Lithocarpus polystachyus. The sequence continues at coordinate 84,450,975 of CM066164.1, forward strand.
TTTTTTTCATCATCATTCGTCATTAACATTTACTATCTCTTCTTGTTCTTTTTATTTTAAAAATTTTTTATAAAACTTTTTTTGGCATTCTAGTTTCTTGGACTTAGAACAATAATGATAAAAATAAAAATTTATGTTGTCAATTGGACTACACAGTAAACTAATAAGTTTATGTTAAAAACAAGTCTAATAACTTGTTAGATTCAAATAAAAGTACAAATTTTAACAAAAAAAATTTTATTTTAAAGCATTTGTCTATGTATCGTACGATACGATATGATTCATACGACATACATATTGTATCGTACGATTCATGAACACTTACGATACATCGATACGATACTAAACTTTTTACACATGATACGATACATATTGTACGATACTGACAACTATAGTAATGATACGTAAAGACAAGTGATACCGCATATATATTATTATTAGCCTATTAGGTTCATACACTTGTCATGTGAAATGGCTATGGTTTATTCATGTACTATATTGCGTGGCTCTCATTCATACCGCATGCCCAGAAAAATTTAATTTCCTCACCTGAATTCTTTTTAAATTTAATTTTTGAAGCAAAAAATTATAAATAAATTACTTATTCACCATTCCATTAAAAAATTTTTACATGTTTTAAAGTTATTGAGTCCATTTAACAATTTTTTTTAATCATAAGTTGATTCAACAATTTTAAACAAACAAAATTTTTTTTATAAAATAGTGGATAAATAATATGGTCTACCATAAATATGGTATAATTTTTCAAAATTATGAATTTTTTTTTTCCAGCCCCTATTATAAAATAATACTAGTTATAGCACTATTTTGCATAAAACACAGTATTACTTGAAAAGAGTTGGAAAAAAAAAATTGTTGGTTGACAAAAGTTGGTACAGTTAGTCAATTAGGAGATATTTAGCGGCTGCTTTGTTTGACTGCTAGCATCATGATTTTCACGTGTATGTATCTAATAAAGTGTAGAAAAAACGAAATGAGAGCTCATTAGGCAATCCAAGTAATGAAGGGCCAGAGGAATAATTAGACGAGTAATTTTTGAGACACAAATTTTTTTATAAAAAAATTTATAAATTATTGACGTAGTCAATGATTATTGATAAATAAAAAAGTAATATTAGGAGTGGGTCTAGATGAAAGCTAATGAAAAGTTATCCACAATAATTGTTTGTAAAAATATTGTAAAATAGTTTGTGTCTATTGCATTACTCTAATTAGCTTGTAACTTTATGTATATACATAGATACATTTAAAGATATACAATAAGATGCATAATATAATTTATATATATAATTTAAATACTATTGATAGTTATTTGTATATTTTATTAACTCTTTAAAAAATTTTGTAAGGATATTATTAAGTATAAAATGTAAAATTTTTATTTATTATTATTATTGTGAAACATTTTTTATTTTTTATTTTTACAATTTATTTATTATAGACTCTTTAATTTTTGTACTTTTTTTTTTTAAGAAAATACTTTCCAGGCATTTTATTCAAGGGGCTTTAAATTAGCGAAAAAAAATAACATCTAAATTTGGTGGAACAGACTCCATCCATTGTAAGGGGGAGGAAATTCTTATTCTTTGGCTAATGCATTAGCGATTTTATTATCTTACATGTTGACACGAGAGAAAAAATAGCTTTGCAAGAAGCTAACACAAGACAAAGTGTCTTTTATAATATGACCAGCAACGGATTTTTCCATACCACTACCATAAGGACTCCATCACTTTATTACAATCTCCAAATCACCTTCAAAACAAGATTGCTGGAAACCTGTTTCAGAAACAAAGACTGCTGCTCTTCTTGCTGCCAGTAGCTCCAAAGTCACAACAGAAGGTGGCTTCTTCATTTTTTCTGACAGAGCAGCCATAACTTGACCTTCAGAATTTCGGATGACTACACCAAGGCTGGCTTCGTCTGATTCATCGAACATTGCCCCATCAAAATTGGTCTTGAAACAATCCTGAGGTGGAGGATGCCTTTTTTTTTGTTTTTTTTGTTTTAAGAAGGATGTGGAGAGAGTGACTTAAGTTTCTTGAGGCTTGAAGTTTCGAAGATAATCCCGTGCAAAACCTGCAATTCTGTCCAGCGGCAAAGAAGGTTCTTGGAGGCGAGATTTATTTCTGTGATGCTGAACAGTGGAACTGTGAGGTTTTTCCTGGATCAGCTGCACTAAATCAGAGAAAGAACCCGAAGAAGCTTTATTTCTGTCCACCCAGCCAAAATTAGTTGCCCAAACTTTTTGCACCTTCTCAATAATAACTAAATTAGGCTATGAAAGGAGCCAAGAAGGCGCCACATTGAAACTAGACCACAATTCTTGAATCTTTTAGAATTAAATCTTGTTTTTCCTTGAACTCTTTGTTGGCTGCATGAATTTGTGTTTTCTTATAGATATGGAAACAGTTTACAAGTCATATATTAACAGTTTGCTTCAAAATGGAAATGCTCTCTGCCTATCTCTCGTTTGTGCTAAATGCTTTAGCATCAAATTCCTTCCATTTGGCATAACAAAGCTAGGTATGCCTGAATACTGCATGAAGACTCTTTTATATCTTGTGGATTTTGAGTTTTATTTTCTTGTGCGGGCTCTAAGTTCAAGTGTTCTGCAGGGCCAAAATGGAAGTCATTTTGAACCAAAGCCTGTTCCGCCCCCTCTGCCAAACAAGTGTGACTGGGAAATTGACCCTTCTGAGCTGGACTTATCAACCTCAGCTATGATTGGGAAGGATGACTTTATTTTTCTTGATATTGGTGATAAACAGATTGTATGACGGCAAGTCATGAAAACTGTCTTAAGAAGTTACACTATGATTTTTTAAGGTTGATTGTTTGAATGTTTTAAACTGGGCACCAGTGATCTGGAACATTCAAACATCATTACTAGGGAAATCTGTCTACTATTCTGCTGCCAGAATCCATTTAGTTTTAGCAGTTCTAGAATCTGCAATTGGTTATGGTAGAAATTGGACTATTTGAACTCCTATATTTTGTAATTGCTATTTTTCTTAGATGGAAAATGTGATTTACTATGCTAGATTGTGTATGACCAATACCAAAAAAAAAAAAAAAAAAAAAAAAAAAAAAAACCCATACTAGGTTATCTTCAGGAGTTCCTATGAAAGAATTAACGGATAATTTATTACTTTTTTTTTAGGGATCATGTTACTTCTTATCTCATGCTTTCATTCCCCATTACAAGATGCCACCTATGCCCTATACTTATATTTTATTTCCCCTGGCTAGATAATTAAAGTGCTGAGATGATTATCTTCATCGAAATAAAATATAAAGTAGCTTTGATTGTAAGAGTGGGTAGTTTCTTTATGCTAATATAGTTCCATCTTTACTCAGTAATTTCTCTTATTTTTGTTTCATGCTGTGGGTCTGTAGTGCCTTGTTAGTTCTTTAATTTAGTTTGCAACTTAAATAATTCATATGCTGCTTTAAACCTGGATATCAGCACACAGAACTTGGTGTGTATTAGATGTACTTTCACTGATGATAGCTGATGCTGGCAGGGGTCTTTTGGTGAGATTTTAAAAGCCTGTTGGTGTGGAACACCTGTAGCTGTCAAACGCATTCTTCCATCACTTTCAGATGACAGATTGGTGATCTAAGATACATTTTCTTATGAAATTCCATATAGGGGTTCTGCTATTTGTTTGCCTTTTTATTTACAACAGTATAAGTTGATTGTTTTCAATAAATAGTATATTATTTTCCTTTTTTTTTTTTTTTGTGGTTTATATATTATGTCCTAACTCCACCAATGTCATACTCTATTATTATATCCTTTCGCATAGCCAATCTCAAGCTCGGGTAAAGGAGGAGGGTTTGGTAGGTTGATAGGCATTGTTATGAACATGAATCTTATTTATATATGAGCTGGGTAGTTCCCAGCTAGTGACAAAGTTTTAAGGAAAGACACGATTCTTCAAGAGGTAGCTAGAGATATGGCCCTAGATAGGACCAAGTGGTGTAAAAGGATCCATGTATCAGTCGATTAGGGCTTAGTTTGTACTTATTGCTTATTTTATGAACTGATCTAATGGGAAATGTGATCAAAACCAAAGTAAAGGATGAGGTTTATATTTTAATTGGACCAAAAAGTTTTTTTTTTAAAATGATTCACTCAGCATTCTTTTCCAGAGTGACTGTATTGAAATTAAAATGGACCACTTTTCATATATCAAGATTTCTGGAGGGCCACTGTCTTTAAGAAAACAATTAATCCTTCCTTGTTTTCTATAATCAATTTTTCTTTCTGATCCAGTTTCTTGTTTATCAAAAATGTAAATTGCTTACCTGTTCTTTGCTTTCCTAATTCAGTCAGGAGTCAGGACTTCAAGCACGAGGTTAATTTTCTAGTGAAGCTTCGTCCCCCCAATATGGTCCAATTTCTTGGAGCTGTCACGGAGAAGAAGCCCCTGATGTTAATTAGTGAGTACTTACGAGGGGTCTATAAATGCTTTTTTTATTTTTTAAAGAAAAGGGTTAAGATCATAGAATCATAATTGTGCGGTTTGAAGTTCTTGCTGGTGATTTAAAGAATGCACTTGTAGAGACACCTTCCTTATTTGTTGCATTCATCTGCTGTTTTAGTGTGATCTCCATCAGTAACTCAAGGAAAAAGGTTCACTTAGTCCTTCAACAGCTATCAACTTTGAATTGGACATTGCCAGATACTTCAAGTTCTAAGTACTTCTGGAAGAATGCCATGCCTGAACCCCATTATTATTGATTGTTGGTTATTGTTGGGGAGATAAACACCTTAGGGAGACTCTTTGAGTATTTAATATAAAATATAGAGACACACTTAACCTAAAAGGCTTGAGTTCAATGGGTATGAGCTTTATTATGTTATATTAACTACTCATTCTTCTCATCATTATTCAATGTAAGACTTCACTCATACGTGTACACCCAACAACTATTGCAGCTATGTTTGTAAATAATTGTTGTACTTAAGTAGAAAAGTTCATTTAAGTTTCACTCTTTTTTTGAGGTTTTATAAACTAATTTTGTACAGAGAGATAGATATCCAAAGCTACATTCGTTAATCACAATTAATTGGGCTGCTATGGATCCTCATCAACTAAAGGGAAGGGGAGAAATGTGGAAAAAAATTATACATGCATGCGCACATATGCATGTGTATCAGTTGCATTGATTGGAATTCTGCTTCTGCTTAGATCATCCTTTTTTTTTTTGGACATCTTTTTGTGTATTACCTCAGGAATCAAGATTAGGCTCCATCGGTTAATTTTTTACATCAATTAAAATAAATTAATTGCAAACTGCTGATTTCGCAGTTTGAGTTTATACCAAAAAAAAAAAAAAAAAAAAAACAATGGCATTTGCATAACCCTCTATTACATTGATTTTTTTTTTTTTTTTTGGATAGGTAACGAAAAAATTTTATTAAGAAAAAATAGCCAACTCGAGTACATTGGAGATGTACTGAGTGGGCAAAAATCAAGAACTGAAATTACAATGATCAAGTAAAATAGGAAGGGAAAAACAAGAAAAATGTGACAAAGCCACACTCCAAGCAAGGAGAGTATGTAAGAAAAAAGACTTAAATCTCTAGCAAAGACAACTCACAACCCTCAAAGCTCCTAGCACTCCTTTCTCTCCAAATACACCACATCTCACAATGCAGCACAAGTCTCCAAAGATCTATATTGTGATGTTGCCTAAATTTACCTTGCCAAGATTCAAGCAACTCAACTACCTTATGTGGCATAACCCAATGAAGACCAAATAAACACATCACCAAAGATCAATTAACAAACTCAATCTATCGTTTGTTATTAAAAAAAAGAAAAGAAAAAGAGTTTACAAACTCAAGTGAGTTCAATTGTTATGCTTATGGCTTATCTTTACAATGAGCCAAATGTCATAATTCACTGGGACCTAAAACCAAGGTGAGTTTATTCTGTTTCAGATTTTGGTGGGCATATTAACTTCTTTATATTTTACTGGTAACTACTGATGTCATGCTCTAATCAGTATACTAACATATCCTTGTAATTAGGAGATTATTAGTCTTTATAGGATGAAATGCTGTTTTCCCAAATTGAAATGGTTATATTTTATTTCTTTTGTTCTGGTTTTCATCATCAAGAACATGTAGCTGGCCTCTGTACCTTCAATTTATTTTACCTGATGAAATATGTTTATAAATTTCAGGAATGTTCTTCTGGTCAATTCCAGTGCAGACCATTTAAAAGTTGGAGATTTTGGACTAAGCTAGCTCATCAAGGTTCAGAATACTCATGACGTTTACAAAATGACAGGAGAGACTGGAAGTTGTGAGTGTCTCTGATAACCTCTGTATATTGAAATACGATTTATAATACTGAAAACTTAATTATTTTTTCCCTATTTATGGGTGTGGAAATGAAACAAAAGACCGGTATATGGCTTCTGAAGTTTTCAAGCACTGGAGATATGACAAGAAGGTTGATGTCTTCTCTTTCGCAATGATACTTTATGAGGTAATGCTTGCTTCTGTAAGCATTTGAGATAAGATCTCAAAGTACTTGAAATTAGTTCTAATTCATAATGTTCCCAACTAATCCAGATGTTTGAAGGGGACCCACCACTTGCAAACCTTGAGCCTTATGAAGCAGCAAAATATGTGAGGGAAACAGGCCTACATTTCGCTCAAAAGGATATGTCCCTGAATTGAGAGAGTAAGTTTGCTGTAAAAATTTTATCAACCACAAAGTTGCTTCTTTTGTCATGCACGCATGGCCCAACTATAAATCATGTTATTTTTTTTTTCCTAAGAAATGAATCTAAGATTTCTCAGCTGTATTATCATTAATAATTTGACTCAACAAAGCTTTACTCAAAACTAATTTTTAGCTGCACAAATTGTTGTTGTCATTCTATCTAGGTACAAGTATTTCCTCTTTTCCTTTCTCTTCTTTTCTTGTGGTCTTTGGTACATGAACTGTTTAAATTATCAGCCACTTTTTTGCCAAAAAAAAAAAAAAAAAAATTGTCAGCTGTCTTGTCTTCCTTACAGCCTTGTCTCGAGTTCTTTTTCATCTCCCTGTTGTTCCTGCAACACCTTCAACACAACTAATCTCTTCTAATTGGTCCATCGGCTGATTTTGTTGCTTGAGAAAACCATTGTAGCTGATCTTGTGTTGTATTGGTACTGTCACTAAGTCCCGGTTGCTTTCATCTATTATTATCCTAGTTTTCTCAATCCCAATTTGCCATATGCGTTTCAGCTATGTGCAATTGCTCATTCTTTTCTCTTGACGTCTATTTGTATGAACTGTGCCTCTTTGATCTCTCATTTGGCGTAGATAATGATTTTATGAAGGTAATATAACTAATGACCATGAGATAACCAATTTGGCAGATTGGAATCTAATGTTCTTCACCCTGCTTGGAGGGTTGCGGGGGTTAGAAACAGGATTAACTGTCAGCATTTATGTAATTTATTCAACCAAAACCATGTCATGTTGTTCAACATGCACTAGGATGCTGATTTACAATTGGATACTCTGTATGTTGGGCCCATGACATGAACCGAAGACCTCCTTTCTTAGACATCCTCAAGAGGCTTGAGAAGATAAAGGAAAATCTACCGACTGACCATCACTGGAACATATTTAATACATAAAATTCAAGTCCAATGGCATGGTCTGTATGTGGATGATATATTTTTACCATTTCTGCTCTTATACTCTTCCAATTGGGCAGATGGGGATTGTGAAGTGCCTCAAGTGGGTAGTTTGTGAGACTAATAGCTCTGACTGGTTTTCCAATATTCTGGTCAGATTCTTATCATGAATGGAGCAGGTCATGTTGATTACTTTTCTCAGATTCTAAGACTCGTTATGTTTTATATTGATCTGAACCAACCTATCCAAGAGTCTTATCCAAATTAACATATATGTAGAATGTTTCATCCTATGACTGGATTTTCTTCATTTTATCTTTCATTTGTAATCTGCTTCTGGTCCCAAAGTGTATTTGAGAAAAGAGCAACATAGAATTTTTTTTCTGCTCTTTAATTGTTCTCTTTTAACAGTTAGATTAAACCTTTTCAGAGTTACTTGTATCTTTGTGTAAAGGATGGGTTTGCAGATTGTGAAGATGTTTATTTTTCTGGACATATGGACCATTATAAAGATGGTACTGCTGCATGAATTGTTGTACTCGTTTTTGTTTCTTTCATGCGACGAAGGGGATGGTGATGCGCTAGTCATGCATGTAGTACTAGAGCCAGCTATTATTGTGATGGCTTGAGACTTGAACACGGAATGGGGCTTGGTTATCCTGGGCTAGGACACTGTGTGGACCTATCTGTTGTCTGGATTACATGATGATATGACGCACAACTTTGTGTTTAGGGCTAGTTTATAAGTTAGTTTTTAGTTTTTTAGTTTTTATGTACAACTTTTTTTTTTCTTCACATTTTCAAAGTATAAGTATACTTTAGCACATTTTTAATAAAAAACTAAATAAGTTATTTTCAAAGAGATACTAAAGTTTCTAACGAAGTTCTATTAATTGGCTTTAATGATGCTAAAAGCCTTGTGGCTCAACTTGGTCTCACCCAAAGGAAGAATATGTTTTTGAATGGAATCCCTCCACCCTATTTGTTATGAAAAAGAAAAAAAAAACACTATTAATAAATAATTTAATATTTTTTTATTAAAAATGGAAAATTAGACTTAACATATATGGTTAGGCTTGTTTTGATTTTACTGTATGTGGTTTGAAAATTGTTACTTTGCCTACTTAATGTGGTTTTCATTGGACAACCTTTATCAACCTTTTCTCTTGACATTAGAAAAACACATTTTAACATATAAACATAAAAAAAAAAAAAAAAAGAAGGTCCAACACCTCTCAAGAAAAGCTTTTTCACACCATCACTACAAAAAAAAAGACTTTAGGCCGCGTTTTAAAAACGCGGCCTAAGGTACGAAAAACGCGGCTATAGGACCAATAGGGCTATGGCCGCGCTTTTAAATGTGGCCTAAACCCCGCGACTATAGGCCTCCGGGGTCTATGGCTGCACTTTTAAAAACGCGGCCTAAGATCAAGGTCAATGGCTGCGTTCTAAACGTGGCCTAAGACCATTCTACCTTAGGCCACGTTTAAAACGCGGCTACTGCCAAAAATATTTTTAAAAAAATAATTCTGAAAATTAAAGCAATAAATATAAATGCAATATTTTTCTGGAAAAAAAAAACTAATAAATGAAAAGGAAATAAATTTGAAACAAACAAACACATCAAAAAGCAAACCCAGAATTAGAATTCATGCCAAGAACACAAACCCAGCAAAAAATTAAAACCCAGCAAATTTAAACATGAACACGTTATATTTGAACAAGAACATAAACACAGTAAAATATTTGAATATTTGAACATGAACACAGTAAAATTGAACAAGAACATAAACAAATCGGAACAAAAATTGAACAACACAGCACCAAGAACACAAACCCAGTATTTGAACAAGAACAAGAACATAAACCCAGCCATCTCCGAACACGAACGCGCTTCTCCGAACACAAACCCAGCCACCGGCTCTAGCAAAACTCTAGCCTTCGTGGCTCGGAGATGGAGCTCCAAGCCTCCATCTCCGATCTCCGATCCGAGATCCATCTCCGATCTCCGATCCGAGATCCATCTCCGATCTCTGATCCGAGATCCATCTCCGATCTCCTCCATCTCCGATCTCCTCCATCTCTGATCGGATCGGAGATAGAATCCTCCATCTCCGATCCGATGATCTCCGATCGGAGATCGGAGATGGAGGCTTCCATCTCCGATGTGTGTGGAAGAACACAAACCCAGCTCTGGAGCAAAAAATGATGAGGGCTAGGGTTGAGCAAAATTATATACACAAACCAGGTCAAAATTATGTACCCAAAGCCTAAAGCTGCATGTCTAACACGCGGCTATAGGCAAAACGCGGGCCGCGTTTTATTAAACGTGGCCCCATTCAAACTGAAGCCGCGTTTTATTAATGCGGCTTCAGTAAAAGCTTGAGGCCGCGTCTAAAAACGCGGCCTCAAGCAATTTTTTTGGGCCGCGTTTTGGAAAAACGTGGCCTCAGGCTTTATTCTGGGCCGCGTTCACAAAAACGCGGCCCATTGAAAGGACTGAAGCCGTGTTTTTAAAAACGCGACTTCAGTCCGTTTTGGGCCGCGTTTTTGCAAATGCGGCCCAAAAAAACGGGGCCTAAAGGCCCCGTTTTTTGTAGTGCATTTTCATGCACTGGCAAAAATTACCAAAGTATGCTCTCATACAATTGCCTGCAGTGTGTGCTCACTTTCTTTTGTCAGTCTCTTTCGTATCCCTTTTTGTCTTTGATGAATAGTCTGTGTGTGTCATTGTGGATTAATTTATACACAAAAACAAAACAAAGGATAAGAAGTAGTCGTAATCTAATCCATCTACGTAACACACACAATTAATTAATTATCTATTTCATCTTGCATGCCATTTCTGGTCTACAATGACAATAACAAATATGCTAATCCAAATATACTAATCCAACAAATCATTTCTTTGATTCTAATGTTCTGATATACTGTAAATCACTAACGTGTTGTAGGGAGTACAGCTGTGCCGCGCACTATCCTAGAATTCCCTACATATCCAGAAGATTCCAATATCTTGGTTAGTTACATATGTACGGATAACCCCAAAATTCTCATTACAATGAATTTCGCAGAGTTACTACAACTTTCACCTATGTAGTATGGGCGCGTTTTCAGATTCGGGTGCGGTTGTGGGATTCGACAATTTTTGAAAGGTAAGGTGCGAGTGCGGCGGGGTGTGGCAATTAAAAAATTTCTAAAAATATTTTTATTTATATTTTTAATATATTGCTAAGCATACTTTTTCACATTATATAAACAAATACCAAATTTAAGAGCAATAGTAGATAATAACTAAAACATGATGTTCATAAATTAAATACAACCCATAAGTTTGAAACTAAAACATTCCCTGATGTTTGGAAATTATGGACATGCTCTAGGGCATGCTTTAATACCTCTATTACTAATTTTTAATAAATGAGTCTTAATCTTAGAATAGGATCCCAAAAAAACTCTACCACAATAGTTGCACTTAAAATGTGTGTTTCCACCTGATTTAACAGTAGAACCAGGTGGTTTTTCTAATATAGTCACATACTGCCAAAGAGGAGCTTCATCATTTGGCACTACTTCAAACCCAAGTCATAAGACTCACAACATTACAACTTATATAAAAAATTAAAAAAAATTAAAAAAAATCAGATCATAGATTCACAATGAGTAATAGAGCATGTGAGAGTATAATGAGCTTAAGATTGAAAAACTGATATTGAAAACTTTGATTAGTTTGATACCTGAGTTGAGAGTAGGTTGGTGAGGTGAGGTGAGCTTGAGACTTGAGGTGAAGGTGAGCTTGAGACCGAGAGTCATGCAAAGAGTAGAATGAAGCTTAGGGAGTGATTGAGTGAGAGAGGGGAGATAGAGAGCAGTGGAGTGCCAAGAGTGAGAGGAGAGTTGAGATTGAATCGGGTTGAGAACTGAGATAGTTTAGGGTTTTTTGTTAAGTTCAAATGGTGCGTTTTACACCTTTTTTTTTTTTTTTAAATTTCAGCCTGAATCGGCTGGTTCGGCCTAAATCAGTCTATTTTGGCAGTTTCGGCAATACAGATCGATTTGGCAAGTATCAGGAACAACAAAAAAAAATAAAAAAAAAACTTGGACGCAGCACCGATGTGCGGGCAGCGGCGTCGCCTGCTGCACCCTGCGTCGGGCCGCGTTGGACGCGGGTGCAGCACCCATTTTTACCGCGTCCATGATTCAGAGACTTTCACTCTTTTCCCAAATTCTCTCCTCCATGGGTGATCACGATGACTGTGTTAGTTTTCCCTATTACTTTGTGTCTCTCGTGATTGCCATTTTGTTCGGTGCTGTTACCTCCTACACGGTTATGATAATGTATCATCCAGCCTTAACTGCTGCCTCTGCTTCTGCTAATGATACCAAAGCAAACAACGCTCCTAAAACTGGCATCGGTCATAATACTGGTTCGAGCTCTGATACAGGCTTTGGTCATACTACCGGCCATGCTTTGGGCTTCGATAGACATTACGATGCTACTATTGACCAAGTTGCTTTGGTCTCTGGTACAGGCTCCGGTTGCCATGTTACTTCGGCCTCTAGTCAAAACTCTGACCCTATTACTGTCCAAGCTACTACAAGCTCCGATCTAAACTCCGATCATTCTACCAGCCATGTTTTGGGCTCCGGTAAAAGCTCCGGTAGATGCTCTGATGCTGCTTGGGCTCCGGTAGAAGCTCTGTTTTTACTATGGGCTCTGGTAGAAGCTTCGATGCTGCTTTGAGCTCCGATAAAGGCTCCGGTTGCCATGCTACTTTGGCCTCCAGTTAAAACTTTGATTTTATTACTATCCATGTTGTTGGGGGCTCCAGTCTAAACTCCGAACCTTCTACCGGTCATGCTTTATGCTCTGGTGGACTCTCCGATGCTGCTTTGGGCTTTGATACAGGCTTCGGTTGCCAAGCTACTTCAGACTCTAGTCAAAACTTCGATGTTATTACTATAGGCTGCTGCAGACTCTGGTCCAAACTTCGAACCTTCTACTGGCCATGCTTTGGGCTCCGATGGACCCTTTGATCCTACTACCGACCATGCTGCTTTGGTCGCAGGTACAAACTCTTGTTGCCATGCTACTTTAGACTCCAGTCCAAGCTCTAGCCCAACTACTGCCATTTTTGCTTCGGGCTTCAGTCCAAGCTCCGGCCCTACCACTATCCATGTTGCTTTGGGCTCCAGTCCAACCTCCGGCCCTACCACTATCCATGTTGCTTCGTGCAACACTCCTACTTGCCAAGCTGCTTTCAACAAAGATCCAACTGCTGCTTTTTTTAATGCTGCTCCATCATCATTGGATTTTAATGATGAAGCGCATTGAGTTCAATGGTTCTTGGCTCTGTTAAGCAATTCCACTGTAGTTTTTTTTTTCTTTTTCAAATAGTGAGATCGATCATGTTCGAAAATGTTTTCATGGTATTGTATTGGTTATCTAATATATTGTATCAAGATTGATATCGGTAATCTGATATCCAAATATGTTCATGATTTCACTTGGAATTTCGCCATGGATTACTTCATCTTTTAGCTCTTGTGATAATTGTGAAGAATGATAAGTACAGTGATACGTACAGTAGGGACTTTGATAAGGACTCAAAAGTAGTGAAAAGTGCATTTACGTTGGCTCAATTGCCAGCTGGTAGATGAAGGGCACGACTGCTGACCTTGTAGTCTTTATCAATAAAAAGAAGATAGATCATTAAAATTGATGACATAAGCTTTCCTACCATGTCACCATACACGTGACTTACTCTAACGTCGGTTTAAGTTTGTTAATGTTAAGAGCAAATTCAAATATAAGATGGGAATGGGCGGGTCCTTGAAAATTTTTAACATCCAAAAAGTTTTCAAATTTTTTTAAAAAGAATATGAAATACTTCTTGCAATCCTAGGGTCATTTTCTCCCAACCCTGAACTTATCGTCTCCAAAAAGCAGCAAGCCATGGGAGCAAAAAACAGAAAATAACTCTATCTCTACCTTTCAACAGCAACCATCATATAAGGATTGAAGAAAAAAGAAAAATGCAATCGAATTCCAAGAATGAAATTGAAGCGCTTAATGTTTTAAAGTCACAATCTTTTGACCTTTTTTTTTTTTTTTTTTTTTTTTGCGTTCTTTTATGGAAACGTGAAAAATTTTTAAGTGGAGTTTTGTCGTACATGTCCCAACATCCTTAATTGTAAGGCCTTACTTTCTTTTAGCTTCCGCTTTTACATATATAGTATTAGATTAGATATAGATTTGAAATCACGTGAATAAACTGCTGGTTTTCTGTCATTCTTTGGACAATATTCTCCCCCCTCCTTGCAATAGGATTTCAGAAAGAGCAATTAAGAATTGTGATTGAATGATTAAATTTATTAGTTTCTAACAATTTGCGATTTTTAGATAAGTGGTAATTTATTTATAGTATCAAGGCAGATGGAATTAGGTATGAAATATCTTAAAAATTAAAGTCACACTATTGTCTGAAGGAAAAATGTTATACAGGTCTTGCATAATGAACTTATTTACTTCTTTGGATTACCAAAGCATGGTTGAAAAGAAATAATATTCATGATGGCTTATACAGTCTCAAAAGATAAATAAATTCGTGATGGCTTATAACTGCCTAAAAAGTATATCTTGGTACACGGTCTCAAGAGATGAGATTAAAAGGCTTAATTATATTATAAATTTCAATACTAGAAGACTTGAGAAAATAACCTGAAAAAGCTCTAGTATGGATTTAGAATTCAAAAGTTTAGGGAACTGGAGATAGAAAGCTCTATTATGGAGTTAGGAACTAATTTATGTGGGAAAACAAATCATGCCATATGAACACTATTTAGGAATTCTATCAAACTCTTGTGAGAAGCAAATAACAAATCCAAAAAAGACTTCTAGTTTGACTTCTTTCAAACTCAAGTTTATTTGCCTCCATCTAAAACAACCTTTCGAACAAAGAATGCTTAAAATCACTAAAATGAGACAACATTAAAAAAACCATTAGGAGATTCTGCTCATATCAATTTGTCAGCAGGCAGTCGCGAGCTCAAGGGAATACTCTTAATACCTTTAGCCTCGAAAGGCAAAAAAACCTGATCAAGCAGCTTTGTCTTCCAACAAATATTTGTTGTATCAATTAGTTCAGAAACACGAAGGTTTGTAAGTGCATCGATTCTTGGTACCCACTTATCCTCCCACACCTGAATATTAGATCCATTTTCCACCTGCTGTCTCATCCCTTGTTTAACTACTTTTTGGGCAGCCATTATACTTCTCCAAACATAGGAAGGCTTGTTACCAATAGATGCATGAACAAAATCACAATTTGGGAAGTATCTTGCTTTAAACACCTGATATACCAATGAATTTTGACCAATCTGCAACCTCCAACCTTGTTTAGCAAGAAGAGCCAAATTAAAAGGTTTCAATTGTTTAAAACCCATACCACCCTTAGATTTAGGCATACAAAGTTTCTCCCAACTCAGCCAAGCCAACTTTCTTTCATTATCTTTTTGACCCCACCAAAAATTCTTGATCATACTTGTCAATTCATTACAAAGAGTATCCGGAATCTTAAAACAACTCATAGAGTAAGTTGGGATTGCTTGAGCCATAGCTTTAATCAAAATTTCCTTCCTAGCTTTTGATAACAATTTTTCCTTCCATCCCGCCAACTGTTTAGCAAGTTTCTCCTTAATATCATTAAAAGTACAACATTTGTTTTTACCCACAAGAGATGGTAAGCCAAGATGGAAGGAACTTGCTAAACAGTTTCTCCTTAAAATCTTCAAAGGTAGTATTGAAATTTTCTCACAATATATACATTCAGCATGTTCTATGTATTCACTGAGATATTTGAACAAACACAAAGATAACAATACCAATGAACCAAGACAAGACCTTTAAACCCACATTACTCCTTTTAAAGAATTTGACATACAAAATAGGGAGGATTCTTGTTATCGATAAGTGTCTTCATACAATGGTTGGTGGTTGTATAAATATATATATTTTTTTAAAGCTGTTGGGAAATTTTTTTTCCCAAAGCCAAAGCTTATCAGTAAAATCACTTACCAACCATGGCTTCCAATACTCATGGCTATTAGCAGTGTTTGGCTTTGTTTAGTATTGAATCTATTAGAAACTTCAACACAAACACTTTTTTTCTTTAGCATTTGTCAGTATTGAATCCATCGATTTATATGACATTGTAATGTTCTTCAGCTTCCGTTAGTATTGAACCAAAAGACACAGCTCCAATTAAAAACCCTAGGAATCAAAACAATCATCCACACCACAGCAAAGCAATTCATTGTTATTTCTAATTAAACAAAAAATTACAATGTCGTATTTGTTTAGTACTTTTGGTTACATAAACTGAAGAAACGCTAGGATACTATGGAAGGTGATGATGTGCCTTTTGCGTCACAACTTGTGGCATTAAAGTTGGCCCACAATGTTTCAGATGAAAGTTGATAGGTATAAACACTGTGTTGGGCATTTTTCTTAAGGTTCTGTCAGTCTGAAGATACAATGTAAAAAACTAAATAGCTAGGGGCAAGGCACAATGTTTTGGATGAAAGTTAACCCACAATTCTCTGATTTGCCAAGGCACACTCCATTAAACCTATGAATTACAAGAACAACGCAGAGATAGAGATAAGACTTAAAAAGTCCATATCCGTATCAATTTTCTTGGGCTTTTCTCTCTCTCGCTCTCTTTGTTTCTCAATTAATCAATTATATCTCTATCAAAGACCCAAATTCTTGGACCAATAATAAAGATTCAATTTTGAATGTGTGTTTGTCTTCCTTATAATCTCAAAAACTGAGTTGTGTGTTCAAAACCAAGCAGCAAACCATTACTACCTATTCACATAAATCAAAAGATAACCTATTGGACATTTATTACTACCAATTCATATAAATCAAAATATAATCTATTGTTGATATTTCTGCAGCTTTTGTCAGTATTGAACCAAAAGACAGAGCACCAATTAAAAACCATAGCAACCAAAACAATCATCCACACCACAATACAAAAGAGGCAGTAACAAAATGTACAGCTTCCGTCAGTATTGAACCAAAAGTCAGAGCTCCAATTAAAAGCCCCAGCAATCAAAATTTCAGCATAATAATCATCCACACCACAACACGAAAGAGGCCGTAACATAATGTAAAAAGGGAAAAAAAAACCATCAAGAAAAAGAACGGAGCAAAAAAAGAACTGGGATTTAGAGATACCCCAATTGAATCAGCTAGGTTTTGTCAGTCTTTATATATTGTGAGGAAAGGAAGACCGGAAGGAAGGAAGTCAAATCGGCTGCTGTTACTGTGAAACTGTAAAGCAGGAAGGTGGGGAGATTTTCACGGTTTCAAATGGTATCAGATTCCTTCCCTTCACAGTTTCAGACTCTCTGGTTTTCCTTAGGTTGAGACAATGTGAAACCGTAGAGCAGAAGTTCAAACCGTATGTTTGTCCTTGGAACAATGCGTAACTGTAGAACAGAGAGGTGGGAGAAATTCAAACTTTGTTTTGAACTGCCTGTTCCCGTTCCTCATATTGTGCTTCTCACGCAAAACCCTTCAGGGTTCCACGATTTCAAATTTCTTGTTTAACCTTTAAGTTGAAAAGGCCTTGGATTGGGCTTTATGGTGGAAGTAAATATATAAGAATTGGGCTGGGATTTATTATACAAACTTATTATAGGGATGAGATTTATTATTATTCTGAAATTTATAAAAACTATTTTAAAATTGTAGGACAAAAAAAAAAAAAGATTGGAATGCCATGGCCACTGACGTGGTGCAATGTGAGCGCAGCAACATTAAATGTTATGCTTCAGCTTTTAGTAATACTAGTCGCAGACTCGCGCATTGCGCGTGATAATTTTTTAGGTAAAATACTATTTTAGTCCCTAGACTTTATAAACAATTCTTAAAAAAAAAATAGTTTTATCATATTTTTCATAATCTTGTCTATAACATTTTTTTTTTACAATTATCATATGGTTGATGATTTGCATAACATAGACATTAAATAAGAGGTAGAACTATTCATTAGATTTTTTTAAGTCATGGTGTATGAAGATTATGATTATATGTGTGTGTGTGTGTGTGTGTGTATATATATATATAAAAGCTTAAATGAAATGTCAAAAAATGAGATTATAAAATTTTCCAACTTTATTTCTAATATAATTTCTAAAGTACTAAAGAACATCTCATTTTTAGTTATGATTGGATACATAATTTCCCTAGTTAGAGTTTGATTAGTTTTAAGTTTAAATTTTGTATTATCATATTTAATTGTTGATTATTGATTTAATTAAGTGAATGTAATGGTTGATTTTATTGCACTATAAAGTTTTTAATGTCTATTGTATAGCCATCTCTATTTTATTTCTTACTCCTGTTGACCATCTTCTTATTTTCCAAATAACAGTTGTTAATTGATGTTTGATTTCATTTCTTTTTTTCTTATTTCATTTATTCTTTATTATTTTTGTATGTTTCCTTGCTAGTTGTAAATTTTATGGTTATCAATAAGAAATAGATATCATGGATGACTTAAATAGGTATAGATGTGGTTACGCTAGTGTTATGCTAAATTTTTTTTCCCCTTCTGAATTTTCAAGGAAATATGAAAGGCATTTCTCTAGTTTGGTCTTAATCAATTAATATATCCATAATATATTAGCAGAAGTAATAATGAGCCTTAAATTTTTTTTAATGTATGAAGTGGTTAGCTTAGTGGTATGTCAAAGTTTTTATTAAAAAAAAAAAAGTTTAAAGATAATTCCAAGGAAATGTAAAAGGCCTTTAAAAAAAAAATTGTGACTTTTTGAATTGTAGAAATATGATTGTTTTAATTACCTTATTTATAGATTTCATTATTAAGTTATAAACATCTTAATTAAAGTAGATGAATATATAAATACAAAATTATATGTAAAGTTACAATCGCACAAAATAAATATGTATTGATAAACAAAAGTTCAATATGTATTGATAAACTAAATTGCATCAACTCAAAGTAGAATTCTAATTAACACAAAAGTTCATCAACCTAAAGAATTGATGCAATAAAAAAAAAAAAAACAAAAAATGAAAAACAAATTGCGAGAGAGAGAGAGAGACGTAACATTTTTTTGTAAGAGAAAACTATGTATATAATGAAAAAGAAAATGTCAAATTTATAGTAAGATGTTGAGAATAAGAAGAGTCAAAATAAAAGAAGATAAAAAGGTAAAGAAAGAATGATATTTAGGGTAGAAAGTAGTGGAGAGATGAAAAGGTAAAAGGGGGGGAGGGGGGAGAGTTTTGGAAAATTAATAGTAAAAATAATGGTTAAAAGATATTTTAATTTTTAAATAATGGAGTTTTTAAGTCACCTTAAATGAGAAAATGTTTAAAAAAATATATAAGTAAAATTGGAAACAAAAAATGATGACGTGACTACTGATGTGGCTTAATGTGGGGGTAGCAACATTTTATTCTACGCTTCAGTTTTTTTTTTTTTAATAATAAAAATCGATAAAGGAATGAATGTAAGGATCAAGCCCCAAGTATATGGAAAGTAATCAATGTATACACCAATAAAAAACTGTCAAGCAAAAAGAAGGCATAAAAATGCAAAAAGATAGATCACTGGAGTCATCATTCCTAGGACCACCAGTGAAGAAACCCACAATAGTTAAGATCTTATCAGAGCCACCATCAACGCAAAGAAGGCTACCATGGAGGGAACCGGAGTATGCAATTTCTAGTTAGGAAACCAATTCCCACTATCTCCAATGATCCAATCCACTTATCACATTGTGACATGACAAAGTTTCGCATTGTTGGCCAAAACTTATCTACATGAAAAGTTATTGGTTTCTTAAGTTATTTCTTATCTCTAGTACAGCCATGAATACAGGTGAAAGCACACAGTCAGGTTCAAAAAACTTCATTTTAAGAAATCCTAGTAGAAGTTGTGTGTTTATGAACACTACCATGATCCAGGAGCAAACTTAATTATTTTTGGTAGTTTCTCAGTTTATCCATAGAAGAGTGAACCCAACCACTTTACCACTATTGACGGAAAACATAGGGCTGAAGAATTTGAAACACAAACTTAAGCCATCCACCAGGCTACTAAAGCTTAGGTCTACTTATCGAAAATGATTTTTTTTTTTTAGAAGTTCAAATAAAAAATGTAATATATAGATTATATTCTATATGTATAATGCAGTGGGATAATATTTAATTAAAAAGAATATAAAAGATAATAACTTAAAATACAAAACTAAATTGCATCAACCCAAAGTAGAATTCTAATTAACACAAAAGTTCATCAACCTAAAGAATTGATGCAATAAAAAAAATTAAACAAAAAATTAAAAACAAATTGAGAGAGAGAGAGAGAGAGAGAGAGAGAGAGAGAGAGAGAGGTAACCTTTTTTTGTGTGAGAAAACTATGCATAGAATGAAAAAGAAAATGTCAAATTTATAGTAAGATATAGAGAATAAGAAGAGTCAAATTAAAGGAAGATAAAAAGGTAGAAAAAGAATGATATTAAAGTAGAAAGTAGTGGGGAGATGAAGAGGTAAAAGGGAGTGAGAGTTTTGAAAAATTTATAGTAAAAATCACCTTAAATGAAAAAATGTTTAAAAAAAATATAATTAAAATTGGAAACAAAAAATGATGACGTGGCTGCTGATGCGGCTTAACGTGAGGGTAGCAACATTAAATGCTACGCTTCAGCTTTTAGTAATATATAGATATAGATGTGAGTTGATATCATTCTAATTG
Source organism: Lithocarpus polystachyus (assembly GCA_033629205.1). NCBI lineage: Eukaryota > Viridiplantae > Streptophyta > Magnoliopsida > Fagales > Fagaceae > Lithocarpus > Lithocarpus polystachyus. Next base: position 84,471,450 of record CM066164.1, read on the forward strand.
TTTGTCAAGATCAGGGGCAAAAATTGATTTGAGTTGAGAATGTACAAATGTTGTACATCAAATTGGAGTTGAGAAATTGTCATCAAATTAGTATTACCTTACCAATCTCTCTCTCTCTCTCTCTCTCAATTTTGCACATTTGTATCTTTTTTTTTTTTTTATTAATTGTCCATTGTCCTTTACTACAAGGAAAGGAAGAATTAATGGGCTGTTCTCTATTCATGGAAAGGAAGAATTGTTTTTTTTTCTTCCTATTTTCTATTTCCAAAAATTGTTTTCTATTTTTAAGACTAGAAAAATTGTTTGACAACTCAAAATGAATAGAAAAAAAAAGTTTTCTATTTTTAAAAGTACTTTTTCAGATTTTTTATTGTTATTATTATTATTATTTTATTTCAACTAGTCAAAAATGTTTTTGATTTTGAAAATACATGAATTTTTTTTTCTTTCTATTCTCAAAACATGTTTTAGAAAACAAAAAACAAAAATTATTACTAAACATAACCTTAGTTTTTTACAAAAACGACCGCATTTTGACATCCTTACTCAACCATTTTAGAACCGATTGAATCATTTTGGTTCCTGGTTTTCATCGTTGAAATGGCAATTTCCAACTTTTGTTGTTTTTTTAGAATTTTCGATTATTAAAGAAAACTAGATTGGATTATGATTCAGTTCATTTTAAAACCATGGGGAAAATGATCTCTTTCTCTCTCTCCTTCCTATGTCCCTATGTCAATCCTCTTTTCCTAGCCCGCTAGCTCCTAAAAGATTCAGAATATGGCTTTTTGGAAAATTTCATGTGTGTTTGGGACTAGTTTATAAGCTAGTTTTTTGCTTTTTAGCTTTTACGTACAGCTTTTTAAAATCTTTTTTTTTTTTTTTTCTAATTTTTCTCACTTTTCAAAGTACAACTAAACTCTAAAATAGTTCTACTTATTTTCTTACATTGATAATTAATCAGCCCATCTAAACCATTATGAAATCCAACCTTCAAAAAGAATTTTATACCCAAATGAGGCCTTGAACAAAGCTTGCCTCGAGACAACATGTTTAGCCACATTCAAAACAGATAGGGCCTTATTCTGACTTTTAAACTAAAAGTTATTAAAGAAAGACAAATATTACTATAAATAGCAAAAATACTGTTTTCATGGCCTTAACAAAGGAATTTGCCTAAATTTAGGCGGTGCTCATGACAATTGACATGAGTTTGGATCAGAATGCTATTTCCCTTCAACTTGCCAAATTTTATGCAATTCCAACACTGTCCCCCCAATGGCCTCTATTGGCACCCCCTTTGATCTTGCATTGTGACTTCTGGCACCCTTGCCGCTCCAAGAAAGCATGTGCTTGACTTTGTTCTACATCATATATATAGTAAAATCATGACTAAAATTTTTTACCCCTTCGTAAATTTATGAATTTTTACTACGAAGAGGTTGTTTATATTATTAATAAACTACAAATAATAATTTGACATCATATAAACTTATTTACAAACTTATACAATCCTCAAGTCAATATAAGTAGTTTATTACATAAGTATATATATAGAATTATAATATTGTATATAGTTAATCAAGCCTCAAATTCATGAGCTTGTTCACAAATATATTATCATGTTTGAGCTTGGCTGGTTCAGTAGTTAAACCTAAATTTGGGCTTGAGTTTGACTTGTTTACTAAATAAATGGATATAAACAAACCTTTTGTTGAGCTGAGCTTGAGCTATTCATAAATAGTTTGGTTTATTTATAACCTAGTTATAATTACTATCAAAACCAACCTAAGAAACACTTTAATATACCAATTGATTACTGGATTACCTGCTGAACACCTTGTTACAAGCTTACAACCTATGCCTGGCTAATTCATATTACATTCAAAACAATAATAGGAAGAAGAAAGGCTACAAATGCTATCCTGTTGAAAGAAACTGTTCCAAAATGTGATCTTACATGGTAGATTTACCCATGATGCTAAGCCAAGAAACCATTACCTAAAGCTCCTTTTATTTCACTCCAGCCTTCTGCTTCAAAGCCGCAATGAACTTCTCTTTATCCTCAGCTGACATTCCCTCTGCTGAACAATCTCCAACACCCCATTCTGCTCCACGTAAGCAGTACTTGTCCTGAATTTCTTGGTGATTCCTGAAAATTTCCTAAATATGAGTCCATTACAATCAAAGTTCTCAAACCTAATAAAAAAGGAGACATCCAACTCAATGAGTATCTCTCGCCCCAACTTATTATTGGCATGATATTGTCTCTTTGAAAGTGACACATAGCCTCATCCCTCAAGGTTTTAAAAGGCCTCATACCTATTAGGGTCCATGTGATTCCATACAAAGCATGATATTGTCCTCAAAATGAAATGCCTTGGACATTAATTGGTATGAGGCCTTTTAAAACCTTGAGGGAAGAGGCTGTGTCATTCCCAATGAGAACAATATCATTCCAATTATGAGTAAGGGCATGACAGAGTACTTATAAATTTGGACAGCAGTAAGATAACTCCAATTTCAGGAATAAGCACTCAGCATTTTTTCAATCAGTAAGTTACTTATATAGCCCTTGAACTCACGATCTCGCTGCCCATCTTTTGGCAGAAAATACCATTTGAGCTAAAACTCAATGGCAAGAAAATTAGCATCTTTTATGTGCAAGAGACGCGCATAGATCACTGTTAATCAGTTGGAAAGTCTTACTTTCCCTAAGGTAGCTGGAGCCTGGAGTAAGTCCTTTATATGCATAACTCAGAAACTGAAATCAAATCTAATTCTAGCTCCTTTAACTATATATTCATTTTTCTTAGGTAATTAACTTCAATAATTCTTACTACCTGTATTACATTTATGATATTCTAAAACAAGTTACTAAGCTGTAGATTCCTGGGTGTATAAGTCAGAAGTTGTTTGACACTCAATGTAATGCTAAAATTGGTAATTGACCAGAAACTTACTTTTCTTTGTTTAACTTGGTTTTCTCAAGGTATTCTTTGAGCAGAGGAGATGATTTGAATTTGTCATCAAGTTCTGCATACCTCTTCTGGTTTTCTTCTGTAAAAGAATGCCAGTATGAAGCCATTTGACATATTAAGCTTGAACTGAGTGTTAGCATAATGATAATCATTAGTGAGTATCAAACCGTTGAAGCGATTGAGAAATTCAATTTCGGGCAACTTAGGTCCAGGAATTGATTCTATTCCAGGGAATCCTGACAGAAATCCAGCTTTTGCTGCAGAATTCAAAGCACAAACAATCAGTTCTATTATGGATTTGCATTTTGTTAATCAAATTTCAGCAAAAAGATCCAAAATCTTAGTTTTTGCTTTGCCTTTTGATGTATGTCCCCACATATGAGCAAACAACAAACCAAAATATAGAACAACATAGCATGAATAATTTCCATCAGAATGCATGCCTAGAGAGGATATTCAACCACGTGAGCTCAACTGGCAAAAGTTTACTATTAGTACTTACTTGACTTGCATATAGCTCTAACTGTGTAGTCTGGCAGATTACTATGGAATCTGATTAGTGAACTAGTTGAATTTCTCCACTGCTAAGTAAACTTTCCTACTCTCTCTCTCTCTCTCTCTCTCTCTCTCTCTTTTGGAGATTAGAAATATTGTTAAGAAGAAATTTACAACACAACTCAATCAAGCAGCATCATAGCTGCTACCCACAGCACACTGTTACAGCAACTAGACACCTAACCAAACAAAGAGCATAAATCTAGTGATACAAAATGTTTCACAACTTTTTTCAAACTATTAATATGGCCTGTTGTGATTGGTGCATAAGTGGGATTTGTAACGAGCTCATGTGAAAGTGATATTATAGGTTGTGAACTTTTTTGGTGTCTCTAGCATTGCTTAGAATCAATCAACATAGCTACAAAAATAAAACCACTAAAGCAATTTGGTATTATTTAGGCTACAGCAACCAACACACAATAATCAGAACTACCCAACCTACAGGCCACACAAGCTCAAAAAACTAACAAACCATTTAACCAAGCTTCTGTCTAACAACAGAAAGGGATATATCATACAATATACACCATTTACAACAGAGAACCCTATTCATTTTTCAAAATAGAATTTGCAGCATTTTCCTTTAGCCTCCAATCCACTGGACAAACTGCTTAGTAAACTAAATTGTTCATGTAAATGATATCGATATTAAATATTAGGGTAAAACTTAGATTAAGTAAATTATGTCCTCAATTAAATTCAAACACATAGTTGCATGGAATAAAATTATTCTCGAAAAAAATGATATTATTTGTGCTTCATTGATCAATACAACCATGTGTTTGAATTTAAATGGGAAACCTAATGTACAACATCTAAGCAACTATACCTAAGTTTTGTTAAAAATATTAATACATGCTATCAGGCTTTAAGTTTCTAGTGCATAAATAATATAAAACAATGTTATATTATAGGAAATATTTATATTAGAAAGTGACATGAAATAGAGCGAATGAAAGTTAGGTGGTGTATCTGATTACCTGGATTTGACCAGAGAAGAACAACAACTGAAGCAGCCAAGGGAAGAGACTTGTGAAGAACTTGGCTAGATGGTGAAGAAGTTGAAGAAGAAGTCCAAGAAGAACCAGAGGAACTTTTGAGTTTCAGAGTGCACCCAATTGGGATTTTGTAAATTTTATGGCTAGTGGGTTTCTCACAGACATTGAAGCTGGTTAATGAAAATTGAGAGAGAGGAGAGAATGAAGAGGAAACCATAGTTCTGTCTCTCACTCTCTTGCTGAAAGAGAGGGAGGGAGATAGAATTTGCTGAAACTAACGGTGGATAACAATCGGTTAGAGATGCTGTAAGAAAGCTCTCATACGTGGCATGTGTTTATTGGTTACATGTTTTGTTACGATTTGCATTTGAATGGTCAAGAGTGTCTAAGACCGAAGGTGGAAGTTAATAATAAGTAAAACATGTCAATGTATGGAAGTAGGAACTTTATAGATATAAAACAGTAAAGAGTTGTGCGTGTTTCAAAGACAAGCAATCAAGCAAAAAGATATGATGAAGTTGAACCTTGCGCTTTTTTGCATCTTTTGTTTGGAACTTTTTTGGTTTGAGGGCTTTATCAAATGAGGCCACAATCCACAAAAAAACAAACTCACAAAAGTTTCAAGTGCAATTCTTTCACCAGAAAGCCCAACTTTCTAGTTACAAAATACTTTAGCAGCAGCCTTTTAAGCTCTTTCAAGCCCAATCTCAAACAAGCCAACCCACTTCTCTCTGTCTCTCTGTCTCTCTCTCTCTCAAGCTTCACTATTACACTATGTTTGGTTTGAGAGGAAGAGGAGGGAGAGGAAAAGGAAGGAAAGGAAGAGAAATTTAATCTTTTCCATTGTTTGGATAACATGAGAGCAAAGAAAATGAGCTAAATTTGTTAAGAAACCTATCATTTGGGCCCACATTTTTCCCTTCTCCCTTATTCTTTTTCTCCTCTTCCATTCATTTTCCTCAAACCAAATATAGGGTAAAAGTTTGTTTCTCATTGTTCTAGTAGTATTGTGATCAATACTCTAATTAAATTTATGGTAGGGTTCATCATAAATGTAAGTTGAGTGAACACCATATCACCATACTCTGAAAATACTTAATAATTTTCTAAAGATCCAAAAAAGGTTTTGTAAACTCTCAATGTAGGAAAAACCTTGAAATACAAAGTTACAAATCATAACAAAAATGTTAACAGAGATTCCTCCAGGCATCACCCATCAAATTCTTAGTGATATACACCCTTTTGACAAATGAAATGAAAATTGCAATCCCTATCATATAAGAAAAAAAAAAAATAACGATAGTTATAACTCAACTAATTGTCCATTATTGAAGATAACAAGATACTCAATTAAAACCAACTAAATTAAATTGCAATGACATGAAAGGCAGATTAATGGGACTTCCCAGCAACAGTTGAAAATGCAGACATTGTTACAATTGGAAGAAGACTGATCTTTGATAATCAAAGCTCAAAGCTATCCATGATCCCTCAAATGCTCCTATTGCTCACTTCCACTCTTCAACCAATTGCTTGAACATTCTCTCACAATTCCCACCATCACCAAATGCTTTCCTTGCCTCTTCTCTTATGTGAGCTGCTTGCACTCTCAACAATTCCTTCCCCATCATCTCTCTAATTCTCTTCCCAATCTCTTCCCCCTTAACCACCATTTGAACATCTTTTCCACCCCATCCCCAACTCTTCTCCCACATCCCAACCCCACTCATCTCCAACACCTCTGCATTAATCTTCTGATCCCCACCCTGTGGCCAAGTTAAAATTGTTACACCATGCCATGCAGCCTCAATCACTGAATTCCAACCACAATGGCTCACTAACCCTCCCACAGCCCTGTGACCAAGTAACTCTCCTTGGTCCACCCATTTCTTCACCACCAACCCTTTCTCCTTCATCTTCTTTATAAGCTCATGCCCTACCACTTCATCCAAACCTTCTTCATCCTCCTTGTCAACTTGCTTATCCTTCACCACCCACAATAACCTACTCTCACTTTTAAGTAGCCCATGTCCTACTTCTCTTAATTGGTCCCTAGACATAGCTCTCCTACTACCAAAGCTAACATACACCACTGAACCATCTTCTTGTTCATTGAGCCACCTCAATGGCTCATCCCACTGTCCCTTCTCAAACTCACATGGCACCAAAGTTCCAACAGCAAACACAGGTGGCAACCCTTCAATAACTAACTTTCTATTACTAAATGCTTCTAGTGCTTCTGATTCTAGTCCTTCAAAAGTATTGATCAAAACGCCATTTGATTTTGGGAGTTTAGGACCGTCTTCCTTAACTATATTAGCAAAAAGACTATCTGGGATAAGAAGCAAAGGAGGGATTGACGATCTGGGTATTAATTGGCTTAAACCCTGGAATAACTTCAAGAACATCACCAAATATAGCTTTGGATGCAAAATTTGGGAAGTGTGAAAACAAAGAGAACATTCTTGCTGATGAAGGAGAGAGAATATAGTTAGAAATACGTTAGCTTTCAATGACTGGAATTACAGAGGAAATCAAACTTACATCATAGATGAGAGCATCAAGAGGTGGAGAAAGTGAAGTGAGGAGAGGAGAGAGGAGGTGGGCTGAGCGACGAATAGCTTCAAAACGAAGCCAAAAAGGGTCATTGGAATTGGCTGTGGAAGGGTCTAAAGGGAGGAGATGGAATTGCAATTGTGTGACTTGAGGGAAAGCTGAGAGGAAGCGGCTAATGAATTGAGACTCAGTGAGTGACACAGTGGGGTGAGTGGTGATGAGAGTGACACGGCAATGGTGGTGGATAAGCTTTGTAGCAAGTCTAAGAAAGGGTGTGAGATGGCCCATACCAGCACTTGGGAGGAGAGCTTCATGATCAGGTTGATGAGGCTGTGAAAGCTCATTACAAGTTGACGTGGTTGGTTGAGCTTGAAGGTGTGGTTTATGACTGTGTGTGATTCCTCAAATTGAATGAATCCGGTTAGATTGAATTGGACTGTATAAGTGTGAAATTGTATATGTAAAGTCTAAGATCATCTATGGACAATAAAGAGTGTTAACTGTTTCTATGGACACTAGTAGGCCTTCAACATGGTTGCTATAAGCTGCTAACAGGATAATGATACTCTTACATTCATTTTTTTTCAGTCTTTAAGCTTTTAACATGGTTGGTGGAGCTTTGTATGACTTATGTGACTACTCAAATTGAATGAATCCAATTAGATTGAATTGGATTCAAGTGTATGAGTGTGTGTGTTAGGTAAGATGTGCATTCGTTAAGTCTTAGATCCAATCTATATGGACAATGAAGTGTTATCAGTATCTATTGGCACTAGGCCGGAAGGCCTTCAAATTATTGACCTACGCTAATGCTAATAGGGTAATGACATTCTTACGTTCACTCTCATATTTTAAATGTGATTTTTTTTTGCCATTTAAAATATATACATCAATTATGAATATAATGTTTAATGAGTGTAAGAGAATTTTTTATGAAAACTAACTCTAACCTATGGGTTTTATTTAGCTCAAATGGTAAAATCTCTGATAATTGAATAAGAGATCTAGGGTTTAATCTCTGTCTACACCAAAAACTGATTGGTGTCTTGGTCTAATGATAAGAACTATTATTAAGAGTGGACGTCATAGATTGAAATTCTTTCTCAAAAAAAAAAAAAAAAAAAAAAAATTCTAACCTACCTCATTATAAGGAGTTCAAATCTTCTATCCTACTTTTCTTGATCCACTTTATACTCCACTAATAAAAATTTGCAACATGTTCACCTTTCTAATTAAATACTACCATTAATTATTTTAACTCTTCTTACTTTTTGAAAGTTGTTAGGAAAATTAATTTTCAATGATTATTCTGACACATTCATAGCAAACTCAAAACAATTTTTTTAAATAAGAAAACAATTTAGGGTTTTGATTCTATTAGATTTCTTGCTCAATATTTTTGGAGCCTTTTTGAAGATGGGAAGGAATGCAAAACCTACATTTTTTTTTTCTTTTAAGAAAATAATTTATCATTCTACAATTTTAGGATTTCTTTTGTATAATTTTGAGGTCTTCTGTTTGTTTAATGGGAACCTTAAAAACCTTCCCCAAAAAAAAAAAAAAAAAAAAAAAAAAAAAAAAAAAATTGGGACAGTGGGGGCGTTAGGCCTAGGCATAAGAGCCGGCAGTGTTCCAAACCCACGAGAAAACTTAGTTCACCCAAATCCATCGACCCAAATTCCCAAACAAAACCCAAACCAAGACCTAGTAAACATCAATGAATTTTGAAATAAAACATCAACCTATCACCTTGCCATAGTCATAAAGGAAGAAGTTTAGTTTTGATGAGATGGAAAATATCTTTCAATCACGAAAAACAACAAATCATGGACTCAAGTTTGAAAATTAGTCTGTCTAATAAAAAATAAGGGTAATTATGATTATTTACTAATCACCTCTCTCATATCCAACAAAAATGAGAATTTTGTAGCAATACTACTTATTGTTGAAAACTGAAAATCTATATCTATATATATCTAAAAGCTGAAGCGTAGCATTTAATGTTGCTACGCTCCTGTTGAGCCACGTCAACGACCACGTCATTATTTCCATTAATGAAAAAATATTTTATTTTCATTATTTTTCTATTAGTGTTTTATAAATTCCCACTTCAGCTTCCATAACACCCATGACTCTTTATCTCCATTGTTTTCAACTTCCCATATAATTTATTAAATGCTTGAGACTCTTTATTTCCTTCTTTCTTGCCTCTTCCTCTCCTCATTGAACTCAACCAGTTCATACCTATTCAGTTGCCACTGTCCCTATAAAATTCCGCACAAATTAGTCTTGTAGGGAGCTCTGCAGTTAAAGCTCTCGAAAGGATAGAACTGCTATGCCTCAGGTAGTCCAAGATGGTTTAAATGATCAGCTTCACAAGTTCATGTCCTCATTGGAGAATCCAAATGCAATCGGTTACTCTTCACATCTACATATGGATAGCAGTGAATCACAAGTGTCTGTAAGTAATTAGATTTGACCAACCCCTTTCAAATGAATATGTATCCTTCATATTACTCATTACTTTAGGCTTTTGCTCACATGAATATGTATCCTTCATTAATCATTACTTTAGGCTTTTGTTGTTGTAACAAGCTAGATGATATTGTCGGTGATCATGATAATATTAGTTGGTGTTGAAATTTCTATTAAGAAAAATAGGACTTATGAATTAATTAATGAATTAGCTTTTTTTTTAAAAGGATGGATTATCCAAGTATAGTCTCTTTTCAAAATGGTAATTTTTTCTTGGTTTACTTAAAAAGTCTCTTGTATTCTAAATGTCCTCAGAAAGTTACCTTCTAACTTTAAATGTCAAATTGCTGCTGCTTAATCATCCTTAATTAGCTTGCCAATCTTTGTGATATTTTGTGAACTATTCATGTTGAACATGGCTGATTCTCCCACTAGGCCACTTAGTCAATTGGCTAAGGCTCCAAGTGGATGGTCCCATGATTTTGCATTAGTTAGATATGTGCATGTTTGCATGGTAATTGCTTTGACTTGCAGAAATTAAGACTCAAATACATATAAAACGTATTTTAATTTTAAATATGCCAATACATAAAAATATATTCATAGGAGGGATAAGGAAAAAAAAGAAGAAGGAAAATAATTCCCATAAAATGAAAAACTACGTCTTATACAATGGCCATAATCTACTGCTCTCTCTAAATTTAATGTAATACTTCTTCTGGCATTCATGAAGAGAGTTATTTTCAATCCGCATCTCTAGATGCCAATAGCCATAAAGAGTTCTATACTTGATTCCACAGATCTCTCAAATCAAATGTGTTGCGAGAATTACTTGCATTCTCAGCAGCATCACTGATCCTTCTTGAGAATCGTCGCATTTGTCTCCCCCAATGCCCCATTATATTATAGTCCTCATTATCCTCAATATGATATGACTCCTCCAATGCCCCCATTATAGTCCTCATTACCCTCAACATAATTTTGTGACGAAGTATTGGTTTATCAACACGCAAAGGGGCATTTGGTTCCTTGTGATATGTCCTTGATGTGATATTAAGGTATTTTAGTTTATTTTATTTTTTCTAACATTATCATAATCTAAAATTTAAAAAAAAATATTACATCACCTTAATTTCATTACCTTCCTTAACAATGTAACGTTGTATTCTTGTATTGAGATTAAATTAATGTAAGATTACAATAATGTAATATTACGGTGTAATGTAACATCACAGCAAACCAAATGCTCCCTAAATGTAGACTAAAAGAGCGATGGTTGATGTGCCTCCGAATAATATGAAGAGTATTAAAAAGTTGTTGGGGGCTAAGACTAGGAGTTTCTTTGTCCAATTCTACGTCTTCACGCTTAGCAGATATAATCATGTTGTTCTCTAATTCACGTAGCGTATTTATTTTTATTATCCACATCATATTTGAATAAACTATCTAAATATTTTGTGACTCTATTGCAATAAAATAATAATAATCAAAGTCTTTTCAAAAATGGTTCATTGGATATAGAAACCATCAAATATTTTAAGAATGACTCTTTGTTTGCCTGGGTAATAATACAAATGTATGATTATATGAGTACATTCTTTATTGTTTTAATTAAATTAAATGACAATAAATTGTCTTCTCCATTATATCAGAGGAAAAAATGTTTTAGGTTTTAATTTTTTATTATTAATATTATCAATAAATCACAATAATCATTCTTATAATAGTTACATTCTTATATATATATATATATATATATATATATATATATATAGTCCACAAGTATGAGAGTAATATTCAATAGCACAAAAATTTACACCGTGATTCTTCTTTTCATTTTTCAACTTCTTTTTTTTTATTATTATTTTTATCATCTCAATTTGAATTCATTATTTAATTTTTGTAAAATCTATGTTTACTCTACACTATATTTAATTATGAAGTTTCTAGGGAATACTATTTGATGGCTGATTCGAATGATTTCTTGACAAAATTTTGTTTTAATAATTTGATAAGTTGTGTTATATTTCTTTGATTATTTTTTTTAGTAATGGTAGTTGATTAACTTATGCCGTAAGAAATTTCTTTTGGCAATTCACAAAATGTTCCTTAAAGAACTTTTATTACAAAATTTTTACTTTTAAATAAGTTTAATTACAAATTATCATTAATAATATTCCCACGCATAGCGTGGGTCTGCGGCTAGTATTACTAAAAGCTGAAGCGTAGCGTTTAATGCTGCTGCGCTTACGTTGAGCCACGTCAGCGTCCACGTCATTTTCTTTTTTCTTTCCATTTTCTTATAATTATTTTTAATATTTTTTATTTTATATTTACACTTCTCTAACCTTTTTCCCTTCCTTACCTTTTCATCTCCCCACTATTTCTCTAACCTTTCTCCTTCCCTCACCTTCTCATCTTCCCACTACCCTCTACATTAATATCATTCTTCATCTTTCTCTTCATCTTCCTCTATTTTTGTCTCTTCTTATTCACACCCTCTTACTATAAATTCATGACTATCTCTTTCATTCTATGCATAGTTTTTCCTTACAAAAAAAAGGTTCTCTCTCTCTCTCTCTCTCTCTCTCAATTTTTGGGTGGATTTTTATTTTTTATTTTTCGTGCATCTTCACTTTAGGTTGATAATTTTTTATATTCTTTAATCTACTTTAGGTTAATGCGATTCAGTTTTATTTATTTTTAATTATTTTTTTTCTCTCTTTTTGATTGTAAAATGTTATCCTATATTGCGTTATAAAGAATTAAATATAAAATTATAATATTATTCTACTACATAGCATGATTTGAATAATTTAGTTTGGTAGTTATTGTAATTTGATAACATGATTTTAATAGTACTCAATTTAGATGTTGAACTATGAGACTATAATAATTTTTGTTTATTTTTTAATTCTTTGTGATGGACAAAGTACTCTTAATAATTGTATTAGAAGTACTCTATAATGCCATTTATTTAGAAAAAAGTATAGGTTGGCTAAACAAAAATTATAGGATGAGAGACAAATTTTATCTTTCGCAATTTTACTTCAATTATTATTATTATTATTATTATTATTATTATTATTATTATTATTATTATTATTTTATAACAATCCATATATAGAAATTTAATTCTTAGATTTGGTTAATAATTGTTTATTTGATAATATGTTTTGGGTGGACGAAATTACAATTTCTACAAAGAAAATAACCTTAATAGATTATAAACAACAAATTGTTTTCTTAATTGATCCAATTAATCATAGTTAAGTTTTATTAATTTTTTTAGTTGCTTTTTTCACTGATTTGGATTGTAGGCAGAAAAAATAAGTTTTAGAAAGTTTGTTTAAAACTAAAAGAATAATTTCCAAATTTTATATTATTTTTAATAATTCACAAAATATTATAAATAACTTTTATTAAAAATAAATATTTTCGTTAACTTGCCTTTTGAATTTCAAAGAAAAATTATATTTTTTTCATTTTAGTACGACAAAAATTATTAGATTTATGATTATTCTTATAATAAATATACATTACTCTTTATTAAATTAGTTTAAATTGTATAAAAAATTATTAAAACTACCATAAAAATAATTATCATGCGCAACGCGCAGGTTTGCAGCTAGTTAAAAACTAAAAATACTGTAGCAAAATAATTTTTAAATGTGTGAATAGTGCCATGAGACCTATTTTTAATGAAAATTTTGTTAAAAAAAGTACTTGTGGGTCTCATGAATAGTCTACGGGATCCACTGAATTAGACGTAAACGCAGCTGAAAAATCATTTCAGCTCTATCCAAACGTTCACTGTTACTACTTTTACTTTCTTATCAAATAAACTTGTGAATTAAACATGCATGCAAAACTTGATCCCACTACTTTAGAAATTAACCACAACCCATAAATAATCTCAAACTCGAAACCAATGAGAATGATTCTATAACAATTAATGTTGTCATCTTTGAGAGACTATAGTTCAAATGATGTCCTCTCTTGTACTCACAAAATCTCAAATTCCAAACCAATGAGAATGATTCTATAACAATTAATAATGTTGATAAAGACCAGTTCAAATGATGTCTTCGCTTGTGATTCGTGAACTTACATTATAGTTAAAAAAAAAAAAAAAAAAATGGTACCTAAACGATTGGTCAACAACTAGTAGCAACATGGTTCAGCATTGTAATCCAAACAAAACCTGATCAAGAAAATAAATAAATTATAAGAAGGTTTGGTATAGGTGCACGAACAAAAGTAATGATTATTAGGTGAGGTCTAGGTACACACAATATTAAAAGGGCTGGAATTATAAGTCTGTGTCGTACTTTGTCTACTTCCTTAAGTTTGAAGTTTTCAAAATATTATTAGGAAATTAGTTACAAGTAAGTTTTCAATTTTTTTAAAGAAGAAAACAATTTAGGGTTTCAATTCTGTTAGACTTATTGCTCAATATTTTGGGAGTCTTTTTGAAGATGGTAAAGAATGCAAAATCCACATATGTTTTTTTCTTTTTAAGAAAATTATTTATCATTCTACAATTTTAGGATTTTTTTTTTGGGTATAATTTTGAGGTCTTTTATTTATTTAGTGGGAGCCTTAAAAGCCTCCCCCCCCCCCCCCCCCCCAAAAAAAAAAAAAAAATAATTGGGGACAAGTTAATCCAAACCCACGAGTAAACTTAGATCTCCCAAATCCATCAACCCAAATTCCCAAACCAATGCCTGCTCAATTAATGCAAATTGAGATGCATGTATTTTTTTTTTCTCTTTACCATACCAAGCCACCACCAAAACATCGACAAATTTTGAAATAAAACATCAACCTATCATCTGGCCATAGAAATAAAGGATGAGGTTGAGTTTTGATGAGATGACAATTGACAAATATCTTTCACCAAAAACAACAAGTCATACACTTGAGTTTGAAATTAGTCTCTCTTAAAAAAAATAAAGATAAAGTTACTAATCACCTCTTTTATATCTAGGGACGGAACTCGGATTCGAAGTTGAGGGGGCAAATATAATTTTCTTGAGGGGGCAAATATAATTTTTCTTGGACTTATTTTCTAAAATCTTAAATATATATCTACTATTTAATATTTAAAAAAAAAATTTGGGGGGGGGGGGGGGGGGCCATAGCCCCCCTCTAACTGTATGTGGTTCCGTCCCTGCTTATATCTAACAAAAATGAGAGTTTTGTATATTGATTATTTTATAAGAAAAGTAAAAATAATACTTGGTAAATTGTGATTGGTGGAAAATAAAATGAAATACAAACAATGAGATTAATGATTTGTATTTACTATTTAGAACATATAATCTTGAGTATATAAGTGACTATTAGGAGCTCAAATAGTAACTTGATTAGTTCTTTTGGGGAGTAACAGCTAATATGACTAGTATTTTCCATGGGTCATTACAAGCTTAAGCCTATTAGCTATTTGACCAAGCTTAAGCCTACCAGAAAAGTAGCATTAACCCAGTCCAAAATTGAAACTTAACTCTAAAATTGAATCAACATTCTTTGATTGATTTCATTAATTGAAAATATTAAAACTACAATAAAATGATGGTGCATCACCCATACATATACTTTCATTTATTTATTGTTTCGATTTAGAGTTGGCAATGGATAAGAATTAGTAACTTTAAATAATTTTTACAAAATATCTTAGAACTGTTGAGGTAGCAACTAGCAAGTGCTTAATAGTATATAATATATAATAATATCAATAATGGACTCATATTAAAACCCGATAAAAACCTATCAACTCAACTTTAGTATAAAAAAAATGGTGTGAAAATTTATTTGTTTTAGCTTTACTTTGAAATTAGAATTTATTAATTTGTCTCACATTACTTAAGAGAGTATGTTGTATGTAATATAATTTGTACTTTTTCCTTAAAAGTTATCATAGTTTTTGAAATGAATTATGACGTGCCTTTGTATTAGAAGTTAAAACATTTTTTTTTTCCTAATCTAAGTGTGTGTTTGTTTCTCCAAAAAAATTCAGCCCAAAGTCATCAAAAGTCACTAGACTTATCGTTAGGTCCACAAAGAGCCCAACCCAACGCAATTGGGTACACCATCTTGGCCCAAAAATGAATCAACATTAAACTTTTTCATAAAACTAGTTTGGGCAGCACGTGCAAGGCACGTGCCTGCCATTATACTTAATAGTCACATAAAGTCAAATATAGAACCTATTATCCGCTTCTCTCTATAATATAAATTCCAATTTAGATCAAACCCACTTCTACAATCAAATCCTAATTAAAGAAGACACATATATTCTATGTCATGAAACAATGTACTTTTCAATGCCATCAAAACATTGAACATTATCAAAATTCAAAACATCATAAAGAATTATAAACAATGATCTTTCTCTAGACTTTTTATACTCTTAATCTCATTTGCTGATCCACACTTTCTACTCTGTCAAAGGTTTAGGCTCTCAAGTATCTGTAGTGTTAAGTCATAAAACCTTTATGAATTGGCACCTCCACTTTAACACCATTAATTTCCTTCCTCAAAGTAGTTTTATAATTATAAGAACATTAAGCCAGTCAAGCTCAACCGAATAAATCATGAGTCTTGTTCTGATGTATTGTCACTCTTTTAAGGTGTGTTTACAAAACTCCAAGAGTACAATTCTATCCCTGCATGGATTCTAGCACCAGCCACCTCATTGAAGGCCATAGCATCTATAATCTCTTTCAAGTCCTCTGCAGTGAGCTTCACTTTCAAGGAGCCAACATTATCATCTACATGCTTAATCTTGGTTGTCCCTGAATGTTTGCAGAAAAGGCAAGTGAAATGTAAAATAGAAAGTTTGTGAAGCATGAAAAAGTATGGTCTAGCCATAGGGCTGTGAATATGCTAGTACTTATTTTCCACAAAACATTACAGAATGATACTAAATAATGACATGTAACAATGAATATTTTAGGAAAGCTTACAATGCTGATCCCTATGAAAAGAGTACCAAAGGATGAGTTAGAGACAAATAGAAATGAAGTGCATCAATTTTGTAAACTCTTTAAGCATTTGTGTTCAATTAATAGATTAATTTATACCAAGGAATATGATTATGTAACAAACCTCAAACTTCAAAAGTAAAAACTTTAAGGAACCTCAAGTGTAATGCAGAAAAAAAATACCCTTTGAATGCTTAGGTTGCTTTTTACAATTCAGCTTTCCTACTATGATGAAAGGTGACCCATCATTAGTTCCGAGAGGACTCGTGCTCTAATAGCTACTATGAGATTGACAAATTCCTTTAATGCACCGTGACAAGGGGGAGACAGAGGAGAAAACTAATCATTTATTACCGTCAACTTATCAATTTTCTGCAATTTCATTAGATTCTCTCTTGAACAAAATACCAATTGCAGACCAGCAATTGCGATATAGCAAGTCTACTGCAAGATGTTTGGATCAAAGTAACAAGAAATAGACAGTGTACAAACACTTGAGATGCACATAAATAACAAGTACAAAAATGATGACATCCAATTGCTCTTAGAAGAATATCCAACCTTATTTCAGATGTCTGTAAGTAACATCAGGATTGAGATATTTTTGAATTTCTAGTGTTGGCTAATTCCATGCCAAATTTTTTCATTTTAATATGCAAACATTCCTACAAGTGTTGTATTTCATTGAGTTCTATTTGTATTGGAGACAAGAGGATCAGAAACATCCCATGTTAGGCGAATTTACCAATTACTCTAAAGGCTCAAGCTAAGAGACAAGAGTGTAAGCTACTTATTCACACGTTCTAATAACCTCATTGCTTAATTATGCACCAAATTTGATCCTTATTGACGAATTAAAAAAAAAAAAAAAGCATTCACTTAATTTTATTGCTTAAAATTCAAACCTCTCCTAAGAGAGGCAAAATTGTTAAGCTCTCCATTTGTTTACTTAAAAATAGGAAAGAAAGCAAAATTTTGAGCAATTCATTCTTTTTTCTTCTATTGGGATTTTTATATTTTAACTCTGACCTCAGCTTCCTAAATTCATAGCTTTGACAAGACAAGTAATAAGCTCAGCTTCTTTTCTGTTTTTTCTCTTACTAAAAGACCCAAAATCCAAAATGACACAATATGGACTACTATTTTTTTCTTTTCTTTTTTCACCCCTCTTAAGTTTCTCATAATTGAACTCACCTCAGCTCAACTAAGCTTATAGCTTCAAGAAGAGAAGTAATAAGCTCACTTTCTTTTCCATTTTTCTCTTACCAAAAGACATCCTTAAATAAGAAAACTTGTACCATTTCATTAATTTATACTTTTGTCACCTTCTGGATATATTATAATTTAATTCTTATATAAGCTAATAGCTTCAACATGTAAAGTAAAAAGCTCACTTTCTTTTCTATTTTTCATTTTCTAAAAAGCCAAAATTACAGTAAAACACACACACATATAGATGTGATATATAAAAGACCATGAAACAAACATTAGAAAAAAATGATATTCAGCCAAATGAAACAAACACAACCTTATAAATCATTATATGATGTGCCATATATCAAAATTGTCCATTCCTTTGGCTTCATAATTACTGTTTACAATTCTTGTGGCTTTGACAAGCAAGAAAGGAGCTTCAACTCCAAGAAGCACATTTTTCTAAAGAAGTCACATTCAAAGAAGGCATAATTTCAACAAACAATGTAAGTTAAATTTCTTTTTTCTATTTATCTTGGTGGCAAGAAATAAAAAGAGTCAAAATTATGGTTGAACTGAGTTTAAATTGCAAAGAGAAATCTCATTTAAACATCTACTATATCATTTGTCTTAATGACAATTGTGAACCATGAAATTGCAATATTTTAAAGCCAAAATAGGCTTAAACTACAAGCAAGTATTATGTAGTTTCCTATAAAATGTAACAAATGAGGAAAAACCACACATTTGCACAACTATTAACAAAAACATATTTACGCAATATTCTTATATTAAACAAAAATTTAATTACAAATTACAAAAAGTATTAAAAATAAATAAGTGAAAAATGATAAGGCAAATAGAAACAAAAGGGGAAAGATAATATTTGAACTCCAAAAAAAAAAAAGCTATAACCCAAAATATCTAAGAATTGTAAAATTCAAATTGCTAACACTTTTCTTCTTATCCTTTCTGAGTTACCAAATAGACTTCCAATTCATTTTACACACTTCATTGCTTACGTAAGAAAATGACAGAAAACAAAAGAAATCAAATCCAAATATTAATACTCACCCTTCACTATCTCCGTATTTGAACACACACACACACACACACACACACACACACACACACACACACACACATACTTTTCTTCTTATCCATTTTCAGTAACCAACAGCCTTCCAATTGATTACACAAACTTCAATTGACTAAATTAGACAATGCTAGAATATTAAAAGAAAACAAATCCAAATCTTGCTCTTAACCATTCTCATCTCAAAAGACACACATGCAACATTTTCAAAGCAAAGAAAGAAGCATGGATATAGTTATATTTGAACAAAAATGTGAAATCTTACATGAGGAAAACTTTAAGCAGAATCAAGAACACCTTCTCCATCTGCAATGTACATAAATGGTGATTTTAGAAGCATAACCACAAAAAATAGCCTTATAATCAGAATATACATTAGGGGGAAAGAGAGATAAGATATGATTGAATCTATTCTGCCATGGTTAGGTTTTGCCTAGATTAATAGAATCTGATCCTTGATAATTTGGATAAATTGGCACTTCGGGTTGGTCAAGCTCTTTTTAGTTATGCTAACTTGATTTAATGCAAATAATTTTCCAAACCAAATTTGTAAAAGAGACCTAGGATAAGAATTGGGATTAGCAAGTCAAAAATCTCACAAACGAAAAGGCAAAGAAATTAGGAATGAAACATCTTAACAGAATTATGATGATGTTATTCAAAATTAATATTCATAGATGGGATAAAAAATTTAGTCATACACACCGATTTAATATACAAATATACTTCAGAAGTTCAAATCACATAGTGTAGGATTTCCCATTTAAAATATAAGAGAATTAAAACATATATATATACACACACAGATGTAAAGTTTAGATCAACAGCCAAACTAAGCTTAAAATAAATAATAAAGGAACAAAATTGATAATCCTCCCAAAATTTCAAGAACTATGAAACTAACGTTCCAGAATAATAGAAATATATAGTTAAATAAGAGAGAGTGACAGAAGCACATTTTTAGAAAGAAGAAAGATGAGATGAAATCCAAAACCCATGATGAAAATGAATCAAACAAGAAGAAAAGAGATTAATGTGAGTGACAATTAATTTGATTACAGATCACTGATCATGTTATGCCTAGAATTAATATATCAAATATTTACAAATATATATATATATATATATATTCAAGACCTAACATTTTTTACAAAAAACACAAAGCATTCCTTACCTTTGTGAGGATGATATCCAAAAGATTAGTGTGTATGTGTGTGTGTGTGTGTGTGTGTGTGTGTGTGTGTGTATTTCAAGACCTAACATTTTTACCAAAAACACAAAGCATTCCTTACCTTACCTTTGTGAGGATGATATCCAAAAGATTAGTCCCTACTTTTGAATCAAATAGCTTAGCTTGGTGGCTGCAAATCAAATATAACAAATTAGCACTTCCAAAAAAATTGTTTAAACCAAAAAAAAAAAAAAAAGAAAAAGAGGAAGATTACAAACCCCATGGCCAACAAAAATTGATATATTCTTCTAGAATATTATAATTTGTATGGTTCTTTTAATTCTTTCTACAAGTAGGATCATTCATTTATGTGTATAGAGAGAAACATAAAGTACAAATTTTGCTATGAAATTGATGGGAAAAAAGCAACTTACAATCGAATGGTGTAGGCAGCTTTTCTTTTTGGCAAAATTGGATTTGTCTTTGGTGTATAGGTCTGTATCATCAGTCCAGTTTTTCCTGTTATTAAAAAATAGAGAGAATGACATGGGATTAGCTTCTTCTATAATGGAACTACAACAAAGCCGTAAGGAAATGAAAATGAAGATGAAACTTCAAGCAAAATTCAATACCATCAATTCGTCAATTCGCAGAAACACACTAACAAATTCAAACACATAGGTGGTTGAAAGAAGGATAACAAAAATAAGAATGAAAAATGCACCTGAAATTTTGGAGAATTGGGTTTTGGTGAAATTCCCAAGCATGAAACAAACAATTCATCAAACCTGTAAAGGCTCACCACTGGATTTGTGAAATGAGTATCAATACTAAAGAGAGAGAGGGATCAATCAAACCATAGATAAATTTAGAGAGAAAATACCCGTTGAGAGAAAACACGAAAGCCACCCTGTCTACTTTGCTCCAACAATACCATTAACATGGAATATGAGTCTAAGTTATCGCTACTTAGAGAAAGCACATATGATGTTAATCAGCACCAACAAAAGCACTGGGCTGTGGTCATTATGTCTAGCTAAGAAAGCAATCTGATATATCTCAGCAGGCTACATAGATTCAAATTTAGACATCATTTTTTGATTTGTGAAAAAACTGTAGTCGAGTAGTTTTCTACATAACTAATATGCATACCTGGAACATCACTGCAAGAAGTTTGTTGGCTTCACCACATGCTTAAGTTATCTGGCCCATCACACCACATGGAGCTCCAATAGTGTGATTCTCTACCTAATAAAAAAAATGAAATAATAAATAAAGCAGTATAGCATGCACAAGGTACATAACAATTAAATATTCTATGATTAAGGGAAGAATATCAATCTGAAGGTTCTGCTAAAGAGTCAGACCTTATGGCAGACAAAGCATGGACTGATGTTTAATCTTGCAAAGTATAAAAGAATAATTAAGTTGATTGCTTCTCCATGAAAGAATAAGAATAAATGGAAGCTTTTTTCTATATCAACCTCACATAGTAAAAAAATCAACTTCTCAGCAAAATGAAAGGGATAAAAAAATTATTATATTCAAGATTTACACAAGGATAATTCATAAAGTGCCATGCATCAGTCTAAATTCACAAGTGAACTGAACAAAATAAACTCACCCAAGCTATAGGATAGAAAATTATCATTAAAACTCTCACAATCCATATGAACTTGACCTCGATAGTAAGTCCATATCTTGTGCATATTGCTTGTAGAATGACCTGACAAATGAATGACAACAGGATAATCAATCCCATTTAAATCCATCAAATGTAGTAGCTTCAAACATCTCAGCTAAACCAGCAAAATCAAGAAATTTAGTAAAACAAGCATACCTCCCCCAAAGCCAAAACAGAAGTTAAGGAGTGAACAATTGCGACATACTGATGGGAAAGTTTATCCAGGTATATACGAAAGGCCTACAAATTGCAAATATCAAAGCCAATAGCTGTTAATTGAAACTAAGAAGTCTAACAAGTAATATGAAGTTGATATAACAAAACCTTAAGGACAACAATAACAAAGGGATATCTACTATTCTCCATGTGACTTCTCTGAATTGATGAAGGAGGCTCCACCTCTAGACTCCAAAGCTACTTTAAAGGACAATCAAACCATAGATAAATTTAGAGAGAAAATATCTGTTGAGAGAAAACACGAAAGCCACTCTCTCTACTTTGCTCCAATTATCTCAAATCTCAATCATCCATTTTCATTACAAATCCCCAGTCCTCTCTCCCTCTGTCTCAGTGCCAAGCCTCACCAATTCTGTAAAAATCCCATTGCCACACGCATTCATCTCGCTAAATCACTCTCTTTTTTCTCTCTCAGGTCTATCTTTTCAATTTTGTCTCACCCATTTACTGGCTCACCCAGCAGAGATATTTTCTCACCGACTTGCTTGGCCTTCTTGCTTGCTTGTTATTTCAAAGTTCAGAAGGCGATGTTGTTATTTAAACTTACGGATATGACAAAAGAACACCTAATAGCAAATATTAACATACAAAATTTATCCAATTTGAGTAAAAATCCAAACTTTCAATCTCATGCGCAGGGATAATTGCAAAGAAGAACATCTACAAATAGCAAACACAACACAAATTCAACCTGAGTAAAAATCCAAACTTTCATTCATATGGTCTAAATATTCTGACCCATCTGAGTTTACCAAACTTTCACATAAACATACGCACAAAAACTCAAAACTTAGTATTTTGGGAGAATTGAGCTCCGAATTTTTTATTCTGAAACCGAACACCAAAAATCCTCAATTTCCTTCCATTTCTTTCATTTGTCCCCAATTTTCACAGCAACAACAGTTTTGCAGTACCAGAAACCAAAAATAAGTAAATAAAACAGAGTTTCAAACCTGCAATCGTCTATCTCACGCACATCCACCAACCAACAGATCGAGATCACAAACAACGTTTGAGGCTTTGAGCTCCATTTTTTTTTCTGGCTCTTCTCTCATGCAGATCGGCTGCAAATGTTCTTGGGTTTCAAATTTTTTTGTTGATCTGGATTAGTAGAGAGAGATCGGTGCAGATCGGCTGCAAAAGTTCTTGGGTTCCAAATTTTTTTGTTGATCTGGATTAGTGAAGAGAGATCGGTGCTGAGGCTGGGTTGTGAAGGGGTTGAACAGATCGGTGGTTTGGGAGGAAAAGAAAAAAGAAAAAATTATACGTTTATTAGAGAGAAGGAGAAGAAGATAAGAGAGAGAGAAGAGATACAAATAGTTTCAGAAAGAAAGGAGAGAAAAAACAAATATGGAATACGGAGTGTTCTAGAAAGAAAAGAGAGTTCTACACCCTTTGGCCAAATGCATCGTTTAGCGCTCCACAAACGGACAAAAAATAAAAACTCACGAAACCAAAGTTTTACTGTAGAGGCATAGGCTCTTTTTATATAGTTAATAGATATTTTGTAATTACTTTGTGACTAATTATGTTAAATTTTGGGTAATTGTTTGGATTATTATGTTAGGTGATTTATTTTAGAATATTTTGTGGAAATTTTGATTAGTGAGGTGGATATTAGTCTATTTCTTAATTACTTTGTGATTAATTATGTTAAATTTGGGTAATTATTTGGATTATTGTGTTTCAGGTGATTTATTTTAGAATATTGTTTGGAAATTTTGATTAGGAAGGTGGATTTTAGTCTATTTTGTAATTACTTTGCGATTAATTATGTTAAATTTTGGGTAATTATTTTGATTATTAGGTTTAGTTGATTATTTTCATAATATTGTGTGAAAATTTTGATTAGGAAGGTGGATTAAGTCTATTTTGTAATTACTTTGAGATCGATTATGCTAAATTTTGGGTAATTATTTTGATTATTATGTTTTAGGTTATTTATTTTGGAATATTTTTTGAAAATTTTGATTAGGAAGGTGGATTTTTTAGTGTGTAATTAATATAAAATTTTCTGAGATAAAATTATTGCTCACAAAGATACCAATGAGAAATATGGTTTGTGTGAGCTCCCACTTTACACTATCTGATATATATTACAAGAACCGACCCCATTCATAATTCCATCAATTATGTCTATCGAAAAAATGAGTTAATTTTCTCTTATACCATCGGTTAAGGATATTTTGTAAGGAACATCTATTTAGCCACGATTATATGAAAAATCATATATCACTTAGTTAAAAAAAAAAATCAATTTTTTTTTTATTAGGAACACTTTTAAAGTTAAATTTTTGAAAAGAAGAATAAACAAGCTTATATAAAAATTATGCTATAAATATTTCGAGATAAGCCATAGTCAACGAAAAAGTTGCATTTGTCCCAAACTCATCCCAATCCACTGAATTATTTGAATTTTGATGTAAAAGGTTTATTTCTGAAGTTGTTTAATGTTATAGAGTAGACTCAGAAAATACTGGGAACCATCTGCTTCAGAATGGTGATCTACAAAGAATAGTGACAATTCTACATTTGTACAAAATACAATCCCACCATGTTCCCATTAGGGTTCAACACGCTTCTGTTAAATTGGTTAGTCACTGCATTAATGTTTTTTTTTTTCTTTTTTTTGATAGGTAATGAAAAATTTTTTTTGAAAGAAAAACAACCCCAGTAAACCGACAGTGTATTGGAAATAAAATAAAAATACTGATTGGTTTTAGCTGATACTTATTCTCACAAATACCCACACACTACTTAGTGTATGGAAGAGACTCACACTCACAAATTAAATAAAGGGAGAGAGAGTGGAGAGGGAAGAGTTAGGACTCTTTAAAGTTTTGCATTTCTCTTTAACTCTTGCATAGAACTTGACGGATGAATGGGCTTGTATAGTACACCATCCAACCTTTAACTCGCACTACATTTATTTTTCTAACTCTTACATTATAAATCCCACACATCATTTCAATAAATCTCCCACTACATTAACTTATGAAACTCACTTATTTATGAAAGATTAATTAAAAACAAGTTTAACCTCTAACAGTACAATCAATACAAAATACAATGCTCAAATAAATTTAAGAGAGAAAAACAAGGCGGAGAAAGAAATTCTAAAATTGTGATCCACTTCTGTACCTTTTCTTTACCGTTTTATGGATAATTTGAATATACATATTGGTAAGTTGTTGTTTCATCAAATTCTAAAAGTTTGTGTACTGTAAAAGCAGAGTGCTTTAGAATATGCATTTGGTTCAACCTTTGTTTGCAAGACCATTGATGCCGCAAGGGGGGTATGCTCCCTTTTGGCACTGCATTCATCTAGGGCATCCTTTGAACAACTTGATTCAAGACTCAAGTCATGGTGTTCTTGTTTTGGAGATGGTATGTTTCACATCTTTTATTTGGTGTTCTGTTTCTAAATTTTTTTCCTATGCCGTCAATAATTTTTTTCTAAGTTTTTTTCTTTGATTTTCATATTGCAAGCAAAGGAATTGTAACTCATAAAACAATGATGAAAAAAAATAACTATGTGGGAGTCTTGACAAAAAATGCATGACTTTCACATCGTTATACAATTTGAACAAATTCAATGAATCTTGGATGTGGTTTGACACAGTGTTGTAGCCTCAACTTATCAAGAATCTGAAATGCCAAATTATTAAGCCTATAAATGCCCTAGGGATTTCTCTGATGTTTTCCCTTTAAAAGAGAAACTGTATTCCATTTAAAACAACCTTGTGAGAAATGATAAGGTATCGCACTTTTGCATTAGAGGTTGAGATTCCAAGCTTGACTACTATTAGATGTTTAAGATTAACGCTTTTAACTACTATTCTAATTTTCAATCTTTCTTATGTTTGTTCATAGGGCTATATGGCATTTAGGCTAATAAGACCTGCAGTCTCTAAAGCCTCTTGTTGGTGAGTTTGATAATCCTTCCAGTTTTTGAAGTTGTCCTTTGGAGATGCATCACTAAAGGGTTTACTAATACAGTAGCTTTTTAGATTGTACGAGTGCAATGTTATAGTACCTCTTGCCGAAAAGGAAGGGAACATTCAATATTGTTTTTTTGTTATGTAAGTCTTGACTTTGGCTAATTAGATTTCATATCTACTTTAAAAAAAAAGAAGAAGATTTGATGTGTAATTGAGCAAGAAAGACTTTGATTAAGCAGAAAATGAAAGCCAAGTTCACTTCAGTTGTACGTTATTCAAGGACTAGCTTTCTGAGTCCACGGCTTACACTATTGGGGGTGACAACCAGCCAAACACAATTCGTCAATTCCGCACTATGGCATTGGTTAGGCTTTGGTAATCCAAATTTGAAAGGAATTCAGAGCAGAAAAACGTGAACCAAGTTAGGTCAATAATTTGGTGATAACCTATTAAAAGAACCCTTTTTTTTTTAATGTTTTTTTGTTTTGTTTTTTGTGTGTAGGAAGACTTAAAAGTAGCTTACAATACTGAAAGTTCGATCAATCAATGATCTTCCAGCAAGAGAAAAGAAAATGACACCATTAAAAACAATTAAACTCAGTAAAAATCTTGTTTGAGTAAGAAAAACTTTACTCGTGGCTCTTGCTAAATTCATGGGTAAAACCTTTATTATTTATTTATTTAGTCAAATTTGTCATCCATTATCGTTTCATTATTATCAAGAGAAAGTTAACTACATTGTTTATTTTTTCCAAAAAAAAAAATACTAATGCAACATTGCCAACCTCAATTGTTGATATCCCTATTTCTAAAAATCCTAGACAAAGAACTTTGGGTCCCCAAAGGATACCGTCCCTGACTATATATTAAACCACGTCCTAGACGTCTTTTATAGTTTTATCACTGTGCGCTAAAGCTTAAAATAATGTTCTATAAGAAGCTCGTCACTTCGCTGGTTCTATTTATTTTGATGTTTTACTTTGCCTCGAAACTGGGGTTAGCTGATACACCGTCGGTTAAAACCAACAACACCAACTCCACTGCTAGCCCCCCGCCAGGTATGACAACTATATTTGCCCTTATTCAGAGTTTAAATATTCAGTTTATTTCAATTGTGTTTTAATAACGTATATCCTTAAGGTATATATTAGAAAATTGTTTTAGAAAAAAATTTCATAAAAAATTGAAAAGACTATCAAACTTTTTGATAGATTTTTCAATTTTTTTGAAAAAGTTTCTTAAGATAGATGATTAATGTATGCCTTAGGGCATACATTAATTGGAGCTATTTCAGTTTTTTAGGAACAAAAGAAGAGAAATTTGATGTTTTTCTTTGCCTCGAAACTGGGGTTTAACTGATGTTCCCCTTCTTTAGATTTTAAATATTCAGTTGACTACACTGATACCGGGGTATGACAACTATATATGCCCTTATTTAGATTTTAAATATTCAGTTTATTTCAGTTTTTTAGAAACAAAAGAAGAGAAAGTTATAGAGTAATGTTACTTTCACAACAAACCTTTGAGATTATATTGACATTATTTTTTTTACCAATCAATAAAAGCTTGCTACTTATAATTTGTTGTAAAAATATTTTGGAAGTAGCATTTAGCATCATTCAAAGCTATTAATATATATATATATATATGTATATATATAATATCTTCTGTTGGTTATGTGGATTAAGCAATGAACATTATTTTACTTCTTTTTCTCTTCTCCTTTTTCCTGGACAAAAGGAAAGTTATATTAAAGAAACAAGAGCAACATATACATATTAGAGATTATGCCCAGGATCCATCCTAACATATATAAGAAATAAAATTATCTTAGCATTAAGATTTAAGAGTCTGCTGATGTTAAAAGAAGGAAGAGGAAATTTTGGTGTAGTTTTTTCGCTTTACTTTTAACACTTTTCCAATAACTGGGACAAAAATATCCGGATCTGTTTGGGAAAAAACAAAAGGTTTTTGCTTCTTGTTTTTTGTCTACCCTTTTCCCAAGAGCAGTAAACTAGTTTATTTATTTATTTTTTAATCTAATTTTTGTTTTTCTTATGTGTAGAAAGGAAGGCATTGACAAGAAGTCGACATCTAATAATGCGTGAGTTTTTTTTTTTTTTTTTTTTTCTATAATCTTCTCCCCTAATTTATTGTGCCAAATATTTCTTTATTGCACCAAATATTGAAAAGAAAGAAAGTGACGATTTTTTTGAATGAATGAATGAATGAATAATAATAATAATAATAATAATAATAATAATAATAATAATAATAATAATAATAATAATAATAATAATGTAGAAGGTTTAAATGTCTCCTAAAAACTCTTATCAATGTTTTAATTATCAATACCCTTCCTCCAGCCCTACTTCATTACAACTTATCACAATATGTATCTAATCTTTGAAATAATGTCCTTTCAGGTTTCGAACCGGGAGCTTCACCCGTTTTCACAAATTATAAAATAGGGCCGAAGCCGTAAATTCCAAGTGAAACTGTTTACGTGTGGCTCTTCAACGAAGGGAGTGTAGGATTCTGCCTCGACTGCAATTCTTTAATAGCTAAAATCCTTTGATCAAACAAGGAAAAAGGAAAAAAAATTTAGCTTTTAGAGTGTGGCTTGCTTGTATAATAACTAGTACTTTTACATTACTACATACTGTTTGTGTATTTGAATTCATGAAGAAATGTTCAGTGTGCCAGTATGATTGAAGTAGCGGTGAAGCAAGCGTTTAGTGTACAATATAGCTGATAATGAGAAGGATTTCAATGGGCCACTTATCCAAATAGAAGCCTTGAAAGATATGCAAAAACAGAGAGCATATCACTTGCAATTGGTAAATATGCAATTCTTGCAATGGACCAATAAAAAAAGTGTCATCTAACTAAAATTGACATGTCATCACCAACTTAGGAATTTGAATTTTGAAGTGCACCCAAGCCAACTGTCCCAAACAGACTTGTTAACAACCACAACTCTCCTCTGTTGGTTAGATCTACAAATGGTCAACCGCCATAAGTCTTTCACCAACTTCACTTTCTCTGATCACACGAACTTATAATGCCTCTTCTTTTTGCAATCTGCCAACAAGAAAAGAAAATATATAAACCTAAGTTAATTCTCAGACTTGACAAACAAGAACATTAAAACCCCATAAATTTCCAAATAGTGAAATGGGTATTCAGAATTTGCATAAATAATATAAATGGGTCTGATTATTTTGTAGGAGCAACTATAAAAAACAATTCATAAAAATTGTTTGCATAGAAACTTATTAAAATTATACTTATTCAAACCCACAGTTTAAACAAGCAAAGAAACTTCATTTTCTGCTCTGTTGTATAAAAATTGTCAAACTTGGACCAATTCAAAAAAAAAAAAAAAAGCACATAGAAACTTATTCAAATTATACTTATTCAAATCCACAGTTTAAACAAACACACATATTTGTAAGTATCACAACTCATGCTACTCAAACAAGGAGACAATATCTAAGAATGTCTTTGAAACATGGGATCCTTTTAGACCATATTTGTAAAAGTAACTTCTCATAGTCATATACCATTTGGTTATCATATATTCATATTTGGTAGGCAAGAAAGTAATAAATATCCTTGAGCAAGTCTCAATATAGTAGCAAAAGATTAAGGATCCCATGCCACTCAAAACCAAAAAAAGAAACCATATTTAAGGTCCTTGAAAGCAACTTTTGTACAAGGACCTTAATCTTTTGTTGAACCAAATGCTATCCAAAATCATGCAAGACAAGAAGAAAGTCATGCTCAACAAAACATCAATTCAAGTGGCAATGTAGCACCCAAAAAATAATAAATTATCATCAATATTACTAGTCCAAGCACATCTTCACATTGAATAAGTAAAAATCAATATAAATGGTTTGCATAAGCAAAGGGGTCCTCAATCCAATTTGTATGCATAAGCAGAGGGATCCTCAATCTAGATTGTACATTAAGCAAAGCAAAGAGCAAACATAGTACTTCAAACTCAAAAAACTTTCACATGCTTTGTTTTCTCCGTTCTTCAACGAACAAATAAACAGGAAAAAAAAAAAAACGAAGAAAATTCACAACATACACTAATTTGTCAATGATATTGTCAAATTGGGGAAATCTTGAATATCAATGGCCAATCTGCCTCTTAAATACACTGGATTGCTTCCTCCTTCAACCACCTAAAAGCTACACACCCACCTAATAGATAAAAATTAAATCAGCCCAAAAAAATCTCCACAACCAAAAAAGGAAGCATACAAAGAGGAAGTGCACGTTTAAAAGCATTGATCTTTCTCATTTGGCGAAATGAGACAAGGCCTTACCTTCAACTCATACGTTGATTTTAGAAAATTGATTGTTTATAGAAATACAATGAAGCTTCCAATCACATTTTCTGAATTCCCAAACAGAATGATACATGAAACATGAACATGATTAGAAAATTTTCACTAAAAACACAGAGAAAAGAACCAATAAGTATCAAGACTTTGTTTTATTATAGCTGGAAATATAATCATTCATTCTCTTCTGTTGATAACTATTGATCCATGAGAACCAATCAGACCTAAGTTTGAGAAATACATTAAAGGGACTAGGTGATAAAAGTAATAATTTTTTGGCGTAAAACTCATTTTTGTCCCTACATTTTCAAGCGATTCCCCCTTTGGTCCCTAACTTTTTTTTCTATCGCTTTTAGTCCCTATCCTAGAAAACGAGTCTCATTTTCGTCCTTGCCATTACATCAGAAACGGAATATGCACACATGGCAGATGAAATTATTAAAATATTAATAAAAAAATTTATTTTAGCATTAAAAAATCCATGTCAGCATCTAAATTAAAAAATTAATTTATTAATTTTAACTAAATAAAAAAATTAAAAACAGAAATAAAAACCAAAAATCAAATTAATTGAGATCTAATTTTGTCTTGAACAAGAACATCAAGAACACAATCCCAGATCTAAAAACACAAACCCAGAAATTAAAATCCAAAAATTACAAACCCAGAAAAGAGAAAGTTGTGGTGATCAAAATCATAAACCAGTTCTCTGCTTGCTTACTAAGAAAATCATAAACCAAACTAAAAAGTAGAATTACACATTCAACCTCGCTGCACTTGACACCATAACTTTCGCATCAAAATCAAAACCAATTCCAATTTGAAATCTCAAATCCCAGAAAACTCTTTTGTTCTTTCAATTTCTCAAAAAATGTCTGGGAGTGGAAAGGGAGGCAAGGGTTTGGGCAAGGGAGGAGCGAAACGACACCATAAGGTTCTTCGTGATAACATCCAGGGAATCACGAAGCCTGCGATTCGTCGTTTGGCTCGCAGGGGTGGAGTGAAGGGATTGGACTGGAGATGGAGTTGTTGGAGAGATCTAGGGTTTGGAAGCTCCAGCAATACTTCAGACTCTCCGGAACCTCGTCGGAAAGCTACATCGTTGGAAGCTGAAGGCTGATGAGCCGGTTCTCCTTTTCGTTCCAGCACGCAACTCCTTGGAGCTTGCAGATTGAAGTGACGAACGAGTTCGTGAAGGTCCATGAACTTAGTTTGTTGGCCGAGTCAGAGAGAGAGAGTTCGTCACGCCTTGCAAGCATCATCTTCAATGGAATTGCTTAGAGAAAAGCAGAAGAGAGAGTTCGTCCAGTGTTTTGACTTTGATTTTTATGTTTTGTTTTTGTTGTTTTTAGTTTGGGTTTTTGAGAGTGAGGTGGGTTTGTTGGGTTTGCTGGGTTCAACTGGGTTTTCTGAGTTCAAGATCTTTCTGTTTGAATTGGTTGTGTTGTATTTTTGGATTAATTTGGTACCTAGGGGCTTTAGGATTTGATGATTTTGCTGGGTTTGAGAAAATGGTAAGGGTTTGAGAAAATGGTAATTTTGAGTTTTTTAATTTTTGGATTTTAATTTTTGGGTTTATGTTCTTATATCTGGGATTGTGTTCTTGATGTTCTTGTTCAAGACAAAGTTAGATCCCAATTAATTTGATTTTTGGTTTTTATTTCTGTTTTTAATTTTTTTATTTAGTTAAAATTAATAAATTAATTTTTTAATTTAGATGCTGACCTGGATTTTTTAATGCTAAAATAATTTTTTTTATTAATATTTTAATAGTTCTGTCTGCCACGTGTGCATATTCCGTCTCTGATGTAACAGCAGGGATGAAAATGAGATGCGTTTTCCAAGATAGGGACTAAAAGCGGTGGAAAAAAAAAGTTAGGGACCAAAGTGGGAATCGCGTTAAAATGTAGGGACGAAAATGAGTTTTACGCCAAATTTTTTTTATCATATTTCCAAAAAAAAAAAAAAAAATTTGTACGTTTTTAGACCCCTTAAAACACAAGTTGTTTAATTTAGTTATTTAGTTAAGTGATTACTTAGATAAATTATTAATCTAGGTTAACACAAATAAATCATATCATGTAAATAATGCAGAAAAAAAAAAAAACCACAACAATATAATAATCCAGGAAAACCAAATTGGCAAAAACCTGGAGAGGATTTAACCTAGCTATCCTCAAGATAAACCATATCCACTATGAAAGAATTGAAGTTTTACAATAGCGACTTAGACCACTAACATCCTATTGCTACCTCGAGTAGAAAACTTACTACTATGACCACGTGACAGCTTCGAGTCCAGGGACTACTTATTTCTTGGATTCACAGCAACCACAAGTACTCCCACTTATGTTTTTCTTTAAACTCTTTATGTAGCAACTGAAGCGATCACCAAGCTATCGACATCAATCTTTATCTTGATAACCCTAAGTGTGTATGAATGCAAACACCTCTAAATTTCACAAGAGATTCACACACACAACATAAACAACAACAACAAAACCTGATTAGGGTTTTTCCTTTTATACTTAAGGCAAAACATAAAACCCTACACGTTATATGAGCTTGGGCTGAGTTGGAAAATTCTGTAGAAAAACAATTTGCACAAGCTTTGATCTATCGAGTCTAATTTTCAATCAATCGAGCCTTGCAGAAAGTGAACAGTAATTTTCTGCAATTACTCGATTCCAACTTTACAATAAACATACTTTGAGGAACCTAAATCTAGACCTTAAGTTTTGATCATGGTTTGCCAACATTACAGATTGAAGTTCTAAAACATTTAGATCCTAAGTCCTTAGAATCTAACAAAATTGAAACCTAATCTACTCAGATTTATTTAATTAGAACATGCACTCTTATAGCAAGTGAAAATACAATAAAACAAGCATTGATATTAGAACATAAATGAAACGCATCAAGTCAGATTGGCCAATGATATTCGGGATTGCCCCAATTTGACAATATCAAACAACACTGGCATTCATTAATCAACAAAAAAAAAAAAAAAAAAAAATTAGAAATAAGAACTTACAGTAAGAGTGGGTGTGAGAGAGATCGATCTAATGAAGAAGAAGTAGAAGAAGAAAAACCCGGCTAGATGAGTGGGTCAAGATGAGTTAGTCTTTAGCAAGTGGGATCTACGACGAACCAAATTCCAAAACTGAATGAATTCGACGGTGGAATCCATGGAAATACTCGACCCGTCGGCAGGAGGGGATGCAAGGCGGTGGGAAGACTGGGCCTAGGCCAGGGCTGGACTTGAAGAGAGTGGCGATGGCGAGGATGCGAGGTGGCGATGATGGAGATGGAGTTGATGGCAAAGGCGAGGACGAAGCTTGGGGAAGCTCGGTAGGGAAGCGATTGGGCTGGTTATGGAGGATTTGGGACTCAATGCAAAGTTCAAATCCTACACCTTTGTGAGTGAAGAGATTGAGAGAGAGAGAGAGAGAGAGAGAGTGTGTGTGTGTGTGTGTGTAACGGCGCTAAAATGAAAAGCCAAATGGGAAGGGACAAAAAAATAGAGGGAAAATTCAGACTATAGGTGCGGGCAATTTAAAGGTCTATTGCGGCGGTTCAACCCGCCGCTATAACTAAGAAAAAGCATTGTAAAATAGGTATCTATTGCGGCAATCATCGACATGCCGCTAAAACTTCTATATTGCGGCGATTTTATATTCCGCCGCTCTAGCATGCTGCAAAAGGTTATATTTATTGCGGCAGGTTATTGGAGCGCCGTTATATCTAAGTCTAACACTGCTAAAACACATATATTGCGGCAGTTTTATATACTGCCGCTGTAGTACGCCGCAAAAGACTAGATCTACTGCTGTAGTCCAATGGAACGCCACAATATATCTCATGTACAATGACGGTTCGAAAAAGCGCCAAAATATGTGAAATATAGCGGCAAGTTTCGCACCTGCAGCAAAAACCCTTCGCAATAGCTTCTTTTTTTTTTTTTTTTTTTTTTGTAGTGGAAATTCATGCAAGGTTTTCGATCATTATGAATCGAAGAAGATGCATGGTGTATCTTTTCTCAAAAAATTATTTTATATCAAATGATACCACTTTACCCATATCAAAATCGAATAAATGAGAGACAAGTGTGCAAAAACAACTATCCACTAACACAAGTCTTTCGTTTGTTAGTGTGTTATTTATTTTTTGTTGATATGTCACACACTTATTAGATTTTGATTCCGCTGACTTGGTATCGTTTGATATCAAATACCTTCTCATCTTCTCTCCCATTCGGCTCTAACGACAATATTATCCAACAAAAACCTTAAATGCCAATGCTGGAAGTATAGGATGATGATTGAGGTGGGTGTCATGTCTCTTCATCAATACAATCTAGCTAGTGTGTCAGTTCTGAAGTTTTAATTAATCTGAAAGTTGAGTGGGGATATCATATTGTAGATTTGCATATATAAACTTTGGTCTGCACATATCTTTCCATTTTTTTTTTCTAAATTTCTGTGAAGATTTATTGCTTTTTATATTTTATTATTTCTCACTTTACTCTACTTTGATGTGCATTTATTCCGTAAATGGGCATTTGTGTCGCTTAATGTTACAATATTAAGTGAAACCAATATTAGATTCTTGATTCTTGTAATCTTAGATTCGTGGAATTTGATTATTGTAATATGACAATAGAGTAGAATTTGGCTCATTAATTAGTTACATTCACATCGTGTCCCAAGAATGTAATTAAAATTTTTATAGTGAATTTCCAAAAATATATATCTATTTAAAATAACTAAAATTTTATTTAAAAAAACACAAAATTAATAACAAAACAAAATTTTTTTTGGCTTTCTCACCAACCAAACAACTCATTTTTTCATTTACACAAAAAATAAGACATTTCTTTCACTTTCTCACTATCCAAACTGAATGCATATATCAATTTTAGATCTATTTATCACTCTCCTCTCTAGATCTCTTAATTCTCATTTTCCCTTTCTAATTTTTCCCCTCAAAAATTCAAGGGACTATTAACCACCAATATCGGCTTCAAACCCCAAGGCAAATCGACTCCAATGACTGGATCCAAATGAACCTTAACTGTCGGATCATCGTCTCTGGATCACTCCGCCAATTCCATCAATTATCACGACTTGCCCCCAAATTGGAGATGGAAATGTCATCTCCGTCATACTATGCTCCAACGAAGTCTTTGTCTTTGTTGTCATCATTCCCACCGCCTCCTCCAAAGAAGTCTTTATCTTTAGCTAGGGCTAGATTTAGAAAAGGGAGAGAGAGGCTATGGTTTGAAAATATATTAGGACAATTTTGTAAATAAATTTTTTTTAGCATGTTCGGTTTTGTCAATTGGATAAATTATTATATTCCTACTGATAGGTAATGTTAGATTATTCTCTCATTGAAGAAGGTAATGAGATTAAGATAATGTAAAATAATTTGCAATAATCTTGTAACGTGACTCACATTTCGGCGAACCATACATGTCAAAGTGTTTTGCATAGGCTTTACTACTTCATTCCTTTTACCTTTTGACAAAAAGGGTAGCTTTTCCACTGGTAGAACTTTATATGCACACCTGATTGTTCAGTTATAACTAGGTTGTGAATGGTAATCATTTTGGAATACCATTTCTTTTTGCA
The DNA here is from genome assembly GCA_033629205.1 of Lithocarpus polystachyus. Lineage (NCBI taxonomy): Eukaryota > Viridiplantae > Streptophyta > Magnoliopsida > Fagales > Fagaceae > Lithocarpus > Lithocarpus polystachyus. Next base: position 84,507,318 of record CM066164.1, read on the forward strand.
TTCTTTCTCTTGGCCAATGTCATGTGATATAAGCTTTATCATTTTGGAATACCATTTTGTCTGTATATGCGTACACCTGGTTGTTCTGTACCACTAGCTTAAAGTGCTATCTGTTAATTTGAGTCCACGGCTTAATCTTGAGTGACGATTAGCCAAACACAATTCCGGACTATGGCATTGGTTCATAATTGTATTTTAAGGAATCTAGAACAGGAAAAACGTGATAGTAATTAAATAACAAAGTTAGTTCAAGAGCCACATTGTTGGAATTTGGAAATACTACGTTGATTTCCTATAAGAAAAGAAAAACCCGTTTGTTTCTTTGTGGAGAAAGACTTACTATTATCTTATGAGGGGAAGTTCAACGCAATCAATGCCATTCAAGAAAAAAATGAGATGAAGAAGAAGAAGAAAAAGAAAATGGCACCATTAAAATAGTCGAGCAAAAAGTTTACCTAACAGATAGAGAAGAGAATCGGGCATCTTTAACAGTTTTTAATTAATTATGACTTAACTAATTGGTTTTTATGCGTTTTTCACCAAGGAAGACTTGGAAACCCCCCTCTCACGTACACAAATAGAAGACTTTGAATAAGTTGCTTAAGTCAATCAGTGGTGGCTCCAGGAATTTCTTCCAGGGTGTTCCTCAATAAACAAAAATTACACAATCTAATAAAAAGAAAATTTTATATATTGACAACAACAATCAAAAAACACAGAAATACATAAAATTTACAATTGCCTTCTACGAGTTTTCATATTTTGAAATCGTTGCATGATAGTCTCATTATCAATACTACGAGCTACATCTTTTTCAATATACACAATCAAGCAATCATTCATCCACTGATCTCCCATTCGATTGCGCAGTTCATTCTTTATATATTTCATTGCTGAAAAACTTCTTTCAACTGTTGCAGTGGCTACAGGAAGTGTCAAAGCTAACTTCACAAGCAAATAGACTAATGGATAAGTCTCATGCTTCCTTGTGTACACTAACTTTTCAGCAAGTTCACTAACTCCTTGAAGCTCCAAAAACAAGTCATTGCTGCGCATATCAAAAATATAATTCTGTAGTTGAGAGTCAAGTGTCAAGATATCTGTCCCAATAAAATCAGATGGATAGAACTTTGCTAGACGTATCAACTTTTCCTTATCAAAAGCCACAAATGAATTGCTTGGATTCAAGCAAGCCATACAAAGTAGCAAATCGGTATTCGCCTCTGAAAAACGGTTATTAAGCTCTTGAAGTTGCATATCTATGACTGTGTAAAATAGCTCAGCATGATAATGATGTAAATTTTTAATTTGTTGGGTGTTACGTCACGGCCTCCCACTAACTACAAATATTTCATCCATGTTCAAGATAGGAATATCATGTGGTACAAAATAAAGACACCTCAGTCAATAAAGGTATCCATTCATCATCTCTCATCACTTGCAATTGTTGCTTAGACACTTTAACAAGATCCATAGCATTTACTATATCTTGATTTTTTTTTTTTTTTTTGCAATGCTATTGACAACTCATTTGTGATCCCTAAAATGTTTTTCATCAAGTGTAAAGCAAAGACAAATTCAAAAGATAGAATTGACCTCATAATAGATCGAGCTTCAACTTTTTGGTCGGAGAGGCCATCTTCTTCAATAATCTCAAGTACATCAACAACAGCAGAGAACATCAAAATCAAGTTGAGAATAGTCCCATAATATGATCCCCAACGTGTATCACCAGGACGTTTAAGACTTGTCTCTTGATTCAAACCTTGCCCACTTCTACGTACTCCATTCTCTAAATCTTCTTTAATTTTGGCAAATTGTGCATCTCGAAGAGCATCTCGTCTCTTACAAGAGCCTCCAACAACAGTTACTAAATTATTAACCACATAAAAAAATTCAATAATGTTAATGTGGTTTTTAGCAACGGCAACAAGTGTCAATTGAAGTTGATGAGCAAAACAATGGACATAAAATGCTGACTTATTCTCTTTCAAAATTAAAGTTTTGAGACCATTGATATCACCTTGCATATTACTAGCTCCGTCATAACCTTGCCCACGTAGTTTCGATAAACTCAAATTATGTTCACAAAGTAAACATTCAATAGCATATTTGAGTGACAAAGCGGTGGTACTTGCTACATGTACAATACCAAGGAACCGCTCTATAAAAATTCCTTTTTTGTTCACATAACAAAGAATGAGAGCCATTTGTTCTTTCACTGAGATATCATGTGACTCATCAACTAATATTGAAAAGAAGCCATTGTCAAGATCCGTGATGATGGCTTTGGATGTTTCACGTACAATTGCATTCACAATGTCTTTTTGAATATCATGGTGGGTAAGCTTGCAATTTTTCGGAACATTTTGCAACACTTCATTGATAGATTCATTGTGATCCCCCAAAAATTGTAGAAGCTCAAGGAAATTTCCTTTATCACTTGAACCTTAAGATTCATCGTGACCACGAAAGGCTAATCCTCGGCATAAAAGGAATCTTATGCAATCAACTATTGCATTTAATTGAATCCCATATTCAAGTTTATCTTGATTTGATTGCTTAACCAAAACAGTTGACATGTGTTGCTTTTCCTTCAATAGATCTTCACTCTTCTTGACAGCTTGGTTATGAGCACTATTAACTCCTCCAACATGGGAATCTAACTTCAAAAGCTGATTCCAAAGTTTGAATCCCTTCGTTACAAAAGTCTCACCTCCTCCTTGCTTACCAACATCTTGCCCAAATAAGTAGCAATAAAAACAAAATGCCACATCCTTGTCTATACTATATTCCAACCAATTTCTATTTACATACCATTCGGATCTAAATCGACGGGGCTTTCCAGAAAAATATGATACAGGGTAATCGTGCATAGATGGTTGACAAGGGCCTTTTGCTAAATAATATCTTCTTATTTCATCTTGATTATTAGGATGATAAGATGATATCTTTTGTCGTAGCCCAGGATCTGAAGGAAGATTTTCTAAGTTAAAGTCAACACGAATTCGCTTAGAAGATGAAGATGAATCTTTCACAGGAGATGAATCTTGCACAAGAGATGAATCTTGCACAGGAGATGAATCTTGCACAAGAGATGAATCTTGAGTACGTGGTTTTCTTATCAAATATTTGTCCATAATTCTAGCAAAAGAATAAACAATAAACTATAAGTTCATTTGAAATATTAATAAAATTATTAATTATTGTTGTTTAGTTGTTTCATTAATTTTTTTGTCTTTTATTAATTATTGTTGTTTCATTAATTATAAAATTATTAATTGTTGTTTAACCTAACATAATTTAATTTGTTTGTCTTTTATAATGTATTGGTTTATTAATTATTATACTGATTTAATTATTGTTGTTTAGCCTAACAATAAATTATATTGCTTTAATTTATTATATTGTTTAGCCTCATGTGCACATTACACTAAAAGCACTAAAAGAACCACTTATATGCACATTATTTACACATAATGTGTAACACAATAATTAAAACTCTAAAACTATGCAATGTGCAGCCCGGGCCCATCCCATGTGCGCCCACTGCCCATTTACCCCCACCCTACTCAACACACAAGCACGCCTCATGATGCTCCCTGCCAATCAGAAAATTTCACAATGACACATTACACAAAAAGACAAGCAATATTTCACCAACACCAACATACTGCACACACCAACACAGCACCAACAGATAAGATAAACAGAAAAAGGCGTAAAGCCAAATTCAATTTTCAAAAAGTAAAGAACAGACAAAATTGAATAAAGTTAAAGACAATTCGGCCAATAAAAAGAGAGAGAGAGTTATTGAGTTTTAGTTGGTGGTTGTATTAAAGAATAAATAGAGAGAGAGAGAGTGAGAGTCATTTTACTCCTTTCAATATTTTCAATTTTTCATCTTTTCAGTTCATAGTGTGAGAGTTAGAGGGAGACTGAGAGACTGAGAGAGAGTCTGAGAGAAAAAGAGAAACCGAGCGAGTTAGCTTAGAAAAAAAATTAAATACCTTGAGGGAGGGAGGGTCTGAGGGAGCACCAGAGCTAACGAGGGAGCACCGGAGCGCACTACTGCAGCAGTCGAGCAGCGAGCAGGGAGGCGAGGCTGCGGGAGGCCGGAACTGGACTGGGCACAATGAGCGGATGAGCCGGTGGGCTTGCAATCTGCCGATCTAGCACTGGCTAGTGGCGATCGCCTTTCCGATCCGATGGCTAGTGGCGATCTCCTCTCCAATCCAGCAATCTCCTCTCCGATCCGATGGCTAGTGGCGATCTCCTCTTCTTGGCTTGGATGACCTCTGTCTGTCTTTAGGTTAGGCGTTGGCTTAGTGATTTTTTTTTGATAAAGCCTTTAGTGACTAGGAGAATCCGTGGGTTTGAGCCTTAGAGGCACTGCGCTGCTCTGTTTTTTTTTTTTTTTTTTTTTTTTTTTTTTTTTTTTTTTGGGTGAGAATCTATGGGTTTGTTTGTAATCTGTTGGCACTTGGGCTTTGCCGTGGGCTTGTCTTTGTTACAAATTTTTTTTTTTTTTTTTTTTTTCAGATTTTAGTTCAAATTTTTTTTTGGGCTTTTTTTTTTTTTTTTTTTTTTTAAGCTTTGCTTGATAGTAGAACAAATATATATATATATATATATATATTTTTTTTTTAATTTGAGGGTGTTCCTAATTTTGTGTTGAGGGTGTTCCTAGTATAGAGCATATATAAATTTTTTTTTTTATTATATATAAAAATTTTTTTTTATTATATATAAAATTTTTTTTTTTTAGCTCAGGGTGTTCCCAGGACCACCCTGAGCTATACGTGGCGCCGCCACTGAAGTCAATGAAAGATGTTGGTTTTTTTTTTTTCCCCTCATTTTTTTAGTTTAAGTTGTTAATATGGTTTTTTTTAAAGAGAAAAAAATATATAATTTTACACTTTTTTTTTGAGGGAATACTTTTACACTTGTTTACATCCATTATTTTATATAAGTATTCACAATGGAGGCGGAAATCATGTTTTAAAAAAGCTGAAAAAAAAAGGCAAGTGTGAGAGTATCATTGGCTTTTTTTTTTTTTTTTTAATGAGAACTGTGTTTTTTAATTGTAATTAAATGACAATTAAGTATTCTATCATGTCATTAATTTTCGTTAGTTAGGTGATGACGACATTGGCAAGGATAACAATGAAACAACCACCACACATTCATGGTACGATGATCACTCTACAAGTATAAGAGTTTGTAGGGTATGGAGGGCAAAGGCCTAGGTTCAAGTCTTTAGGAGGAAGCTTCACATTCATATACACTTAGATTAGGCTAAAATAGAATTTCTATCTTGTATAAAAAAAAAAAAAAAAAAATGAAACATGCTACAAAAGAGTAAGTACTAAAAAGAAACATCAACGACTTTTAGATCAACTAGCACTTCTTGGCGTTTCAAACAAGGTGTCTAAGATTAAAATCTCCTTCCCTCACTTAAAATGTATTAAAAGAAAGGATCTAAGTACTAAAATGAAACAAAAAATTGTGCAAGGACCATAAATGAAAACACACCCAAAAATTGATGACCAAAGCATATTTAAGACATCGCCCTTGAGAATATCCACATCAATTCAAATGTCACTATAAAACAAAACAAAACTTCTTTGAAGTTAAGTTTCATTTATTTAAAATGATTAACATTACAATACCTACATTTTCTTTCACTTGGTATATTGTCAACATCATTAGAAATTCACTATCAATGATATGGATTATAAACAAGTTCAACCACATCTCATAACTATACTCATAACTTCTTACAAAAATAGACAAGCACAAAAAATGCAGGCACCTTTAGCGATAGAACAACTACCAAATTAGTCTCAAAATAAATTCATTCCATATTCTTAGCCTTCTCATTTTCCGTATGGGAAGATCACATGAACTATATCTATCAATACCCTAATAATAGTGTCTATATATAGATAAGATTTTGACTCTTATGGGCTCACCTGACAATCTGATTAAACATAATACTTGAAACTACATAGCTAAATAAGTTTAGCAAGATGATTTTCTTCTAAATTTTCCAAGAATTATGCTATTTGGCAAAATTAGCTGAATAATCGGTGGTTTGGGAATTTAGGGAGATTGAGCAATACCACTAAGTTAGCTATAAGATTGTTGGTTATCTTCCAAGAAAAAATGAGAACAAAAGAAACATCACTCTTTAGCTAAGAAAAAATAAAAATAAAAATGTGAGAATGGTTATGAAAGGGTGCCTATGAGGTATTGGATCAAGCCCAAGCCTTCCAGAAACTGGCCTTACCCTAGCCAAAAATTGAAACTAACTCTAAAATTAAATCAACCATTTTGATTGATTTTGTTAATTGAAAATATTAAAACCAAAACTATAATAAAATGATAGTGTGTCATACATTAATATAATTTTATGTATTTATTCTTCAAAGATTGCAAGGAATTAGAATCAATAACTTTTGAGTTATAATATTTTTCACAAAATATTTAATAATTGTCGAAATAGCAATTTTTTGATTAAAAATAAAATAAAATAATGTCAATGACAAATCTAGACCAAAACCGATAAAATTTATTAACTCACACACACAGCTCATACTCCAAACATTTTCACTTTCAAAATTCAAACCGTCTCTCACCTCCCAAACACAAACTAATCAACTCTAGGGTTTCGAATTCTGATCTCCAAAATCTTAATCAACTCGCACTTCCGTACACTCAAATCCCCTAACAATGCACATCAAGGAGATATGCTTGGAAGGGTTCAAATCGCAGAGTGCTTTAGAATAAGCATTTGGTTCAACCATTGTTTGCAAGACCATTGATGCTGCAAGGGAGGTATGCCCCTTTTTGGCACTGTATTCACCTAGGGCATCCTTTGAACAACTTGATTCAAGACTCAAGTCATGGTGTTCTTGCTTTGGAGATGATATATTTCACATCTTTTATTTGGTGTTCTGTTTCTAAAAATTTTTTTCCCATGCTATTAATAATTGTGCCTAAGATGTGAACTACTTATTTTTTTAGTTTGATAGATAGCTCTTTGAAAAAGTGTAGTAGCAAGTACATATTTCTTTCCAAGTAAGTGTTAAATGAACATAAATATCAACAGTATTGGAATTTTGAAAAATAGCTGAGAGCATACGGTCTGTGTGGTAGCACAAACAAATCACCAAATTATACTAAATGCAGCGAAAAATAAATTTGACATAGGTGATTTGTTTATGAATGGGGAAAACCATCGAGGCAAAACCCAATTGGACTTGTATTGAAGTGGCAATCTTTCCATTCAATGTACAAATCGCAGTACGTGACTAAACAATGATGCACGGATCTCAGTACATGACTAACTCCACCAACTTCAAGAAGATGTTGGCTGCAAAGTTCTTCATTTCATCAACAATGAAGATCAGGAAGCTCATTGGTTACAAAACCCTTGGTGTAAAGACGCAGTAGCTTCTTCAGAGAATATGATGAACTAGGGCACTATCTACATGTGCGACGACCTTTAAAATAAGCCTTATATATATCTAGGGTTGTGAGAAAAGAAACCTTATGCTAATATTTTAGCATGGGCTAAAAATCAGATCTGGAATTTCTGGTTTCGTAAGTCTCGATAGAAACAACTTGTTTCAAGCTTCTGTCGAGCTTCAACATTAAATCTTGATAGAAAGGATTTTGTCGAGACTTCTGTTGAGTTTTAATGAACAGCTCTGCTAGGATTTTGTCGAGACTTCTGTTGAGTTTTAATGAACAGCTCTGCTTCACCTGTTTCTTGGCCAAATCTTCATGGCTTTAACACTTGACTTGAACAACATGTTTCTTGAAGTCTTAAACCCATCCTAGATCTACCCAATTATAAGTAAAGTGCATTTTGTCAAAAGATCAGCCAATTACATCAAATTTGTCCCTAACAATCTCCCCCTTTGGCAATTCGTGACAAAACCACAACAAACAAATGAATAATGAGAGAAGTCTTAAATCACTAAACTCATAACCACTTGTTGGATTACAAAATAAATCTAGCCTTAACATAAACTCTTGAAAAACTTTGCAAAAGAAAGTTCATGGCATGGTAGACTTTCACAACCTATCTTTCTAAAACACTTAAACAAGACTCATCAAGGCATCATGTGTGAAACAGAAATAAAGATTACATACATAAAGAAACATGTGTATAAAGAGAGAAAAGAAACAACATATGTAGAGGTAGGTGAAGAAAAACATATATCATCATCATATATATGAAAATAAAGTACAATGTATGTAAATAAATGGTCACAAGACCGGTGTACAAGAGGCCAATGTAAAAAGAAGAAAAGAAAAGTACATATAAACCTCACTACATCCCTCCAAAACTATATACACTCCCCCTATCAAAAATGTCCTATACTATGTCTCCCCTTAAGTACAAGACTACTCACAAACCTAAAACTACTTCCCCTTTTTGTCACGAATGACAAAGGGCAAATCACTAAGAGGTTGTCATCTCGTCATCACCGGAAGAGTTAGCATGATCTCATCATCATCATCATCATCATTGGGAGAGGCCTCTGGAGAAGGAGAGGGGGAAGGTCCATAGTCGCCGATGCGAGCCTGTTGGTGTGAAATGTGTCCTATCCTAGTGTTCATCTAACACATCTCATCAGTGAGATTGTCAAGATGACCATTAAAATCAGCATGCATCTACTGTAGCTACTCTATGATGGCATCGAGAGTGACACCAGCTCTGGAGGAGGAAGGAGCCAAGGAAAATGGTGGAATAGCAGAAGTTGAAGCATCGTCCGTCTCCACTCATGGCTGCTTCGGTAGAACCTGGGCCTCGCTTCGCTGGACAAAACCAACACATATGGCACCCATGTTGGTGAAGAGAGGAGAGAGAGGTATGGGAATGTGAAAGTGTTGAAGGATCTGCGTGATAGCCAAAGAAAAGATGAGCTTATCATAAGTAGAAGTATCTTGATACACATCTATGATAGATGTGATGAGGTGAAAGGGAAATTTGATGGAAAGATCCTCCAAAAGAGACAAAAGAAAATGAGCAAGAGGCTTAGTGATGGAGTTATAGTGACACAACGAAGTGAAAGTGAATGTCATCACCATGTTAAGGAATCTCAGGCCTTTGGCAAAGCCCAAGCATGAGGTGTTTAGCTTACCACCCCATATGGAAGGAGTCTCACAAAAGTGAGAGATAAGCTCGTCTCTGGACATAGTCTGTAGATGATCACAGCCAGGGTACTCAGGATGCGCTACCCTAGGAACATGTAGTACCTCAGATATAAGATTTGGAGTAACTACGATACGTGTAGCTCTAAATGTCGTAACAAACTGAGGCATTGAGGCATTGATGCTGTGTATGTTGGAGTAAAACTCTTGAATAAACATAACGGGACACCTCGTGGGTCTTTTAAGTAGAGATTCCTAACCCCGAGTCTGAATGACATCAGGGAGAGGAGTGTTGGCAAAGTCCAACTGAATAACTTAGCATTCCAGATGAACGCCACGTTTCTGGAAGTTCTCGAAAAATTCCATTTTGGCCTTCTCATCACGGAACCAAATGTGGAAAGGCACAAGAGGATTAGAAGAAGATGAACTAGAACCTTGAATTAGGCTCCGAGCTGGAGTGGATTTCTCTATTTGGGTGCCATAGAGAGGTTCTATCCGAGAGAGAGAGAGAGAGAGAGAGAGAGAGAGAGAGAGAACAGAACACAACACATGCTAAGAAAAGGAATGAAAGGAGAGAACATATGCATGAGGAATGCAAGAACATGTAACGTGCAAAAATTAAAAGCATCATGGGCAAAAACCCAATGCAACCTAACAGCACTCACAAGTTTAATCAAGCACACAATCCTAAAATGCATGAAACATTGTTATAATGCAATGAGAGTGCAATGCATGAGCATATAACAAAAATTTCACAGAGCCCAAAAATTTTGAAAAACCCCAAAACCTAGGTCTAAAATGATGAATGCATGAAAAGAGAGAAGATAAGAACACTTACCAAGTGTTTGAAGCTTGATCTAGGCTGAAGAACACATGGGTGAGTAAATTTAAGAGTGAGAAAGAGGTTTGGGTCGAGAGAGAAGAGTTTCTATCGAGAGAGAAGTGAGAAAATGAGATCTGAACTCGCGCCTCAACCTTAAAAAGAAAACACAGCTTGATGGATTTAGATATCTATGGAGAATCTGTTGAGTACTAAATCTCGACAGAAGTGAATCTATTGAGGATCTGTCGATGGTTAAAAGATGGTCTCGATGGATCGAGAATCTGTTGAGCAAACAAAGAGCACAGAAATTTGGCTCAATGGATCGAAGAAGCTGTCGAGATTCTTTCAAGAAGAAACCTAGAAATCTCAATGGATCGAGCATCTATTGAGATGCTATTGAGAAGGCAGAGAGCACAGGAAAATTCCTCAATGGATCGAGAATCTGTTGAGGATTCTGTTGAGACCTGAAGAGGAAAGCTCGATAGAAATGAATCTGTCGAGGATGTGTCGAGAAGCTGTCAAGCTTGAAGAAAGAAGATTTTTCAAGGGTGAAAGAACACATACAGATGTATGCAACAAGCATGCTTTTCAAACAAACATCCAAGCAACATATTAAGCTCTCAAAACATCTCTTAACATAGATACAAAGCATTCATAAATCCAAAACACACACACACACACACACACACACACACTAAACAAGTCTAACCAACTTTATATTTAAAAAACAAGTTAAGACAATTTAGTGAGCATGTATTAACACATGTATCTCCTGTGATGGTCAAATCACAATGTACTTGCACATGTATCAAAAGTAGCAAAGAATTTGCGTGTTGTGTGTGAAACATAGCAAGAGTGCATAAGTATTAATTACACTCACACACAATCAAAACTGCTTAATGGGGACTATCACCTTCGAGGTACATCCTATAACTTCCACATCTCCTAGAAACACGCTTGCAATCATATTGAAAGCATTTTGATTCTTTTTGCTTTTATTTTCTTTGCATGTTTTTCTTTTTAAGCATAGCATGCATAGACATATAAGAAAAAGAAAAGAAAATATCAAATTATGTAAGCTAAAACATCCCAATTTTGCTGTGCCTAAGCACACAAATATTAGTCATGATTGGTGAGTTTAGCATTTTTATTCTTTTTGCTTTTATTTTCTTTGCATGTTTTTATTTTTAAGCATAGCATTCATGGGCATATAAGAGAGAGAAAAGAAAATACCCAATTATGTAAGCTAAAACATCCCAATTTTGCTACACCTAAGCACACATATATTATTCATGATTGGAGGGTTTTAGTGGTGAGATGGTTTATGCCTTTTTCTTAGGATTTTCTAGTCCTTCCCTTCAAAAAGAGTGATATGAATATGAGATATATGAGACAATCTTAATCATACTCATCACAAACACGAGCCACAAAGCTCACTTGCTTAGTTGTGCATTAAGATGCTTATCTAAGCTACAAGAGATACAAAGTTTAGAAAACTTTGTTTCAATGGCCATCTAGGGTATACAAGTAACAATATACACAAACACACACTGTTTTTGTATTTTTCATTTTTTTTATTTTTATGAAAAACAAAATAAAATAAAAACTGAAAACAACCAAACAAAAACATAAAGAAACACACATAGCATAAAACTAGACTGACTCAAAAACAAGAAAGCAAAACAAAACAAGTAATGCAAAAACATAAAGGGGGAGAGAGAAAAAGTGACTGCATCAATTTGAGCCTTTTTTCTTTCCAAACTTTGGATTTGGAGGAAGATCCTTTCCTACAGTTAAACCTTCATTCTGGAGGTGAGGGGGAAGAATTGAAACCATTCAAGTTTGAAAAGAACATGAGGGCCTTGAGAAGATCTCCAAGAGGACCTAAAGATAGTGGAATATGTTCTTGACCACTAGATGGTAACACACTATTTCTCTGTTTAGTGGCTAACCACTTATAGCAATTTGGACGAGTGTGTCTCGAAGCCCCACCGTGATGACAGAAATGCGGCTTCTTTTGTTGAGACCTTTTATTATTTCCTTTCTTAGTCCTAGGTTTCCTAGTCTCTTTCTTTTCAACTTTAGGGGGTGCTCCTAGAATGGATTTTTTCCTTGTCTAAGTTCTCACTAGCTATTTTAGTTTTAGCTTCATTATTTTCAGCATCATTATCATTAGCAAGTGAAACAAAAACAATCTTACTAGAAAAGGCAATATTAGGAGAAGAGAATTCATACCCCAAACCAGTTTTGTCAAAAGCAACTTTTTGAAAGCTTAGCATCTCATCGAGCTTTGTACTAAAAGTTCTCTCCAATTAAGCTCTGACTTGAAATAGCTCCGCTTCAAGCTTCTTGGTCCTTTCAGCTAAGAAATTTTTCTCAAATCGCAGTGCTCCAATGGTTTGATTGGCTTCATCAACCTTGGTAGAGATCTCCTCTCGATCTAGTTCCACATCACTTAGCTTCTTGGTGGCCAGCCTATACAATTTCTCATGTTTCTCAAAAACCTTATACAACTTAGCATAGGCTATATGGATGTCATCTTGATCATCCATTTTCTCAAATTTGGATTCCACCAAGTCCTTTCTTCATCCATTGCTTTTATGATCCCCTTAGTAGGACCCACTGTGGCAGTGAAAGCACTTAAGATTCCCTCATCATCAGTGTCATCTGACTCTGTCTCAGGCTCGATATCACTCAAGGTAGCAGCAAGAGCCTTGCTTTTCCCAATCAAGTTGAGATATATTGGGCATTCTTGTTTCATGTCTCCAAACCTATGACATCTAAAGCACTTTAGTCTGGGGGGAGCAGTATACTGACCGTCATCCTTAGCATCCTTCTTCCCTTTGTCTTAACTTTTGAATTGTAAAGAACTGGATTGCTTACAGTCCTTATCAAAACCTTTCACATTGGCATTCTTCATGAACTTCTTGAACTGCCTAGTGATACAGGACTTCATCTTGGAATCGTTATCATATGAAGACTCATTAGTCTCATTACTTTTGGCCTTTAGTGCCACACTCTTACTTTTGGTTCCTTTCCCAAGTCTAGTCAAACCTAATTCTTAGGTTTGTAAGCTGCCAATCAGCTCCATCAAAGGAATGGTGTTAATGTCTTTTGATTCTTCAATCGTTGTTATCTTGGCATGAAATCTCTCAGGAAAAGATCTGAGCACATTTCTCACAATCTTGGGTTCGGGAATCTATTCTCCAAGATTGAAGGCTGAGTTGACTATGTCCTTCAGCTTGGCATAGAACTCATCGAACGTGTCATCCTTCTCCATCTTTATCTCCTCAAAGCTAGTAGTAAGCCTTTGGAGTTTTGAATCCTTGACAGCCTTAATCCCTTCATAGGTTGTTTAGAGGATGGTCCATGCTTCCTTTGAAGTTTCAGTTGAGGATATTTTCTTGAACTCCTTATTGGTCACTGCATTGAATAGGGCATTCAATGCTCTGCTATTGAAGTTTGCCGCTTTAATCTTGGCCTCATCCCAATTAGCCGACGCTTCCTTTGCTTCACCCAACCAATTTCCACAGCTTGTCAGACCTTCTCAGCTAAACACTGCAAGAAAGCTCTCATGCGTTCTTTCCACTATGCATAGTTAGTGCCATTAAATAAAGGAGGTATAATGAGAGACTGTCCTCTATCCATGATAAACAAGGGTCAATTGATTACACAGCAAAGATTAAAACATAAACAGAGTGTGTCAGCTTTGATACCACTTGATAGGGAAAAAATGTATTGACCCCTTGCAAATTAATTAATTACCCAAGTTAATTAATTAGGTTCAATTACAAGTAATAGCATGGTAGCACAAAAAAAATCATCAAATTATACTAAATACAGCGGAAAATAAATTTGACATAGGTGATTTGTTTACAAATAGGAAAAACCATCGAGGCAAAACTCCATCGGATGATTTTAAGGTCACCACTCCTAAGAATCTACTATTATCAATCACAAGCGGTTGCAAGTATAAGGGATCTTACCAAAACTTTTGGCCTATCTCAAAATACCAACCTACAGTTAAACCTTTACCCCAATACCCAATTGGACTTGTATTGTAGTGGCAATCTTTCTGTTTAATGCACGAATCCCAGTACGTGACTAAATCCACCAACTTGAAGAAGATGTTGGCTGCAAAGTTCTTCACTTCATCAACAATAAAGATTAGGAAACTCTTTGGTTACAAAACCCTTGGCGTAAAGACACAGTAGCTTCTTCAAAGAGAATGATGAACTATGGCACTAGTTGCATGTGCGACGGCCTTTAAAATAAGCCTTATATATATGTCTAGGGTTGTGAGAAAAGAGATTCTACACAAATATTTCATCATGGGCCAAAATTTAGATCTAGAATTTCTGATTTCGTAAGTCTCGATAGAAACAGCTTGTGTTGAGCTTCAACATTAAATCTTGATAGAAAGGATTCTGTTGAGACTTCTGTTGAACTTTAATGAACAACTCTTTTTCACTTGTTTCTTGGTCAGATCTTCATGGCTTTAACACTTGACTTGAACAACATGTTTCTTGAAGTCTTAAATCCATCCTAAATCTACCCAGTTACAAGTAAAGTGCATTCTATCAAAGGATTAGCCAATTACATCAAATATGTCCCTAACAATATGCAATTCTCTGCTCTTGTTGGCTCTTTTTGTCATTAATGAAGTATTATGCTCCAGGATTTAAAGTGCGTCTTTCTGACTTTATCTTTGATTATCATTTTGCAAGCAAAGGAATTGTAAATCATAAAACAATGATAAAAAAAAAATAATAGTAAATAACTATGTGGGAGTCTAGACAAAAAAAAAAAAAAAAAATGCATGACTATCACATCGTTATACAATTTTAACAAATTCAATGAATCTTGGATGTGGTTGGACACAAGTGTTGTGACCTAAACTTACCAAGAATCTGAAATGCCAAATTATCAAGCCTATAAATGTATATCATTTAAAACAACCTTATGAGAAATGATAAAACAATATTGTTTTTTTGTTATGTAAGTCTTGACTTTGGCGGCCAAAATGGACAAATGCCCATTTCACACAAAAAATTCAGCAAAATGCCCCATGTCTGAAACTAATTAGGAAAATGCCTCTGTTTTGAAACTCGATTTTCTAAAAATTGAGTTCCAAATGTAAAACTCGATTTTTGGAACATCGAATTTGTCAGTTCGTTTAGACCCCTTAAACCCAACAGATTAACCTAGAGAATTAGCCAAGTGATTAACTTAGGTAATTTAATTAAATCTAGGTTAACACAAATAGTCAAAAACAATAAAGCAGCGGAAAAATAAAGAACACAAAGATCTGATAACCCAGGAAACCACACCGGTAAAAACCTGGGGAGGATTTAACCTAGCTATCCTCAAGGTAAACTGAATCCACTATGAAAGAATCGAAGTTTACACAATAAGACTTAGACCACTAACATCCTATTGCTACCCAAGTGTAGGAAACTTACTACCATGACCCCATGACAGCTCCGAGATCCACGGACTCCTTCTTTCCTTGAATTCTTCAGTAAATCACAAGCGCACCTGCTTGTATTCCTTTAAGATCTTTGATTCTGCAACTATATTGATTTACACAACTCTTGACATGAATCTCAAGTTTGTAAACCCTAAGTGTATGTGAAGGTAAACACCTCTAGATCTCACAATGAGATTCACAAACACAGCATTCAGAACTCTAAAAACGTGGCTAGGGTTTTCCCTTTTATACTTAGGGTAAAACATAAAACCCTATACATTAAATGAGCTAGGGTTGAGTTGGAATTTTCTACAGAAAAATGATCTGCCCGATTTTCGATCGATCGAGCCTAATTTTCGATCGATCGAGTTAGGCAGAAAGTGAACAGTAATTCTGCATAAAACTCGATTCCAACTTTACATTAAAAGCCATACTTTGAGCAAGTCTAACACAAGACTAAACATTGTTTTGATCATGGTTTGCCAACATACAAATTGAAGTTCTAATACATTAGTTCCTAATTCTTAGAACCTAACAGAATTATAACAAATGTGGATTTAGGAAATTTTTTTTTTCTTTGAAACTCGAGTACCATGTGAAGTACTCAAGTTCCACTTGAATTTTTTCAAGTAACTCGAGTTCCATGAGCTTGAATACTTCAAATGGTACTCGAGTTCATGGAATTCGAGTACCCTACATGGAACTCGAGTTCCGTGAACTCAAGTTCTAATCTTTTTTTTTTTTTTTTTTTTTAATTTTCAGTTTGCTATAACTCGATTGTCCAAAAATTAAGTTTAAAATTGAAACTCAATTTTAAAAAATCGAGTTTCAAAACAGGGGCATTTCCCTAATTAGTTTGAGAAAGAGGACATTTTGTTGGATTTTTTGTGTGAAAGGGCCATTTGCCCATTTTGGCCTGACTTTGGCTAATTAGATTTCATATGTACTAACACTACAAAACATGCGGGTCTTAGGCCGCGTTTTTTTTTTAGCGGCATTTTAAAAAACGTGGCTATAGATGCCCTATAGTCCCGTTTATTAAAAATGCAACTAAAATTATGAACCTATAGCCACATTTTATAAAAAAATAAAAAAAGATTTGATGTGTAGTTGAGCAAGAAAGACTTTGATTAAGAAGAAAATGAAAGTCTAGTTCACTTCAGTAACGCAGTTGTACGATAGTCAAGGACTAGCTTTCTGAGTCCACGGCTTACGCTATTGAGGGTGACAATTAGCCAAACACAATTCCGCACTACGGCATTGGTTAGGAATTCGTAATCCAAATTTTAAAGGAATCCAGAGCAGAGAAATGTGAACCAAGTTAGATCAATACTTCGGTGATTTCCTATTAAAAGAACCCTCTTTTTATGTTTGTGTGTGTGTGTGTGTGTGTTTAGGAAGACTTAAAAGTAGCTTACAATACTGAAAGTTCACTCAATCAATGATTTTCCAGAAGAGAAAAGAAAATGACACCATTAAAAACAGTTAAATTCAGTAAAAATCTTGTTTGAGTAAGAAAAACTTTACTTGTGGCCCTTGCTAAATTCATGTGCAAAACCTTAGTATTTATTTATTTAGTAAAAAATTTGTCATCCATTATCGTTTCATAATTATCAAGAGAAAGTTAACTACATTGTTTATTTTTTCCAAAAAAAAGAATACTAATGCAACATTGCCAACCTCAATTGTTGATATCCCTATTTCTACAAATCCTAGACAAAGAACTTTGGGTCCCAAAGGATTCCGTCCCTGACTATATATTAAACCACGTCCTAGACGTCTTTTATAATTTTATCACTTTATGTGCTAAAAGCCTAAAATAATGTTCTATTAGAAGCTCGTCACTTCGCTGGTTCTCTTCATTTTGATGTTCTTTTTGCCTCGAAACTGGGGTTAGCTGATATACCGTCAACGGTTAAAACCAACTGTACCAAGTTCACTGCTAGCCCCCCATCAGGTATGACAACTATATCTGCCCTTATTTAGAGTTTAAATATTCAGTTTATTTCAATTAGGTTCTACTAACGTGTACTCTTAAAGCATATATTAGTAAATTATTTTTAAAAAAAATTTTATGATAAAATTGAAACACTAACAAACTTTTTGACAGTTTTTTCAATTTTTCAAAAAAAGTTTTCTAAGATAGAAGACTAATGTATGCATTAGGACGAGCATTAACCGGAACAACTTCAGTTTTTTAGAAATAAAAGAAAAGAAATTTGATGTTTTTCTTTGCCTCGAAATTGGGGTTAGCTAATGTACGGTTATAACCAACAGTACCAACTCCACTACTAGCCCCCCACCAGGTATGACAACTATATCTGCCATTTTTCAGAGTTTAAATATTTAGTTTATTTCAATTAGGTTTTACTAACGGGAATATATTGGTAAATAATTTTTAAAAAATATTATGAAAAATTTACTAAGATATATGATTAATGTATGCCCTTAGCCATTTCAGTTTTTTAAAAGAAAAAAAAGAAGAAGAGAAAATTGATGTTTATCATTACCTCAAAACTAGGGTTAGCTGATATACCGTCATCAACAGTCAAAACTAACAGTACTAACTCCGCTGCTAGCCCCCCACTAGGTACGAGAACTATATCTGCCATTATTTAGAGTTTAAATGTTCAATTTATTTTAATTAGGTTTTATTAACATGTGCCCTTAGGACATAGATCAGTAAATTATTATAGAAAAACTTTTTATGAAAAATTGAAAAGGCTTTCAAACTTTTTGACAACTTTTTTAATTTTCCATAAAAAGTTTCATAAGATAGATGATTAATGTATGCCTTAGGACATACATTAACCGAAGCTATCTTAGTTTTTTAGAAATAAAAGAAGAGAAATTTGATGTTTTTCTTTGCCTCGAAATTGGGGTTAGCTGATGTACCATCGTCAACGGTTATAACCAACAGTACCAACTCCACTACTAGCCCCCCACCAGGTATGACAACTATATCTGTCTTCATTCAGAGTTTAAATATTTAGTTTATTTTAGTTACATTTTACTAACATTAGGGAATATATTAGTAAATCATTGAAAAAAAAAAGTTTTTATAAAAAATTTCCTAAGATATATGATTAATGTATGCCCTTAGCTATTTCAATTTTTTTGAAACAAAAGAAGAGAAAGTTAATGTTTCTCTTTGCCTCAAAACTAGGGTTAGTTGATGTACCGTCATCAACGGTCAAAACCAATAATACCAACTCCACTGCTAGCCCCCATCAACAACTATATTTGCCCTTATTTAGAGTTTAGATATTCAATTTTTTTTTTCTTTCCAGTTTTTTTTTTTTTTTTTTTTTTTAAACAAAAGAAGAGAAAGTTATAGAGTAATATCACTTTCACCACAAACCTTTAAGATCATCACTGACATTATTTTTTTTACCAATCAATAAAAATTTACCAATTATAATTTGTTGTGAAAATATTTTAGAGGTAGCATTTAGCATTATTCAAAGCTATAATATCTTCCATTGGTTATGTGGATTAAGCAATGAAAATTATTTTACTTCTTCTTCTCTTTTCTTCTTTCCTTGGACAAAAGGAAAGTTATATTAAAGAAATAAGAGCAACATATACATATTAGAGATTATGCCCAAGATCCATCTTAACATATATAGGAAATAAAATTATTTTAGCATTAAGATTTAAGAGTCTGCTGGTGTTAAAAGAAGGAAGAGGAAATTTTGTAGTTTTTTGGCTATACTTTGAACATTTTTCCAATAACTGGGACAAAAATCCAGACCTGTTTGGGAAAAAACAAAAGGTTTTTGCTTCTTGTTTTTGTCTTCCCTTTTCCTAAAGAGCAATAAACTAGTTTTTTTCTTTTTTTTTTTTTTTTCTTTTTTTTTGTTATCTAACTTTTGTTTTTCTTATGTGTAGAAGGGAAGTTATGGATATTTACAAGCAGAGACCATTCAAAAGAATATTGTGAGTTTCTTTTTTATTTTTTTATTTGGAAAATGCTAACGGATGCTTTGAAGGCATTAGTTAATAATTCATTTAAAGAAAATTTTTATGGGAAAAAAAAGTAATTAATATTTTGACTGCCTTTTCCATTTTCCATAAAAGTAGTGTAAAAAATTTCCTAAAATAGATTGTTAACCTAGGGCACTCGTTAACATGACCCTTTTTATTTTTACTATAATCTTCTCCCCTCATTTATTATGCCCAATATTTTCTTATTGGGTCAAATATTGAAAAGAAAGAAAGTGATGATTTTTTTTTTAGTGAAAAAAAAAATTATGTAGAAGGTTATAATTGCTTCATTGTTGATCCGAAAACAACATAGATTAATTCATTTAATATTTTTAATCAAAAAATTATTCTAATTTTTTTATACAAATTATAGTATCTAACTTTGACCAAAATCCAATTCAATCCATCTACTTCACCTTCATTCAATTGAGTTCTCTAACTTTTAAGTTTATTTATTCAAGCCTCCTATTAATCTCCCTAAAATAAGATCTATTAGGGACCTTTTAAAGTATGGATTTGGCATAACGAAATGTCGTTGTTTATAAGGTTCTTAAGAGAGCTTTTTTATGAAGAATAGTGAAAGGCTTAGATTGAATAAACTTAAAAATTAGAGAACTTAAGTGAACGAAAGTAAAATTATAGGACTTAATTGAATTTTGATCAAATTTATAGGATACAATTTAAATTTAGCAATACTAAAATTTTATGGTTTTCCAATTGAAAAATAACACATTGGTGAAAAAAAAAGGTGGTAAAAATGTAAATTAAACCCTCCAAATCTAACCAAAATTTATTTTAGATCTTTAACTTTACTTTCATTCAATTGAACCATCTAAGTTTCAAATTTATCTATGCTACTATTTTAAGGGTTTCCCATGTTTCTATCGTCTTAGCTCCAAAAAATAAAAAAAAGATTCCCATGTTTGGACTCCTACTTTTGATTCTCAAAATACCCTCAAATTTTTATGTTTTGAAATTTTGAAAAACAAGATTAGACTCGTAAAATTAGCAATTTTGAAACTCTTAAATTTTAGGTAAATTTAAAAAAGTAGTTTACCTTAAAAAAAATAAGTTACTACCATTTGTTTTTCTTTGTTCTCTTGAACATATCTACTCCAATGTTTTCACTAACTTTCTTCTGAAAAAAAAAAAAAAAATGTTTCCACTAACTTTATACTCCTGCTAAAAAAGGTTTTCAAACCCGAATCGGCCCGGCCAGCAGGACTGGGTTAACTTTGAACCTCTCACTTCAATTTTTTAAACAAAAAAAAAAAAAAAAAAAAAAAAACCGAAAACTTAAAATTTGCAGTGAACCTCTTGATCCACGGTTAAACCGTTCGGGTTGCTAAACTGGGCACGGGTTCACTAGCCAAACCTTAAAGATAGAAAATACTGGGAAACAACAGCTTTAGAATGTTGATCTTCGAAGAAGAGTGGCAATTATACCTTTGAACTAGGTGTTGCATCTAGCGCACGTTAGCTCAGTCACTCAGTGCCATTGGATGGACTAGATGTCCGATTGGGTTATATATATAATTTTCAAATCTATTTGAAATAGTAACATTAAAAATCACAGTTTAAGTTTTAGTAAAATTTGAATACATGCAGTTAGACAAACATTTTACAATTATTTTCAAGGTCTAAATTACTAAAAAGAACTAAATATATATACAAAAATTTGGCCTCAAGCAATATATGATTCAAGCTCTGTTTATTTTGCTATAAAATATTTTTATAGTGTTGTCTTCTTGAGAGTCACAATTGGTCAAACAAAATTTTGGACTACGACATTGTAATGAAAAAAAATTCCAAAGGTATCCCTAACATTTCTCTTTAAAATTTCAATAAATATTTTTTTAATGATTTGAAAGTTATATTGCTGGGAAGAATTTGATTCTTTCACATTTCTCTTAAAAAAAATCAAGATGTGCCAATTTTTGGTTATATGATATATACACACAAATAGTTTAAATTTTGGCCCCAAAATATATATTCTTGACCCCCTAAAAATTGGTCATCTCTTTTGTCTAGTTGCCCCCAAGAATATCAAGAAAAATCTTTAGACAAACCGAAAATACCAATAAAACAATTTACAAATCCCAGATTAAAAGAAAAGTTTTTGAACAAACCAAAAATACAAACAAAATAAATCACAAATTCGGTCTAAACAAAAAAATATACCAACAAAACAATTACAAATCACAAAATCAAAGAATTTTTACCCAATTTTCTAGGATACTCGGAGTGTTTTTTGGACCGAAGGTGGAGGAGTTATCTATACTAGATGCGGTGGGAGTTAGGGTTAAGTCTCCAAGGAATGTGGGATTCCTCGAAAATTAGCTATTTTGGAAAAAAAAAAAAAAAATAACATAGGAATCAAGGTCAATTTAAGTGGGGAGCAAGCCGAACTAAAAAGGAAGAAGATCTGGGAGGTTCTAACCCAAGTGCAGATTGACACTTGGTCCAGATCCTCCCGGATTTTTTCCTTTTTGGGTTTGTATGTTTTTTTTTTTTT
Source organism: Lithocarpus polystachyus (assembly GCA_033629205.1). Classification (NCBI taxonomy): domain Eukaryota; kingdom Viridiplantae; phylum Streptophyta; class Magnoliopsida; order Fagales; family Fagaceae; genus Lithocarpus; species Lithocarpus polystachyus. Next base: position 84,529,281 of record CM066164.1, read on the forward strand.
TTTTTTTTTTTTTTTTTTTCAATTTACATATGATTTCCTCCAAATTTGAATTCCTCTTCTGATTTCTTGACCCTCAATGTCAGCATATTAATTCTAAAAAAGTCTAATCAATTTATTACTTAATCAATTTCTCTCTATTTTGTCTTTGATAACGAGAGGCATCTCATACATATATGCGTTTCTTCCCAAGGGATAGATGCTTGCCTATAAATACCCAAGACATTAATTTGCTTAGACATAATTAATTCTCCTTGGCAGACACAAGACTGGGTTAGTGTTCACCACTCGAACAGAACTACCATCCATGTTTGGGACCAACATAATTAGATTTCATGTATACTAGAAAAAATAAAGAAAGAAAGATTCTATGTGTCTAATCAAGAAAAAGATCTTTGTTGGGATCTTTAGATCCCAATTAAATAACCAATTTTTCAAGTTGATTAATTAGTCAAATTATAAGGGCACAAGCCACACAACCACATCGCAAAATCTTAGTGTGGTGGAAAATAAATTATGACACAACGATATGGTTAGGATGAGAAAATCCTGACAATAAAAATCTCAACAGGTGGTTTAAAACTTACCACCAACTTGAAAAATGCACTATGGTGGAATGAAAATTTAGAGTACATAATAATAGCCCAATCATAGTATTGTTACTTATAGTAGAACTTACTCATGTGACCACATATAACTCTAATAGCCCAATCATAGTATTGTTACTTAGAGTGGATCTCTTCTAACTCACATCACTTTTTGATGAAGTAGTCTAGATGTAATAGTCTTCACAAGAACACTCTAGATCTCTAATGGAGATTAAACCCTTGGGGCATAGTCCCAAAGCAACTTCTCCTACTTTCAGAGTGTTCTCCCCTTGTTATACTGACCTAAAAAGGCTTTTTGTACGTCTTGGAACTCTAGTGCTTGGATTCCTAGGCCACTTGGTCATCACGAGCTGTAGGTTGAAAAAGTCAGTAAAATCACATCTCAACCGGTTGACTAAAGTTGAGTTTGGAATTGAGATTTAATTAATCTCGATCGGTCGACTTGCAATCTAGGCCACAAAACCTCATCTTCTTCAGTAATTTCCTGAGTTATTTAGACACAAATTAAAATATTTCAACTCAATTAAATCGAAAAAGCATTTTGAATTTGCAAACACTTAACATAAATGACCCTAATAATTGTGAATAAACTGAAAATGAAAGCCAAGTGCACTTCATTTATATGATATACTAATACTCCTTCAATTCCAAATTGTTAGTCCTCTATTCTATTTGGGATTGTCCCAAAATGAAGTCCTCCTTCCAAAATTAAGGGGAAGTTACATTTTATCATCCTAAATTATACTTTTGATTGCACATTGCACCATAAACTTTTCGAATGTGTGTTTCGTACCATAAACTATGATCTTTGTTACACTTTACCCCTTGACATTAAATTTGCCGTTAACTTAGATGGAAAAGTATAATATCACTTGAAGAGACTCAATTACCCATATTCTCAATCCCTTGAAAAAAAATGAGAAATTACACTTTACTACCCTAAACATTACTCTCAATTACACTTTGCACGTTAAACTTTAGATTTTCATCTAAGTTAACAGCAAACTTGATGTCGGGGTGCAAAGTGTAACAAGGGTCATAGTATAGGGTGCAAAACGTGCATTCGAAAAATTTAGGATGCATATTGTAATCTGAGATATAATTTAGAGCATGGTAAAGTATAATTTTTCCCAAAATTATTAATAAAATTTCAGTCTTACCCTTTACTTTATTTAAAAAGTTAATACCATTCTTTTTTTATAGTTTAAATTAACGAGGGCAGTTTTGAAATTTCCACATTGTAACTGATAAAAAAAATGCATTAAATGATATTTCTTAAAAATATTGAATTTTTAAAATAGGAGCAACGTTTTGGGAGGGGGGAGGGGAGTACTATCCAAGGACTATTGAGAATGACAATTGGCCAAATAGGCAAATACAATAGGAAAACTTGGTTCTGCATTGTAATCCAAATTCTATAGGTATTCAAAATAGGAAAACTTGATATATAGTAGTAATGAAATAACCAAGTTAGGTCAAGAATGATATCATAGAAATTTAGAAATATTTCGTTGAAGGATTATTGCGAATGACAATTGGCCAAACACAATTTTAGACTGTCGCATTGGTTCTGCATTGTAATCCAAATTCCAGAGGTAGTCTAAATAGGAAATCGTGATATATAATAGTAGTAATTAAATAACCAAGTTAGGTCAGGAACATTATCGTTGGAATTTGTAAATATTTTATTGGAGGACTTTCGAGAGTGACAATTGGACAAACACAATTTCGGCCTACCGCATTGGCTTCGCATTGTAATCCAAATTCCAAAGGTATTCAGAATAGGAAAACGTAATATAAAGTAGTAATTAAATAACTAAGTTAGGTCAAGCACAATATCGTTGGAATTTGGAAATATTTCTTTGAAAGACTATTGAGAGTGACAATTGGCCAAACATAATTTCAAGATGGCACATTGGTTCTGCATTGTAATCCAAATTCTAAAGGTATTAAAAATTGGAAAATGTGAAATATAGTAGTGATTAAATAACCAAGTTAGGTCATGAATTCTGCTTAAAAAAAAATAAAAAAAAAAGTTAGGTCAAGAACAATATCATTAGAATTTGGAAATATTTCGTTGATAACCAATAGAAAAATTCCATTTGTTTCTTTGTGATAAATAGAGATGAAGAGGGTTGGATATCTTGAGCGAGTCTTTCAGACTTGGAAAATATTCACCCTCCCCCTCCAGCAAGCCAAAAAATATTATTAAATTTTTTATTTATTTATAATAATTAGATATGATAGGACTGTAGATTAAAAGCACTCAAAATGGTATTTATACCACATCGTAGTGCCCCTACACCATATATTCGCAATCGGAACGGTAATAAAAACGATTCCGGATGACTAGCCAAGAACAGTCAAAACATGTTTCATTTACACTATTAGTTGCATGGTTGGTTTTGCTATCCTCCTGCAAGGCTAATCCAAGATCAAACACAGAAATTGAGGCTCTACTCAAATGGAAAGAAAGCCTCCCAGACCAACAGATTCTGCAGTCATGGGTAGCACACATCAATGCCACCGCTTCAAGTCCATGCAGATGGAGCGGAATAGCGTGCAACAATGAAGGAAGTATAACTGAAATAAACCTTGCATTTATGGGATTGAGAGGTACCCTCCAAAATTTAGATGTCTCTTCCTTTCCAAACCTTCTTCGCCTTGATCTCAAAGTGAACAACCTCACGGGTACCATACCAACAAACATTGGTACACTTTCAAAACTCCAATATCTTGACCTTTCCACAAATTTCCTCAATGGCTCATTACCTCTTTCTCTTGCTAATCTCACTCAGGTTTATGAGCTTGATGTTTCCCGAAACAATATAACCGGAGAACTAGACCGTCGTCTATTCCCTGATGGAACCAGTCTGTCCAAAACCGGCCTTCTTAGTCTCAAGAATTTTCTCCTCCAAAGAAATAAGCTTGGTGGCAGAATTCCTGAAGAAATAGGAAATTTGAAATACCTAGTTATTCTGGCCCTTGATGGGAATCACTTTTGTGGTCCAATCCCTCCATCTATAGGTAATTTGAGTCACTTAACCACACTTCTCCTTAACCAAAATGAGCTTTCAGGAAAAATTCCTATTAGCTTAGGGAATTTAAAACTAGAAAATTTGTTCTTGTTCATTAACAAGTTATCTGGTTCTGTACCAGATGAAATAGGAAATCTATCTTCATTAGTTGCTCTGCACCTGGCCGAGAACAACTTCACTGGCCACTTACCCCAACAAGTGTGTCAGGGTGGAAAGCTTGTCAATTTCAGTGCAGCCTTTAATAATTTCACTGGTCCTATCCCAATTAGTCTTAAACACTGTCAAACCTTGTATAGGGTTCGGCTTGAACATAATCAACTAACAGGATATATAGACCAGGATTTCGGAGTGTACCCAAATCTAACTTATATTGATTTAAGTTACAACAGGTTGCGAGGTAAATTCTCACCAAACTGGGGTGAAAGCAAAAACTTGACAGTGCTGAGAGTTGCAGGGAACATGATTAGTGGCACAATTCCCAATGAGATTGTTGAATTGAGTCAAATTGGATACCTTGACCTTTCTTCCAATCAATTGTCAAGTAATATACCAGCAGAAATTGGAAAGCTATCCAAATTGTCCTACCTAATACTGAAAGACAACAAGCTTTCTGGTGCTGTACCGGCAGGAATTGGAGGACTGTCCAATCTGGAGTCTCTTGACATTTCTATAAACATGCTTGGTGGGTCGATTCCAGATCAAATTGGAGACTGCTGGAAGCTGCAGAGTTTATCTTTGAGCAAAAATTGCTTGAATGGGACGATTCCCTACCAAATCGGTAATCTTCGTGCCTTACAAGATCTCGATTTGAGTTTCAATTCACTGATGGGCGGGATACCTCCCCAGCTTGGCAGCCTTTCAGATTTGGAAAACTTGAATCTCTCCAACAATAGCCTCAATGGTTTAGTCCCCACTTCACTAGGCAGCATGGTGAGCTTAATAAGCATCAACCTGTCAAACAACAATTTGGAGGGTCCTCTTCCCGAGGGCAAAATCTTTCGGTCAGCTACGCTGGAGGCTTTCAGTAACAACAAAGATCTATGTGGCGACATCCAAGGTTTGCGACTATGCAATGCCCCAGCTATAAAGAAAGGTGATGGGAATATGAAAAGCAAACTTGTAATAATCGTTGTTGCTTCTTTAGTTGGTGCATTGTCACTTTCAATTACGTCTATTGGGATTTTTTTATTTCTCAATAAGAAGCACTCAAGAAATATGGTGAAAGATGAAAGCACATCAAACAGTGAAAATCCATTCTCGATATGGTACTTTGATGGGAAGACCATGTATGAAGACATTATAGAAGCTTCAAAAAGCTTTGATGACAAGTACTGTATTGGGTTGGGGGGAACTGCAAAAGTTTATAAAGTGGAGATCCCAGGCGCTCAAGTGTTTGCAGTGAAGAAGCTGAGGTCCCTGGCCGAGGGAACAGAGACTGAAAATATAAAGAGTTTTACTAATGAGGTAGCAGCTTTAACAGAAATAAGACACCGAAATATTGTGAAGCTTTTTGGGTTTTGTTTCCAAGAAGTGCACTCATTTTTGATCTATGAGTTTATGGAAAGAGGAAGCTTAGCTGGTATGCTGGGCAGTGAAGAAGGAGCAAAGGAGCTAGATTGGGCAACTAGGGTACGAGTAGTTAAAGGTGTAGCTCATGCTTTATCTTATATACATCATGATTGTTCTCCACCTATAATTCATCGTGACATTTCGAGCAAAAATATTTTGTTGAGGTCAAACCTTGAAGCCTGTATCTCAGATTTTGGCACCGCAAGGTTCCTGAAGCCTGGTTCATCTAGTTGGACAACAATTGCCGGCACATATGGCTACCTTGCCCCTGGTAAACTTTAAAGCTTCTCTCTCATGGATATTTTATTCTTGGATTTTTATGGCTTTTTATTTTTTATTTTTTGGCTAATTTTTAGTAGGGGATCATTAAACTTTTATGGATAAAATTTGGCTACAAACTTAGTTGTACTTAGTTGTAGCCTAAGGCTATATTACAAGTCCCGTTAAAAAAATAAATATTGTTACATATTTTGAAAATCTAATTATTAAATTGCATGTTCTTAATAAATGTCAAATTCTATGCCAATCAAATGTTATTTACTATTACATCTTTAAACTTATTTTTTATGCATAATTTTAGACAACAAAATTTGAAAATTAAACTTTGATTGTTGACATAGCTATTGACCTTTGATTTTCTCAAAATTTTACAAACATGGATAATGTAAGAAGAAAATGTAATCTAATGGTGGATTTGTTAAAATTTACATCCAAGAAAATATATTAAGTGAAGTTGTAGTCTTAGATTACAACTAAGTTTGTTGTAAAACTTTGTCCAACTTTTATTATGTCTTAAACAACCATTTAGCTATATATTCATTAATCTATTCCTTTTAACCTAACTAGATGTATAATTACTGAGAACTACAACTTCCTTTTGTTGTACACAACGCTGATTTTCTGCAGAGCTTATTTACACATCGATAGTAACTGAAAAATGTGACGTTTATAGCTTTGGGGTTTTGGTACTTGAAGTTCTTATGGGAAAGCATCCAGGTGAACTAATCACTAATCTAAATTCCTCAACTGATACTAGTGTCCCCCTCAAAAATGTGTTAGATGATCGTCTCTCACCTCCTAGAAGTCTAAAGATTGCTGATGAATTAGCTCTAATGCAGAACTTAGCACTTTTATGTTTATGTGCCCATCCTCAATCTCGCCCAACCATGCGTAATGTGTGTAGGCAGCTAGAGATGCAAGCTGCTAATAACTAAAAATCATCTGAGTCTCTCTCGATTATTGCCCTATGTGTGCATGGCGTTTGTGCATGTTTTCTTTGTTATGTATGTATGTAAAGCTAATAAAAATATGTGACACATATATTGAACGCAAACAATGAATCATGTGAGAATGTATTGATAATATTCCTTTAATGAATAAAATGTTGTGGACTTTTTGAGGAAATTCATTGTAAATTGGAGACCCTCAAGTTTGACTGAAATTCAACTTCTAATTCTAAAGGCTCGCAAACTTTTATCTGATAAAACATACAGACACTCCACAAATTTAAACACAGTACTGAAACATAGCAACCACAATGCTAAGCATGCAGGGGCACGACCAACTCACAAACCTCCGGAACCCATTCATCCAAATCAGTGCTGGCTTAATATATTTGGGATTAAGACTATAATTTTTTGTGAATTTTTTAATATTTAAATATTATTTATTTAAATTTTTATATATTTTCTAAAAACTACTCTTCATACTTTTTGAAAGTTGTTATACTCAAACAATAGATGTGCAAAATGATAAGTACCAGTTATATCCAAAAAAATAAACAACTCCAAATCATAATTAATCATAACACAGCAACAATTAAAAGGCAAGAGTAAAGGTAAGAGAGATGCAAACACAAAGATAACACCGGCACGTGTTATCGAAGAGGAAACCGAAGAACTCGGTGAAAAAGCTCTCTGCCGTCCTCCAAGCGGTGAAATAATCCACTAAAGAATGAAGTTGGGATACACGAATAGAAATAGACCCTTCAAGCTTAATCTACCCAATGCACCTAAGCCCTCCAGGCTTCTTGCTCCAATAAGGTTAAGTCTAATCGTGTCTTCTTTAGCTTTCTAGATCCTGCAATAAGCTCATTGCATCAACCAAATAAATTGGTCATCTTTGAACTACTTTCCAAGCACCAAATTACATCCTTACTAATATGGGTATGGTGAGATAAGGATTTGGCTAATAAACCTCTCAAGGGTATGACAATGGAGAGGGTGAGAGTAGAGGAATTTGGAAAATCAAATGTCTAAGATTGTAGATGAGTCAATCTTGGTTTTCACTAGGGTTTCTCTCTCAAAATTCTCTCTGGAAGCTTTCTATCTTTCGTGGGTATAAGGGTATTTATAGTAGGGTACGTGAGGAATGTGAAAAGTCATTTTTCTACAAAACAGGGCATTTTGGCGACTCACTCGCGACTGGGATGAGTCATAAGTTTGAGTCGCGAGATAACTACCAATCCAGACTGTACATTTTTGTTCTGTAGTGCTCCAGCTGTCGTGACTCTTCAGCTTCCTGCATGCTTCACACGTGTGGCATTTTGGCGAGTTGCCAGTTGTGAGTCACTCGCAAGATCCAGTCGTGAGAATCACTTCGAATGCTCACACACTTGAATTCTTCACACTCTCTCACACACAACCCTTACATGATTCCCACCTATATACAGGGTATCTAATTGCTGAAATACAAACAAATTTGGCAGGGAATAAAGCCAACACATGGTTGAATAAATTCAACCTTACAATTTCCCGATTTGGCTATTCCGTGACAAAACCCTAAAACAGACTCTAGACTTAAAATGTGAGTTGGGTGATAGGCCAAGAATGTATTGATCCCTTATGATGAATTAATTGATTAATTATCCAAGTTTATTAATTAATCAAATTAACATGCAAAGCGCGTGGTAGCACAAAAAAATCACCAATCAACTAAAGTATGTAGCGGAAAATAAATTGACACGATAATGTTTTTACGAATGGAAAAACCTACACGGCAAAAACCCCACCGGGTGATTTTAAGGTCAACACTTCCGAGAACTCACTATTATCAAAACAAGCAGTTACAAGTAAAGGAATCTCAGTACCTTATACCAACCTACAGTTGAACCTTTACCCCAATATCTAATTGGATTTGTTCTGTAGTAACAATTTCTCTATTTCAATGCACGGTTCCCAGTATGTGACTAACCAATTGCGCGGATCCGAGTACGCGACTTGATCACCAAATTGAGAAAGATGTTGGCTGCAAAGTTCTTCAGTTCATCCAAACGATGAAGATCAAGAAGATGCTTGGTCATAAAACCCTACGGTGCACAAACACAACAACTTCTTCAAGAGAAAGATGAACTAGGGTATATGTCTCCGGTTCACAATATACTTGTGAAAAACTTTTGCATTGAGTTACAGCAGCTCTGACGGCCCTTAAAATAATCCTTATATATGTTTAGGGTTGTGAAAAATGAACGCTCAACCATACACTCACGGATTAGATGAAAAACAGCTCTAAAAAACTGAGTTTCATAAACCTCAATAGATAGCCATCTATCGAGCTAGCTGTCGAGCCACGGGCTACAATAGCTTTTAAACCTCGATAGATGCTAGCTGTCAAGCTTTAATATCCAGCACTTTATTACTTGATTTTTGAACAGACTTGCATGGCTTTAACACTTGAACTTGAAACTTTGTTTCTTGAAGTATTAAACACATCCTAGATCTACCTAATTACAAGTAAAGTGCATTTTGTCAAAGGATTAGCCAACTACATAAAATATTGACATATGTTCCTAACATTGAATCACATATGTCCTAACAATCTCCCTCTTTGGCAACTCGTGACAAAACCACAACAAACAAATGAACATATGAGAGAAGTCATAAATCACTCAACTCATACTCCCTTGTTGAATACAATAAAATCTATCCTAACACAAACTCTTGAGAAACTTTGCAAGAAAAGAGTTTATGACAAGTAGACTTTGACAACCTGTATTTCTGAAACACTTTAAACAAAACCCATCAAGGCATCTTAGTGTGAAACAGAAATAATAGATTGCATACAATAAATAAGAAACGTGTATATAGAGAGAGAAAAGAAACAATACATGGAAAGATAGGTGAAAGAACATACATCAAAATATATATCAACCAAATATAAGTACAATGTATGTCACGTAGTCACAAGACCAATATACAAGATATAATGTATCTAAAATAGAAAGAAAAGAGAAAGATACATAAAGTCCTCACTACATCCCTCAAAATATAAACACTCCTCCTAACAAAAATCTCATATACTATGAGTATGACTATTCTCATATCCAAAACTACTTCCCCTTTTTGTCACGAGTGACAAAGGGTAAGTATATCAAGTAGACATCTCATCAGCATTGGAAGAGCTAGCATCATCATCCTCAGAAGCATCAGCATCAGCATCACCATCAGCATCACCATCATCTTCCTCATCCTCAAAAGCCTCTTGAGTAGGAGGAGGAGAAGCAACAAAGCCACCCATGACAGCCTATCGTCGTGCAATACGACCAACACAGATGTTCACCTGACACAACTCATCACTAAGAGTGTCGAGGTGAGCATCCATGCACACAAGCTGTGCCATGATGTCCTTGAGAGTCACTCCTCTCGTAGAAGAAGAGGAAGCAGATATGGATGGAGCTGTACAAACTGGAGGAATCGCCGTCCCGAGCCGCCTTAAATGTAGCTGCGCCTCGCTCCTTTTAACGGTAGCGGCGTCTATGACACTCATGACATGGAAGTGGTCAAAAACGAGAAAGTAGACAGAAAAGTGGCGAAGAATCCTCGTGATAGCCAAACGGAAGATGAGCTTATCATGGGTCGCCTATCCCTATACGTCTATGAGGGAAAGAATGAAATGAAAGGGGGAATTCTATAGTGAGATGTTCTAAAAGGGAAAGCAAAAATCGAGCACGGGGCTCTATAATGGAGTTATAATGAGATAAAGGATACAAAACAAAAGTTATAACCATATTAAGAAACCTAGGACCTTTAACAAAGGCCATACATGGAGTGAACTGACTATCACCCCAATCAGAGGACAGCTCACAAAAAGAAGACACTAGCTCATCTTTGGACATGATCCTCAAATGCTCACAACCGGAGTAGTCAAGATTCTCCACCCTCAGGACGTGGAGCACCTTGGATATAATATCCGATGAGACCACAATGCGTGTACCTCGAACATGAATGACAAAGAGAGGTACTGAATAATCAAATTTGTGCATGTTAGAGTAGAACTCCTGTATGATCACGGATAGACAAGTGACTGGAACGTCACACAGTGACTCCTAACCCCTACTATGAATGACAGCGGGTAGGTAAGTGTCGGAGAAGTCCGACAAAATGACTTGATGTTTTGAATGAATGCCTCGTCTAGAGAAGTTCTCTAAGAAGTCCTTTGAGAAGTCCTTTTGGGTTTCATCATCACGGAACCGAATATGAGAGGGAGTAGGATTAGAAGAAGAAGATGCCCCGGAACAAAAAGGGTTCCGGGATAGAGTGGATTTACGTTTAGGTGCCATGATGCAACTAACGTAAACAAGAGAGAGACACGCAGAAAAGCACCAATCACAATCAATGTATAAGAATATAGAGAGCGTAAGGTACGTATGCATGAAAATGCATGAGCATGTGATATGCAATAGCAAAAATATCATGGGCTCAACCCAATCCAATCCTACTAGCACACAATCATTTCAGCAAAGTAAACACACATCTAAAATGCATGAAACATTGTTACAATGCAAATGTGATGCAATGCATGATGATTTAAAGCCATTTTCACAAAGCCCATCCCAAACATTTTACAAAAACTTCATTAATTTTGAAAAACCCCAAAAATTTTCAAAAACCCCAAAGAGTTAGGTCAAATGCGTGAGATGCATGAAGAATGAAGGATTTAGGAACTTACCAGTGAAGAAATACTTGATCTAGGCCGAAAAACTCTTAAGGATGAAGTTTTGACTGAGAGAGAGAGAGAGAGAGGTTTTGGGAAGTGAAGAGTCAACAAGAGTCAAGAAAGATTGAAAGAAGTGAACCTGGTATCACGAGAATCCTATATATAGAACCTCTTAATTCTCAACAGAACAAGAGGTGTCGAGGTTTAAACTTTGACAAATGCAGCTATCAAGCAGCTATCTAATGGTGTCCACAGCAAAAAGAGCTCGATGGATTGAGGAGTTATCGAGCATTTATTGAGGAGATAGAAACTTTCTCAATGGATCGAGATGCTATCGAGATTACGATAAAAAGAAGCTGAAGAGCTCGATAGATAGCCTAGCTGTCGAAAGGTGTCGAGAAGCTGTCGAGATTGCTTTAAAAACAATTTTTCTAGAAGAGAAAAACACAGACATGAATGCAATCAAACATGCAACTCAACCAAGGATCCAAACAACATTTTAATCTCTCAAAAACATCTATCAACAAGAAAAATGTTAAGCACATAGATCCCAAAACACACACACACACACACACACACACACACACACACACACACACACACACACACACACACACACTAAACAAGTTTAACCAATTTTATATTTCAAAAACAAGTTAAGACAGTTTAGTGAGCATACATTAACACATGTATTCTTTGTGATGCCCAAATCACATTGTACCTGCACATGTATCAATAGTAGCAAAGAATATTGCGTGTTATGTGTGAAAACATCATAAGATTGCATGAGTGTCAACATGTTATGACGATTTAAAATATGAGAAAATCACTTTAACTCACACATAATCATAACTATTTGATAAGGACTATCACCTTCGAGATACATCCTATAACTCCCACATCTCCTAGAATACACGCTTGCAATCATATATAAAGCATTTTGTTCTTTTTGCTTTTATTTTTCTTTGCATATTTTCCTTTTAAGCAAACCATGCATGGGCATATATGAGAGAGAAAAGAAATACCCAATGATGTTAAGCATTTGACATTTCACTTTTGCTACGCCAAAGCACACAAATGTCATTTCATGATTGGCGTGTAACAGTGGTGAAATGGTTATTTATGCTTTTCTCTTAGGATTTTCTAGTCCTTCCTATCAAAAAGAGTGATACAAGTGTTAAGTACAAGAGATCACTTAACCTTACTCATCACAAACATGAGCCATAAAGCTCACTTGCTTAGTTGTGCATAGAGATGCTCATCTAAGCTACAAAAGATACAAACTTTAGAAAATTTTGTTTCAATGGCCATCCAAGGTACACAAGTACCAATGTACACATAGCACACACTGTTTGTGTATTTTTCAATTTTATTTAATTTTTATTTTATGAAAACAAAATAAAGCAAAACTAAAAATAGTTAAACAAAAACATGTTAAACAAATCAAAGCAATGCATAAAATTAGATGCAAATGCATGAGGAAGGAGGAGGAGGAGAAGGAGAGATCAATCCATGGTGATGACACCAATTTTTTGGCGATTAATTCAAACCATTTGCTGTCAAAAGGTTTGGTAAACAAATCAGCCTTCTGATCATCAATGTGAATAAACTCAAGAGTAAAAGTACCACCTTCGACAAGATCCCTAATGAAGTGATGTTAAATCTCTATGTGTTTAGTTCGAGAATGTTGAACCAGATTCTTAGAGATGTTGATGGCACTGGTATTGTCACAGTAGATGGTAAGATGCTCTTGACAAATACCGTAATTGTGGAGGAGTTTTTACATCCATAGAAGTTGGGTGCAACAGCTACCGGCAGCAATGTACTCAGCTTCTGCTGTGGATAATGAGATTTGCTCATCTAGGAGACAAGATTATTAGCCACATAGAAACAACCTCCCGATGTACTCTTTCTATCATCTGCATTGCCAGCCCAATCAGCGTTAGAATACCCAGCTAAGACATCATTTGTGTCCTTGCTGTACCACACACCAAAGTCGGCAGTGTTTTTGACATACTTTATGATTCTTTTCAAAGCAATCATATGAAACTCTTTGGGATTAGCCCGATATCTAGCACACACTCCCACACTGTAACTAATGTCTAGTCTACTAGCAGTAAGGTAAAGAAGATTGCCTCTCATGCTTCTATAAAGAGACGAATCTACACTTTTACCTAACAAGTCAACAGTGACTTTAACATTTGGGCTCATAGGGGTTCTAACAAAACTAGTAGATTCCAAACCAAACTTTTTCACAAGATTTTTAGCATATTTAGATTGAGATAGGAATATACCTAAATCTTGTTGACAAATTTGCAATCTAAGGAAGTGAGTTAGCTCTCCAATCATGCTCATCTAGAACTCGTCCTGCATGTGTTTTGAGAAGCTATGAGCAAGTTCATCCTTAGTTTAGCCAAAGATGATGTCATCAACATAGACTTGAGCAACTATCAACTCGCCGTTTTCCCTCTTTATGAAGAGAGTTTGATCAACTTTTCCTGTGGTGAACCCATGTGACACCAAGTATTGTGTGAGCTGATCATACCAAGCTCTAGGACTTGCTTTAACCCATAAAGTGCCTTATTGAGGTATAGTACATGATCCGAAAAGTGTGGATTAATGAATCCTTTTGGTTGAGCCACATAAACATCTTCTTTAGGCAGCCCATTCAAGAATGCAGTCTTTACGTCCATTTCATAGAGCTTGAACCTCAAGTGACATGCCAGGGCTAGGAGAATTCTGATGAACTCCATACGGGCTACTAGAGAAAATGTTTCATCATAGTCTACTTCTTCCATTTGTAAGTATCCTTGAGCTATAAGACAAGCCTTGTTGTGGATCACATTACTCTCCTCATCAGTTTTATTGCGAAATATCAACTTTGTGCTGATGATGTGCTCACCCTCTGGTCTAGGTACCAAAGTCTAGACATCATTCCTTTGAAACTGAAGCAGTTCATCATGCATAGCTTCAACCCAACTTTCATCCTGAAGAGCTTCCTCAACTTTAATGGGTTCAACCTGCGACAAGTAATAAAAATAAGACACAAAGTTAGCAACACATTTATGAACTGTACGCTTCCTTAGTATAAGTTCATTCATGTTTCCCACAATAACTTCAGGAGAATAATTCAATTTGATCTTGGAGGAATGTCCTTTCTCTTTATGGGTTTCAGAATCAGGTGACGTAGATAAGTCTGCTGAATCTTCTACAACACTTCGAGTATCTGGAGTACTAGGAGATGCGGGCTCTTGTTCAACAATTTCTTGAACTTCCCTAGGCTCGAGAGGAAGAATCTCTTTGGGGATTTCCTCAATCTCTTTGGGGATTTCCTCACTAAATTTCTCAGAACCAGAATTTGAAGAATCATCAATAACAACATTTATTGTTTCCATTACCTTCATGGTTTTTTTGTTGTATACCCGATAAGCCTTGCTTGTAGAGGAATATCCTAGATATATTCCTTCATCACTTCGGAAGTCAAATTGTTCCACATTCTCTCTATCCTTGATAATGAAACAATACTTCCAAATATTTTGAAATACTTAACATTTGGCTTCCTTCCCTTCCATAATTCATTTGGTGTCTTCTTGGTACTGGGTCTAAAATATACCTTATTAATCGTATGACAAGCAGTGTTAACGGCTTCTCCCCATAAGTTTCTAGCCACATCCTTGTTATGCAACATGGCTCTAGCCATCTCTTGAATAACCCTGTTCTTCCTTTCTACTACACCATTCTGCTGAGGAGTAATAGGAGCAGAGAATTCTTGAGATATACCTGATTTAGTACATAAGGACTCCATATATGAGTTCTCGAATTCTTTACCATGATCACTTCGAATTCGATCAATCTTTAAGCTCTTTTCATTCTGCAATCTTGTGCATAAAGCTTTAACGTGCTCAGGAGCATCAGACTTGGATTGTAGGAGAATGACCCAAATTTACTTAGTGAAATCGTCTACCACAACCATGATGTATCTCTTTCCACCAAGAGACTCAGTTCTGGTTGGACCCATAAGATCCAAATGTAGTATCTCTAATAGTCTGGATGTAGCAAATGTCTGAGTGCCCGGATGTTTAGTTTTTGTTTGATTCCCAATTTAACATGGTCCATACACCACATTACTCACTCTACTGAGCTTTGGTATCCCCAAAATTGACTCATGCTTAGATACAATTGAAAGATGTTTATAACTATCATGTCCCGTCCTTTGGTGCCATAGATCTTCATTTGGTAAGCGAATGCTATTGCACACAATATCAGCATCAGGAACCAAGCCATTACAATTGTCTAGAGTGCGAACACCAATTATGAGCTTCTTACCAGACTCATCCATGATAAGGCATTTTCCCTTTGAGAATAGTACCATGAAGTCTTAATCACATATCTAACTTATGCTCAACAGGTTCACTCTCAGACCTTCTACATATAGAACATTTACAATGTCTGACAATCCAAGTAGAGATATGATTCCCTTTCCTTTAATCTGTGACTTGCTCCCATCACCAAAAGTGACATTACCACCTTTCTTAGACTCGAAAACTTTGAAGAGAGATCGGTCTCCAGTCATGTATCTTGAGCAACCTCTGTCAAGGTACCACAAACACATGTCCATAACCTTAAAGGAAGACTTCATCATGATGCACACTTCATGCTTAGATGACAGATCAGTGGGAATGGTGTTTTCTCTCATCTGCATTTTATGAACTAAACCTTTAACTTTCACTCTTCTTAGACGAACTCTTTTGCACATTTTCATTCTGAGACAGTCTAGTTTCTTCTTTGTCAATCTGAGATCTTTTGTAATAGTCATCATAATAGAATTCAAATAACTTTTAGACTTGTATTTTATGATACAATCAAACAAGTAGGGATTAGAAAAACAAGATTTATTTGAAAACAAAGATCTCTTCAAGCCAGTTACAGCCATGACAATAGGAGTCAATGGATCACACATCAAAGATTAACCTTAATCAGAGTGTGCCTGCTCTAATACCACTTGGTAGGCCAAGAATGTATTGACCCTTTGAGATGAATTAATTGATTAATTACCCAAGTTTATTAATTAATCAAATCAACATGCAAAGTGCGTGGCAGCACAAACAAATCACCAATTAACTAAAGTATGTAGTGGAAAATAAATTGACATAGTGATTTGTTTACGAATGGGGAAAACTTACACGTCAAAAATTCCACCAAGTAATTTTAAGGTCACCACTCCCGAGAATCCACTATTATCAAAATAAGCGGTTACAAGTAAAGGAATCCCAGTACCTTATACTAACCTACAGTTGAACCCTTACCCCAATACCTATTTGGATTTATTCTGTAGTGACAATCTCTCCTTTTCAATGAACGGCTCCCAGAACGTGACTAACCAATTGCGCGGATCCTAGTACGCGACTTGATCACCAACTTGAGAAAGATGGTGGCTGCAAAGTTCTTCAATTCATCCAGACGATGAAGATCAAGAAGTTGCTTAGTCACAAAACCCTACGGTGCACAAACACAGCAACTTCTTCAAGAGAAAGATGAACTAGGGCATATGTTTCCGGTTCACAATATGCTTGTGAAAAAATTTTGCATTGAGTTGCAGCTGCTCTGACGGCCCTTAAAATAATCCTTATATATGTTTAGGGTTGTGAGAAAAGAAAGCCCAAACATACACTCACAGATTGGATGAAAAACAGCTCTGAAAAATTGAGTTTCATAAACCTCGATAGATAGCCATCTATCAAGCTAGCTGTCGAGCCACAGGCTACAGCAGCTTTTAAACCTCGATAGATGCTAACTGTCAAGCTTTAAAATCTAGCACTTCATTACTTGATTTTTGGATAGACTTGCATGGCTTTAACATTTAAACTTAAAACCTTGTTTCTTAACGTATTAAACACATCCTTGATCTATCCAATTACAAGTAAAATGCATTTTGTCAAGGGATTAGCCAACTATATAAAATATTGACATATGTTCTTAACATTGAATCACATATGTCCTAACATTGGGAACAGTTGCAAAACTCACTCACACCTAACTGTAGATTCTGTGAAGCTTTTGGACCATAATGACAATTTTTCCTAAAAACAATAACACAAGAAGATCATTATAAGCAGAAATCTTGAAATGCATATGGAGCAAGCATAATGCGATTAAGCAATAATGAATATAACAATAAAGCATAGCTTAACCAAACAAGAACAATCACTATAAATAGTGACCACAATGATCATTCACACAATGATGAACATCCGGACATGCAAGCTAATAAGTTCAATGCAAAGTATCATTTGCATGTCCAATACTCAACTAATGCAAAATACTAAGGTAGTTGAATTAAGGATACAAGACCCAACAAGGGCATAAGAGTACTAAAGATAATGCAAGCATGATCTAAAAGTACTAAAAAGATACAAAGCAAAGGTGAAGGAAAATAATATGTTTATATCGTATACAAAACATATGCAGCGAAAAATTAACGGATCTACTTCATTCGCAATAGATAACATGTGCAATGTAAATTTCAGAATATAAAAACAAGAGAGTGTACCTTGGTATGATGATTTCAAAACCAAATGAACAAAAACACTTAGGACCACTTTTAATCTTCACTCCAATTTCACTTGATGCCCAAGATGTGTGGTCTCTCAATCAGTTCTTTGTGTTTGTTCTAGAGAGAATATGTAGGAGTCTCTCTCTTTCACTTATATGAACATACAAACCATTTCATTCTAATATAAAATTCTATATGTTTCTCTCCACATAACTGATTATCTAATTAGGTTAGCCTTTTGGGCCTTCCTAATTGGGCTTTAGTGTGTGGCTTGGAGTGGGACCAAAAGGGAACAAATAAGACACTAGCTCCAATGGGCTTTGAGCTTTTCTGTCAACTCTTGACAAGTCCAAAGTTACCATTAATTATATTTAATACCACTATATAAATATAATTGCACTCTAGGCCTTATTAATAAATTATATCCCAAGACTTTATTATACATGCAACCCCTTCATAAAATATTCGTAGTAATATAAAGTCATGAATATAGACTGCCACTTTGTAAACTACTACATCCTAATCCTTGAGTATTCAATTTAATCCTTTTAAGTTATTCATCATATATTTATGAAATCTAATTTCATAAATATATACTTTAGTATTACTAAAGTGGTTAGGCCTAGCTCTCTGAATAACTGAACCCATTAAACTTATCTCAAGAGAATATTTTATATCTCCGTTAAGAGACTATGAATTACATCTTGAGAATATATGTTCCATCAACACTAAATATGGCTGCCCAACATACTGAGGTTTTGACCGTTACTTTAGATCTCACTCCTGATATATTAAAGCAACCTACATTTCATGATTATGTCTATTATTCTCTCAGGATTAAGAGTTCATGTGAATAGAAGTCGTGAGATTTATTATTCAATTGACAGTCGTTAGGAGAATAATAAATCTCACAGTGGTTCAGTTCAATATGTCTTAACTCTTAAAACATATCAGCTAGAAGTCTCCACTTTCATGATCAAGACAAATCATCTTAGTTAATATGTTATAGTCTTCGCAGATGAAATGCCCAATTTCATCACCGACTACGAACTATAATTCTGAGTTTACAAAGAACTTGTGATTTATATCTTCTGTGACTTTTCACATAAATCACATACTATGCATCTCATGGACTATATGATAATGTCTGAATATTCATGTTATCATTATTTTAGATAAGAATAAAACAACTTTATTAATCATAATATTAAGTCATACATCATTTAATACATAATTTCATACATAATATCATACATAGCATCATACAATAGGATTTAAGGGCACTTATCCCAACAAAAGGTACATAATAAAACATATTTTAAATAGCTAAAACATTCAAGCATTCATAACACACCATATCAAAGTATTATTAAAAACAAGTACTAAAGTCATAAAGTACTTAAAAACCAAAGTACTAAAACCATAAAGTACTAAAAATAAGTGCCATGAAAACCCATAATAAAAACTAAAAACATAAAAGCTATAAAAACTTGAAAAAGTTCTCCCCTTCAAGATAAGGCTCCCCCTCAAGAGCTACTCCATACTACTCCCCCTTTTTGACCAGAATGGCCAAAAGGCTAAGGCTGGTTCGTGAAGCTATCAAACTTGGCTATGAGCTAGTTGATTTGGTCTTGAATGGTGGTTAGCCTGTCGGAGTGCTCAGTTTGGATTTCTCCTAAGCCGTCAATTCTCTCAAAAATGATCTGAAAAGCATCTGGAGACATTGATGAAGACGATGAGGCTCTATTGCTTCCTCTACCACCACCTCTTTGTGAAGAAGATGGTTGTGCTTCTGCTTTAGTCTCGGTGTCCATAGGATGGTTTTGTTCAGGATCAGCCGCTTCCTTATCACCCGGAAGGTGAACTTTGCTCCTTGTAACTGTCTGAGCATTGATAACAGGAGGTACTGGCATTAGGCTTTTGTCCTGTGGAGTCTCCATACCTTTTTCATAGAGGATGCTCATGATTAGACTAGGGAGAACAAGCTTTGGCCTTGAGGTTTTCCTTGTTGCATCGGCAATGATTAAGAATGCATGAGCACCGATGTCAATGTAGATATTCTCCCAAAGCTCCATGAGGAAGATGGCTTTAGCATTGTTGATGGTGGTCATCTTCCTTACCAGATAGAGGTTGAACAACATGATGTAGGTAAGGCATCGCCAATCTAGTGGGAAGGCGTTTGTGTTGAGACATTTTCCTTCCCTAATACCACCAATATGGGATTAAACCGTCTCTATGGAGAGCATTCTGTCCTTGAAAGGAGTGAAGTCATGATCTATGTCTCCATGTCCAAGAACATCATCAATGTCCCCCACTTCAAGATTGAATTTATGGCCTCTAACCCAATAGTCTAGGTAATCCTCTCGTACTATGGCATTGGTGTAGAATTCCTGAATCAGTGGTTCACAAACCTCGAGAAGATCACTAAGAAACTTTTCCCAACCTCTTTCTTCAAAACAGCTTGGGAAAAGTAGTCCTTTAGATCCACAAACTGCTCTTGAATGATTGGAGCTTTCTCAAAGTACTGGTTATATCACTCAAAATGTTGGGTGGAGCAACACCGGGTCTCATCAATGCATTTCATCTTTTCACCACACTGAGCAATGGTTTTCCTTAGAGCCATCTATAAAACAAAACAGCAAATATCACAAAACAGAGCACAAAATATGGTAACAAACTTGATTAGTAACAAGTACCCTAAAACAATAAACTTTGAATTAAAACCCTAAAAACTAGAATTTAAAGAGTAATTAAAAAAAAATTGACATGTGAAAACATAAAACATCAAAACATTATAGAATCATGGCATTAAGCACTAAACATGACAAAGTGTGTGTGTGTGTGTGTGTGTGTGTGTGTGTGTGTGTGTGTGGGCATCATATGCAAAAGTGTGCAAATTAGGGCAAAGTGTAAAAACACATAATCATTTAATGTTTCAAAATCAAAGAAACATGATTATCCATACAACCTTTGTATTCAATGGAATCCAAAGAGACACACAAAACATCGAAAAGACATTTTATCATGAACATGGTATGCACAACTTAACACAAAACATAGTACAATGCATAAAAATGAAAAACATACATGTAACATGTAGAATAAGCATAATACCAACAAAATCCATATATCAAACTCATCAAAACATCAACAAAACCATATTCAACAACCATATTTCCATATCTCAACATATACACAAAATCCAAGAAAACTAGGGCTAGAAACTTGAAATACATTGAAAAAAAGAGAAAACTCATACCTTTTCTTGAAGATTAATGAAGAAAATGGAGGTTTGGGGAGAGGGAGAGGCGGATAAGACAAGGTGTGTGCACGTGATGCAAAAGAAAGCTGAAAAGTTTTTGAAAACTGTCTGAGATTTAACCTTATTTGTGCAAAACACGCAATTTTCACAACTCAACTGACCCGCGAGCAAGTCACCAAAATCCGTTGAAAAAAATTTTGAAAATTTTGTTTAAGTCTTTTTTGTGACTAGAAGGTCCACTCGCGAGTGAGTCGCGAAACCTTCTATATAAGCTCGTGACTAGAGCTTCCACTCATGACCAAGTCTCCAAAATGAGTCACGAAAATGGCAAAACCCAGAAATTTTGAAAAATTTTCTTAAGTGTTTTTCACAACTAGGGGACTCACTCGCCAAAGAGTCGCAAGAGCTTCTGAGTAAGCTAGTGACTGGTATGACCCGCGAGTGAGTCACAAAAATAGAGTTGTAAAACTTTTTGGATTTTTTGAACTTTTTCAAAACAAAACACTTTCCAAAAACAACTAAAAATACTCAAAAATATTTTTGTGTTTGATCAACATAAGATTGAGTATGTACACCACATTTAATCAAGTACAATCACACAAATAAATAAGGCATTCATTGAACATAGACATGTGTATGGGTACCAAATGTGAGATAATCCTTAGTCTAATGTGAAGCTTCAGTGATCAATTCAACTAAGATATACACAATTAGCACTATGTAAAGTGACCAATCTCAATTATAGAAATATGCATATATGACCTCTCACAAAAATTGATTACATAACATTGAAGCATTTATTTTGGCTTCTTTCATTACATTTGATTATTTAAGAGCAAAACATCTCATTTTGAGATCGATGCCTGAAATTTTTGATATTTCAATTTTGAGAGTAAGTCTTTGGCTTCTTAGGCATCATACATTTTCATTACAAGTCGCTTTCCCTTTTTCCTAGTCAAATACTAGTATGTGTGATGGCTTTTGCAGCTCATTATCTCTTTTTGAAATTTGACATTTGTTTAGCTATAAGCAAAAACATAAAAGAGTGGCAAGATATATAAGCACAAGTCTATGCATGTCTCAAGATCAACAAAATCATTGGTTAATCATACATGACAAGTTTGAAGATCTATTTACAACAATCATATAGATGTCAAAATTTTCCCCACAAAGATATGAGTGCATAAAGAACAAGCTAAGCTCGTAAATGTACAAAGTCATTTGTACGAAGGTATATGGCAAAACATGCGAGTGACAAAACACAATAATGCCAATCAAACTTTTTGGATTTTCTTCTTTTTATGTGTTTTTGGATTTTTGACACAAAACAAGTAAAGATTGATAAAAAAGAACAAACATTCAAAGCTTTTAAAACAAAACAAAAACAGTAAAAACATGCTAGAATGAAAACATAAGCAAACAATCAAACAATGTCACAACATATCGAAAGAATTAATGCATGGACATGTTCTAATGCTTATGCATGTGTACCCTTCTTCACCCACACGGCATGTGCATTTGGGGTGATATCCTTAGAGGAATGGGTACTTGAGTTGTGATTCTCAAACCTTAGAGTAAAGTTTGCCAAACAATAAGTGATGGTGTCTATTATCTTCATCACATCACCAATACTGGGATCAACTTCTCGCCTTTTTAACTGCTTGTGGTTCCCCTTGCCATTTCCTTGTCCTCTTGGCCTTTGAGAACTCACATTCTTCAATGCTTGAAACTTATGGCAATTTGGCCTAGTATGTCCTCAGATTCCACAATGGTGGCAAAAATGTTGTGTTTGAGGACCTCTTTATGACTTCAATAGAGAATTCTCTTTTGCCTTGGGTTTGGCCATAAATAGGTTTAGAGGTTTTGTTAAGACCTTTTGTGCAACCACATTTGGCTTCTTCTCAACTTTCACACTTTCAACAAGAGGGGTTGTAATCACTGGTTCCATGGCTTTAACAAACTTCTGCTCCTTGGGCACATTGGCGTTTAAGCTACTTTCACCGGTATATCCCAAGCCACTTCTATCGGAAGAGGGCTTCTGATAAGCAAGCGCCTCATCAAGTTTCTTTGAAGCAACCCGCTCCACTTTTGCATTAGCTTGAATGACTTCAAGCTTAAGAAACTTTATCCGAGATTAGGCATTAGTTAGTTCTTCATTCATCACCTTAACTTCGCATTTTGTCTCTTTATACCTTATGAGTATGTTCTTGTAATCTTGTTCAGCTTTCTTCATTTTTCTAATGGCTGCTTTAGCCACTCTAGCATACTTTCCGGTCTTCTCAAGAAGAGAATCATAGGATTCTTGCAATCCCTTTACTCTTTCATCTTCATTATCGGATTCCTCCTCAATCCCCATAGACTCCACTTTGGTGTGCTCATTGAGCTCTTCCACTAGAGTGCTCAAATCTTCCAAAGAGTCCACGGGAGTAATAGCCATAAATGCGGAGTAGTTTCATTCTTCGTCATAACTTTCTTCTGAATCCAAATTGGAGCTATCCGAGTCAATAAGGGCAGTAGCAAAGACTTTACCCTTTGCCTTCAAATAAGCGGGGCATTCTTTCTTCATATGCTCATGCCCTATGCACTTATAGCACATGACCACTTGAGATGAAGAAGAATCTTTGGAATCCTTCTTCTTGAAGTCTTTCTTATCCTTCTTGAAATTTGAGAATTTCCCCTTCTTAAAAAACTTCCCATGCTTCTTGAATTTCAAGAACTTACAATGTTCTTAGCAAGGTACGCCACTTCCTTTTCATCCTCATCTGAGGAGTCTTGAGCTTCCACTCTCTCATTGATTGTCTTGAGAGCAAAATATTTGCTCTTCCTTTGTGATGATAGAGATAGCTCATAAGTTTGAAAAGAATCGATAAGTTCTTGAATTTTAATCTCATCAAGGTCTTTGCTCTCTTCAATGGTGGTAACCTTAGCACTGGAGCTCTCTGGAAACGATCGTAGGATCTTCCTCACAACCTTGGAGTCCACAGTCTTTTCTCCCAAGTAGAATTTACCAATCATCACTTCATTTAGCTTCCCACAGAAGGAGTTGAACGACTCATCTTCATTCATCTTTAGGGTGAGCATTTGTAACTTGGTGTCCTTCACCTTTTTGGTGCCTTCATTTGTGGTCTCCAAAATTTCCCATGCCTTATTGGCGATTGTAACATGCGAAATCCTGTGGAATTCATCGAGTGAGACACCACAAAAAATAGCATTTAAAGCTTTACTATTAGCATTAGCCGCTGCAAAGGTTGCCTTATCCCATTCGAATTTGGCTACCTTCGGCCTAGCCCTTCCATTCTCAATCGCATCTCATACGCTCTCATCAAAAGAGCACAAGAATGCATGCATTCGCACTTTCCAAAAGGCGTAATTGCTCCTATAAAAGAAGGGAGGTGCATTTAGGGATTATTACCCAACTCTCCCTTCTCAAAATCACATGGCACAAAAGGACCAACAGCAAACACAGGAGGCATCCCCTCAACTACTTTTCCACCATTAAGCAACTCTAGTGACGGTGTTTCAAATCCCTCAAAGGTATTGATCAAAACCCCATTTGACTTGGTAACTTTGGGACTGTCTACCTTGAATATATTTGCAAAAATATTATTTGGTATAAGAAGCAAAGGAGGAATTGAAGATCTGGGTATTGAAGGAAGGCCTGGAATTTCAACATCACCAAGCATAGCAAGATCATCATCACCAACTTTGGATGCATAAATATGGAAGTATGAAAAGAAGGATGACATTTTAGCTGATGAAGTGAAAAAAATGTAGTTAGGAAGATGTAAGCTTTCAGTATCAAGAATAACAGAGGAAATCAAAGTCACATCACATACAAGAGCATGAAGTGGTGGTGAAAGTGAAGCAAGGAGAGGAGACAAGAGATGAGCTGAGCGACGAATCATTTCAAAATGAAGAAAAAAGGGGGTCAGTGGAGTTGGCAGTGGTGTGATCCAAAGGGAGAAGATTGAATTTCACTTGGTTGACTTGAAAGAAAGTAGTGAGGAAGTGAATGATTAGCTTGGACTCAGAAAGTGAGACAATTGGGTGGGTGGTGATGAGGGTGACAGTGTAATGGTGGTGAACAAGTTGTGTAGTGAGTCTAAGGAAGGGTGTGAGATGGCCCATGCCAACACTTGGGAGAAGAGCTACATGAGGTTGAGGATGAGGATGTAGAAGATCATCACAAGCTGACATGTTTGGCAGAGCAGTGGAGGTAATCTAAACTCCAGAGGATGAAACTTTAAAAGAGCGAGTCAACTCTCAAGGCTAATTATTAATGCACACTCAAGGCAAGTGCTACAGATTTACCTACCCATTCTGTCCTACATATCTGCTAGTGCTATAGCGTACCAACACTCTATTATTTTGAGAACTTTTAATTAACTTACCCCGCTCCAGTTTCATCACTCATGAGAGGGAGATACAATCATACAAGTCTTCCAAGTACAAATATAACTATCCTCTACAATAATTGGCAAAAGCACGGGCATAACCACAATATATTCACACTTCAGAGAACAACCAACACACTGACTAATAACAATTAGCATCCCATGCAGAATATATATCTCTCATTCAGAAATTGATTATACAAAATTGAGTAATGGCACAAATTCCAGATCGAGGAGGAACTTGGGAACTGATTTATAATCAAGTGAAGAATGGTTGTTGGTTAGCAATTAAAAAAGGAAGGTCACCGATCCTTCAATTTGATCACCCGTGCCGTGTGTGTGCGCGTTTTCATGCACAGCATATGAGCCTATTGTATAGATATATTAATTCTAAAAAGTCACATGGAATGAACAATTCACCGTAAACAATACCATTAACCGCTTTAAGTTCAATGCTTTTCTTTTTCTTTTTTATGATCTCCAGATGGCACAAATTCCACATGTTTGCTGAAATTCTACTTACTAAGCTCCGCTATCATTGATTTAATCAAACTGCAAGTTAACTCTACCTAAATATAGCTAGCAACATAGTCCCTGTTATGATTAAATCAAGAAAATTTTATAGATCCTTCAATTGTCTCTATAGGCTCTTGATGACTATGATGATGATTGTTTACATGTTTGTACAGTGAATTTCACACTTTTTGCATGACTTAATAGGAATTTAACCATAGTACAATTCTTCAACAAAGCACACTTCAGCCTCACCTAAGGATTCCCCCTTCTAATCTGCTAATTATTCTGAAGTTTATCCTTCTAGCATGGCCTTGGCAGCATCAATTAGAATAGGCCTAAAATCAGCTGAAGCTCGACCAAGCACAATGTTTCCTTCCTTGTCTTCCACATCAACATCTGCTCCATGCCTTATTAAAAGTAGAGCTACCTGTCAAACAAACACAAATCAAAATTTATCAGGGAAGAAAAAATTGCTTTAATGCATTCTAACACATATCTGCTACATGATTTTTAAAATATCTTTTGTGATGCATTATATATATATATATATATATATTCTCATTTGTTAGGACATATGTGATTCACTTGTTAAAAACATATGTCGCTATTTTATGTAATTGATTATTCCTTTGACAAAATGCACTTTACTTATATTTGGGTAGATCTAGGATGCGTTTAATACTTCAAGAAACTGTGTTTCAAGATCAAGTGTTAAAGCCATGCAAGTCTGTCCATGATTCAAGTCTGAAGGTGCCTGTCATTAAAGATCGACAGCTAGCCATCTATTGAGCTTGAAGAGCTGTTCTAGCCCCGTGGCTCGACAGGTAGCTATTTGTCGAGGTTTATGAAAAACAGAAGTTCAGATTTGTTTTGACTCCAATCCATGATTGTATGTTTGGGCTATCTTTTCTCACAACCCTAAACATATATAAAGATTATTTTAAGGGTCGTATTAGGTTGTACAGCCAAGACAAAAATTGCACAAGAGCATAATTCCTTAAGGATGACCAGAAACCTAGTTTGCCCTAGTTCTTGAAGAAGCTTCTATGTTTGTACACCATTAGGTTTTGTAACCAAGCAACTTCATGATCTCTAAGTGTTGAAGAATAGAAGAACTTTGCAGCCAACATCTCTCTCTAGTTGGTGATTGAAGTCGCGTACTGGGATCCGCGCAATTAATTAGTCACGTACTTGGAGTCATGCATTGAAAAGAAGAGATTATCACTATATAACTAGTCCAATTGGGTATTGGGGTAATGGTTCAACTTTAGGTTGGTATAAGGTACTGAGATTCCTTTACTTGTAACCGCTTGTTTTGATAATAGTGGATTCTCGGGAGTGGTGACCTTAAAATCACCCGGTGGGGTTTTAGCCGTGTTGGTTTTCCCCATTCGTAAACAAATCACCGTGTTATTTATTTTCCGCTACATACTTAGTCTAATTGGTGATTTGTTTGTGCTACCACGTATTTGCATATTAAATTGATTAATTAATAAACTTGACTAATTAATCAATTAATTCATCACAAAGGGTCAATACTTTTTTGGCCTATTAAGTGGTATCAGAGTAGGCACACTCTGATTAGGTTTACTCTTTGTGTGTGATCCATTGACTCCTGTTTGTCATGGATAGAGGACAGTCTCTTATCATACCTCCTTTATTTAATGGCACTAATTATGCATACTGGAAAGTACGCATGAGAGCTTTCTTACAATCATTAGATGAGAAGGTGTGGCATGCTGTAGAGATTGGCTGGACTAAGCCAAAGGAAGTACCTGCCAATTGGGATGATACTAAGATCAAGGCGGCAAACTTCAAAAGCAAAGCATTGAATGCCATATTCAGTGCGGTCACCAATGAGGAGTTCAAGAAGATATCCTCTACTGAAACTGCCAGGGAATGATGGACCATCCTCCAGACAACCTATGAAGGAACGAAGGCTGTCAAGGATTCAAAGTTGTAGAGACTTACTACAAGTTTTGAAGAAATCAAAATGGAGGAGGATGAGTCGTTTGATGAGTTCTATGCCAAGCTTAAGGATATAGTGAACTCAGCTTTTAATCTTGAGGAGACAATTCCTAAACCCAAGATTGTGAGAAAGGTGCTCAGATCTCTGCCCAAGAGATTCCATGCTAAGATCACTACCATTAAGGAATCAAAAGATATTAATAAAATTCCTTTAACGGAGCTAGTTGGCAATCTACAGACCTATGAGTTGGGTTTGTCCAGAATTGGGAAGTCAAGCAAGAGCAAGAGCATGGCACTGAAGGCCAAAAACAGTGACACAGATGAGTCGTCAGACGATGAGGACTCTAAGATGAAGTCCTACATTACCCAATAGTTTAAGAAGTTCATGAAAAATGCTAATGCAAAGAGCTTTGATAAGGACTGTAGACAGTCAAGTTCTTCTCAGTCTAAGAGCCAAGACAAAGGGAAGAAAGATTCAAAGGATGGCGGTCAGTACACTGTTCTCGCAAGACCAAAGTGTTTTGAGTGTCAAGAGTTCGGTCATATGAAACAAGAGTGCCCCACCTATCTTAAGACCATCGGCAAGAGTAAGGCACTTGCTACTACACTAAGCGACACCGAGCCTAAAAGTGATTCCGACAATGAGGATGAGGGAATCTTAAATGCCTTCACTACCACAGTCAATCCTACTGAGGGGATTGTTGAAAATCTGGATGAAGAAGAAGAATTAGTGGAGTCCAAGTTTGAGAAGATGGATAAACAAGATGATATCCACACAGCCTATGCAAAGTTATACAAAGTGTCCGAAAAGCATGAGAAGTTGTATAGGCTAGCCACCAAAATACTCAGTGTTGTGGAGCTTGAACGTGAAGAACTCTCCATAAAGTTTGATGAAGCAAATCAGACTATTGAATCACTTAGGTTCAAAAACAATTTCTTGGCTAAGAAGACCAAGAAACTTAAAGCGGAGCTGTTTCAAGTCAGAGCTCAATTAGAGAGGACTTCAAGTGCAAAACTTGACGAAATGCTCAGTATTTAGAAATTTGCTTTCGATCGAATCAGTTTAGGGTATGATTTCTCTTTTCCTAGTATTGCTTCTACTAGTACTACTGTTTTTGTTCCTCCTGCTAATAATGTTGAAATTGAGAACATTAACATTAAAAATGAATTAACTAGTAAGAACATAGACAATGATAAGTCCATCTTAGGAGCACCCCCTAAACTTGCTAAGAATGAGACTAACAACCTTAGGGCTAAGAAGGCTAACTCTCAAAAGCCGAAACAAAAGAAGCAGCATCTCTGTCATCACTGTGGTGCAGCCGGTCACACTCGACCAAATTGCTATAAGTGGTTGGCCACTCAACAGAGCAATGGCATGATAGCATCAGGAACCCAGAATCAGTTTTCACCCTCTTTTGCTCCCCTTGGAGATCTTCTCAAAGCCCTCATGTTCCTTTCAAACTTGAACGGTTTTAATTCTTCCCCCTCACCTCTGATTCAAGGGTTCACTCAAAGGAAAGGTTCTTCCAAGGTGTGGAAGGAAAAACGAACTAAGTGATTCTATCACTTTCTCTCTCTCTCTCTCCCCTTCTAGTTTTTGTTTGCATTATTTGTGTGTTTTGCTTTCAAGTTTTGAGTCAGTCTAGTTTTATGCATTACTATGTTTTGTTTAACATGTTTTTTTTTTTGTGTTATTTTTCAGTTTTTGCTTTGTTTTTTGTTTTTCAAAGAAAATTGAAAAATCAGAAAAATACAAAAACAGTGTGTGTATGTGTACATTGGTACTTGTGTACTTTGGATGACCATTGAAACAAAGTTTTCTAAACTTTGTATCTTTTATAGTTTAGATGAGCATCTCTATGCACAACTAAGCAAGTGAGCTTTGTGGCTCATGTTTGTGATGAGTAAGATTAAGTTATCTCTTGTACTTAACACTCGTATCACTCTTTTTGATGGGTAGGACTAGAAAATCCTAAGGGTGCGTTCGTTTGGAAGGAAAACAGGAAGGATGGAAAATAGAGGATGGAAAATAGGGTGGAAAATACTGTTTTCCACTGTTCGTTTGGGGAAGGAAAATAGGGAGGATGGAAAACTGGAGAGAAAGTTTTCTCTCCGGGCCCACTTTTTTTTTCCTTCCAAATCGGAAGGAAAATATGGAGAGAAAAGTTCTATTGCAGCACTTTTACAAAAATACCCTCTTTCCACCTATTTTTTTCAACGTTTTTTTTTTTCTTCTTTTTTTTTTCTTTTTTTTTTTCCTTTCAACGTTAACCTGAAAATTTTTTTTTTTTTTTTTTTCAATCGTTAACAGCAATATTGTTAACGTTGTTCACTGAACAACGTGAACAACAATATTGTTCACGTTGTTCACTGAACAACGTGAACAACGTTAACAATGTTAACATTGTTAACATTGTAACAACATTTTTTCTTTCAAAGTTTTTTTTTTTTTTTTTTTTTTTTTCACTAAATAACGTTGTTCACTGAAACAACGTTGGTCTTTTTTTTTTTTTTTTCTTCAACCTTTTTTTTTTTTTCAATGTGACTTGATCTAATTTTTACATTATAATAACATAAATTTATATATATGATGTGATAAATTTTATATTATTTAATAATTAAAAATAAATCTATTTCTTACATATTATGTAACAAGGGTATAATAGTCAATTTATATAAATTACATTTTCCATCCTTTCCTTTTTCTCTCCAACCGAACACAAAAGTTTTTCATCCTCCCACTTTTCCACTCTCCCAACCGAACACACAAGAGGGAAAACTAAATATTTTCCATCCTCCCACTTTTCCATCCTTCCACAATTTTCCATCCTCTCACTTTTTCACTCCTCCAACCGAACGGACCCTAAGAGAAAGACATAAATAACCATCTCACCATTGTTGCCCGCCAATCATGAAATAAGATTTGTATGCTTCAGCATAGCAAAAGTGCAATGTCAAGTGCTTGTCATAATTGGGTATTTCTTTTCTCTCTCTTATATGCCCATGCATGATATGCTAAATAAAAACAAAAATAAGCAAAGAAAAATCAAAAGAAAAAGGATCAAAAATGCTTTATATGATTGAAAGTATGTATTCTAGGAGATGCGAGAGTTATAGGATGTACCTCAAAGGTGATAGTCTCCATCAAACTGTTATGATTGTGTGTGAGTTAAAGTGATTTTCTCATATCTCTCAAATCGTCATAACATGTATACACTTATGTAATCTTGCGATGTTTTTTACACACAATACGCAATATTCTTTGCTACTCTTGATACATGTGCAGGTACAATGTGATTTGGTCATCACAAGTTTTACATGTGTTAATGTATGCTCACTAAACTATTTTGATTTATTTTTAAAATATAAAATTGGTTAGACTCGTTTAGTGTGTGTGTGTGTGTGTGTGTGTGTGTGTGTTTTTTTGGGATCATTGTGATTAAAATTGTTGTTGAGAGATGATTTTGAGAGTTCAAAATGTTGTTTGGATCCTTGGTTGAGTTGCATGCTTGATTGCATTCATGTCTGTGTTTTTCTTCATGTCTGTGTTTTTCACTTCTTGAAAAACTGTTTTTAAGCAATCTCGACAACCCCTCGACACCTCCTCGATACTTGGCTATCTATCGAGATCTCAAGCTGTTTTTTATCACAATCTCGACGCCTCTCAACAACTAGGTGGATCGATCGAGATTCTTTCTGGATCCTCGATAGCTCCTCGACAACTGGTGGATCGATCGAGATTCTAAATCATTCTAATGCACTGTTCCTCGATAGCTTCTTGACAGCTTCATTTGTTGACGCCTATTATTCTCGACACTTCCCCGACACCTGGCTCGACACCTCTCGACACCTTTATTTGTCGAGAATTACTGAACGCCTATATATAGGCTTTGCGCAATCCGGTTTTCATTTCTCTCAGTCTCTCTCAATCTGTCCGAGCTCTCTCTCATCCCTAAACCTCTTTTACTCACATTCAACCTCTTCCTCAAGGTTTCATCAATCTTACTCAAGTTTTTCTTCACTTGGTAAGCTTTTAATCCTTCATTTTCATGCATTTCATGTTTTGAAACCTAGGTTTTGAGGTTTGTGAAAATTTTTGGAGTTTTTCAAAATTGATGAGTTATTGTTGACATTTTGGGATGGGTTTTTGCTTAAATGAGTTTAAAATCTCATACATTGCATCACATAAGCATTATAATAGTATTATTATGCATTTAGATGTGTGCAACTTGATTGTGTGCTGTTAGGATTGGATTGGGCTGAGCCCATGATGCTTTTATGTTGCATGTCACATGTTCATGCATTCCCATGCATACGTTATTACTCTTCAATATTTCTTGATATATTTGAATTGTATTTGGGGCTTTTCTAATTGTCTCTTTCTCTCACTCTCTCTTCTGTTTACGTTAATGCGTCAATGGCACCAAAACATAAGTCTGCTCCGTCCCAAAACCCTTTTCATTCTAAGGCCTCTTCATCTTCTGATCCTACCCCTTCCTCTGTTTGGTTCCGTGATGAGGATGCCTGAAAGGACTTCTCGGAGAACTTCTCTAAACGAGGTATTCATTCAGAACGCCGAGTCACCGAAGTTGGTATCCAATGTACTCCGTGTCTCGAGGGTAAAGCATCCTGACTACCCCGGTTGTAAGCATATGAGGACTATTTCCAAAGACGAGATGATCTCTACTTTCTATGAGCACCCTTCTGATTGAGGTGAGCTTTAGTTTACACCATGCAGGCCTTTTGCTAAAGGTCCTAGATTCTTGAACATGGTGATGACTTTTTTTTTTGCACCCACTCTCTCACTACAACTCTATCACAGAGCCTCGTGCTCAATTTTTGTTGTCCCTTCTAGAGCACCTCACTATAGATTTTCCTTCACATTTCATTCTTTCTATCTTAGATGTCTATAAGAATACAAGTACCCGTGAAAAGCTCATTTTCCCTTCAGCTATCACGTGGATTTTGAGCCATTTTTCTATTCCTTTTCCCTCTTCCGACCACTTCACCATCATGTGTGCCATTGATGCTGCTGTCGTTAAACGTAGCGAGGTGGTCCGATGTGGTAGCTCCTCCCGCTCCTTCAGCTCTATCTACCTCCGCTCCTTCTACTTCAGCAGGAGGTGTGACTCTTGACGCAATCATGGCGCAAATTCAGTGCATGGATGCTCGCCTTGATGCACTCACTGATAAGTTGTGTCAGGTGAACACCTATGTTGGCCGTATTGCTAGACGGCAGGCTCGCTTTAATGGCTTCGTTGAGTCTCCATCTCCTTCTCCAGAGACATCTGAGGACGGTGACTCCAACGACGATGAGGATGACGATGATGGAGATGCTATCTCTTCTGGTTCAGATGAGATGTCTACTTGACACTCTTCCCTTTGTCACTTGTGACAAAAATGGGGAGTAGTTTTGGTTTATGAGAGTAGTCATACTTAGGGGGAGAGTTAGTATAGGTATAGGAACATTTTTGTTAAGGGGAAAGTGCACATTGAGAGATGTAGTGAGGATTTTATGTATCTTTTCTTTTCTTTCTATTTTTAGATACATTGTTCATGTACCTTAGGTCTTGTGACCATTATTGACATACATTGTACTTATTCTCTTTATATGATGATGTATGTTTTCTTTCACCTATCCTTATATGTGTTGTTTCTTTTCTCTTTTTATGCACATGCTTCTTATTACTTGTGTGCAATATATTATTTCTGTTTCACACAAAGATGTCTTGATGAGTTTTGTTTAAAATGTTTCAGAAATATAGGTTGTCAAAGTCTTTCTTGCCATAGACTTTCTTCTTGCAAAGTTTTTCAAGAGTTTG
Source organism: Lithocarpus polystachyus (assembly GCA_033629205.1). Taxonomy (NCBI): domain Eukaryota; kingdom Viridiplantae; phylum Streptophyta; class Magnoliopsida; order Fagales; family Fagaceae; genus Lithocarpus; species Lithocarpus polystachyus. The sequence goes on from CM066164.1 coordinate 84,562,942, forward strand.
TGTTAGGATAGATTTTATTGTATTCAACAAGTGAGTATGAGTTGAGTGATTTATGATTTATTTGTTGTGGTTTTGTCATGGATTGCCAAAGGGGGAGATTGTTAGGACAGGACATATGTGATTCACTTGTTAGAAACATATGTCACTACTTTATATAATTGGCTAATCCTTTGACAAAACGCACTTTGGTTGTATTTGGGTAGATCTAGGATGTGTTTAATACTTCAAGAAACCGTGTTTCAAGATCAAGTGTTAAAGCCATGCAAGTCTGTTCAAGATTCAAGTCTGAAAAGTGTCTGTCATTAAAGCTTGACAGCTAACTCAATAGCTAGCTCGACAGCTAGCCATCTATCGAGCTTGAAGAGCTATTCCAACCCCGTGGCTCGACAGCTATCTCGACAGCTAGCTATCTGTCGAGGTTTATGAAAAACAGAATTTCAGATCTGTTTTGACTCCAATTTGTGATTGTATGTTTGGGCTTTCTTTTCTCACAACCCTAAACATACATAAGGATTATTTTAAGGGCCGTATTAGGTTGCAGAAGCAAGAGAAAAATTGTACAAGAGCATAATTTCTCAAGTGTGACCAGAAACTCAGTTTGCCCTAGTTCTTGAAGAAGCTGCTGTGGTTGTACACCATAGGGTTTTGTAACCAAGCAACTTCATGATCTTCAAGTGTTGAAGAACAGAAGAACTTTGCAGCCAACATCTCTCTCTAGTTGGTAATTGAAGTTGCGTACTGGGATCCGCGCAATTGGTTAGTCACGTACTTGGAGCCATGCATTGTAAATAGTGGTACTGGGATTGGGGTAAGGATTCAACTGTAGGTTAGTATAAGCTACTGGGATTCCTTTACTTATACCCGCCTATTTTGATAATAGTGGATTCTCGGGAGTGGTGACCTTAAAGTCACCCGGTGGGGTTTTTGCCGTGTTGGTTTTTCCCATTCGTAAACAAATCACCGTATTATTTATTTTCCGCTGCATACTTAGTCTAATTGGTGATTTGTTTTTGCTACCATGTATTTGCATGTTAAATTGATTAATTAATAAACTTGGCTAATTAATCAATTAATTCATCCCAAGGGGTCAATACTTTTTTGGCCTATCATCATTTTATTAATATATGAGGATATCCTGTAGTGGTTCTGGGAGGATCTGTGGTACCGGGCCAAACATATCCCACCAATGCAGGAACTAAGTTGGAACTGGGCATTCGAACTTCTTATCAAACATGATGAACCAGGAGTGATCAAACTTCTTATTTTGATAAAAAAGTACTTTTTCAAATGCATCCATGTAATCATGGTAATTGTAATGGAGATCTGAACCTGTGATGGACTTAAGTCCCCTGAGAGTTCTTAGCTGAGAGGGGTGTTGGCCCCAATCTTTGCTGCTAATGATACCTGTGAAGATGAACTTGTGATAGAGGACTACTGAGGGGTCCGCTTTGTTCATGATATTTTCTATCCTGGCAGACTCTTCCTCAATGAGGATTTGCCTGTAATACTTGATGTTTTTCTCCGGATGCTTTGGGAGAAAATGCCATCCTTCTGGGAATACTTCCATAGCTAGGGCAAGAGGATCTTTTATATGAACTATGTGGGGTTCAATATAAGAGATGTGCTGAATGTATGGCTTCTTGAAATAAGGTGACCTATTTTTCCTGGACACTGGTTGGGATGATTTTTGGGACTGAAGGGGGCCAAAAGGATCATCGACTGTGTAGGGGGTGACTTGCCTAGGGGCTGGGGAGGCTAAGGCTGAGCTATAACTGGGTTGTACTGGCCTGTTATAGTTAGGTCTGGGGATGGTGGATGTAACATAACGGCTAGAGACTGAAACTGAGGATGCTGGAACTAACTGGCCAGGGTTCTTTGCCTGACTAGTGCTACCTGGGGTTTGCTGTTTAGGCAACTTTGGGGGGACGGGTTTCTTTCCCGACATCTTGGTTTGGACTCTGCAAAAATTCACGGGTGAGGAAATCAGGGATACTGTTTTGAGTTCCTTTTATGAATTCAATGTCAAAGTCAAAAACTGAAAGAATGGCTTGCCACCGGGCAAAAATCTGTTTTGATGCAATATTTTGAACATCCTTTTCTAAAACATGCTTTGCAGATTTGCAATCAATTCTGATTAAAAATCTTTGATTCAAAAGATCACTCTGAAATTTTGAAATGCAAAGTACTATAGATAAAATTTCTTTTTTAATAGTACTATAATTTAACTGAGTAGAGGTCCAAATCCTGAATGGAAACAGACTATCTGTTCCGGGGAATTAGGACTGACACGCTGAAGGAGAATGCCACCATAACCTATGTCTGAGGCATCAATTTGAACAATCTTGAAGGAATTATCTGAGGGAATTCCTAAACAAGGGAGTGTCTTGACATATTTTTTAATGTCCTGGACAATTTTGGTATGAACTGGGGTCCATGGAGATGGATTGGTCTGAAGTCTATCAAAAAGGGGTTTGCACTGTTGCCTCATGTTTTGATAGAAATCTGAGATATAATTGAGAGATCCTAGAAATCTCTGAAGCTGGGTTTTATCTAGGATTTCATCTGGAAACTTGTCAGCAAATTGGATGGCTCTATCGATAGGTTTGATAACACCATGTTTTATATCAAAGCCTAAGAACCTTACACTGGTTTGGAAAAGTTTTATTTTAGGTCCTGACACAACAAGACCATTAGACTTGATGGTGTGGAGAAAAGCACGCAGGTGCTTCCAGTGCCTTTCTATTGAATCTGAGAAGATGAGTACGTCATCAATGTAAACAATGGCATGACTGGAGAATGGATTAAAAATCTCATTCGTGATGTTCTGGAATTCTGAGGGTGCATTTTTAAGGCCAAAGGGCATTACATTCCATTCGTAATGACCAAAGGGTGTGGTAAAGGCTGTCTTATATCTATCAGACTCTCTAATCTGTATCTGCCAAAACCCACTCTTCATGTCAAACTTACTGAAAACTACAGCTTTACTAAGTCTGTTAACAAGATCTTTTTTATTGGGAATTGGGTACCTTACCCATTCTAAGACTTTGTTAAGCGGCTTGTAGTTGATAACTAGCCTGGGTACACCTCTCTCAATCTCGGCATTCTTTTGGACATAAAAGGCTGGACAAGACCATGGTGACCTCGAGTTCCTGATGATCCCTTTTCTAAGGAGATCTTCTATTTCTGTTTTACAAACATCCATGAGTTCTTGGTTCATTTGGATGGGTCTGGCCTTGGTTGGGATGTCCTTTTCATGAAAGTCTTTGGTATAAGGAAGAGCTACCTCATGCCTCTTTCTATACCAAAAGGCTGTGGGTAAATCAGAGCAGACTTCCTGCTTGAGTTTTTCTTCAAATTCTCTGATTTGTTGCTGGATTGTCCTACAAGTTAGCCTGGCTTCGACTCTCTTGTACCTTAGATCTTCTTCTAGATACTTAATCTGCTGGCTTTTGGCTCTTATAAGGTTAAGAGTCTTGGAAACAGAAACATCATGGAGAATACTAATATCTCTTGGTTCTGGGCTTCTAAGAAACTTAAACTTGACTGGCTGGTCAAAGGGATGGGTAGTGATACCTTCACTATTTGTTGTAAATGGATATAAAAGACACATGAACGGATTTCCTAGGATAACCTTGTCCGTCATGTTCTTAACCAAAACAAATGTTGTTTTGAAGCACGCATTGTCCTGGCAAACGTGTGCTCCTGGGATTTTGTACTTAATCTGCATCTTTCCTCCACTTGCAGATGTTAACCTTTCTTTGGTTTTCTTGAAGTACTTAGAAGGGATTATGCCTTCCTGGATACAATTGAGATCAGCTCCTGAGTCAATTAAGGCGACTGCTTTGAACTCATAATCATTGCTAATCACAATTCTAACTTCAGAATGCCATTTTTGGAAATTCATCCTGTTCAAAGTATCTAAAAACTTTGTTGTTTCTGGTTGGTCGTCTTGGATCATGTCTGCTGTTGGGTTTTTTCTTTCATCATCAGAGGATTCTATATTTTGATGAGATGAAGTTCCTTCAAGGTTCTTTACTCTTTGATCTAAAAGAGTATTGTCTATCCTAAGGATGGTTAACTCTTGTTTGAGGGTTCTTACCTTAGACTTAGTTTCTTTGATGTCTCTTTGGAGATCATTAACTGTGACTTCCTTTTTGGATCTAGAGAACCTCTCATAGATTTTTTCTAAGTCAACCTTAGGTTCCTTAATCCTGGGTGGTTCAGGTTTGGTTGTTTCCTTGACTAAGGTTGCATGAAATGCACTGAGTTTTTGGGCCTTGGTAACTGGATCTTCGATCTGTTCTATTAGATCTAAGAGCAGTTCTTCTTGTTTACTAAGGACCTTTACTTGGGAAGGAGAGTTTGGTTGAATGTCAACCCCTTTTTCCTTTTCCTTATCTTGGTTAACACAAACCTTTTTGTGTAAATAATAGTTCTCAAAGTATTCAAAGAAAAAGATATGTTCTTGTACCTCTTTCATGAATTCTATCCAAGAATTGAGAACTTTGACCTTTTGCTCTCTGGTATGATTAGCTTTATAGGCTTCTCTTTTGGCTTTGTTTTTCTCTAAGTCAAATTCATCGCCTAAAAACTTCATGTCTGGCTTAAACTCTTTCCTTAGAGTTTTAAGCTCATAATCCTGGTATGGGTACTCTATATCAGGGTTTTCCATATCTGTTCCTGAAGGTGATCCTACCTTCTGACTGTTATTGTCACCGTGATCAATAACTGAGTCATTCTTGGCTGTGTAGCAGGGTGTGCTAACCTGAGATCTATTTTTTACTCCTTGAAAGTCTGCACTTAAGTCTCTTCTAGATCTAGGGAATGGTGCTAGAGGTCTAGAGGAACTAGCTTGGGATGCAGGTTTGTCTCTCAAGAGAATAGGTGGTTGCCTAGAAGGGAATCGACTAAGATCTATTGGGGATCTAGGTCTATAATCATCTAGGGGTGTTCTAAACCTGGATTTGTCAAAGCTAAGCCTAACAGAACCATCTGCTAGTTGCTGGACAAAATCTATTTCTGGGTCTTGATCAACCTCTTGAATCAACAGAGGGTGATTTTCATTATGAAGTTTCCAATCATCCGGAAAGGAAATTTCATCCCATCTAAGGGTCTTAGGAACTTTGATCTTGGCATCATGTATGTTGGTTTGGATGAGAAGGGTTTCTCCTACCTTTTTCCTATCTAAGGCTCCAACATTCATGTTTGTCTTGATACACTTATAATACACTCTGTATATAAGTGCTACCTGACTGGTTCCTTGGGTGACTAAGGTTCCATGGGTCTTGATATTCAGGGTCAAGGCCTGTAGGACATTCTTGTCATGGATGTGGACTGTGAAGTTTGGGAAACAGTCGAAATGGACTGGTCCGTTACTTAAACTGGCTTGAACTGTTCCTAAGAGACTGTCATCAAACCTTACATGACGGGTATCTCTAAGGGCTAACAGAACTGAATTGTTCAATCCTGACCTAATGAGAGGTTTAACTCCGACCTGGACTAAACCTATGTGAATAAAATGAAAACCTTTCTTAATATGGGCATTGATCTGGTCTGAGCTAAACAAGTAGCACGTCTCGTACTCCTTGTTTATTCCATAAACTTGTTCTATGGTCCTATCATGGAAATCTGACTTGAATGAATTAAATTTCCAGGTAGAAGACTTGTAGAACTCTTTAAGGGGTACTTTGGGGAGATTCCAATCTCCTAACTTAAGATCTAAATCCTGTACCTCATATTCTTCACTATTTACAATTCCAGACTGTTGTGGAATTTCTGGGAGTGATGTAGATCTACTGGCTAAACTGGAGGTTGAGTTACTTCTAAACAACTTACTCAACATCTTGACTATCTGTAAAATTTAACACAATTAAATCCTAATTTTCTCTATCTCCAAAACCGAATCTAATCAATAGTCTGCCATAGGAGCATGCAAGCCAAACTGCCCTCACTGTCTCACGTATGATAACCCTGCCCTCATTGTCTCACTTGGTTACCCCAACAATTGCTACAAAACCACTATCCTGTCGACACAACGCCTCGACGCCTCACTCCGGCTAAACGGCTACAGTCTTTCAGATACCGTGGACAAAGTAGATCGGGACAAGCACAAATCAGGACCTACGTTTTATCATAAGCACAGATCAGGACCTACGTTTCCAAACACACACGTAACTAGACTACTGGATAAACCCAAGTATCTGAAAATACAAAAGATAAGGATAATAACTGGGTTAACTGAAACAGATAAACAGGATATAGAATAAACTGAAGATAAGCAACTGAATCAACAGGTAAGAGAGTAGATAAAGATCACAAGATAGAAATAACCAACTAGAATATAGTGAGAAATAATGCTATGAAAATAATGCATGAAAATATATGGATTAACTGAAAATAACTTTGATAACTATGGCGGTATAACCTGCCAACTTGATTAACTTTGAAAATAACTTGAAAATACAACTGGATATGAAGGCGGTGTTAACCTGCCAACTGGATAAATGTAACTTACAACTCTGATCGGCCAAACTTGGCTCTGATACCAAAAGGGGAGCAAGTTACAACGGAGCAAGTTAAAACTGAGTTACAACTGAGCGGAAGACTGTGTTACAAGTGTAAAACTGACTGGAGTAATACAAATGTAAAAGCATTTTACTCTCCGGATTTTCAGCAATCAGTCAAGGTATCCAAGGCTCCCAGTCTCCTATAGGTACCAGCTCCCATTCCAGTTGAAGGCAGAATCCAAAAATTGCAAGAACCAATTTTAGGACCTCCCTTCTTTAGTAAAAGATTGTATCAGTTAGTTTTCTCAGTTTTACATTTGTATTACTCCAGTCAGTTTTACACTTGTAACCCAGTCTTCCGCTCAGTTGTAACTCAGTTGTAACTTGCTCCGTTGTAACTTGCTCCCCTTTTGGTATCAGAGCCAAGTTTGGCCGATCAGAGTTGTAAGTTACATTTATCCAGTTGGCAGGTTAACACCGCCTTCATATCCAGTTGTATTTTCAAGTTATTTTCAAAGTTAATCAAGTTGGCAGGTTATACCGCCATAGTTATCAAAGTTATTTTCAGTTAATCCATATATTTTCATGCATTATTTTCATAGCATTATTTCTCACTATATTCCAGTTGGTTATTTCTATCTTGTGATCTTTATCTACTCTCTTACCTGTTGATTCAGTTGCTTATCTTCAGTTTATTCTATATCCTGTTTATCTATTTCAGTTAACCCAGTTATTATCCTTATCTTTTGTATTTTCAGATACTTGGGTTTATCCAGTAGTCTAGTTACGTGTGTGTTTGGAAACGTAGGTCCTGATCTGTGCTTATGATAAAACGTAGGTCCTGATTTGTGCTTGTCCCGATCTACTTTGTCCACGGTATCTGAAAGACTGTAGCCGTTTAGCCGGAGTGAGGCGTCGAGGCGTTGTGTCGACAGGATAGTGGTTTTGTAGCAATTGTTGGGGTAACCAAGTGAGACAATGAGGGCAGGGTTATCATACGTGAGACAGTGAGGGCAGTTTGGCTTGCATGCTCCTATGGCAGACTATTGATTAGATTCGGTTTTGGAGATAGAGAAAATTAGGATTTAATTGTGTTAAATTTTACAGATAGTCAAGATGTTGAGTAAGTTGTTTAGAAGTAACTCAACCTCCAGTTTAGTCAGTAGATCTACATCACTCCCAGAAATTCCACAACAGTCTGGAATTATAAATAGTGAAGAATATGAGGTACAGGATTTAGATCTTAAGTTAGGAGATTGGAATCTCCCCAAAGTACCCCTTAAAGAGTTCTACAAGTCTTCTACCTGGAAATTTAATTCATTCAAGTCAGATTTCCATGATAGGACCATAGAACAAGTTTATGGAATAAACAAGGAGTACGAGACGTGCTACTTGTTTAGCTCAGACCAGATCAATGCCCATATTAAGAAAGGTTTTCATTTTATTCACATAGGTTTAGTCCAGGTCGGAGTTAAACCTCTCATTAGGTCAGGATTGAACAATTCAGTTCTGTTAGCCCTTAGAGATACCCGTCATGTAAGGTTTGATGACAGTCTCTTAGGAACAGTTCAAGCTAGTTTAAGTAACGGACCAGTCCATTTCGACTGTTTCCCAAACTTCACAGTCCACATCCATGACAAGAATGTCCTACAGGCCTTGACCCTGAATATCAAGACCCATGGAACCTTAGTCACCCAAGGAACCAGTCAGGTAGCACTTATATACAGAGTGTATTATAAGTGTATCAAGACAAACATGAATGTTGGAGCCTTAGATAGGAAAAAGGTAGGAGAAACCCTTCTCATCCAAACCAACATACATGATGCCAAGATCAAAGTTCCTAAGACCCTTAGATGGGATGAAATTTCCTTTCCGGATGATTGGAAACTTCATAATGAAAATCACCCTCTGTTGATTCAAGAGGTTGATCAAGACCCAGAAATAGGTTTTGTCCAGCAACTAGCAGATGGTTCTGTTAGGCTTAGCTTTGACAAATCCAGGTTTAGAACACCCCTAGATGATTATAGACCTAGATCCCCAATAGATCTTAGTCGATTCCCTTCTAGGCAACCACCTATTCTCTTGAGAGACAAACCTGCATCCCAAGCTAGTTCCTCTAGACCTCTAGCACCATTCCTTAGATCTAGAAGAGACTTAAGTGCAGACTTTCAAGGAGTAAAAAATAGATCTCAGGTTAGCACACCCTGTTACACAGCCAAGAATGACTCAGTTATTGATCACGGTGACAATAACAGTCAGAAGGTAGGATCACCTTCAGGAACAGATATGGAAAACCCTGATATAGAGTACCCATACCAGGATTATGAGCTTAAAACTCTAAGGAAAGAGTTTAAGCCAGACATGAAGTTTTTAGGCGATGAATTTGACTTAGAGAAAAACAAAGCCAAAAGAGAAACCTATAAAGCTAATCATACCAGAGAGCAAAAGGTCAAAGTTCTCAATTCTTGGATAGAATTCATGAAAGAGGTACAAGAACATATCTTTTTCTTTGAATACTTTGAGAACTATTATTTACACAAAAAGGTTTGTGTTAACCAAGATAAGGAAAAGGAAAAAGGGGTTGACATTCAACCAAACTCTCCTTCCCAAGTAAAGGTCCTTAGTAAACAAGAAGAACTGCTCTTAGATCTAATAGAACAGATCGAAGATCCAGTTACCAAGGCCCAAAAACTCAGTGCATTTCATGCAACCTTAGTCAAGGAAACAACCAAACCTGAACCACCCAGGATTAAGGAACCTAAGGTTGACTTAGAAAAAATCTATGAGAGGTTCTCTAGATCCAAAAAGGAAGTCACAGTTAATGATCTCCAAAGAGACATCAAAGAAACTAAGTCTAAGGTAAGAACCCTCAAACAAGAGTTAACCATCCTTAGGATAGACAATACTCTTTTAGATCAAAGAGTAAAGAACCTTGAAGGAACTTCATCTCATCAAAATATAGAATCCTCTGATGATGAAAGAAAAAACCCAACAGCAGACATGATCCAAGACGACCAACCAGAAACAACAAAGTTTTTAGATACTTTGAACAGGATGAATTTCCAAAAATGGCATTCTGAAGTTAGAATTGTGATTAGCAATGATTATGAGTTCAAAGCAGTCGCCTTAATTGACTCAGGAGCTGATCTCAATTGTATCCAGGAAGGCATAATCCCTTCTAAGTACTTCAGGAAAACCAAAGAAAGGTTAACATCTGCAAGTGGAGGAAAGATGCAGATTAAGTACAAAATCCCAGGAGCACACGTTTGCCAGGACAATGCGTGCTTCAAAACAACATTTGTTTTGGTTAAGAACATGACGGACAAGGTTATCCTAGGAAATCCGTTCATGTGTCTTTTATATCCATTTACAACAGATAGTGAAGGTATCACTACCCATCCCTTTGACCAGCCAGTCAAGTTTAAGTTTCTTAGGAGCCCAGAACCAAGAGATATTAGTATTCTCCATGATGTTTCTGTTTCCAAGACTCTTAACCTTATAAGAGCCAAAAGCCAGCAGATTAAGTATCTAGAAGAAGATCTAAGGTACAAGAGAGTCGAAGCCAGGCTAACTTGTAGGACAATCCAGCAACAAATCAGAGAATTTGAAGAAAAACTCAAGCAGGAAGTCTGCTTTGATTTACCCACAGCCTTTTGGTATAGAAAGAGGCATGAGGTAGCTCTTCCTTATACCAAAGACTTTCATGAAAAGGACATCCCAACCAAGGCCAGACCCATCCAAATGAACCAAGAACTCATGGATGTTTGTAAAACAGAAATAGAAGATCTCCTTAGAAAAGGGATCATCAGGAACTCGAGGTCACCATGGTCTTGTCCAGCCTTTTATGTCCAAAAGAATGCCGAGATTGAGAGAGGTGTACCCAGGCTAGTTATCAACTACAAGCCGCTTAACAAAGTCTTAGAATGGGTAAGGTACCCAATTCCCAATAAAAAAGATCTTGTTAACAGACTTAGTAAAGCTGTAGTTTTCAGTAAGTTTGACATGAAGAGTGGGTTTTGGCAGATACAGATCAGAGAGTCTGATAGATATAAGACAGCCTTTACCACACCCTTTGGTCATTACGAATGGAATGTAATGCCCTTTGGCCTTAAAAATGCACCCTCAGAATTCCAGAATATCACGAATGAGATTTTTAATCCATTCTCCAGTCATGCCATTGTTTACATTGATGACGTACTCATCTTCTCAGATTCAATAGAAAGGCACTGGAAGCACCTGCGTGCTTTTCTCCACACCATCAAGTCTAATGGTCTTGTTGTGTCAGCACCTAAAATAAAACTTTTCCAAACCAGTGTAAGGTTCTTAGGCTTTGATATAAAACATGGTGTTATCAAACCTATCGATAGAGCCATCCAATTTGCTGACAAGTTTCCAGATGAAATCCTAGATAAAACCCAGCTTCAGAGATTTCTAGGATCTCTCAATTATATCTCAGATTTCTATCAAAACATGAGGCAACAGTGCAAACCCCTTTTTGATAGACTTCAGACCAATCCATCTCCATGGACCCCAGTTTATACCAAAATTGTCCAGGACATTAAAAAATATGTCAAGACACTCCCTTGTTTAGGAATTCCCTCAGATAATTCCTTCAAGATTGTTCAAACTAATGCCTCAGACATAGGTTATGGTGGCATTCTCCTTCAGCGTGTCAGTCCTAATTCCCCGGAACAGATAGTCTGTTTCCATTCAGGGATTTGGACCTCTACTCAGTTAAATTATAGTACTATTAAAAAAGAAATTTTATCTATAGTACTTTGCATTTCAAAATTTCAGAGTGATCTTTTGAATCAAAGATTTTTAATCAGAATTGATTGCAAATCTACAAAGCATGTTTTAGAAAAGGATGTTCAAAATATTGCATCAAAACAGATTTTTGCCCGGTGGTAAGCCATTCTTTCAGTTTTTGACTTTGACATTGAATTCATAAAAAGAACTTAAAACAGTATCCCTGATTTCCTCACCCGTGAATTTTTGCAGAGTCCAAACCAAGATGTCGGGAAAGAAACCCGTCCCCCCAAAGTTGCCTAAACAGCAAACCCCAGGTAGCACTAGTCAGGCAAAGAACCCTGGCCAGTTAGTTCCAGCATCCTCAGTTTCAGTCTCTAGCCGTTATGTTACATCCACCATCCCCAGACCTAACTATAACAGGCCAGTACAACCCAGTTATAGCTCAGCCTTGGCCTCCCCAGCCCCTAGGCAAGTCACCCCCTACACAGTCGATGATCCTTTTGGCCCCCTTCAGTCCCAAAAATCATCCCAACCAGTGTCTAGGAAAAATAGGTCACCTTATTTCAAGAAGCCATACATTCAGCACATCTCTTATATTGAACCCCACATAGTTCATATAAAAGATCCTCTTGCCCTAGCTATGGAAGTATTCCCAGAAGGATGGCATTTTCTCCCAAAGCATCCGGAGAAAAACATCAAGTATTACAGGCAAATCCTCATTGAGGAAGAGTCTGCCAGGATAGAAAATATCATGAACAAAGCGGACCCCTCAATAGTCCTCTATCACAAGTTCATCTTCACAGGTATCATTAGCAGCAAAGATTGGGGCCAACACCCCTCTCAGCTAAGAACTCTCAGGGGACTTAAGTCCATCACAGGTTCAGATCTCCATTACAGTTACCATGATTACATGGATGCATTTGAAAAAGTACTTTTTTTATCAAAATAAGAAGTTTGATCACTCCTGGTTCATCATGTTTGATAAGAAGTTCAAATGCCCAGTTCCAACTTGGTTCCTGCATTGGTGGGGTATGTTTGGCCTGGTACCACAGATCCTCCCAGAACCACTACAGGATATCCTCAGGTATTTCAGTTCAAGGTGTAAGCTCAATTCTCATGGTGGACAGTTCCCAGCCATTCTAAACATGACAATCATGTATAGAATTCACTGGATCAGCATGTGGAATTATGTCTTACAAGGCAATTTGTTGAATAGAGAATTCTCAGTCAAATGGTGGGATTCCCTTAAGATTGATCCGATCATCAATCAAGTTTATGAGGATTTCCCCCTCCCAGTCCAAAGGAATATAGTCACCAGGTCTCAATCCAGCCTAGATTCTTTTGCAGGAAAGTCCAGCAAAGAATTGAAGGATCTTGCTCACCAGTTACTTCTCCAATCAGAAGAACTACAGTCTCAGGAGAAAGGTTCCCCTGTTTCCTCAGAAGCCTCAGCAAACTTTGATCCAAATGATCCCCTATTCCAGGATTCCCAGGATCCAAATGATGCTTACAGGCTAGACAGCCCCAAAAGAAGAATACGGATAGCATCAGTCACTATTCAGAAAAGCAGCCCCAGACAAGCTACTATTCATCCACAGTACCAGTCACTATTGATGAACAGTAACCAGCACTCAGCCGACGCTACAGACAAGGGACAAATCACTATTCATGAACAGTAAAAGTCACTATTCATGAACAGTACCCGACAGAATCATTCAGAGTTACTATTGCTTTCGGTGGAAAAGGTTTTCACCTCAGTAAAAGCATTTTACTCTCTGGATTTTCAGCAATCAGTCAAGGTATCCGAGGCTCCCAGTCTCCTATAAGTACCAGCTCCCATTCCAGTTGAAGGCAGAATCCAAAAATTGCAAGAACCAATTTTAGGACCTCCCTTCTTTAGTAAAAGATTGTATCAGTTAGTTTTCTCAGTTTTACATTTGTATTACTCCAGTCAGTTTTACACTTGTAACCCAGTCTTCCGCTCAGTTGTAACTCAGTTGTAACTTGCTCCCCTTTTGGTATCAGAGCCAAGTTTGGCCGATCAGAGTTGTAAGTTACATTTATCCAGTTGGCAGGTTAACACCGCCTTCATATCCAGTTGTATTTTCAAGTTATTTTCAAAGTTAATCAAGTTGGCAGGTTATACCGCCATAGTTATCAAAGTTATTTTCAGTTAATCCATATATTTTCATGCATTATTTTCATAGCATTATTTCTCACTATATTCCAGTTGGTTATTTCTATCTTGTGATCTTTATCTACTCTCTTACCTGTTGATTCAGTTGCTTATCTTTAGTTTATTCTATATCCTGTTTATCTGTTTCAGTTAACCCAGTTATTATCCTTATCTTTTGTATTTCCAGATACTTGGGTTTATCCAGTAGTCTAGTTACGTGTGTGTTTGGAAACGTAGGTCCTGATCTGTGCTTATGATAAAACGTAGGTCCTGATTTGTGCTTGTCCCGATCTACTTTGTCCACGGTATCCGAAAGACTGTAGCCGTTTAGCTGGAGTGAGGCGTCGAGGCGTTGTGTCGACATGATAGTGGTTTTGTAGCAATTGTTGGGGTAACCAAGTATATATATATATATATATATATATATAATGAGAAGGTTACTCAGTTTCTTGGTACATTGGGGATATGTCTAATAAAACCTCAGACAAAATGCCACTTTTATGAGAACTAAAAATTTATCAACCCACACACAAAAGAAAAGACAGGAAAAATAATAAGAAAAAGATGGAGAAGCGGCTACTTAACAGCTCAACCCTAGCTCATTCAATACTTTTTTCAACAGGATCTACAAACCAGGCCAAAGCTCAATATTCAAATCAATAATATAATAAGTCAATGATGAGCAACACCATGCTTGGCTTAAGCTTGAAAACAGTTCCCATAAGCATAATGCGGCTATTTTTAGTAAAACCGCTTGAGTTTTTAACCACAAAAATACTTCTAAAAGATTCAGATGTTAGAGAAACCAGCAAGATTTAACAAACTGAGAACTTTTCCAATTATATATGTATGTCTACATGTAAGATTGTTCATTCTAACGCAAAGATCCATTGAACTTGGCAAAGCTCATGAAGGAGCTTAAGCTTAGATAAAACCAAATCAAACCAAGATTTATAAGAAAAAGAACAGCTTAGTTCAAGCTCAATCTAAGAAAAAACATTGCATAGATGTTCTTGAAGAGGGGAAAAATGAAATTTCTTCTTATCCAGGAAGTTTTTGGCCAATGTGAACGATTAAACTAACCACCAAGCATGCACTTGCTAAAATTAATCCTTTTCCCAAGCATCCTTCTTTCAGCTTTATTTTTTGCTAGGAAAAGCAAGAAAGCTATATTTTAACTATATTAGTAAAATGATGAGGCCTCAGACACAGCATAGGCAATGTAGGCTCAAGCCGCTCAACAATGCATTGTCCCAACACAGAGAAGAGGAAAAAGATAGGCCTCAGACGCGCAAAAGTGAAGGTATTAATAAATTAATTTTTACTGAAAAAAAAAAAATTTCTGGTGAATATTACAAAGATATCTTCCCTGGCAACTCCAACAAAGCTTACCTCTTTGTCATAGCAAATAACCGCATTCATAAGAGGAGTTTGACCAGCTTTATCAACAGCATCAACCTCTGCTCCTTCCTCAAATAAAAGTTCACACAATTCTGAGTTCGCTGTGCTAGCTGCACGATGCAATGGGGTGCGACCAACCTGGAGGCAATGAATGTCATACAACTAGTGTTATAAGAGAAAATGCACAAACATTAAAAATGATGTTATTTGCATGAAATGTGCACGTGAAGATGAAGATATATATAAAACAGAGCTCTGAGATATCAAGTAAAATTCTCTAGTGTGAAGCTACAAGCCTTGTCCTTCAGATTAATCTTTGCCCCTTGAGAGATCAAAATTTCATCAATCTTCATCCATCTCTTACTGGCAGCATAGTGAAGGGCAGTGCGACCACCATCATTTTTCAAATTAATATCAGCTCCTGTACAATGCAAAAATCAGAACATATAGGATTCTACATCTTGCAATTTCCCAAAATGCAAACAGGAAGGTTAAAAAAATAAAAATAGATAAACAGTACAAGGCACTAGCCCCTAAAATGTGCTACCTTATTCTTTTGCTACCGCTATTATCAAGAAGGATATAATCTTAGGTATTAAACAAAATCTTACCAACTAAACAGCTCCCCATATTATCTCCCTATAAAATAATAGCACATATGCTTGTTTAAGATTTAGAGGGAGCAAAGTAATGGCACAGTTACCTAAGCCCAGGTTATTTTTTGCCAATAAAGCAAACCAAAAATTCATGAGCAATCAGACGGTGCATATTGATGGGTAGAATGGTGATCCACTCGCCTCTAATACAGCCTAAACTGCCCCACATATCTTCCTCCTAGATGAAATGCTGTGTTGATTCAGAAGCTTACAAATTTAGGCCTATACATGAAAAAAAAAGGGGTAAAAGAATTTGGGAAAAAGAACTGTATACCATACCAGTGCCAATAAATACATGAAATCCATTTTGTGTATAAATAAAGTGGAAATGTAACACCCCATAATTTTGATACCAATTAAATTATTATACATAAATTATAAAGGAGGCCTACAATTAAATGGATTAAATTGATTTGGGCCTAAGATATTAAAAAATAAGATAAATGCTATGGAATATGAAGCTCAAGTGAGGTGGCATAAGTAAATATATGGGCCTTGAAAACCCTAGTGTTTTTCCTCTTAAGTTACACGTGTATTTGTTGATGGGGCTTCCTTTTGCTTCAACCGCATCACACTACTGAACCTTGCTTTGCTTCACTATGGCTGTGAGTGGAGATTACAGGTATAGCTCTCTTCTACTCTAAACTTAGGAAAATTGTAATACTCAATGGCTGGGCTTGGTCCCCACTCTTATAGGAAGAATCCATTAGTAGTGAACCTAATAGAGAAAAAAAAAAAGGAAAAAAAAAGGGGGTGGGGGGGGGGGAGGGGGCTGCTATTATGGATCTAAGGCTATGATTATGTTGATAGAAAAAGGGTGTTTTATGGACATTATATGACCGTATGGCCTCGCTAAATATCACCACCCATCTGCCATACATCTTCACCTTGCCTTGTTCAAAACGTGTCCAGCAATTTCTTTGTGTTTTGACGGCATCAAAGGAATTATGGGCCTTTGGGTTCATAAATTAAGGTTTAAATTAGGTTGATCACATGTCCACCGTTCTGCCATATTAAAGTTTCATGCATAGCTAGGATTATATTAATGGAAAAAGGTTGCATTATGTTGTTAGATACCTACTTTTGCATCATTCTAGTGATACTAATTATCATCTCTAAGCCACTGAGTATGCAGCAACTTTTTAAGCCCAAAAATCTGATTATGCAGCAATGTTTTAAAGCCAAAATCTGATTAGGTAGAGCCAAAAAGATATGATTATGTAGCAGAAATTGTAAGTCTAGAAATCTGATCAAAGCTGAAAGTAAATTGGATAGTTCGGTGAATAAATGGAGAATTTTGGATATATCAATATTGACTAAGATAAAACCGTTTAAGCGTAAAAATAGATTTTTAAGTAGGAAATTGTGTATTGATGAACCTATTTTTGGTGTTGCTAGGTTATAATTCTACTAAATTGTTGTGATTCAAGGGAAGTTGATTTCTTTTATTTTTGCAACTAAGAGGTAAATGGTGTTTACTAATTTTGGAGGGGTTTCTCAAAATAGTGTTGATTATTAAATGATTCTATATCAATGAAATATGTTGATATTCTATATATAAATTGATATTTTATAAATGTTTGATGTGCACATTGACTAATCATTTTATGAAAATCTTGTGGGACAACCTAAATTTATTTAAACTTGTATGTGTGAATATATCTTAATATTTTGAGAATTATGAATGGATTATTTTTGTGAGCATATTGAAATATGTTTTGAGAACCTATGGCAAGTCGTGATTAAAAGCTTAGTAATGTATTTAGTCCTTAGCAAGGAACCATCATACAACAGCTAGTCCTTAGTAAGGGACAGTCCCAGAAAAGGGGATAGTGCACATTTGATAGCTTCTTAGCAAAGGAGTATACTATGGAGGATCCAAAAAGGAAGCTCCTTAGCAAGGGGGTGCACCTTTAGGTTCCAAAGGAGCCATCCTTAAGAAAGGGGATGAAAAGGAGGTTCCAGTCCCAAAAAGAGGACAGCATAAATGTTGACCACGAGAAAAACCTAGGAAATTGTGTATATGATGGTATTGATATATATATATATATATATATATATTATGATGGCTCACAATATAAAGATATAAATATATATATATATATATATATTTTTATGTGAAATAATGATGAGTTATAAGTTATGAATTTGTTGTAAGTATTATTTATTTGAAAGGTTTGTTCCCACACTCCAATGTTAGTGAATTCCACTTATTGAGTTATCTCACCCCCCCCCCCCTTTATTTCCCCTTACAGATACATTAGAAGAATTATTGGAGTAAAAATTCTTGGAAGACAACAGTTACGAATTATTTGGTGGAATTGAGGATTTCATTATGATTTTGATGGCATTAAACATTGTACTGGAGAATTATTTTGAGGATGTTTTTGTTTTTGGTGAATTAGAGTTCTGACATTTGTGATGAGATTTTAGGTTGCGGGTTTCTTTTATTTAATATATTTTTTTATGGACTATTCAGATTAAATAGACATTTTATTGCTTATGATTTTGGGGCGTTACAATTGTGGTATCAGAGCTTAGGATATGATTCTGTAGACACTTGAAAAATTAGCTTATGATCCGGTTGACAATTGAAACTAGGTTATGATTCTGTAGACACTTGAAATTAGGTTATGATCTTGATTTTTGTCAGAGCATTTCATATTTAGGTTGTGTTTGATGAGAAATTTTAAATAATTTTGGCGATGTTATTTCTTATGTTTAGTAGTAATAATTGTTGCACCATCTAAATTTTTTGATTTCTTTGTTAACTAGGTATCATGCCACCCAAAAAGAAGAGAGTAGCTAATTCTAATAGCGAGGAACCTATTGTTAATTTGCGAAGGTCAACCAAAGCAAGGGTTGATACTAAGGCTGAAGTCACTCAAAACGTGAGAGATAATGAATGTCCTAGGGTGACACGCACTGATCCTTTAGATGAAGCTGCTGCATGATTGTTAGACAGGTTGACCCATGTTGCTAGTAGAGGTGCAGGTAGAGTAGAGGCAAGGGCTGGTTGATCTTTTGAGACTTTTATGAAGCAGAATCCCCATTCCTTTGATGGGAAGCCAGATCCTACAGAAGTTGAAACTGGTTCTTGCAAATGGAGAAATTGTTAGAAACTTTAGATTGCACTGACTCTTAAAAGGTGTGGTTTGCAACTTTCAAGTTGATTGGAGAAGTTGAGCGTTGGTGGAGATCCACTAAAGCCATTTTGGAGGGAATGGACACTGAGAGAAACCCTATCACTTTGGAGAAATTTAAAGGGGTTTTCTATGATAACTACTTCCCTGAGGTGGTTCAGGAACGAAAAGAGAGAGAATTTGCTGATTTGGTGCAAGGAAGTATGAATGTAGAGCAATAAGTAGCTAAATTCATTGAGTTATCTCGCTTTGGACCCCACTTAATCCTTACTAAGGCGAAGAAAGTAAGCAGATTTCAAATGGGGTTAAATGAGAGACTTTGACACCATCTGATTGTGTTAGGTTCTAAAAGTGTAGAGCAATTGGCAAATCGTGAACACAAACTTGTCTAGATATAGATCTTAGAGTCTATAGGTTTTATTAGACAATGATCAAGGTGATTCAAGTCAAGATTCAAGAACAAGTAAGTTGCAGAAAGAAGAATTCAGAAATTGCTTGGTTCGACCGATCGAGAAACAAGCTCGACTGATCGAAAGTTGTATCTGCAGAATTTTAATTAAGCTCAAATAGCAATTCAAGCCCATTAAGGATTAGAGTTTCAAATCTACTTCTCCCAGTATATAAAGGAAACCCTAAGCACGTTTTTACAAGGCTTTTTAGAGAGAAAAGAGTGTGCCTCTTTTGTATTTAGGGTTTTGTTCCTAAAAAGCTCTCTCATATCTTCTACCGGTGTTATTGCTTAAAGAATCTCAAGATCCGGTATTGTTGAAGTTGCTGCCTTCTCTAGTCATCAACGGTGCTGATGATCTAAACCTTCAAGGGTAGTCTTGGAGTCACAAACAGGAGAGTTTGTGTTGCTAAACCTTTGAGTGGGATCTCAAAGTCACAAGCGTGGGTGTTTGTGTTTTGCAAAGGTCAAGGAAAGAAGTAGTCCGTGGACTCGGAGCTATCATGGGGTCGTGGTAGCAAGTTTTCTACTCGAGGTAGCAAGTTTTCTACTCGTGGTAGTAATAGGATGTTAGTGGTCTAAGTTGCTATTGTATAAACTTCAATTCTTTCTAGTGAATTTGCTGTTTTACCTTGAGGATAGCTAGGTTAAATCCTCCCCAGGTTTTTTACCGGTTTGGTTTTCCTATGTCATCATATCATTGTGTTCTTTATTTTTTCGCTACTTTACATGATATGATTATTATTGTTTTAACCTAAATCTGAATAATAAACCTAAGTATTCACTTGGTTAATTAATTAGGCTAAACAATCTAGTATTACAGGGGGTCTAAATTTCTTACAAATTGCATTAGGGGTTGATAATTATGAAGAGTCAGTTAAGAGAGCTATGAGACTTGAGGAAGATTTCAAGAACAATGTTAGGAATGAGAACCCACATAGAAGCACTGGACAGACAGGCTTTTGACAAGGCAATGCTCAAGGTCATTGGAACAAGAAAGGATCTGTTGGGAGGTCTGGAAGTAATTCATCATCAAATAAGCCAAAAAATAAGAATCCACCTTAGAATGCTCAAGGTAGAAGTTCGAATGCTTGCCCCACTTGTGGAAGGTTTCATGGAGATAAGCCATGTTTCTTTGAAGGAAAGGCTTGCTATAATTGTGGGAAGACAGGACACTTAGCTAGAAGTTGTACATCTCCTCAACAAAACTCAATGGCACAACCTAGAAAGGATGATTAAAGGAGGAAGGCACAAGGGAGAGTGTTTGCACTCACACCACAAGACGTTCAAGCTTCAGATATTGTGGTTGCAGGTATCCTCCCATTATTCTCAAACTTTGCTAAAACTCTATTTGATTCTGGATCCACACACTCTTTTATCTCCTCTCGATATGCCAAGTTATGTGATAAGAAACCTGGACTTATGGATTATGACTTGTCTATGGCCACACTTATGGGTGATTCTTTGGTGTGTAATTCTATGCTTAAGTTTTATGTCATCCAAATTAAGGATAGGGAAAAGTTAGCAGACTTGATTTTGATGGACATGTATGACTATGAAGTAATTTTGGAGATGGACCGGTTGGCGGCTTATCATGCTAGTGTAGATTGTTTTAGAAAAGAGGTGGTGTTTTGGCCTCTAGAAGAACCTGAATTTCGATTTAAGGGCTCTAGGATGCATGCTTTACCTAGGGTGATGTCAGCCCTTCGAGCTAAGCGTCTATTATTGAAAGGATGCCAAGGGTACCTAGCTCATGTGGTGGACACTAGAAAGAGGTATTGAAGTTGGATGATATCCCTGTTGTGAGGGAATTTCCTGATGTCTTTCCTGAAGACCTACCAGGGATACCTATAGATAGAGAGATTGAATTCTCCATTGATTTTCTCCTTGGAACTTCTCCATATTGAAAGCACTATATCGGATGGCACCCGCTGAACTTAAGGAACTCAAGGAACAGTTACAAGAACTCCTTGACAAAGGGTTCATCAGACCAAGTGCATCTCCTTGGGGTGCACCAGTTTTACTTGTGAAAAAGAAGGATGGGACTATGATGTTATGTATTGACTACTGTGAGTTAAACCAGGTTACTGTGAGAAACAAATACCCTCTCCCTCGTAATGATGACCTATTTGATCAATTGCAAGGGGCGCAAGTCTTCTCTAAGATTGATTTTTGTTCTGGGTATCACTAGTTGAAAATCAAGAGTGAAGACATATCCAAGACAGCTTTCAGGACGAGGTATGGGCACTATAAATTCTTGGTAATGCCTTTCAGTTTGACTAATGCTCCCGCTGCATTTATGGACTTAATGAATAGGGTGTTTCATGAGTACTTAGACCACTTTGTTGTTGTCTTTATTGATGGCATTCTAATCTTTTCCAAAAGCATGGAAGAACATGAAGAGCACTTGAG
Source organism: Lithocarpus polystachyus (assembly GCA_033629205.1). Lineage (NCBI taxonomy): Eukaryota > Viridiplantae > Streptophyta > Magnoliopsida > Fagales > Fagaceae > Lithocarpus > Lithocarpus polystachyus. Next base: position 84,584,436 of record CM066164.1, read on the forward strand.
AATTTTTTTTCAAATTTTAAGGAAGAAGAAACTATATGCAAAGTTTAGGAAGTGTGAATTTTGGCTTGATCAAGTGGTGTTCCTAGGGCATGTGAAATCTGAGGCATGGATTTCTGTAGACCCTAGTAAGGTTGAAGCTGTGGTGGATTAGGCAAGACCAACGAATGTGTGTGACGTTAGAAGCTTTCTCGGCCTTGTTGGCTATTATTGGAGGTTTGTGGAGGGATTTTCCCGAATTGCAGCCCCATTGACTCAACTAACTCGTAAGAATGCCAAGTTTGTGTGGACAGAAGAATGTGAAAAGAGTTTTCAAGAACTTAAGCAAAGGTTGGTCACTGCACCAGTACTAACCATTCCTAGCAACTTAGGAGGCTTTGTCATTTATAGTGATGCTTCAAGAAAAGGGCTTGGTTTTGTGTTGATGCAGCATGGTAAAGTTATAGCTTATGCTTCCCGTCAATTAAAGAGTTATGAACAAAATTATCCCACTCATGATTTGGAGTTGGCTGCAGTGGTGTTTGCATTGAAGATTTGGAGACATTATCTGTATGGTGAAAGGTGTGAGATTTATACAGATCATAAGAGCTTGAAATACTTCTTTACTCAGAAAGAATTGAATATGAGACAGCGAAGGTGGCTTGAGTTGATTAAAGATTATGATTGCTCAATCAATTACCATCCAGGCAAGGCTAATGTAGTGGTTGATGCACTTAGTCGAAAGTCATCTGGTTTCTCAGCTGCCTTGTTAACTACTCAAAAGGAGATTATCAATGACTTGGAGAGGATGGGAATTGAAATTGTCATGGGTGATTCCCAAGTCTTTATGGTCAGTTTGACAATACAACCCACGTTGATTGAGAAGATTAAGAGTTCACAGGTTAATGATGCACAAATTGTAAAGATCATGGGAAAAGTACAAGAAGGGAAGAGACCATAATTTAATGTGTCTAATGATGGTGTCTTGAGGTTTGGATAGACTTTATGTGCCAAATGATTTTTCATTAAAGAAGGAGATTATGGAAGAAGCCCATTGTACTCTATACTCAATGCACCCTAGTAGCACTAAAATGTATCGTGACATTTGAGAAACTTATTGGTGGAATAACATGAAAAGAGAGATAGCTCAGGTTATGGAGCAATGCTTGACTTGCCAACAAATTAAGACATTACACTAGAAACCTTCAGGATTGTTATAACCACTTCCCATTCACAAATGGAAGTGGGAGCATATATGTATGGATTTTGTGATTGGTTTGCCCAGATCTCCTAAGGGACACGAGGCCATTTGGGTAATTGTGGATAGGATGACAAAAACAGCACATTTTATTCCGGTTAAGATGACTTACTCACTTGATCAGCTAGCACAGATATATATTAACGAGATTGTGAGTCTTCACGGAGTTCCAGCATCAATTGTGTCCGATTGAGACCCAAGATTCACCTCAAAGTCTTTGGAAAGCCCACACAAAGCCTTGGGTACTAATCTTAGCTTTAGTATAGCCTTCCACTCGCAAATAGATGGACTGTCAAAAAGGATTATTCGTACTTTGGAGGATATGTTAAGGATTTATGTATTGGATTTCAAAGGAAGTTGGGAAAAACACTTGTCTCTAGTGGAATTTTCCTATAATAATAGCTACCACTCTAGTATTAAGATGGCTCCCTATGAGGTTTCATATGGTAGAAAATGCAGGTTCCTATTGTGTTGGGAAGAGTTGGCAAGAGAAAATTGTTGGGACCAGAAATCATTTAGATGACATCTAAGAAGATTAATCTGATTTGTAAAAGATTGCAAACAACACAAACTCGACAGAAGAGTTATTATGACAACTCGAGAATGAAAGTTGAATTTAAAGTTAGGGATATGGTATTTTTGAAAGTTGACCCAATGAAGGGTGTGATGAGATTTGGGAAGAAGGAGAAGTTGAGTCCCAGATTTGTTGGTCCATTTGAGATCCTAAAATGCATTGGTAAAGTTGCCTACGAGTTGGCCTTACCGCCTACGCTTGCAGGAGCGCATAATGTGTTTCATGTTTCCTTGTTGAGGAAGTACATCTCGGATCCTTCACATGTCTTGAACTATGAGCCACTCAAGATCAAAGACAACTTCACTTATGAGGAAATTCCAATCCAAATTCTTGACCGCAAGGATCAAGTACTACGCACCAAGACCATATCATTGGTTAAGGTCCTTTGGAAGAATCACACAGTGGAAGAGGCATCTTGGGAGCGAGAAGATGAGATGAAATCAAATTATCCAAAGTTGTTCGATAACAAAGGTATGTATAATTTCGAGGACGAAATTTTTTAAGGGGGGAAGGATGTAACACCCCATAATTTTGATACCAATTAAATTATTATGCATAAATTATAAAGGAGGCCTACAATTAAATGGATTACATTGATTTGGGCCTAAGATATTAAAAAATAAGATAAATACCATGGAATATGAAGCCCAAGTGAGGTGGCATAAGTAAATATATGGGTCTTGAAAACCCTAGCCCTTTTCCTCTTAAGTTACATGTGTATTTGCTGATGGGGCTTCCTTTTCCTTCAGCCGCATCACACTACTGAACCTTGCTTTGCTTCACTGTGGCCGTGAGTGGAGATTACAGGTATGGCTCTCTTCTACTCTAAACTTAGGAAAATTGTAATACTCAATGGCTAGCCTTGGTCCCCACTCTTATAGGTAGAATCTGTTAATGGCGTACCTAATAGAGAAAAAAAAAAAAAAAATAGGGGCTGCTGTTATGGATCTAAGGCTATGATTATGTTGATAGAAAAAGGGTGTTTTATGGACATTATATGACCATATGGCCTCACTAAATATCACCACCTATCTGCTATGCATCTTCACCTTGCCTTGTTCAATACGTGTCCAACAATTTCTTTGTGTTTTTGATGGCATCAAAGGAATTATGGGCCTTTGGGTTGATAAATTAAGGTATAAAGTAGGTTGATCACATGTCCACCTTTCTGCCATATTAAAGTTTCAAGCATAGCTAGGATTATATTAATGGAAAAAGGTTGCATTATGTCGTTAGATACCTACTTTTGCATCATTCTAGTGATACTAATTATCATCTCTAAGCCACTGAGTATGCAGCAACTTTTTAAGCCCAAAAATCTGATTATGCAGCAATGTTTTAAAGCCAAAATCTGATTAGGTAGAGCCAAAAAGATATGATTATGCAGCAGAAATTGCAAGTCTAGAAATCTGATCAAAGCTAAAAGTAAATTGGATAGTTCGGTGAATAAATGGAGAATTTTGGATATATCAATATTGACTAGGATAAAACCGTTTAAGCGTGAAAATAGATTTTTAAGTAGGAAATTTTGTATTAATGAACCTATTTTTGTTGTTGCTAAGTTCTAATTCTACTGAATTGTTGTAATTTAAGGGAGGTTGATTTCTTTTATTTTTGCAACTAAGAGGTAAGTGGTGTTTACTAATTTTGGGGAGTTTTTCCAAAACAGTGTTGTTTATTAAATGATGCTATATCAAAAAAATATGTTGATATTCTATATATAAATTGATATTTTATAAATGTTTGATGTGCACATTGACTAATCGTTTTATGAAAATCTCGTGGGACAACCTAAATTTATTTAAACTTGTATGTGTGAATATATCTTAATATTTTGAGAATTATGAATGGATTATTTTTGTGAGCATAAAAAATGTTTTGAAAACCTATGGCAAGTTGTGATTAAAAGCTCAGTATTGTATTTAGTCCTTAGCAAAGGACCATCATACTGCAGCTAGTCATTAGCAAGGGATGGTCCCAGAAAAGGGGACAGTGCACATTTGATCGCTCCTTATCAAGGGAGTATACTATTGAGGATCCAAAAAGGAAGCTCTTTAGCAAGGGAGTGCACCTTTAGGTTCCAAAAGAGCCATTCTTGAGAAAGGGAATGAAAAGGAGGTTCCAGTCCCAAAAAAGGGACAACACAACCCTGTCAACGGGGTGTAAACGTTGACCACAAGAAAAGCATAGGAAATTGGGTATATGATGGTGTTGATATATATATATATATATATATATGTATATTTGTGTGTGTGTGTGTGTGTGTGTGTGTGTGTGTGTGTGTATATTATGATGGCTTACAATATAAAGATATATTTTTTTATGTGAAATAATGATGAGTTACAAGTTATGAATTTGTTGTAAGTATTATTTATTTGAAAGGTTTGTTCCCACACTCCAATATTAGTAAATTTCACTTATTGAGTTATCTCACCACCTTTTATTTCCCCTTACAAATATGTTAGAGGAATTATTAGAGTAGAGATTCTTGGTAGACAACAGTTATGAATTATTTGGTGGAACTGAGGATTTCATTATGATTTTGATGGCATTAAACACTGTACTGGAGAATTATTTTGAGGATGTTTTTGTCTTTGGTGGATTAGAGCTTTGACATTTGTGATGAGATTTTAGGTTGTGGGTTTCTTTTATTTAATATTTTTTTATGAATTATTCAGATTAAATAGACATTTTATTGCTTATGATTTTGGGGCGTTACAGGAAACTAAAGAAAATTTGATGCTATTTGGTCCTTTGTCTGCCAATTCACATTAATTCAAATTCAATCCATTTCTTTGCCAGCAAGCTTATCCCCTCGCATACAATTCGGCCCCTAAAAGACGTTCATTCAATTTTTTGTCCCAAAACATGACTTGAGCATTTAAAAATTCCAATTCCATTCATTTAGCCAACTCATAAGGTTTCCGAATAGTATCAATAAGAGACTAGCTTGGAGTTCATTTAGAGACTCAAGTGTGTGCTTTTGTATAAGCTGTTTCAAAATGACATTTTGGGTTTAAAATGAGCATGTGTAAAAAAAAGCTATCTATGAAGAGTTGCTATTGCGAAACGGTGTTTTGGGTTTCAAAAACTCGCTTTTATCTTCTAAATCGCCAAACCAAACAGACTCCAAGTATACAATACAGTGCCAATCTTAACATGAGAAACAATAATTCCAAAAATGAATACGATTACAAAAAAAAAAAAAAAAAAAAAAAAAAAAAAAATCCTACCTCTGCTTAACAAAACTTCCACTATTTCCAAATTCCCAACACTCGCCGCAGAATGAAGCGGCGCCCACCCTTCTTCATCTGCACTGTTTATTACACTTGCTGATTCATCGATTACTGATAGTACCTTCACCACCTGATCCCATCAAAGCCACTTTATAACTCTCAAAAACCCAAAGATTCAAACTTTTAACTCCCAACAGTTTTATACAGAACTCAATAACTCCAACCTTCAAAAAGAATTTTATACCCAAATGAGGCCTTGAACAAAGCTTGCCTCGAGACAACATGTTTAGCCACATAGGTTACACTTTAGGCTTGTGAACGAACTAAGTTGAGTCGAGTATTAAAAATTCAAGTTTGTTCATTTAATTTTATTTCGCATATGAGTCGAGCTCGAACTCATCCCTCACAAGATTACACATTCAATCTTGATTCATTTTATTGTCAAACATGTGCTTGTTCACAAGTTACTTGTATAACTTATTTTTTTTCCTATATTGATGGTACGGAAGCTACAAGAAAACAAACACTTTGCTTTCTAAATGGAAAAAGAAACTAAACGCGTTAGCTTCTGAGTGAAAACCTCGAATTCATAAGAGGTCCCTTAAATCCACAAGGTGATAAGGTCCTAGAATCTACCAGAGAGAAATAGACAAAGTCTGTAGTTTATAAATCAGAAAACTGAATTATCATGAAGGCTACAATATGTTTAAATAGTAAAAGAAACCCTAGAGCAGCTAAGGCAACACCCAGAAACCCTAATTCACGCTAATCATGTAATTAGGTGGCAAAATAGTGATATTTGTGAAAAATAGAAAATTTTAGTTAATTGCGGAAATTGAAAATACTGTCTCTAAGAGATGTTTCAAAACAGACAGGGCCTTATTTTGACTTTTAAACTAAAAGTTATTAAAGAAAAACAAATATTACTATAAATAGCAAAAACACTGTTTTCAAGGCCTTAACAAAGGAATTTCCCTAAATTTAGGCGATGCTCATGACAATTGACATGAGTTTGGATCAGAATGCTATTTCCCTTCAACCGGCCAAATTTCAAGCAATTCCAACACTGTCACCTCAATGGCCTCTACTGGCACCCCCTTTGATCTTGCATTGTGACTTCTGGCGCCCTTGCTGCTCCAAGAAAGCATGTGCTTTACTTTGTTATGCATCATATATATAGTAAAATCATGACTAAAATTTTTTACCCCTTCGTAAATTTATGAATTTTTACTACGAAGAGATTGTATATATTATTAATAAACTACAAATAATAATTTAATATCAAATAAACTTATTTACAAACTTATACAATCCTCAAGTCAATATAATTAATTTTTTAGATAAGTATATATATAGTATTATAATATTGTATATAGTTAAGCAAGCCTCAAATTCATGAGCTTGTTCACAAATATATTATCATGTTTGAGCTTGGCTGGTTTAGTAGTTGAACCTAAACTTGGGCTTGAGTTTGACTTGTTTACTAAATAAACGGATATAAACAAACCTTTTGTTGAGTTGAGCTTGAGCTATTAATAAATAGTTTGGTTCATTTATAACCTAGTTATAATTACTGTCATAACCAACCTAAGAAACAATTTAATATACCAATTGATTACTGGATTACCTACTGAACACCTTGTTACAAGCTTACAACCTATGCCTGGCTAATTCATATTACTTTCAAAACAATAATAGGAAGAAGAAAGGCTACAAATGCTATGTTGAAAGAAATTGTTCCTAAATGTGATCTTACAAGGTAGATTTACCCATGATGCTAAGCCAAGAAACCATTATCTAAAGCTCCTTTTATTTCACTCCAGCATTCTGCTTCAAAGCCGCAGTGAACTTCTCTTTAACCTCAGCTGACATTCCCTCTGCTGAACAATCTCCAACACCCTATTCGGCTCCACGTAAGCAGTACTTGTCCTGAATTTCTTGGCGAATCCTGAAAATTTCTTAAATATGAGTCCATTACAGTCAAAGTTCTCAAACCTAATAAAAAGGAGACATCCAACTCAATGACTATCTCTCGCCCCAACTTATTATTGGCATGATATTGTCTCTTTGAAAGTGACACATAGCCTCATCCCTCAAGGTTTTAAAAGGCCTCATTGCTATTAGGGTCCATGTGATTCCATACACAGCATGATATTGTCCACAAAATGAAATGCCTTGGACATTAATTGGTATGAGGCCTTTTAAAACCTTGAGGGATGAGGCTGTGTCATTCCCAATGAGAACAATATCATTCCAATTATGAGTAAGGGCATGACAGAGTACTTATAAATTTGGACAGCTATAAGATAACTCCAATTTCAGGAATAAGTACTCAAGCATTTTTTCAATTAGTAAGTTACTTTATATAGCCCTTGAACTCACGATCTCGCTGCCCATCTATTCTGGCAGAAAATACCATTTGAGATAAAACTCAATGGCAAGAAAATTAGCATCTTTTATGTGCAAGAGACGCGAATAGATTACTATTAATCAGTTGGAAAGTCTTACTTTTAAGGTAGCTGGAGCCTGGAGTAAGTCCTTTATATGCGTAACTCAGAAACTGAAATCAAATCTAATTCTAGATCCTTTAACTAAATATTCATTTTTCTTAGGTAATTAACTTCAATAAATCTTACTACCTGCATTACATATATGATATTCTAAAACAAGTCACTAAGCTGTAGAATCCTGGGTGTATAAGTCAGAAGTTGTTTGACACTCAATTTAATGCTAAAATTGATAATTGACCAGAAACTTACTTTTCTTTGTTCAACTTGGTTTTCTCAAGGTATTCCTTGAGCAGAGGAGATGATTTGAATTTGTCATCAAGTTCTGCATACCTCTTCTGGTTTTCTTCTGTAAAAGAATGCCAGTATGAAGCCATTTGACATATTAAGCTTGAACTGAGTGTTAGCATAATGATAATCATTAGTGAGTATCAAACCGTTGAAGTGATTGAGAAATTCAAATTGGGGCAACTTAGGTCCAAGAACTGATTCTATTCCAGGGAATCCTGACAGAAATCCAGCTTTTGCTGCAGAATTCAAAGCACAAACAATCAGTTCTATTATGGATTTGCATTTTGTAATCAAATTTCAGTCAAATCCAAAATCTTAGTTTTTGCTTTGCCTTTTAATGTATGTCCCCATATATGGGCAAACAACAAACCAAAATATAGAACAACATAGCATGAATAATTTCCATCAGAATGCATGCCTAGAGAGGATATTCAACCACGTAAGCTCAACTGGCAAAAGTTTACTATTAGTACTTACTTGACTTGCATATAGCTAACTGTGTAGTCTGGCAGATTACTATGGAATCTGATTAGTGAACTAGTTGAATTTCTCCACTGCTAAGTAAACTTTCCTACTTTTTTTTTTTTCTCTCTCTCTTTTGGAGATTAGAAATATTGTTAAGAAGAAATTTTTAATACAACTCAATCAAGCAGCATCATAGCTGCTACCCACAGCATACTGTAACAGCAACTAGACACCTAACCAAACAAAGAGCATAAATCTAGTGATACAAAATGTTTCACAACTATTAATATGGCTTGTTGTGATTGGTGCATAAGTGGGATTTGTAATGAACCCATGTGAAAGTGATATTATAAGTTGTGAACTTTTTTGGTGTCTCTAGCATTGCTTAGAATCAATCAACATAGCTACAAAAATAAAACCACTAGAGCAATTTGGAATCATTTAGGCTACAGCAACCAACACACAATAATCAGAACTACCCAACCTACAGGCCACACAAGCTCAAAAAACTAACAAACCATTTAACCAAGCTTCTGTCTAACAACAGAAAGGGATATATCATACAATATACACCATTTACAACAGAGAACCCTATTCATTTTTCAAAATAGAATTTGCAGCATTTTCCTTTAGCCTCCAATCCACTGGACAAACTGCTAAGTAAACTAAATTGTTCATGTAAATGATATTGATATTAAATATTAGGGTAAAACTTAGGTTAAGTAAATTATGTCCTCAATTAAATTCAAACACATAGCTGCATGGAATAAAATTATTCTAAAAAAAAAAAAAAATTGTTTGTGCTCCATTGATCAATATAACCATGTGTTTGAATTTAAATGGGAAACGTAATGTACAACATCTAAGCAACTACACCTATGTTATGTTAAAAAAATTAATACATGCTATCAAGCTTTTAGTTTTTAGTGCATACATAATATAAAACAATGTTATATTATAGGAGATATTTATATTAGAAAGTGACATGATATAGAGCTAATGAAAGTTAGGTGGTGTATCTGATTACCTGGATTTGACCAGAGAAGAACAACAACTGAAGCAGCCGAGGGAAGAGACTTGTGAAGAACTTGACAAGATGGTGAAGCAGTTGAAGAAGAAGTCCAAGAAGAACCAGAGGAACTTTTGAGTTTCAAAGTGCACCCAATTGGGATTTTGTAAATTTTATGGCTAGTGGGTTTCTCACAGACATTGAAGCTGGTTAATGAAAATTAAGAGAGAGGAGAGAATGAAGAGGAAACCATAGTTCTGTCTCTCACTCTCTTGCTGAAAGAGAGGGAGGGAGACAGAATTTGCTGAAACTAACGGTGGATAACAATCGGTTAGAGATGCTGTAAGAATGCTCTCATACGTGGCATGCGTTTATTGGTTACATGTTTTGTTACGATTTGCATTTGAATGGTCAAGAGTGTCTAAGACCGAAGGTGGAAGTTAATAATAAGTAAAACATGTCAATGTATGGAAGTAGGAACTTTATAGATATAAAACAGTAAAGAGTCGTGCGTGTTTCAAAGACAAGCAATCAAGCAAATGAACCTTGCGCTATTTTGCATCTTTTGTTTGGAACTTTTTTGGTTTGAGGGCTTTATCAAATCAGGCCCCAATCCTCAAAAAAACAAACTCACAAAAGTTTCAAGTGCAATTCTTTCACCAGAAAGCCCAACTTTCTAGTTACAAAATACTTAAGCAGCAGCCTTTTAAGCCCTTTCAAGCCCAATCTCAAACAAGCCAACCCACTTCTCTCTCTCTCTCTCTCTCAAGTTTCACTAATACTATGTTTGGTTTGAGAGAAAGAGGAGGGAGAGGAAAAGGAAAGAAAGGAAGAGAAATTTAATCTTTTCCATTGTTTGGATAACATGAGAGAAAAGACTATAAGCTAAATTTGTTAAGAAACCTATCATTTGGGCCCACATTTTCCCTTCTCCCTTATTCTTTTTCTCCTCTTCCATTCATTTTCCTCGAACCAAATATAGGGTAAAAGTTTGTTTCTCACTGTTATAGTAGCATTGTGATCAATTCTATTAATTAAATTTATGGTGGGGTTTATCATGAATGTAAGCTGAGTAAACACCATATCACCCACTATATCACCATACTTTGAAAATACTTAATAATTTTCTAGAGATCCAAAAAAAGTTTTGTAAACTCTCAATGTAGGAAATACCTTGAAATACAGAGTTACAAATCACAACAAAAATGTTAACAGAGATTCCTTCAAGCATCACCCATCAAATTCTCAGTGATGTACACTCTTTTGACAAATGAAATGAAAATTGCTATCCGTATCATATAAGAAAAAAAAATAACGATAGCTATAACTCTACTAATTGCCCATTATTGAAGATAACAAGATACTCAATTAAAACCAACTAAACTAAATTGCAATGACATGAAAGGCAGATTAATGGGACTTCCCAGCAACAGTTGAAACTGCAAACATTGTTACAATTGGAAGAAGACTGATCTTTGATAATCAAAGCTCAAAGCTATCCATGATCCCTCAAATGCTCCTATTGCTCACTTCCACTCTTCAACCAATTGCTTGAACATTCTCTCACAATTCCCACCAACACCAAATGCTTTCCTTGCCTCTTCTCTTATGCGAGCTGCTTGCACTCTCAACAATTCCTTCCCCATCATCTCTCTAATTCTCTTCCCAATCTCTTCCCCCTTAACCAACATTTGATCATCTTTTCCACCCCATCCCCAACTCTTCTCCCACATACCAACCCCACTCATCTCCACCACCTCTGCATTAATCTTCTGATCCCCACCTTGTGGCCAAGCTAAAATTGGTACACCATGCCATGCAGCCTCAATCACTGAATTCCAACCACAATGGCTCACAAACCCTCCCACAGCCCTGTGACCAAGTAACTCCCCTTGGTCCACCCATTTCTTCACCACCAACCCTTTCTCCTTCATCTTCTCTATAAGCTCATGCCCTACCACTTCATCCAAACCTTCTTCATCCTCCTTGTCAACTTGTCACCACCCACAAAAACCTACACCCACTTTTAAGTAGCCCATGTCCTACTTCTCTTAATTGGTCCCTAGACATAGCTGTCCTACTACCAAAGCTAACATATACCACTGAACCATCTTCTTGTTCATTGAGCCACCTCAATGGCTCATCCCACTCTCCCTTCTCAAACTCACATGGCACAAAAGTTCCAACAGTAAACACAGGTGGCAATCCTTCAATAACTAACTTTCTATTACTAAATGCTTCTAGTGCTTCTGATTCTAGTCCTTCAAAAGTATTGATCAAAACCCCATTTGATTTTGGGAGTTTAGGACTGTCTTCCTGGATTATTTTAGCAAAAAGACTATCTGGGATAAGAAGTAAAGGAGGGATTGACGATCTGGGTATTGGCTTAAGCCCTGGAATAACTTCAAGAACATCACCAAATATAGCTTTGGATGCAAAATTTGGGTAGTGTGAAAACAAAGAGAACATTCTTGCTGATGAAACAAAGAGAATATAGTTAGAAATATGTAAGCTTTCGATGACTGGAATCACAGAGGAAATCAAACTTACATCATAGATGAAAGCATCAAGAGGTGGAGAAAGTGAAGTGAGGATAGGAGAGAGGAGGTGGGCTGAGCGACGAATAGCTTCAAAACGAAGCCAAAAAGGGTCATTGGAATTGGCTGTGGAAGGGTCTAAAGGGAGGAGATGGAATTGCAATTGTGTGACTTGAGGGAAAGCTGAGAGGAAGCGGCTAATGAATTGAGACTCAGTGAGTGACACAGTGGGGTGAGTGGTGATGAGAGTGACACGGCAATGGTGGTGGATAAGCTTTGTAGCAAGTCTAAGAAAGGGGGTGAGATGGCCCATACCAGCACTTGGGAGGAGAGCTACATGAGGTTGATGAGGCTGTGACAGCTCATTACAAGTTGACATGGTTGGTTGAGCTTGAAGGTGTGGTGTATGACTGTATGTGATTCCTCAAATTGAATGAATCCTGTTAGATTGAATTGGACTGTATAAGTGTGAAATTGTATATGTTAAGTCTTAGATCCAATATCTATAGACAATAAAGAGTGTTACCTGTTTCTGTGGACACTAGTAGGCCTAACAGGATAAGGATACTCTTACATTCATTTTTTTCAGTCTTTAAGCTTTTAACATGGTTGGTGGAGCTTTGTATGACTTATGTGATTCCTCAAATTGAATGAATCCAATTAGATTGAATTGGATTCAAGTGTATGAGTGTGTGTGTGTGAAGTAAAATGTGCATATGTTAAGTCTTAGATCGATCCAATATATATGGACAATGAAGTGTTATCAGTATCTATTGGCACTAGGCCGGAAGGCCTTGAAATTATTGACCTAAGCTAATGCTAATAGGGTAATGATATTCTTACATTCACTCTCATATTTTAAATGTGAATTTTTTTTTTCCATTTAATATATATACATCAATTATGAATATAATGTAAAATGAATGTAAGAGAATATTTTACAAAAACTAACTCTAACCTATGAGTTCTAGTTAGTTCAATTGGTAAAATTTCTGATAATTGAATAAGAGATCTGAGGTTTAATTCTCGTCTACACCAAAAACTGATTGGTGTCTTGGTCCGATGATAAAAAGCTATTATCAAGAGTGAACATCATAGATTGAAACTCTCTCTCTCAAAAAAAAAAAAAAAAAACTCTAACCTACCTCATCATAACGAGTTCAAATCTTCTATCTCACTTTTCTTGATCCATTCTATACTCCACCAATAAAAATTTGCAACATGTTCACCTAATTAATTAAATATTGTCATTATTAAATACTACCATTATTTTAACTAATATTTAATTAATTAGGTGAATATATGACGAATTTTTATTGGTGAAGTATAAAGTGGAATAGGAAAAGTGGAACAGAAGCCATAACATGTGACCTTTTATAGTCAACTTTACAATGAGAAAACGACCAACATCGCTACAAACAAGAGCTATAAATATACTGCGTTGTAATTAAAGTTTTGGGATAATTACACTTTACCCACCTGTGGTTTTCCTCAATTTTATTTGCCTACTCGTGATTTCATTTTTGACACTTTACCCACCTGAGGTTACTTCCGTTTATGCGAAGAGTCAGTTTTTCAAAACAGAGCTGGCTGGCGGCTTGGCCTCGCGGCTTGACTGAGTTGCGAGTTCAAGCCGCGAACTAACTGAATTGCCAAACTGGAATTTTTGTCCTGTAGTGCAACAGCTGGCACAACAGTTCAGCTTTTGGCAGCTTGCTAGTCGTGAGCTACCTGCGAGATCCAGTTGTGAGTTCTTCTCTGCACACTTCACTTGTGTGCAATATCTGGCGGGTTGCCAGTCGCGAGACACCAGCAAGATCCAGTCGTGAGTCCCTATTCTGCTGCACAGACTTGAGCATTTCTTCACATTCTCTCACACACCACCCTTACATGATTCCCACCTAAATACAGGGTTTCTAAGTGCTAAAATACAAGCAAATTGGCACGGAATAAAGCCAACAAAATGGTTGATAAATTTCAACCTTACAGGGCTTCTAGGTTAATCCTTGATTACCCCTCGCCTCTTTGAAACTGGAAGCCAAATTTCTTTTTTATCTCTAGAAATGGTTGGGAGTTCGTCCCTGGTGAGAACTTGGACGAAGCCCCCAAATTTTTTCATAGTTGGGGAGCTCTCGTGTTTGGTGCGTCTTCCTTGTCTTTTTAGCCTTATTTTATTTTATTTTTATAGGAGTGACGATGATATGTAACTTGCTCATATTCTTGTTTTGCAGTTTCCCAGCGTCCTCATCTGATGAAGAGGTACCAGCTACGTGTGGAGAAAGTGAGGGAATACTTGGATACCTTCGAGGACTTTGACGAGCTCGTCTCTCCTCAGTCTATATTTCTTCATTTTTTGGGTCCTGAACCATCTACTAAGGTTCGGAAAGACTTGGAAGTTGTGAAAAAGAGTAAGTGCTCATTTTCTTCATTTTTTTTAACCTTTTCTTCGTCCTTTCAGGAATGACGACTAGGTTTAGCAAGCATAAGTTAGCCAATGTTCAAGAAAAGAAGGCCAACGATGGAACCGTTAGTGGCTTTTTGTCCAAGAAGAAAATTGGTGATGTTGTTAAGAAAGAATCCACGAAAACACCTCCTTCTGCCAAGCATCTTGCCTTTCCCACTTTGTCACTAGAGATGATTGCCTTTGGTGGAGAGGAGGCTAGGAAGAAGAAGAAGTCAGGTGGTAAATCTTTCCTTCCTACTTTTTGGGATGATGCTTATGCAGTGGCTCTAAAGGCCTATGAGGCACTTTTTGTGGACGATCTGGGCCCTATGATGGTGAAATCGTTCAGCAAGGTGATGTCGTCTCACATTCAGAAGCTTGTACAGGTAAGCATTGTAGGTCATTTTTACTTCTTCTTTTCCTTTGCTTTATTTTTGCTAAGGGAAGTTTTCTAAAAGCTTTGGGGGAGTCTCTCTTCGTCTCTGGGAAGTTCTTGGACTTGGAAAAGAAGGTGGCTTCGTCTGAGCTTCTGATCAAGTCTTTATCCGCTAAGAACGACACGTTTAAGAATAAGGTTGCCATCTTTGCTGCTGAAGCTGAGAATGACAAAGAGCGCGTGGCAACCCTGGAGAAGAGCCTACAAGTGGAGAAGGACTTCTGCAAGCTATAGGACAAGCAGATTGGTGACTTGGAGCTGAAGCTATAGAAAGTTGGGGCCACGGCGATACAGGATTTTAAGGACTCTAACGAGTACTCTGATGCACTATACAAGTACTACGTGGAGGGCTTTGATCTTCTTGTGAAGTGGATGGCAAAGCATCACCTTGGCTTGGACTTCTCTAACTTGGCTGTCGAGGACGTTGAAAAAGAGCTCATGTTTGATCGCTCTTCTGAGGCTGCAGCAAAGAATACGACGGAGAAGGCCACAGACGTTGCTGAAGGAGTGAAGGAGGCCATTGTAATAACCCCCGTTGACCCTGTCCTTGAAGATCAATAATATTTTATTTTTTCTACTTTCTTTTTTTATTTCCTTGCAAGGCAAGAACAATATTTCTCTTTTGGGCCAGTTATTTTGGGCGACTAAACAATTCCTTTGATGATGATAGATAGGTTTATGCATTTCTTGCTTTTAACAACTCTTTTATGTTTGGAAAACTTTTCATGACGAGGTTAGTTGCGTTGAGGAACCTCTCATGATTAGCATGTGTTTTAGTAGCTTTTTCATACTTAGCTTGCATATGAATAGCTCCTTGCATCCGGTTGTGGTGGGATGATTTTCTATTGAGTCATATTTGACTGAAGGTCTTCGTTGTGTTTGAACAACTAAGTATCTTAGCTATGTTTGAACAACTTTTGATTGGGTCATGTTTGAATGACAATACTAGCTGTGTCTGAACAACTTAGTATTTTTAGCTGTGTTTGAACAGTTTTTTATTAAGTCATGTTTGAATGACGATGTTAGCTGTGTTTGAACAACTTAGTATTTTTAGCTGTGTATAAACAACTTTTTATTAAGTCATGTTTAAATGACGATGTTAGTTGTGTTTGAACAACTTAGTATTTTTAGCTGTATCTGAGCAACTTGTTATTGAGTCATGTTTGAATGACGATGTTAGTTGTGTTTGAACAGCTTAGTATTTCTAGCTGTGTTTGAACAGCTTGTTATTGAGTCATGTTTGAATAACGATGTTAGCTGTGTTTGAACAACTTAGTATTTGTAGTTGTGTTTGAACAACTTGTTATTGAGTCAGATTTGAAATACAATGTTAGTTGAACAGCTTAGTATTTCTAGCTGAGTTTGAACAGCTTGTTATTGAGTCATGTTTGAATAACGATGTTAGCTGTGTTTGAACAACTTAGTATTTGTAGTTGTGTCTGAACAACTTGTTATTGAGTCATATTTGAAATACAATGTTAGTTATGTTTGAACAACTTAGAGGCCGTTTGGATTTCTAGTTTCCATAACTCATAACTCTGTTTTCATAACTCATAACTCAAAAATGGTGGGACCCATAACTGAGTATTCATTTGGGAGCACCATAACTCTGTTTCCATAACTCTGTTTCCATCACTCAATTCTCTGATTTTTGAGTTATGAGTTATGGAAACTGAAAACACATTTTAGCTGTTTTCAGTTTCCAAAACTCATAACTCAATGGCATTTTTGTAATTAAACACACATAGGGGACCCACTCAGCCGCAACTTTTGACCAGTCAACCTTCCTTTTTTTTTTTTTTTTTTTCACTGAGTTCGGTCTGGCTTTTTTTTTTTTTTTTTTTTTTTTTTTCTGGGTTTGTCTTCACGCACTTTTTTTTTCTTTTTCTTCACTGGGTTCGGTCTTACTTTTTTTTTTTTTTTTTTTTTTTTTTCTGGGTTCGTCTTCACGTCTTCATACCATTTTTTTTTTCTTTTTCTTCACTGGGTTCGGTCTTCCCCTTTTTTTTGCTTTTTTTTTTTTTTTTTTTTTGGGTTCGTCTTCACGTCTTCATACCATTTTTTTTTTCTTTTTCTTCACTGGGTTTGGTCTTTTTTTTTTTTTTTTTTTTTTCTGGGTTCGGGCTTCACGTCTTCATCATTTTTTTTTTCCCCTTCACTGGGTTGGGTTCGGTCTGCAGTCATCCTGGAAAAAAAAAAAAAAAAAAAAAAAAAAAAAAAAAAAAAAAGCAAAAAGAAGGAAGAACAAATGCAGACCAAACCAGTGAAGAAAAAGAAAAAGAAAAAAAAAAAAAGCAAAAAGTTGCACTTGACAGATATGGAGTCCACAAATAGTGTGAAAAATATTGAGTGATGGTAACTGAGTGATAATGTTGTTTGGATGTGATATTTTAGAGTGATGAGTGATGAGTGATAAGTGATGGGTGAGGAGTGATGAGTGATGAAAATTGAGTGAGGAGTGATGAGTGATCAAAAACAAAAATCCAAACAGGCCCTTAGTATTTCTAGCTGTGTTTGAACAGCTTGTTATTGAGTCATGTTTGAATGACAATGGTAGTTATGTTTGAATAACTTAGTATTTCTAGCTGTGTTGGAACAGCTTTTTATTGAGTCATGTTTGAATGACGATGTTAGTTGTGTTTGAACAACTTAGTATTAGCTGTGTTTGAATAGCTTTTTATTGAGTTGTGTTTGAATGGCAATTTTGCACTCTACTCGTGACTCGGGGTTGTGGTATAGGAGCATCTTTTAGGTTAATCATTTTTTGTTTTGTCTTGAGTGATGATTATGTTGGTTGTGTTTAAACAACTCTAATTTAGTAGACTTTGGTATTTGTTGTGTGAACAACTCCAATGGCTATAATGCCATTGGTTGTGTGCGAATAGTTTTTAACTTGAAATTTTAATGACGGAGACCCTTGAGACGTCTCCCAAGGATGACTCCTAAGCATTGCACATGTTTTGATAGTGATAGATTATGGATAATTGTTGATAAATACGTAT
Source organism: Lithocarpus polystachyus (assembly GCA_033629205.1). Classification (NCBI taxonomy): domain Eukaryota; kingdom Viridiplantae; phylum Streptophyta; class Magnoliopsida; order Fagales; family Fagaceae; genus Lithocarpus; species Lithocarpus polystachyus. Next base: position 84,602,170 of record CM066164.1, read on the forward strand.
TGACAAGTCATGGGTAATCATTGATAAATACACATGGATAATGCTTTCATGTATTATTGATCTTATGAATGACGAAAGTAATGGTCATCATACATGCTAACATGAAGATTAAGCAACTTGAAAATGTAAAGCGTTCCTTTCTAGTAGTATTTCTTCAAGTGTTTTATGTTCCATGGTCGAGGCAAATCCTGGCCGTCTAAGGACTTCAAGTAGTAGGAGCCTTCTTTGGAATGACGGATTACTTTGTAAGGGCCTTCCCACGCTGGTCCTAGTTTCCCTTAGGATGGGTCCTTTATTGCATGTGACACCTTCCAAAGGACGAGGTCTTCTGTGTTGAATCTTCTCACCTTAACCTTTCTATTATAGTATCTGGCCATTGCTTCCTTGTGCTTGGCCATTCGCTTCATAGCTTCTTCTCTGACTTCGTCAATTAGGTCCAGATTGCTGTTAAGCTCTTGCTGATTCCTCTGGTCTTCATATGTAGCAGCTCGCCGTGGGTCATGGGATTGAGATCTGTGGAGTGGATGATTTGAGTTTAATTTTTATGGGTTTGAGAAGTCCTGAAATATATGTCTGGATTTGAAATTGGGGTTTCAAATATATGTCTAGGTTTGAATTCATTTGTTCTTAAGTTCCTGGGATTGTATATATGCCTGGGATCAAATGTTGTGCTATATTTTGGGGTTGTATTTTGATAGATTTACGTTTGATGGTATTACTTGATTTGATTTGTATTAGTTTTCTAGATGCATGTTCTTCATGTTTGTGAATGGTAAGAAACTAATACCATATTTTAATCTTGTTTTTTTTTTCCTTGTTTTGGGAGGAGAGAGATATAAAATGGGAGTAAAAAGACTTATTTACCCTTCTTTTTTAACAGAGGTGGGTTACAGAGCATAAACGGAAGTAACCTCAAGTGGGTAAAGTGTCAAAAATGAAATTACGCGTAGGCAAATAGAATTAGAGGCAAACCACAGGTGTTTAAAGTGTAATTATCCCTAAAGTTTTACATTCAAACATCAATTCTTATTCAGCAAAAATAAAATAAAATAAAATAAAAAATCAATTCATCTTCCTTTTTCTTCACACAAAAATTGAGTCATGGGCATACCCCATATCTAACAATAATTTTCATTATTTGGGTATAAAATTTAAAACAACAAGATGATGTTGAAATGCTATAGCTCATAACTTAATTAAACAGGCAAGACTTTTCAATGGTTATTTAGCATTCATGACGTTCTTCTGGCCAATTATGACTGATTTTTTTTTAAATAAAAGTCTATAGTATTCCTTCTAAAAAAAAAAAGGAAGGGATGGTACCAAATACACATGAGGGAAAATCAAATCTTTTCTATCTTCCCACTTTTCCACTCCTCCAAGCAAATAGACCCGTAGTGTATTGATGACATTCATCTGTAATGCACTTTGTCGCCGCCGGATTGGCACCCATTTAAGAAGCATTATGTATCTATGGACACTTGACTCAGCAAAAACATGTCAAGAATGGGAAAGGGGTTGGTACTTGGTTGGTCCCATAAGCAATAATTGGAAAATGCAATAAACCGGTGGAGACTTTTATATTCAATGACCAACAAGAGGTTTTTTTTTTTTTTTTTTTTTTCCAACAAGAGGTGGCCTTTTTTTTTTTAATTTAAAAAAAAAAAAAAAGTGGTAGAATTTGAATTTCCTTGAAGCCATGAATTGCGCAGACTATAATAAAGTTGTATTTATTTTAGAACGGAGAATTTTAACAATAATTTTCATTATTTGGGTATAAAATTTAAAACAACAAGATGATGTTGAAATGCTATAGCTCATAACTTAATTAAACAGGCAAGACTTTTCAGTGGTTATTTAGCGTTCATGATGATCTTCTGACCAACTATGACTGTTTTTTTTTTTTTTTTTGTGGCAAAAATGCAAAATTGACCCTCTAACTTTTAGCTTTTGTCATTTTAGTCCTTTAACTTTGAGTTTTGTCATTTTAGTCCTATAAGTTTCAAGTTTTGTCAATGTAGTATTCTGTTAGGTATCAGTTACTCCTTCCGTTAACTTTGACCTTTTTTTTTTAAACAATTTTCTTAATTAAAAAAAACTGTAAAAAAAAAAATGTAAGGGGACCGACGTTGTTCCCTTCCCCTGAAATCAAAACCGGAAAACAGAAAAATCTCGATCTCTCTCTCAAGATCAGTCTCTCTCGTTCAAATCCACCATTATATATGCATTATGCTTCAAAGCAAACAACCACCAAACCTCAATATTTCAAAAAACCAACTCATAACGCACAAACAAACCCAAAGCAAACACCACACCAAAGAGAGCCGCATTCCCATCGATGGTCGTGATCTAGCACAGCACCACCAAGCCCATCGACCCATGCTCGCAGAAGGTAACCTAATATAGTTCCATTTGAGTTACCCACCTTCTTTAGCTTGTGAAGATGATCCTAACCGACCCATCTTAAAATCAAAACCTAGACTCGACCAAAAATAAAAAACCAACTCACTTTTTTTGCCTAACCCAGACCCAGCCCAAAACCATCTACAGTCTGGCCGGAAAAAACCCAGCGGTGGTGGCCGATGTGAGAGGCTAAATTCGAGAAGCTTCGGAATCTTGTTTAGAGCTGGGTTAAGTTTTATCAGGGTTAAAGTTTACTCAGATTTGGTCACGAGTATTTTTGGTATGCTACAGAGAGAAAGAGAGCAGAGAACGGGGAGACAGAAGGCTGAGGATGAAGATTGAAGGGCCACCTTCCATGTTTTCTTTTTTTTTTTTCTTTTTTTTTTCAGCTTTTTTTTAATTTTCTTTTAATTACAAAAATTATTTAGAAAAAAAAAAGGGGTCAAACTTAACGGTGGCATTAACTAAGACCTAACAGAATACTACATTGACGAAAATTGAAACTTAGAGGACTAAAATGACAAAACTGAAAGTTAAAGGACTGAAATGACAAAACCTAAAAGTTGGAGGGTCAATTTACATTTTTGCCTTTTTTTTAATGAAAGTCTATAGTATTCCTTCTAAAAAAAAAAAAAAAAGAAAGAAAGAAAGGGATGGTACAAACACACATGAGGGAAAATCAAATCTTTTCTATCCTCCCACTTTTCCACTCTTTCAAGCAAACAGACCCGTAGTGTATTGATGACATTCATCTATAATGCACTTTGTTGCCGCCGGATTGGCACCCATTTAAGAAGCATTTAGTATCTATGGACACTTGACTCAACAAAAACATGTCTTGTAATTTTGAGAAAATTTTTAAGGACTCATGGACTATGTGACTTAATGTTTTCTGCTCTCACATTTATGATGAATCTTGTCATAAATTTAATTAGTACGTTCAATTATAAATTTGAGAAAAAAAAAAGTATTATATCACTGTGTGTTGAAAATGCCTAAAAATTACTCAAAATTTTGTCATAACTATTAACATTATCATTTCTTATGATTGATATATAATAAAAGTAGTGTCAGTAGTGGACTCAAATAAAAGTGATGTTGCTTCAATTAGAAGAAGTCATATTAATATTACTTTGATCTAAATCCACCATTGATACATCTTTTAGTATGCATCAATCCAACAAAACGTGTTAGCAATTTTAAAAATTGTTGTATCCTTATTGTAACAAATTAGGCCAATCCTAGATATAAACAAATGAAACTATTTCACCTACACAGCTTAACTAAGCCTTAATCAAATTTAAATTTGGGACTCTTGCATCGATTGCTCATCAAAAATTTACCTAATCCCCCAACTAAATGTCTAAATTATGTTCTGCCTTTTAATACCTTTTGTCTTGAATTTGTTTTATAATTTTATGCCTAATTACAGTAACCTTTCTCTTTAGGTTTTATGAAATGACATTACCTCAAACATCTACTCCCTTTTTAAGGTTTGTATAAATGCAACATGTAATAAGTCTATACTCTTTCACACTATGACTATCCTAATAGAACTTTCATTTTTTTCAAAAAAAAAAAAAAATTCCAAACCATGGACGAAATGACACTTTCCCTTAAAAATTTGTGAGAATGAATGAAACTACCCTCTTGTAATTTGTATAAATTAGTAGGAACATTTTTTAAATATAGAATATTTTGAGCATATATTTAATTTTTCTATTTATAAAAATTTCAATAAGGAGAAAAATTTAGTATAATTTACCACTTCCTTTTATCTTTTCTCTTTCTCATATTCTGATATATTGATATTTGGTCTATCTTCTGCTATGACTTTCATATCCAATCATGTTTCTTCTTTTTCTTTTTCTTTTTTTTCTGAGGGTGTACAACAATGTTTCTTGAGCAAACCATATTTCTCCATTTTAATAAATAAATATTAAACTCAGGTCCGCAATATAAAGGATTGATTTTTTTTAAAGGAGTGAGTTAGGAGGTCCTTATTAAAGAATGGGAAAGGGGGTTGGTACTTGGTTGGTCCCATAAGCAATAATTGGAAAATGCAATAAACAGGTGGAGACTTTTATATGCAATGACCAACAAGAGGTTTTTTTTTTTTTTTTTCCAACAAGAGGTGGCTTTTTTTTTTTAATTTTAAAAATAAAAGTGGTAGAATTTGAATTTCCTTGAAGCCGTGAATTGCTCATACTATAATGAAGTTGTATTTATTTGGAACGGGGAATTTTAACAATAATTTTCATTATTTGGGTATAAAATTTAAAACAACAAGATGATGTTGAAATGCTATAGCTCATAACTTAATTAAACAGTCAAGACTTTTCAGTGGTTATTTAGCGTTCATGATGTTCTTCTGGCCAATTATGACTATTTTTTTTTTTAATGAAAGTCTATAGTATTCCTTCTAAAAAAAAAGGAAGGGATGGTACCAAACACACATGAGAGAAAATCAAATCTTTTCTATCCTCCCATTTTTCCACTCCTCCAAGCGAATAGACCCGTAGTGTATTGAAGACCTTCATCTATAATGCACTTTGTCGCCGCCGGATTGGCACCCATTTAAGAAGCATTTAGTATCTATGGACACTTGACTCAACAAAAACATGTCTTGTAATTTTGAGAAAATTTTTAAGGACTCATGGACTATGTGACATAACGTTTTCCACTCTCACATTTATGATGAATCTTGTCATAAATTTAATTAGTATGGTCAATTATAAATTTGAGAAAAAAAAGTATTAGATCACTGTGTGTTGAAAATACCTAAAAATTACTCAAAATTTTGTCATAACTATTAACATTATAATTTCTTATGATTGATATATAATAAAAGTAGTGTTAGTAGTGGACTCAAATAAAAGTGATGTTGCTTCAATTAGAAGAAGTCATATTAATATTGCTTTGATCAAAATAAGAAGTCATATTAATATTACTTTGATCTAAATCCACCATTGATACATCTTTTAGTATGCATCAATCCAACAAATCGTGTTAGCAATTTTAAAAATTGTTGTATCCTTTTTCTTATTGTAACAAATTAGGCCAATCCTAGATATAAACAAATGAAACTATTTCACCTACACAGCTTAACTAAGCCTTAATCAAATTTAAATTGGGGACTCTTGCATCGATTGCTCATCAAAATTTTACCTAATCCCCCAATTAAATGTCTAAATTATGTTCTGCCTTTTAATACCTTTTGTCTTGAATTTGTTTTATAATTTTATGCCTAATTACAGTAACCTTTCTCTTTAGGTTTTATGAAATGACATTACCTCAAACATCTACTCCCTTTTTAAGGTTTGTATAAATGCAACATGTAATAAGTCTATACTCTTTCACACTATGACTATCCTAATAGAACTTTCATTCTTTTCAAAAAAAAAAAAAAATTCCAAACCATGGACGAATTGACACTTTCCCTTAAAAATTTGTGAGAATGAATGAAACTACCCTCTTGTAATTTGTATAAATTAGTAGGAACATTTTTTAAATATAGAATATTTTGAGCATGTATTTAATTTTTCTATTTATAAAAATTTCAATAAGGAGAATAATTTAGTATAATTTACCACTTCCTTATGTCTTTTCTCTTTCTCATATTCTGATATATTGATATTTGGTCCATCTTCTGCTATGACTTTCATATCCAATCATGTTTCTTCTTTTTCATTTTTTTTTTCTGAGGGTGTACAATAATGTTTCTTGAGCAAACCATATTTCTCCATTTTAATAAATAAATATTAAACTCAGGTCCACAACATATAGGATTGATTTTTTTTAAAGGAGTGAGTTGGGAGGTCCTTATTAAAGAATGGGAAGGGGGTTGGTACTTTGTTGGTCCCATAAGCAATAATTGGAAAATGCAATAAACAGGTGGAGACTTTTATATGCAATGACCAACAAGAGGTTTTTTTTTTTTTTTTTTTTTTTTTTCATCAAGAGGTGGCTTTTTTTTTTTAATTAAAAAAAAAAATTGGTAGAATTTGAATTTCCTTGAAGCCGTGAATTGCGCAGACTATAATAAAGTTGTATTTATTTGGAACGAAGAATTTTAACAATAATTTTCTTTATTTGGGTATAAAATTTAAAACAACAAGATGATGTTGAAATGCTATAGCTCATAACTTAATTAAACAGTCAAGACTTTTTAGTGGTTATTTAGTGTTCATGATGTTCTTCTAGCCAATTATGACTATTTTTTTTTTTTGGCAAAAAATGCAAAACTGACTCTCTAACTTTTAGCTTTTGTCATTTCAGTTCTTTAACTTTGAGTTTTGTCATTTTAGTCCTATAAGTTTTAAGTTTTGTCAATGTAGTATTCTGTTAGGTATCAGTTACTCCTTCCGTTAACTTTGGCCCTTTTTTTTTTAAACAATTTTCGTAATTAAAAAATAAACTGTAAAAAAAAAATGTAAGGGGACCGACATTGTTCCCTTCCCATGAAATCAAAACCGAAAAACAGAAAAATCTCGATCTCTCTCTCAAGATCAGTCTCTCTCGCTCAAATCCACCATTATATATGCATTATGCTTTAAAGCAGACAGCCACCAAACCTCAATATTTCAACAAACCAACCCATAATGCACAAACAAACCCAAAGCAAACACCACACCAAAGAGAGCCGCATTCCCATCGATGGTCGCGATCTGGCACAGCACCACCAAGCCCATCGACCCATGCTTGCAGAAGGTAACCTAATACAACTCCATTTGAGTTACCCACCTTCTTTAGCTTGTGAAGATGATCCTAACCGACCCATCTTAAAAACAAAACCTAGAAAAAACCAACTCAGTTTTTTTGCCTAACCCAGACCCAGCCCAAAACCATCTACAGTCTGCCCGGAAAAAACCCAGCCGGTGGTGGCCGATGTGAGAGGCTAGATTTGAGAAGCTTCGGAATCTTGTTTTGAGCTGGGTTAAGTTTTATCAGGGTTAAAGTTTACTCGGATTTGGTCACGAGTATTTTTGGTATGCTATAGAGAGAAAGAGAGCAGAGAACGGGGAGGTAGAAGGCTGAGGATGAAGATTGAAGGGCCACCTTCCATGTTTTCTTTTTCTTTTCTTTTTTTGTTTTCTTTTTTTTCAGCTTTTTTTTTATTTTCTTTTAATTACAAAAATTATTTAGAAAAGAAAATGGGGTCAAACTTAACGATGGCATTAACTAAGACCGAACAGAATACTACATTGACGAAAATTGAAACTTAGAGGACTAAAATGACAAAACTGAAAGTTAAAGTACTGAGATGACAAAAGCTAAAAGTTAAAGGGTCAATTTTACATTTTTGCCTTTTTTTTTTAATGAAAGTCTATAGTATTCCTTCTAAAAAAAAAAAAAAAAAGGAAGGGATGGTACCAAACACACATGAGGGAAAATCAAATTTTTTCTATCCTCTCACTTTTCCACTCTTTCAAGCAAACAGACCCGTAGTGTATTGATGACATTCATCTATAATGCACTTTGTTGCCGTCGGATTGGCAAGCATTTAAGAAGCACTTAGTATCTATGGACCCTTGACTCAACAAAAACATGTCTCGTAATTTTGAGAAAATTTTTAAGGACTCATGGACTATGTGACATAACGTTTTCCGCTCTCACATTTATGATGAATCTTGTCATAAATTTAATTGTTATGGTCAATTATAAATTTGAGAAAAAAAAAAGTATTATATCACTGCGTTTTGAAAATACCTAAAAATTACTCAAAATTTTGTCATCACTATTAACATTATCATTTCTTATGATTGATATATAATAAAAGTAATGTCAGTAGTGGACTCAAATAAAAGTGATGTTGCTTCAATTAGAAGAAGTCATATTAATATTACTTTGATCTAAATCCACCATTGATACATCTTTTAGTATGCATCGATCCAACAAATCGTGTTAGCAATTTTAAAAATTGTTGTATCCTTTTTCTTATTGTAACAAATTAGGCCAATCCTAGATATAAACAAATGAAACTATTTCACCAACACAGCTTAACTAAGCCTTAATCCAATTTAAATTGGGGACTCTTGCACCGATTGCTCATCAAAATTTTACCTAATCCCCCAATTAAATGTCTAAATTATGTTCTGCCTTTTAATACCTTTTGTCTTGAATTTGTTTTATAATTTTATGCCTAATTACAGTAACCTTTCTCTTTAGGTTTTATGAAATGACATTACCTCAAACATCTACGCCCTTTTTAAGGTTTGTATAAATGCAACGTGTAATAAGTCTATACTCTTTCACACTATGACTATCCTAATAGAACTTTCATTTTTTTCAAAAAAAAAAAAACTCCAAACCATGGACGAAATGACACTTTCCCTTAAAAATTTGTGAGAATGAATGAAACTACCCTCTTGTAATTTGTATAAATTAGTAGGAACATTTTTTAAATATAGAATATTTTGAGCATATATTTAATTTTTCTATTTATAAAAATTTCAATAAGGAGAATAATTTAGTATAATTTACCACTTCCTTTTATCTTTTCTCTTTCTCATATTCTGATATATTGATATTTGGTCTATCTTCTGCTATGACTTTCATATCCAATCATGTTTCTTCTTTTTCATTTTTTTTTTCTGAGGGTGTACAATAATGTTTCTTGAGCAAACCATATTTCTCCATTTTAATAAACAAATATTAAACTCAGGTCCACAATATATAGGATTGATTTTTTTTAAAAGGAGTGAGTTAGGAGGTCCTTATTAAAGAATGGGAAAGGGGGTTGGTGCTTGGCTCGTCCCATAAGCAATTATTGGAAAATGCCATAAACAGGAGGAGACTTTTAAATGCAATGACCAACAAGAGGTTTTTTTTTTTTTTTTTTTTTTTTTTTTTTTTTTTTTTTTTCAACAAGAGGTGGCTTTTTTTTTTAATTAAAAAAAAGAAGTGGTAGAATTTGAATTTCCTTGAAGCAGTGAATTGCGCAGACTATAATAAAGTTGTATTTATTAGGGACGGAGAATTTTAACAATTTTTTTCATTATTTGGGTATAAAATTTAAAACAACAAGATGGTGCTGAAATGCTATACCTCATAACTTAATTAAACATGCAAGACTTTTTAGTGGTTATTCAGCATTCATAATGTTCTTCTGGCTGATTATGACTAATTTTTTTTAATGTAAGTCTATAGTACTCCTTCTAAAAAAAAAGGAAGGGATGGTATTGATATAGAAAATGGATACCTTGTATTAGATATATTGATATATGTTAACGTGTATAGTGTTGTGGGCTTTAGGTCCAACTAGTTTACTTGTACAGTACACATCTTGTACTACACTCCTACTTGTACTGCACTCATATGCCTCCTATATAAAGGTACAATCATGTATATTCTTTCACTGAGAAATACAATACAATTATTCAGTATTTCTAACATGGTATCAGAGCCACTGCTCTAACCCTTTCTTAGCAGTCTTGTCTTTATTGGTGTTACTCCATTCCCAACATTGCTTCCGCCGTCACAGTAACTGTTGCAGCCTTTCGCCGTTGAACCTCCGACATCATCCAGCCGTCGTCCTTGGGTTCCGGACCTGCAGCCACTGCCGTTGAGGAGTTTCACATTGCGAAGACCACTGCCCTTTGCGTCACCGCCTCCAATATTGCTCCGATTAAATTTCTAAAGGTACCACTGAGATCGTCTTGCGCCGATCTACAAATCCGTGGAAGCCTCGAAGCCATCGGAGAAGTCACGCGCCCTCACGCGCCACCCAAAGGTTCCGCTCTGCACCTCACGCGCCACCACGCGCCACTGCCCAGATCGGCAGGTGTTCCACGCGCTCCCACGCGCCACTCCTGCAGCACCACACGCCGTCACGCACTCTCACGCGCCGTCACGCGCTACAGGTCACCTGCTGACGTCAGCCCTAGGTGACGTCATCACGCCACGTCATCCGCTGACGTCATCCTCCACTCATCTGCTAACATCATCGTTGACCGTTGACCACATTGACCGTTGACCACGTTGACTTTGACCGTTGACTTTTTCTGGGAGTTGACTTTTTCAAGGCCAGGTGCTCCTTACCCAGTTTTTCGCGTAGATTTCATTTTTGCAGTCCATTTTTGCATATTCTGCTTCTAAATGAAGAATAAGGACAGGTCCTCTTCCTTTTGCAACAATCATCGCCGAAAATCCAACAAACGTTTTTGCAATTTTTGCAAACGTTTTGGCCATAATATTGAGACTTGCTATCAACGCAACAAATCAGCTGTTTCATTTTCTGCTGCTATTGTTGACCACATTGACTTTGACCGTTGACTTTTTCAAGGCCAGGTGCTCCTTACCCAGTTTTTTGCGTAGATTTCATTTTTGCAGTCCATTTTTGCATATTTTGCTTCTAAATGAAGGATAAGGACAGGTCCTCTTCCTTTTGCAACAATCATCGCCGAAAATCCAACAAACGTTTTTACAATTTTTGCAAACGTTTTGGCCATAATATTGAGACTTGCTATCAACGCAACAAATCAGCTGTTTCATTTTCTGCTGCTACTGTTGCTACCACTGAGAGTGTCCAACCAATGGCTCCCATCACTGCACAGTCTCAATCTTCTGGATCCACCTTCACCATTTCCAGAGATGACCTTATAAACATTATCGCCAATGTCATTTGTATGGTTGGTAATGCATCTTATTCCTCTTCTCTCTCAGCTTTATCTGGTATGTCTCCTTCCTCTTGGCTTATGAATTCTGCTTGTTGCAATCACATGACACCTCACTCATCCTTATTTTCTGAACTTCAACCTGCATCACACCCTCTTAATATTCGCACAGCCAATGGTTCCATAATGTCTGGTCATAATATAGGTTCTGTTTCGACCTCCAACCTCTCAGTTCCTGGGGTCTTTAATGTTCCTGACCTTTCTTACAATTTATTTTCTGTGGGACAATTAGCTGAGTTGGGTTATCGCATTATTTTTTATTATTCTGGGTGTATTGTGCAGGATCCGAGGATAGGACAGGAGCTTGGGACCGGTCCCAGAGTTGGACGTATGTTTCCCGTGGACAACCTTCGTCTTCCACTTGTTGCTCCTATTTCTGTTGCTGCAGCTGCTGCAGTTTCTTCTACTCCTTTCCTTGCACTTTGGCATGCCCGACTTGGTCACGCATCTTCCTCTCGGGTACAATACTTGGCTTCTAGAGGTTTGTTAGGCTCAGTGTCCACAGAAAATTTTGATTGTGTTTCATGTCAATTAGGAAAACAACCAGCTTTGCCTTTCAATACTAGTGAATTAGTGTCCACTGATATCTTTGACCTAATTCATTCTGATGTTTGGGGACCTTCCTCTGTTTCTAGTATTGGTGGGTCTCGATATTTTGTTGTCTTTGTTGATGATTATTCTCGTTATAGCTGGATTTTTCATATGATACATCGTTCTGAATTATTGCAAATATATTCTAATTTTGCAAAAATGGTTGAAACTCAATTTTCCAAACGTATCAAAATTTTTTCGATTTGATAATGCTCTTGAATACACTCAATATGCTTTTCAAGTTGTTTTGCATTCCTATGGCACTGTTCATCAACTAACTTGTCCAGGTACCTCTCAGCAAAATGGTAGAGCCGAACGAAAACTTCGTCATATTCTTGACACTGTTCATGCTCTCCTTCTCTCTGCCAAAGTTCCTACTCCTTTTTGGGGCGAAGCTGCACTTCATGCTGTTTATACTATTAATCATATTCCCAGTCCTGTCATCCAAAATCAAACTCCATATGAACGCCTTTTTGGGTCATCTCCAGATTATCATCACCTTCGCTCCTTCGGTTCTACCTGTTTCGTTCTTCTTCAGCCACATGAGCATAACAAACTTGAACCTCGGTCAAGGCTTTGTTGTTTTCTTGGCTATGGCGAAACTCAAAAGGGGTATCGGTGTTATGACCCTGTTTCTCATCGTCTTCGTGTCTCCCACAATGTTGTCTTTTGGGAACATCGCCTCTTTGTCGAGCTCTCTCACTTCCGTGCCTCCCTATCTTCCTCCTCTGTCTTAGATCTTTTTCCAGATGAGGCTCATATTCCTTCTGTCGCTACTCCTGATCCTCCTGCAGCTGCTCCTAATTCTCATGTTGACTTCTCTGTCCAACCACCAGATATCATTGATCCCTTTCCTAGTTCACCCTTTAATGAACAGGTGGAAGATGAACAGGTTGAAGACGAGCAACCCAACCCCAACCTTGAGCTTGGGTCCCCTGCTCCTGCTTCGTCTGAAGATCTAGCACAAGACGTTCCACCTCGTCACTCAACTCGGGTAAGATCCATTCCTGCACATTTACTTGACTATCATTGTTACACTGTCCTTGCTACACTACACGAGCCTCACACCTATCGTGAGGCTTCCACTGACCCTTTATGGCAGATTGCAATGAAAGAGGAACTTGATGCATTATCTAAAAACCATACTTGGGATTTGGTGACTCTCCCCCCTGGGAAATCTGTGGTTGGTTGTAAGTGGATCTACAAGATTAAGACTCGCTCTGATGGGTCCATTGAGCGCTACAAGGCTCGTCTTGTTGCAAAAGGCTTTACACAGGAGTATGGGATTGATTATGAAGAGACATTTGCTCCGGTTGCACGTATCTCATCTGTTCGTGCCCTCTTAGCTGTTGCTGCTGCCAGTAAATGGGATCTTTTCCAGATGGATGTTAAAAATGCATTCCTTAATGGGGATTTAAGTGAAGAAGTTTATATGCAACCTCCTCCTGGTCTCTCTGTTGAATCAAACAAGGTTTGTCACCTTCGACGTGCACTTTATGGCCTTAAACAAGCTCCACGAGCTTGGTTTGCCAAATTCAGCTCTACCATCTCTCGCTTGGGTTACATGGCCAGTCATTATGATTCTGCCTTATTTCTTCGTCGCACTGACAAAGGCACTATTCTACTTCTCCTGTATGTGGATGATATGATCATAACTGGTGATGACCTCAGTGGCATTCAAGAACTCAAAGATTTTCTCAGTCAGCAATTTGAGATGAAAGATCTTGGACATCTCAGCTACTTCTTGGGTCTTGAAATCGCTCATTCTACAGATGGACTTTATATTACTCAAGCCAAGTATGCATCTGAACTCTTGTCTCGAGCTGGACTCACTGATAGCAAGACTGTTGACACTCCAGTTGAGCTTAATGCACATTTGACTCCCTCAGGAGGGAAACCATTGCCTAATCCCTCTCTTTACAGACGCTTGGTTGGCAGCCTAGTTTATCTCACTGTCACTCGTCCAGACATTTCATATGCTGTTCACCAGGTGAGCCAGTATCTGTCTGCTCCACGATCGACTCACTATGCTGCTGTTCTGCGCATTCTTCGATACCTAAAGGGCACTCTCTTCCATGGTTTTTTCTACTCTGCTCAGTCTCCTCTTATTCTTCGTGCATTTTCTGATGCTGATTGGGCAGGAGATCCCACTGATCGCAGGTCTACCACTGGTTATTGCTTTCTTCTTGGTTCTTCTCTGATTTCTTGGCGAAGCAAGAAACAAACTCATGTGGCCCGCTCCAGTACTGAAGCAGAATATCGTGCCCTTGCTGATACCACATCTGAGCTCCTTTGGCTACGATGGCTTCTTAAGGACTTAGGTGTGTCTACATCCTCTGCTACTCCTCTTTATTGTGACAACCAGAGTGCCATTCATATTGCTCACAATGATGTCTTCCATGAGCGGACTAAACACATTGAGATTGATTGTCATTTTATCCGTTTTCATCTTGTCCATGGTGCTCTCCAGCTCTTCTCCGTCTCCTCCAAAGATCAACTTACAGATATCTTCACCAAGTCACATCCTAAAGGACGCCTTCGTGATTTAGTTGACAACCTCAAGTTGGTTTCACATCCACCTTGAGTTTGAGGGGGGCTGTTAACGTGTATAGTGTTGTGGGCTTTAGGCCCAACTAGTTTACTTGTACAGCACACATCTTGTATTACACTCCTACTTGTACTGCACTCATATGCCTCCTATATAAAAGCACACTCATGTATATTCTTTCACTGAGAAATACAATACAATTATTCAGTATTTCTAACATTAGATATATGGTATCCATAAAAACAGTGTTGTTAATAGTGTTGGTGACTGTAAAATAGTGTAAGTAACGGTGAATAGGGGTGGTCATAAGTCATAAAATGGTGGTAACGGTTGCAAAGCTCGGTGGTAAAGATAGTCATAACTTGTGCTGGTGGTAGCGGTTGTGACGCATGGTAAAAGTGGTGGTGGTGCAACAATGAGAAGTGATAATGGTGGTGATATATAACGATGACAATGATGATGCTGATTGTGGTGGTGTCGTGGTGATGAAAACGTTGGCGGCAACTACAATAGTAATGATGATGGATGGTGTCTATGTGAAGAGTAATTGTGGATTTGTTTATATGATAACATTGATAAAATCTGAAAAAAAAAAAGAAAAAAAAAAAAAGAAGAGATTTTAGTTTTTTAAAATTCCAAGGTTCTAAATTTTATTGACTTATTGAAATTGTTGTCCTGTAAATCCAAACAACGAAAATTAACAATAAAAATTTCCAAATTACAACTCAATATTCCACCTCCAAACATAATTTGGAGAAAAGTCTATCAAAGCACAAAGCTGTCATTTAGAAATAGAAACACCACCACTTTTCAGCTTCCACTGTGCAACAAGTCTTTTGAAATTCATCTCACAACTGCCACCATCTCCAAGAGCTTTCCTTGCCTCTTCTCTAATGCGTGTAGCTTGCCCTCTCAACAATTCACTACCCATCATCTCTCTAATTCTCTCCCCAAACTCATCCCCCTTCACCATATCCTTTTCACCCCACCCCCAACTTGTCACCCACATCCCAAGCCCACTTCTCTCCACCACCTCTGCATTAATCTTCTGATCCCCATGCTGTGGCCAAGCTAAAATTGGCACACCATGCCAAGCAGCCTCAATTACTGAGTTCCACCCACAATGGCTCACAAAGCCTCCCACAGCCTTGTGACCAAGTATCTCTCCTTGGTCCACCCAATTCTTCACCACCAATCCCTTCGCCTTCAAACTCTCCATGAGTTCATGCCCCACCACCTCTTCCAAACCTTCTTCTTCCTCCTTGTCAACTTTCTTGTCCTTCACCACCCACAAAAACCTACACCCACTTCTAATTAACCCATGTCCTATCTCTCTTATTTGATCCCTGGACATGGCTGTCCTGCTACCAAAGCTGACATACACCACTGACCCAACTGGCTGCTCATTGAGCCACTTCAATTGATTGTTACCCAACTCTCCCTTCTCAAAATCACATGGCACAAGAGGACCGACAGCAAACACAGGAGGCATCCCCTCAACTACTTTTCCACCATTAAGCAACTCTAGTGACAGTGCTTCAAGTCCCTCAAAGGTATTGATCAAAACCCCATTTGACTTGGTAACTTTGGGACTGTCTACCTTGAATATATTTGCAAAAATATTATTTGATATAAGAAGTAAAGGAGGGATTGAAGATCTGGGTATTGAAGGAAGGCCTGGAATTTCAACATCACCAAGCACAGCAGGATTATCATCACCAGCTTTGGATGCATAAATATGGAAGTATGAAAAGAAGGATAACATTTTAGCTGATGAAGTGAAAAGAAAGTAGTTAGGAAGATGTAAGCTTTCAGTAACAGGAATAACAGAGGAAATCAAAGTCACATCACAAACAAGAGCATGAAGTGGTGGTGAAAGTGAAGCAAGGAGAGGAGACAGGAGATGTGCTGAGCGACGAATCGTTTCAAAATGAAGAAAAAAGGGGTCAGTGGAGTTGGCAGTGGTGTGATCCAAAGGGAGAAGATTGAATTTCACTTGGTTGACTTGAGGGAAAGCAGTGAGGAAGTGGGTGATTAGCTTAGACTCAGAAAGTGAGACAATTGGGTGGGTGGTGATAAGGGTGACACTGCAATGGTGGTGAACAAGCTGCGTAGCGAGTCTAAGGAAGGGTGTGAGATGGCCCATGCCAGCACTTGGGAGAAGAGCTACATGAGGATGAGGATGCAGAAGATCATCACAAGCTGACATGTTTGGCAGAGCAGTGGAGGTGATCTAAACTCTAGAGGATGAAACTTTAAAAGAGAGAGTCCACTCTCAAAGCTAATTATTAGTGCAAACTGACTCTTTAATGTGTCCAACTGTGAAGTGCCAATAAAGAGAAATGCTAGTGCTACAGTTTATACTTTCACCTACCCACAACCAAAGCCTTTTCAACTAACTCCCTTTTTGTCAAACGTGATTGCTTTTCACGGTTACAACTTATGCTATTCCCTTGCCTTCTATTACAACTAATACAACTTATGCTTCTCACGGTTTCAGCTATTCTAACGGCAGCCTCTCTGTCTTCCTTCCTTTCCTCACATCTATATAAATACTATTGTAAGCTGGGTGGTTCATTTGAGGTGTCCCTACATCCCAATTTCTTGCTCTATTATTTTGCTTGATCGTTTCTTTTGTCCTTTCTATTTGTTTCTACCTATTTCATATGTGGTGTGGATGGTTTCATTTTTGTTAGAGTGTTGAATTTGTTACTGCTGGGTTACTTTCTATTACGTTACATGCCTAGGTATCCCTACATCCCAATTTCTTGCTCTATTATTTTGCTTGATCGTTTCTTTTTTCTTTTCTATTACGTTACATGCCTAGGTTATTTAATTGGCATGGGTTGTATTGAAAAGCATGTAGCTGTATGGAATGGTGGCCATTAAATTAGTAAAGAGTTTGTGTTTTTTTTTTTATGAGATCCCTTGTGAAAATTTCCCACTATTTTGGATGGTTCTCCAATTGCTCATGAATTATAAAGTTGACACATAAATTTCAGGGTCATGGGATAAGACCCTCAAGGTGTGGAGGCTATCAGATTTGAAGTGCTTGGAATCAATTAAGGCACATGATGATGCAATTAACGGGTTGGTGGCAAGTGAAGGGATTGTGTATTCTACTTCAGCTGTTGGGAAGATTAAAGCTTGGGGCAAGGAGGGGAAGAATATACATGGTTTAAAAGGAATTTTGGAGGGTCATAAGGAGGTTTCGATTAATTCGGTTATAGTTTCCGAGGATGGAAAATGGGTTTATGGAGGAGAGTCAGATGAGTTTGTGATGGGGTGGGAGGGGAGCATGAATTTTGAGGGTTGGAAATTAGTTAGTGAGACAAAAGCTCATCAATTGGCTGTCCTATGTATGTGTCAAATGGGGGAGTTTTTGTGTAGTGGCTATGCTGATAGGAGTATTAGTACATGGAAAAGAGAGGCTTATGGTAAGCTTAGTAAAGTTGGAGTCATAAGTGGCCATGGAGGTCCAGTCAAATGCTTGCAGGCATCACCAAGTAATATTTGTAGTGGATTCTTGCTCTGTAGTGGAAACCTCGATAAAAGCATAAGAGTTTGGTGGGTTCCCAAGAATACTGCTAATAGAGATGATCATGATACCTCTTCAATGGAAAGTGTAGTGAAAAGTTTAAGTATCATGTTGTGTTAGGAAAAATTTTTCATGGTTTGAGTAATGAAGCACTGTGTCCCTTTTTTCAGTGTCTGCTGTGCTTCCAAAAGTGGTATTGTAGTTGCATATTGTTCATAGTCATACACATCAGATTTGGTGGAGAATCAAGTGCTTCACATTTACAAATATCAGATATCAGATTTGTTGCATATTGTCCATGACTAAATGAAACAAAACCTCTTTACTTTTTTTAAGCTAAACTAATCGGGCAAGAGTTTACATGTATAGCACTATATTCAGAAGATATATACTTATGCTATTCCCTTTTAAAAATAAATAAATAAATCAAGCAACATGCCATGCAATCAGCCAACAATAATGGCACAGTGAGAATGTAGATATACATTGTGGTTGAAAGCATTCAATGTGTGTGCAAGTGCATGCATGTTCAGCCTGATGTATAAGTCATGTAATTTTAAAGCCATAGTCATATGGAACATGTTATTGTGTAGGTGTAGGAGCAAATTTTATATTGATAATGCAAAAAATACAGAGAATTCTCATATAAGCCACTCTATAGATGTTAGGGATTTGTATAATTGTTAATTGTTGTATCTTTTGAAAGGTATTCCAATGTCTTGGGTTAAATCTCCTCCACCTAGAGGACAACTTTAAATCATGGACAATCAATATGACTATAGAATCTGGAAAGTAGAAAATATGCCTCTTAATATGTAGTGATCCTACTTAAACTCCAGGAAATGGTTCATTCTATATAAATATATAATATTATTCAATGTATTTAAAGTATCATAGCCAATAGCCACTAGCTAGGAAGTTTTAATTCATTCTTTTACTGCCTTTTGTTAATAATTAGCTAGGAATCATGTTGAATACGCAATAGGCATGTGGGATATTCTTCCTTTGAATTCAAGTCACCATGACAGACTTCAACACTTCACAGCATCAAGTCAAGAAACTCCCCCAGACCAATCCTTCACCCTACAATGAAACAACTGCATCTTTGAATTAGTATATGCAGAATTGATACCTTCATGCCCCCATCCTAAACACTTCTACTATCTGCATATTTTTTGACTTATTCATTTTTCTTTTTCAGGTAGGTAATTCATTGAAACAAATCTAAGAAACATTTAGAACACAAAATATCCTCACAAGGCATCCCAATACATATGGGAATCTTCGGGTTTCTTTTTTTCCTATTGGATATTTTTTTTATTATTATCTGCATTGAACAACTTGCTAAATACAGGTTTTGTTACAAAGCACGATTTAATACATCAAGTTTTTGATCATATTTGCATTTTGGGGAATTGTGTGAGTGTGGTTTCTATGATAGTTTACTTTCCCTATATCAGTATATTGTCTTTGAAGGTAATCGAGTACTTACCTTAAACATGACTTTAACGGAGTCCACTTCAAAGATGTATTCACGAAAATAGTACGTTTAAATGGCCATAAATATTTGGAGTCAAAACGTTTGCATCACCTTTGTGATTGTGGTATTAGAGTTTTCACTTTGTTGTTTGTCTCCACTTCTTGTGAGGTCCATTCTGTGAAATAATTGCTACCAAAGGCCAAGCTTCAAAACATGGTTATATACATAATACATTTCAAAGTACAAAAAACAAAACAGGTATTGCTTTGGGTTTTTTGTCTATTGATCTCATTCAAAAGGATGGTGTTAACTACAATTATAACAATTAGAAAATCAATTGTGGAGAAATATGTTATTTAATGAATTTTTGACCCAAATTCACATGCATGATTAAAATTTCAGACTATTTAATTGCACCATATACAAAAGGGAGATCAAAATAGGTAGTGGAAGGTTTTAACACAAAGTGAGAGTAAAAACAAAGGTAGATTAAAACCAAAAACGGAGGGAGATTAAAAAGAATGAGGTTGGTCTAAAAAACTATTTTAGTTTAAGTTTTTGGGTTGGGTCTTACCTTGTGATATTTTAATTTTTAATGGAACTGCATAAAGACAGGAATCCCCAAATAGTCTTAGCAAAATGGTCTTCATGATACTTGTGTGAACTTACTTACCAAGCAAGAGGACACTATAGATAGATGACATAAAATATTATATTTTTTTTAGTGTTTGAGTGTGTATTTGCATGTGAGTGTTTGTGTTCATTTATCAAAAGATTAAATAATAATAATAATAATAATAATAATAATAATAATAATAATAATAATAATAATAATAATAATAATAATAAAGGGGCTTGGTGTTCAATGATGTGGACACCTGTCATCGTTTTTATTACTACTTTAACCACCAGTTGCTCACAAGTTACCTATTACTATTTTATTATTATTATTATTATTATTTATTTAAAAAGACTTGCAAGGACTTAATTATAGTCCTCTAAAGTTTTCACCTAGCATGACTCAAGCTTGAAATTTATAAAATTCTATCTATCTATTTTTAAGTGAATTAAATTTTACTAACTTGGGAAGACGGTTAATCAGCTCTAGGGTGACTATAAGGCTGAGTATGGCAACTAAGTAAGGGCTATGGTTAAGAGCCTGCCGAATTGAAATGAATAAATTATAGTTGTATCCTTTCCACATCTAATTCCAAAACCAATACCTCCTATCATCATGAATCCTACAATATATTGGTCGTACATATATAATGCAGCTTAAGTAGGAATACATTGAAAAATATTCAAAATAATAACATAATCATAAAAAATTAAAAAAAATTATCACACGTAACGCGCAACTATAAATCTATTGTTTTGAGAACTTTTAGTTATGAGAGGGAGATACACTCATACAAGTCTACCAAGTACAAATATAACTATTCTCTACCATAAGCACAGGCGTAACCACAATATATTCACACTTCAGAGAACAACCAACACACTGACACTAATAACAATTAGCATCCCATGCAGAATATGTATCTCTCATTCAGAAATTGATTATACAAAATTGAGTAATGGCACAAATTCCAGATCGAGGAGGAACTTGGGAACTAATTTATAACCAAGTGAAGAATGGTTGTTGGTTAGCAATTAAGAAAGGAATGTCACCAATCCTTCGATTTGATCACCCGTGCCGTGTGTGTGTGCGCGCGTTTTCATGCACAGCATATGAGCGTATTGTATAGATATATTAATTCTGAAAAGTCACATGGAATCAACAATTTAACCTTAAACAATACCATTAACCGCTTTAAGTTCAATGCTTTTCTTTTTCTTTTTTGTGATCTCCAGATGGCACAAATTCCACATGTTTGCTGAAATTCTACTGACTAAGCTCTGCTGTCATTGATTTAATCAAACTGCAAGTAAACTCTACCTACATATAGCTAGCAACATAGACCCTTTTATGATTAAATCAAGAAAATTTTATAGATCCTTCAATTGTCTCTATAGGCTCTTGATGACTATGATGATGATTGTTTACATGTCTGTACAGTGAATTTCACACTTTTTGCATGACTTAATAGGAATTTAACCACAGTACCATTCTTCAACAAAGCACACTTCAGCGGTTCAGCCTCACCTAAGGATTCCCCCTTCTAATCTGCTAATTATTCTGAAGTTTATCCTTCTAGCATGGCCTTGGCAGCGTCAATTAGAATAGGCCTAAAATCAGCTGAAGCTCGACCAAGCACAGTGTATCCTTCCTTGTCTTCCACATCAACATCTGCTCCATGCCTTATTAAAAGTAGAGCTACCTGTCAAACGAACACAAATCAAAATTTATCAGGGAAGAAAAAATTGCTTTGATGCATTCTGCATCATATCTGCTACATGATTTTTAAAATATCTTTCGTGATGCATTATATATATATATATATATAATGAGAAGGTTACTCAGTTTTTTGGTACATTGGGGATATGTCTAATAAAACCTCAGACAAAATGCCACTTTTATGAGAACTAAAAATTTATCAACCCACACACAAAAGAAAAGACAGGAAAAATAATAAGAAAAAGATGGAGAAGCAGCTACTGACTATAAGATGATGAAGTATATACCCAGTGTTACTTAACAGCTCAACCCTAGCTCATTCAATACTTTTTTCAACAGGATCCACAAACCAGGCCAAAGCTCAATATTCAAATCAATAATATTATAAGTCAATGATGAGCAACACCATGGTTGGCTTAAGCTTGAAAACAGTTCCCATTAGCATAATGCGGCTATTTTTAGAAAAACCACTTGAGTTTTTAACCACAAAAATACTTCTAAAAGATTCAGATGTTAGAGAAACCAGCAAGATTTAACAAACTGAGAACTTTTCCAATTATATACGTATGTCAACATGTAAGATTGTTCATTCTAACGCAAAGATCCATTGAACTTGGCAAAGCTCATGAAGGAGCTTAAGCTTAGATAAAACCAAATCAAACCAAGATTTATAAGAGAAAGAACAGCTTGGTTCAAGCTCAATCTAAGAAAAAACATTGCATAGATGTTCTTCAAGAGGGGAAAAATGAAATTTCTTCTTATCCAGGAAACTTTTGGCCAATGTGAACGATTAAACTAACCACCAAGCACGCACTTGCTAAAATTAATACTTTTCCCAAGCCTTCTTTCAGCTTTATTTTTTGCTAGGAAAAGCAAGAAAGCTATATTTTAACTATATGAGTAACATGATGAGGCCTCAGACACAGCATAGGCAAAGTAGGCTCAAGCCGCTCAACAATGCATTGTCCCAACACAGAGAAGAGGAAAAAGATAGGCCTCAAACATGCAAAAGTGAAGGTATTAATAAATTAATTTTTACTGAAAAAAAATTTTCTGGTGAATATTACAAAGATATCTTCCCTAGCAACTCCAACAATGCTTACCTCTTTGTCATAGCAAATAACCGCATTCATAAGAGGAGTTTGACCAGCTTTATCAACAGCATCAACCTCTGCTCCTTCCTCAATTAAAAGTTCACACAATTCTGAGTTCCCTGTGCTAGCTGCACGATGCAATGGGGTGCAACCAACCTGGAGGCAATGAATGTCATACAACTAGTGTTGTAAGAGAAAATGCACAAAAATTAAAAATGATGTTATTTGCATGAAATGTGCACGTGAAGATGAAGATATATATAAAACAGAGCTCTGAGGTATCAAGTAAAATTCTCTAGTGTGAAGTTACAAGCCTTGTCCTTCAGATTAATCTTTGCCCCTAGAGAGATCAAAATTTCAGCAATCTTCATCCATCCCTTACTGGCAGCATAGTGAAGGGCAGTGCGACCACCATCATTTTTCAAATTAATATCAGCTCCTGTAAAATGCAAAAAACAGAACATATAGGATTCTACATCTTGCAATTTCCCAAAATGCAAACAGGAAGGTTAAAAAAATAAAAAGAGGTAAACAGTATAAGGCACTAGCCCCTAAAATGTGCTACCTTATTCTTTTGCCACCACTATTATCAAGAAGGATATAGTCTTAGGTATTAAACAAAATCTTACCAACTAAACAGCTCCCCATATTATCTCCCTATAAAATAATAGCACATATGCTTGTTTAAGATTTAGAGTGAGCAAAGTAATGGCACAGTTACCTAAGCCCAGGTTATTTTTTGCCAATAAATCAAACCAAAAATTCATGATCAATCAAATGGTGCAGATTGATGGGTAGAATGGTGATCCACTTGCCTCTAATACAGCCTAAACTGCCCCACATATCTTCCTCCTAGAGAAATGCTGTGTTGAT
Organism: Lithocarpus polystachyus; assembly: GCA_033629205.1. Taxonomy (NCBI): domain Eukaryota; kingdom Viridiplantae; phylum Streptophyta; class Magnoliopsida; order Fagales; family Fagaceae; genus Lithocarpus; species Lithocarpus polystachyus. The sequence goes on from CM066164.1 coordinate 84,625,710, forward strand.
TCAGAAGCTTACAAATTTAGGCCTATACATGAAAAATAAGGGGGAAAAGAATTTGGGAACAAGAACTGTATACCATACCACTGCCAATAAATACATGAAATCCATTTTGTGTATAAATAAAGTGGAAACTAAAGAAAATTTGATGCAATTTGGTCCTTTGTCTGCCAATTCACATTAATTCAAATTCAATTCATTTCTTTGCCAGCAATCTTATCCCCTTACATACAATTAGGCCCCCAAAAGACGTTCAGTTCAATTTTTTGTCCCAAAACACGACTTGAGCATTTAAAAATTCCAATTCTATTCATTTAGCCAACTCATAGGGTTTCCAAATAGTATCAATAAGTGACTAGCTTGGAGTTCATTTAGAGACCAAGTTTGCATTTGTATAAGCTGTTTCAAAATGACATTTTGGGTTTAAAATGAGCGTTTGTAAAAAAAAAAAAAAAAAAAAAGCTACCTTTGAAGAGTTGCTATTGCGAAACAGTGTTTTGGGTTTCAAAAACTCGCTTTTATCTCCTAAATCGCCAAACCAAACAGCCTCCAAGTATACAATACAACGCCAATCTTGACATGAGAAACAATAATTCCAAAAACAACTCTGATAAAAAAAAAAAAAAAAAAAAAAAATCCTACCTCTGCTTAACAAAACTTCCACTATTTCCAAATTCCCAATGCTCGCCGCAGAATGAAGCGGCGCCCACCCTTCTTCATCAGCACTGTTTATCACACTTGCTGATTCATCGATTGCTGATAGTACCTTCACCACCTGATCCATCAAAACCACTTTATAACTCTCAAAAATCCAAAGATTCAAACTTTAACTCCCAACAGTTTTATACAGAACTCAATAACTCCTAATACTTTCCAAAATCAATACAGAAATTGAAGTAAAATCCTTGTGAGTGTTCTTAGTTGCTATGTGTGTGTCTGTGTGTATATATATTCGGTTTCTCACGGTTTTCGCGGAAAACAAACAGGGAATAAGAGAGAGATGATACCTCGGGATGAGAAGAAGAGGCAGCGACGTGAAGGAGGGAGCGGCCGTCCTCGTTTCGGAGAGAGAGGGCTTTGGAGAGCTGGTTCGGAGAGAGTGATTTGAAGGTGGAGGCGTCGCCGGATTCAGCGGCTTTGAAGAGATCGTCATCTTTGATCTCAACCTCAGGTTTCGTGTTTGGGGGATCGATCTCCATGTCCATGGCGGTCGAGTTTTAGGAAGAGGTTTTTGGAACTCACAGAAGAGTCTCTGCTTAAATTTTGCCTTAGGTAAAATTTTTTCTTGACAGTAATAAAATAATTTTTAAACGTATAAATAAATAGTGCCGTAAATTTCAATTTTAAAATTAATTTTGCTGAATTTGATTTTTATGAGTTTTATGAACAGTACATGAGATTATAAAAATAAAATGCAAACTCGCAATGTCTTAGAAAAACGCTATCCAAACTCACACTTATCTACTTCAGTCTCTTTTTGTCTATTCGGTCTATTTGATTCTATTCGATGTTTTTTTTTCTATTCGATGTTTTTTTTGTCCACTTTGGTCTATTTAGACCATTTCGATGATACTTTTGAGAGGAGAGTTTTCTGTAAAAAGAGTTGTTTTATTGACAATTATATCATTCTTAACATAATATTAATAGAGAATTAGAGTGTGGAAGAATATAGGGCGGAAAGAAAGTTAAGTGCATGAATAACTTAACTCACAAAGTCCTATCAAAAAAAGAAACTCTCAACTCACAACGCATTATGGGTTTTAGAAAGAGGTTTTTGGAACTCACTCGGCAACAAAAGTTTTCAAAGTACTACGTATTACTGAAGCTATTGTCGAATTTACTACAAAGAGCCTCTACTTAAATTTTTACCTTAGGTGAAAATTTTCGTTCTACATCAAATTCACTTCAATCCATTTAGTCCACCTCGGTTTATTTTGGTTCATTTGATCGCTTTGGTCCATTCATTTCCACTTCGGTCTATTTCCATCAATTTTGGTCTATTCGGTCCGTTTCAGTCTCTTCGATCCACTTCCATTATGCTTTGGGAGGAGACAGGAGAGGTTGGTAGTGTAAAAAATGACATGCTTCATTGACAAATGTCACCTTCTTAACACAATGTTGATAGAAAATTAGAAAGTGGAAGTATATGCGGCAGAAAAGAGAGTTAAGTATGTGAATAACTTTACTCACAATGCATTACAAAAGTTAAGTATGATTTCTGATTTCTGGCCTTATAAATTGTTTTTAGTCTACTATACATTACAAAAGTCATCAATTTTCTTCCAGTTTTGTTAGTTTCTTTAACAAAGATGCTTTGATGGAATCTACCAAAATAAGAATAGGATGAGTGATAACCGTAGTGATCTCTCAAACAACTCTGCATTGCTTCCATGTGGAACCTTGCTTTTGTGCATTAGAGAGTCCAGCGGTTTCTAATTCACATTACAAGATTGGTTATTTATTGTCAATCATGCATCTTCTTTAGATATTCTCCTTTTTATAGTATATTTTGTTAATTCTACAAAGATTATTTGTACATTTATACATTATTAGCCAAGAAAAAACAGGTATAGAATACAGTAGCAATTTTATTTCATTGAATCTCTTTATATAATGGGAAGAAGAGATGAGGACCCTCCTTTAACAAAATGAGTTCCTCCTCTTTCTCCTTTGCAAACCCAACCAAAACTTGAGCAGTATAATTACATGAGGTTATGAGAACAACATTATTACAAGCCTCTAAAGTTGTGATAAACCCGAAATCCTCTCTCTTCCTTCCTAGGTTCTTACCTCGAAAAGTCGAAATTGGAAATAAGATAGAGCATCCCTTGTTTCTCTTTAATATATTATTATGCATAAAAAAATTAAAAATAAAAATCCCAAATCCTAACTAGATAGTACACCCCAAAAAACAAAAATAAAAAATTATGTCCAAACCAACAAAACTCTAGTAAGGAATCTTTCAAGAATTACTAATTTTTCTGTTCAGGACTGTGTTTGACATTTCTAGAGGAAGCCGTCCTCTCTTTGGCATTGGAAGCTTGTATGCCATGTGCAATTATTCTCCAGTCAATTTTTTGTAGTGCAAGCAGGTCTCAATTCTCAATGTGCCGTGCCAAATGTCAATCACTAGAGATAGAACAATGCTCCTAGATCCTTTCAAAAAGAAGATGCCATAATCATATAAAAGATTTAATCATGCCTGCCTTATATCTTTGAGTTTTTGACAAAAGTTGAGATCTCCATAGCCCCACCAGTCCTGATTGCCCTTATTTGATAAACGATTCATTATTGCAAGCCAGATTAGAATATTAGATATGATAAGTTTACCGACACCACCAAAAAAAAAAAAAAAAAGTCACCAAAATTTCACATTCACTTTTTCACAAAAGGAATTAGGTGAGACAGGCGTATAAATTCATTGTCTCACTGATATATAGGACTCACACGCAAAAAAAAAAAAAAAAATCACTAAAATTTCATATTCACTTTTTTTACTTACAAGAAGGTATTAAGTGAGACAAGTATATGAGTCCGTCGTCTCACTGACATGTGGGACCCATGCACGTGGGCCCCACATGTCAGTGAGACATCGAGTTTATACGCCCATCTCACCCAGAATTTTTTGTTCACTTACATAAACTTGCCGGCTCACCTCAGGTAGGTCCACCACAATACAAAGATAAGAGAGTGACTGATTTTTTTTGTTAATTTTTGGGAACCTATAGACTTGTTGAATTAAGAAAAGTAAAATTGAGATTAAATATTATAAATTTAAAAGTATATTTAGAGTCACATTAATTAAAATTTGAAATGGCGTGATGTCGTATGTACTGTTAGATAGAAGGAATAATATCTTAACTTTAACATTGACTGTCACTATATATATGTATATTTTGAGAAAGTCACTATTTTAATTTTAAGTGATGATACACAATTAAATTATAAAATAGAAAATCCATCTGGAATGTCAACATGATGGTTTCATAATCATAACATGTGGTCCACATTTGTCATAGCTTATAAGCATAAGTTTTAGTTCATTTAATAATAATATCTACTAAACAATATTAAAAAGCATGAGGGTTTGGTGAAAATTTGAGGAAACTGATCCACTTCATTTCAAATGAAGCTATTTCATGATTTAAATTAAATATTGACACGATTCCTCTGCAATAGTCTCTAGGAAAGTGTGGCATGAAGCGCGTTTTGGTTGAATCCTGTTGAAACTGAAAGAGACTACAATGACTACATTTTCCTACAAGGCTGTAACAAATGAAGTGACCATTTGATGGATAATATAAACGGTAATAGAAAGGAAAAACAATATACTCCTACAAGAGAGGTATTACCCGTTATGTGGGTGGAGTCGATGAGTCCACTCCGAAGATCCCGTTTCATTCATTAAAAAAAATGGCTCCAAAACTTCAATTTGAGATTCCAAGTAAACATAGTGCCCCATTAAGGGTGACCTGAGAACACAAACTGCATTGGCTTTACATTAGAGTAGCCAACACTAGTTGTGCTCTCAGGCGTCACCCCTATGGGGTGTACTCTGATACATGAAGAGGAATGTTATACTGAACATCTGGGATTTTGGTTTGCTTGGGTTCTCTCTCTTACAATGTTGTGTTGTCATGCCATGTAAACAGGAAGCCCCAAAGGGGTGACCTGAGAACACAAAGTGCGTTAGACATATTTAGAAGCCAAAGCTCCTTGTGTTCTCAATTGTCACTCCTTTGGGGTGTGCTCTGTTATATGAAAGTGGACTTTGTGATATTGGAGATGGGTTTTTCTTACTTGATAGAGCTCTCTTTTATAAGAGAACCTCATGTGACCATGTTGTCATTCTTCCAACACTATAAGATGTCGTCATTTTTACTACATTTTAGCTTGTCCTTTCAGTGATAAATTTAGCAATTGAGCTAGTAACAGAAGGATTTGATGAAAATAATAGCTTGATCTCATTTAGTGTGATGCTAGGGTGTTACAAATCTTACCACATTATCTTTATAAATTGATGTATTTACTTTTAAACACAAGACAAAAACATAAAGAAATACTAAATTTTATCATAAAAGATTTACAAATTGGTGTGCTAACGAACCTGATTGAGTAGTACCATATCAGTAGCACTATAAATAAATAGTGGATTGAATTATATTACATCAATATCGTTTAAACAAATGTCGACCATCACGATTTTGATATCTATTCAAATTATTAATAATGTAACAAAATTTAATTCACTCATTTCAATATAGATGGATATAATTTTCAAGAAAAATTTAATTCACTCATTTCAATGTAGATGGATATAATTTTCAAAAACTTCTCTTTTGAATTATCCTAAGAATTTTAGAAGATCTTAATATGGGGTCCCATCATTAAGCTTGCAAAAATTCAACATTTATTTTGAGAGAAAATTAACGTAAAATAAAGAACATTTTAAGAAAAAAAATTTCATTTTTACTTTTTAAAAATATTTGTATTATTTCAAAGTAAGACAAATGAATTAGAATGAGCACATTTTTTTTCATTTGATGAGTTGAATTTGATCTCAGCTTTTAGTACCACTAGAAATTAATAACAATCATGATATCAGTTTACTAGGATAAGAGATGACAAGAGTGCTGGAATGGAAAATTTATTTATTTTATTAAATTAAAATAAAGCACACAATTACAATCAAGAAAGACAAGATACCGACATTTTTTTTTTTTTTTTTTGGTAAAAAGGAAATAACACTAAAAGCTAAAGAGAAGCAAGCATCTTAGGGCAGCGCTTGTTAAGCTAAAAAGAAATATATTTCTCTAAGTCCATAGGTGGACTGTCATCCATAATAAGGCCTAAGGATTGGTGAGTTCCCCTTTTTGCAAGGTGATCCGCACATTTGTTCGCTTCTCTGAAGTAGTGACTAAACCGAGTCTGGGGGATTCTGGAAGCTGGGTGCCTACAGTCATTGACAATAGAAGAAATAATAGAATTAGGTTGGTTGGGATTAGATATCACACTAATAACAGCTTTGGCATCTAGTTCAATGATCAAAGCTGGAAAATTTCTGTTTAGGCAAAGTGTAAAGCCATCTCGCATAGCCTATAATTCAGCAATATAGCTGGATGTGATGCCAATACGGCAAGAGAAGCGAATGATCTAGTTACCATCTTCATCCTGAACCATTCCTCCCCCTCCTGCTAATACATTGATTTTCTTGCGCGTTATCTAGCATGTCTTTCATGTTTTGAAACCCAAAAACTCTTTTAAGGTTTCCAAGAATTCAATTGGTAGATCCTATACTTGAGCAATATCAACTAAATTGGCATTCTGGCATACAGCCATGTTGCAACTCAACACAAGCCTTGCAATATGTGATTGCCATGAGAGAGTTGAGAACTAACAGAAAGATGAGTCATGAGGGAGAGTAAATACTTTCTTAGTTTCCTCTAATATTTCAATAATTGTTCTGACAAAAATTTATAATCTTTAGTATTTTATTTTATAGACAAAATCAAAAGAAAATAATAGTGTGATTTGATCATATTTAAAAATTGCATGATATAGTAATTGATATATATATATATATATATATATATATATATATATATATATATATATAGAGGCATGTTTCACACCTACTCAAGAATGCAAATATTGATTTGATAAAATAAAGATACAAATATTCTTCAATCATTTTTTTTTCATCTTGATTATGTGTCATTATTATTATTATTATTTTATTTTGTTTAACTTTGTTTCTACCATTTCAAAAGTAACTAAATTTGAGCAAAAATATCATATTTTAAATTAATTGTTCCTTGAATAAATCTTAGAAAAATAATATCAAAATTTAATTATACTTAAATATTAATATACCACTTAAAATAATTAATATAACAGACTAATTAAAAATATTTATCTTATTAGTAGTCTTTTTAATTACATAAAGTAAATACTACAGTGTTGGTTTATATATAAATATGTCATTAGAAAATCTAAATGGTTAAGATTAATTTTAGTGAATTCATAAATGTGGTGACACGGTGGTAGCCACGTTAAGATTTATCCTCTTTGGGGAGCCAGGCCCGCAAGGATTATCCCGTGTACCCAATGGAAGGAAGGAGGGAGCAAGGGCTGACCTTGGACTCGCGCTCGCAGTCCCACATCGGGTAGTTAGGCGCTCCCACTCATGTTTATAAGGTTCTGGACCAAGCATGAGTGTACGCTTACTCACGTATGCAATCGCATACGCGGGTAAGCGTACACTCATGCTTGGTCCAGAACCTTATAAACATGAGTGGGAGCGCCTAACTACCCGATGTGGGACTGCGAGCGCGAGTCCAAGGTCAGCCCTTGCTCCCTCCTTCCTTCCATTGGGTACACGGGATAATCCTTGCGGGCCTGGCTCCCCAAAGAGGATAAATCTTAACGTGGCTACCACCGTGTCACCACATTAAAACGCTTTTTGGTTGTATGGCTTGATGTGAGCCCTTCCCCAAGAAGTTTATCATCTTTGGGGAGCCAGGCCCTCAAGGATTATCCCTCAGCCAATGGAAGGAAGGAGTGAGCAAGGGCTGGCCTTGGACTCAGACTCGCAGTCCCACATCGGGCAGAGGGCGTTCCCACACACGCTTCATAAGCCTCTGGAGCTCACGTGTGTGTACGCTTACCCGCGTATGCGATCGCATACGCGGGTAAGCGTACACTCATGCTTGGTCCAGAACCTTATAAACATGAGTGGGAGCGCCTAACTACCCGATGTGGGACTGCGAGCGCGAGTCCAAGGTCAGCCCTTGCTCCCTCCTTCCTTCCATTGGGTACACGGGATAATCCTTGCGGGCCTGGCTCCCCAAAGAGGATAAATCTTAACGTGGCTACCACCGTGTCACCACAATAAATATTTAATTTTTTATAGCTTTTGTGTCAATTGTTTTCAAAGCAACTAAACACAAGAAAGAATGTCATATTTTGAACCTATTATTATTATTATTATTATTATTATCAATCCAAATAAAAAAAAGTTTTTATATAAAATTTATACAAAATAATCATATAAATTCATTTATTATAAATAATTAATGTTCAACTATAGATATTTAAATATATGCATTTACTTGGCTAATTTAATGAACTAAATAAATAAAATATCAAAGAATGCAACACATGACGAAACATTTTGCTCTCCCACATAATAAAGTCTGTACTTCTATATATATATATATATATATATATATAAGTACACCTGACGTAACTTGAGATGGGTTCAAGTTACATCTGATGTAACTCTTATAAATTGTCACATTTTTTACACCATAGATTTCTAAGAGATTTGACAGTTAAAAAAAATCATTAAATGCTATTGTTTTTCACTTTATTACCTAATTAATACTAGCATTCTCTCTCTCCTTATTTATTGCTTTCCACTATATAATATTTTCTTCAACAAAATCTAACAAAAAAAATTGAAAAATAATCCCAACTCTGTCCAACATTTAGTATCTCTGAACAATTCGTAGTGGGCAACTTTTCTAACAATAATCTACAACATTTGATATGTTTCTATGTGAAGTGGAGAGGATAAAATTTACGGATCTTATTTTGGGTGGACGGGTGGAAATATATGTACATGATGTGGACGGATCTATAGTGGACGGACATGATGTAGACGGGTTCAAGATATACGTGTCATCTCTTAAGACTTGCATTTTACGCATAACTATAGTAAGTAGAATCCCGATGGGAATAGAATCCAAATATAAAGAGGATTTCGCAACATTCGCCCAATCAATGAGAAGTCCTATATGGAAAAGATTCAGTGGCGGCTCCAGAATTTTATTTAGGGGGGTCAATAAGGGCAGAGCCATGAATTTATTGGTGGGGGAGGCGTGAGTAAAAAATAAAATGATTTTTTTTTTCTGTATATATAACTTTCATGTTATATACAACACAACTATATTGTAGAATAATCTTAAAAAATATTAACATTCGAAAGATCGTTAAGACAACAATCATTGGATGCGTAAACGAATAGGATTAAAAAACTAATTATATATTTTTATCAAATTAATAATAACTAATTATATAATTTATATTTATAAGGTATATCAGTTGAATAAAAAAATATTAAATAAATAAGAATAGTAACACACTTAGGAGTAGAGCTGGGGCCTGGGAGTAAGTCAAATGTGTAGAGCACTTATCAAAATACTTGATTGGACATAGAAAAAAACTAAGAAAATATAAATACAAATCAAACATAGAGAAAAACTAAGAATCATGTTTAAACTTATTTCAATTGGGTTTAACAAAAAATTTAAAGTTAGGGTACTGTTCAAATTTTTATTGTAGGGGTCAAAATAAATTATATATATATATATATATATATTTTTTAGGACCAGGTCAGGGGGTTCATTTGAACCCCCTGGGTTGGTCTTGGAGCCGCCCTTGAAAAGACTTCTTTTACAAGGAAGGAAGGTCGGTTCTATACTACTATAAAAACCCTAAAGGCTCTCACTAGAAAAGGTACGCGTACTATTCCCCAACTCTGGCACTCTAGGGTTGTGAGCATCTTCTAACTTAACTTTCAGAGGGTCCTTGGCCGGTACCACACCGGTACCCTTTTAAGGTATTTGTTGCCTTGTGATTTGTAGGTTGCGCCGAGCGTGAACAAGGGAACCTTATAGCTTACTGACGATATTTTGAGCATCATCAGTTGGCGTCGTCTGTGGGAAGCACAAAGAAAAGTCATTACTTTGAGCTTTCTAGACAAAAAGTTGCATGGTACTCACACGCTCGATGACGACCACGACGAACGATCAAGGAGAAACACACACCACAGCTCTTGAGAGGCAAGTTCAAACCCTCGCAGCAGCGGTAGAGTGCCTCACAAAATGCAACCACGACCTGGAAGAGCAATTGCCCCAGAAGGACGCAACAATCAACACTCGGAAAAGCAGGAGGCCAGCAGCGCCGAAAGGAGAACCCAGCACGGGCCAGAAGGGAGCAACGCCCAAAGCAGGCCCAAACAGCAGGAAACGATCGACCATCAACTGTAGACCAAGTCTCGTCTAGTGTAGTAGCAGAGATGCAGATGATGAAGGAGCGTATGGATTTTATGATGAACGCTCTTAAAGGACGGGTATCTAACGACTTGGACGACCTGGTTCATCAAACGAATTTACCATTCACGGTTTCCGTCAATTCGTACCCTTTCCTTCAGAAGTTCTGCATGCCTCAGATTGATAGCTACGACGGATCTAAAGACCCGTTGGATCATCTAGAGACCTTCAAGACGCTGATGCATCTGCAAGGAGTAGCGGACGAAATAATGTGTAGGGCCTTTCCTACAACACTGAGAGGCTTCGCAAGAGTCTGGTTCAGCAGGTTGACGCCAGGCTCTATCAGTACTTTCAAGGAGTTAAGTGCTCAATTTGCTTCGCATTTTATTGGAGGGCACAGGTACAAGAAGTCCACCGCATGCTTGACGAACATTAAACAGCGGGAGGATGAAACACTAAGGTCATACATCGCCCGCTTTAACAAGGAAGCACTTTCAATAGATGAAGCGGATGACAAAATACTGGTAGCCGCATTTACAAACAGCCTGCGAAAAGGTAAATTTATATTCTCCCTATATAAGAATGACCCAAAGACCATGTCTGATGTACTCTACAGGGCAACCAAGTACATGAACGCGGAGGATGCACTCTCGACCCGAGAAGAAAAGCCCTCCAAGAAGAAAGAAAGACAAGACGACGTACATCAAGACAGGGGACGGAAGACCGCTAGGACAGGAGATAAAAGAGAAGAAAGGCACTCTAAACCTCCAACTGGGAGGTATACAAACTTCACTCCTCTTACAGCCCCAATAGACCAAGTCTTAATGCAGATTAAAGACAAGGAGGCCCTTACTTTTCCTAGCAAGCTGAAAGGAGATCCCAATAAGAGGCCTCGAGACAAATACTGCCGCTTTCACAGAGACCACGGCCATGACACTTCGAACTGTTATGACTTGAAGCAACAGATAGAACCACTCATAAGACAAGGGAAGTTACAGAGGTTCGTTAGTAGGAAGAGAACGGACCCACCACAAAAACAGATTTCACGATGAGAAAACGAGCACTCGAAACCGCCCATAGGGAATATAAGGATGATTGTAGGCGGCACAACGACCTCCGGCTAGTCAAAAAAGGCTCGAAAGACTTACCTCAAAACGGTCCAGAGCGTCCAGGCAACAAGCTCCGTTCCCAGGAAAGAACAAGGCGAAACACCCATCATTGGGTTCTCAGAAAATGACGCTCGACGTCTCCATCACCCGCATGACGACGCACTCGTCGTAAATATACAAGTGGGAGAATACAACATGCACCGGTTCCTGATCGACAACGGAAGCTCTGCTGATATCCTTTATAACCCGGCTTTCCAGCAGATGATGATTGGTAAAGAGCGACTGGTCCCAACAATTGCTCCCCTTATCAGGTTCGGAGGAACCAAGGTATACCCCCTCGGCGCAATTACTCTACCTGTCACAATCGGTGATTACCCCCGACAAACTACAAAAGACGTCACGTTTCTCGTAGTCGATTGTTCGTCCGCATACAATGCCATAATTAGATGTCCCACTCTTAATTCATGGAAGGCCGTAACTTCGACCTACCATCTAATGGACAAATTCCTTATTGAGTATGGAATAGGAGAACTAGGTGGGGACCAGGTCGCCGCACGAGAATGTTACGTGACAATGATGAGAATAGATGACCAGATGCAGACAATGAGCATCGAAGAACAACGGACGGTGGCGGAACTAGTTGAAAAGCTAAGGGAAATATCTTTAGACGACTCAATACCGGAGCAAACGACCCGAATTGGCACCCTCGCCAGTCCAACGACCCTGCAAGCACTCCAAACGTTCCTTAAGGCAAACCGGGACGTTTTTGCATGGAGCCATAAAGATATGCCCGGGATTGAACCCTCCGTCATGGTCCACAGGTTGAATGTATCACCTGCCTTTCCACCTATTCGTCAAAAGAAGCGTGTTTTCGTGGGAAAAAGAGACCAAGCTATAGAAGAGGAAGTCCGCAAGTTGCAGGAAACGAACTTTATTAGAGAAGTCTACTACCCCGATTGGTTAGCAAACGTAGTAATGGTTAAGAAAGCCAACGGGAAATGGAGGATGTGTGTGAATTTCACAGACCTGAATAAAGCCTGTCCCAAAGATAGCTATCCTCTCCCAAGAATTGACACCCTAGTCGACTCAACAGCCCAACAACAGTGGCTAAGTTTCATGGATGCCTTTTCTAAATATAACCAGATCAAGATGGACGAGGCAGATCAAGAAAAAACCTCGTTTGTCACAAGTCAAGGCCTCTTCTGTTACAAGGTGATGTCATTTGGCCTTAAGAATTCTGGCGTGACATACCAGAGGCTCATGAACAAGATGTTCGTAAAACAGCTTGGAAGGAACGTTTAGGTATACGTAGATGATATGCTGGTGAAAAGCCGAAAGGAGGATGACCACTTGGACGACCTCAAAGAAACTTTCGATACCCTTCGATTGTATAACATGAAACTCAATCCAAGCAAATGCGCATTTGGGGTGACAGCAGGAAAGTTCTTAGGGTTCATGGTGTCCTAACGGGGGATTGAAGCTAACCCAGATAAGATCTGTGCAGTATTAGAGATGACGCCCCCTAAAAATGTGAAAGAAATACAAAGCCTCAACGGCAAGGTTGCTGCATTGAATAGATTCGTAGCGAGAGCGACGGATAAATGCCTACCATTCTTCCGTACGTTGAAGAAATCCTTCAAGTGGACGGCCGAATGTCAGCAGGCATTCAATGATCTGAAAATCTATCTTTCTTCCCCACCACTGCTGAGCCCAACCAAAAAAGGAGAAGAATTATTTTTATATTTAGCCGTATCACCGGCTGCAGTCAGCGTAGCCTTAATCCGGGAGGAAGACAAAATTCAAAAGGCCGTATACTACACCAGTCGAGAATTCCGTGGCACTGAAGAAAGATACCCACCGATGGAGAAGCTCGCCTTTGCCTTGATCACAGTCGCTCGCAGACTTAAGCCCTACTTTCAGGCTCACACAATAGTCGTCCTGACAGACAAGCCACTAAAACGAGCCTTGAACAATCCTGAAGCCGCTAGGAGGATGGCACTGTGGGCAATTGAGCTAAGCGAGTTTGACATACAATACCGCTCGCGTACAGCCATGAAGGGACAAATAGTCGCCGACTTCATCGCGGAGTTTACTAGTCTAAAGGACTAGGGGCAAAAAAGCAACTCCCTGGAATGTCTATACGGACGGCTCATCTAATAAGCAAGCAGGCGGCACGGGCATCATACTTCGATCCCCAAGTGAAGTGTATGGTTCGCCTCAATTTCCCTACGACGAATAATGAAGTGGAGTATGAAGCTTTGGTCGCAGGATTGGATCTTGCAAAAGCAGCAGGTGTCACCAATGCAGTTATCCGCTATGATTCTCAGATCGTCGTCAATCAGATGAACGGCGAATACGAGTGTAGGGGCACAAGGATGAAGATGAACCTTGAACAGGCGAAAAGGAAGGTGAACGACTTACACGCCGAGGTCATACAGATCCCGAGAGGAGAAAACGAACAAGCCGATCGTCTAGCAAAGGTCGCATCAACAGATCATATGATCATCCTTGACAAGGTACTCTCCTTTGTTCAACTTTCACCTGCTATTGATAATATCGACGTGCAGGAAGTACGTTCTGAAAGTAACTGCACCACGCCAATAGTCGCCTACTTGAAGGAAGGCCTGCTACCTGACGCCAAAGAAACCGCTATGAAACTGAAGTTCTAGGCGACGCGATTCATACTAATCAATGGTGTCCTATACAAAAGAGGATTTTCACGTACATACTTAAGATGCCTGGGCCCCGAGGAAACAGATTATGTCATGAGAGAAGTACATGAAGGGGTATGCGAGAACCATTCAGGGTCGCGGTCGTTAGTTCACAAGCTAATCCAGGCTGGATACTACTGGCCCACCATGCAAAAGGATGCCCAAGTATACGTCAGGACTTGTGACAAATGATAAAGATTTGGCAATTCCATAAGACAACCAACGGAGGAGCTCACACCAATGACGGCCCCATGGACGTTCGCCCAGTGGGGTTTAGATATAATGGGCCATTTCCCCATTGCAGTCAGGTAGTTGAAGTTCCTAGTTGTCGGCATTGACTACTTCACCAAGTGGGTAGAAGCTGAAGCACTAGCTACGATCACAGAAGCAAATGTGCGGAATTTTGTATGGAAGAATATCATTTACGGGTACGGCATACCTAGAGTTCTAGTCTCTGACAACGAGAAGCAGTTCGACAATAACTCTTTCAAAAATTTCTGTTCAGAACTTGGGATCCAGAACCATTATTCATCCCCCGCACACCTTCAAGCCAATGGCCAAGTTGAAGTCATGAACCGATCCTTGCTAAATATTATCAAAACTCGGCTCAAGGAGGTAAAGAGTATATGGCCAGAAGAGCTTCCTAGCATACTATGGGCATACAGAACAACAGCAAGAACACCTACGAGCGAAACATCGTTCTGGTTGGCATATGGAAGTGAAGCAGTCATCCCAGCAGAGATCGGACTCACCACTTATAGGGTGAATAACTACGACGAAGGGAAAAACGACGAGGCTATTCGTCTCCAACTTGACCTAATAAACGAAGTCATGGCAACAGCTAAACAAAGGCTTGCAAGATATCAAGATCTCATGGCCAAATACTACAACTCCAAGATCAAACACAGAGACTTCAAGGTCAGGAACCTCGCTTTGAGAAAGGTGATGGGTAATAATAGAGATCCTACTCAAGGTAAGGGAAGGCCCCTATAAAGTTATCTCATGGGTTAAAAAAGGCACCTACCACCTGGAGACCTTGGACGGACAAAGATTACTTCACCCATGGAATACTGAACACCTCAAGAAGTACTACCAGTAGAAGAGAAAGCAGAGAAAGATAGTCCATAATCTATTTTTCTTAGTTTTTAATTCAACAGTCATTTAAGGATTATTTAATTTTTACTACAATACTTCTTTAAGCCCAAGAGGCAAGGTTTCTACTTATGCATAAGGAGTTTATTCAGATATATATATTTTTCTACATTGATTACAATGCCTTTGTGATAGACGGAACTAGGAGTGATGCTCACAAAATAAACAAATCAACGTCCATATAAATATGGACAAATACATCCCAAGAGGGTGTAAAACTAATCAAGTCCTTAAGAGGACAGATACATCCCAAGAGGATGTAAAAACTACAAAGTCCTTAAGAGGACAGATACATCCCAAAAGGGTGCAAAACTAATCCTTAAAAGGACGAATACATCCCTTGAGGTATAAAATTTGTCCTTAAGAGGACGTATACATCCAACAAAGCTGTAAAATTTACTAGTCCTTAAGAGGACGGATACATTTAACAATGGTGTTCAAAATATTAAATTGCTTCAGAGGACGGATACATGAATAAAAAAGGATGACGGATCAATCTCGTCAAGTATTTGCAAGATTGAATAGCTACATAGAATTAAAGTACTTGAATAAATACGCCACAAAGCAAACTGTTCATGTCGATACAAATATTGTTCATAAAGCTTTGCAAAAAAAAATAATAATAACTACTGAACGGGAAAATCCTTGGCCGTCTCTTCAGCTTTAACATCTTCAATATTAGCTTGAGTTTGGAGGGCAGTTTGAACATCGTCACCATCATCACGAGTGCCGTCTCCTTGGCCATCAAAGGCCTCGGCAAATATATCTTTAGTATTCTCCGAGGCGGCGAGGAGGATGGAGGTCTAGCCTTAAGCATCTATGGAAAAATTTGATACGTCTAGGCTCGGGTAGGCAGACTTCACTTGACAGAGACAGTCGTCAAAACCGTCAACAAAAGTACTGCCTAGCTCCGCCAGATAGGCTTCAGAGTCACGATACTCAAGGATCGCATCATCCTTAGCTTGACGGTGCTGGTCCTTAATGGTTTTGATTTCTGCCTCCTTGTCTTCAAGGACCTTCTGCAGTACCTCCGTTTGTTTTTCCAAATCACCCCTTTCTTGCTCTGACAGGGCTAGCTTCTTCTCCATGACTACCCTCCAGGCTTGAAGTTGAGCCAGCTTATCCTCCGTCCTCTCAGCTTTATCCCTTATTCAGTCCAAGGCTGTCTCATGATTAAGACAACGGCCCATTAGACCCTTCATCATTAGCATGGCCTGAAATAAGAATAAACAATTAAGGGTCAAGGCAGACAAAAATGAAGAAGGAATATGACGGATGAAGGATACCTGTGTAATATTAAACAGGCCGGTCTCCCCCATTGCCTCCGTTGCATGATTCCCGAGATCTTCGTACTCGTCGGGGGTTAGGATCGACGATAGCTTTTCTAGGGCGTATTTGGAATCTTCGCGTAGGAGGACGGGTGGTTTCTTTATCGGGGGAACCATGCCACCCATCATCAGGCCTTTTCCCTTTCCATGTTTAGGAGGGACCGTCTTCTTGACCTCTGCCTGGAGACCCATGACGGTCTTGGTTGCACCCTTCGGTTTCTTAGACTGACGGTCAGCCTCTGTAACGGGTTTTCTTTTTGTTCCAGACGGCTTGAAGGTATCCGTCCCACCTGCTTGGCCAATTTTCTTCTTCACAGCAGCCTGCTGCTTAATTATTGCTCTCCTTTTAGCATCGTCCATTTCTGCAAAGGACGGTGTATGAGTTAAGAGAGTGAACGGGAAGAAGTACATAAAGCAAAATTCTTATAAAACTTACGTGTGCGAATTTGTTTTTCATATTTAAGGGCTGCTTCTGATGGTTCTGGTCCGTCACAATACCAGTTTATGGTCTCTAATCTAACCAACCTGGCCCAAGACCTTTCTTCTAGCTTGGTTTTTTGAAAAATCTTTTCAAGAAAACTCCAATCTTCCAGCGAAACTTGTGGACGGTTCTGACTACAAGAAGAAGACGGTTAAAAAGCATCAACGGTATACATAAATTAAAGATACATAGAGAATGGGTATATACTTGACGGGGGTAATATACCCCATGTAGTATCCACAGGCATGAACTCCATGTCACTAGGATGACACATCCATTCATTACCGTCCATGAAAAAGTACCTAGACTTCCAGTCCCTATTGGAAGTCTAGGTACATTCCTTTAGATTTTGTAAAGGAATAACTATACATTCCTCGCTACAAAACTATACATTCCTTTAGATTTTGTAATCTCAACTGGACGGTAACAGTGGAAGAACTCTTCCACTGTTAATCTTTTCTTCCCTTTGGACATTATCCCGTACAAGACCTCTACGCCGAGGAAAACCTTCCATGCGTTTGGGGAAACTTGGGTGACGGATAAGCCTAGGTATTGAAGAAGCTGACGGTGTAAAGAACTTAGGAGAAACCTTAACCCAACTTTGAGCATTTGCTCATAAATTCCAACACCCTCAACGCCATCATAATAACACTTCTCCGATCTGTAAGGTAGATGGAGGGGTATGTTGACAGGTATTTGATATTTTTCTCTTAAAGTTTTGAAGTGTGACTCCTTAATTGAGGACGTGAAGTCATTCACCGTCCATATTGAAAGCATTATGAACTTTCTCATCTCGTAAAGACTGATGACGGACTGGATTGGAGGTTCCCTCTCACCTAGACCGTCACTAAGATTACTCTCTGTCCTATCCTCACTCCTTGACGAAGAGGAGGTAGATGACGAACTCTCTTCACTTGTGGTGTTAGGATCTTTGTGAACTGGCGGGTGTACTTCATCGTAGCTCGCTCCGTCGCGGACAAACGACTGGTTACTCGATGCACTAGACATCTGTCACCTATACGTGACGATAAAAACCCTAAGACACTAGCGAATTTAAAAGTATTCGACAGTGATAAAAGTGAATAAATAAGAAAAGAGAAGATGTTTATTAGTAGTGGATATGCAGTCAGGAAATTCAGATAACGGGTGTATAAATATGACGGAGTGAATATTTGACAAGGTGAACGGATGCGCTCTGATCGCTTGATTTCTGTGTAAGGTAAGAAATGAGGAAGAAAAAGTAGGTTTATATAGTAAGAACGGCACGAAAGACGAAGGGACGCTTCGTTCCTAACAAATAGCCATTGGATTGATGATACGCGGCCTGCAAAATTAATCACCCGGTCTTAATTACCCTATAACAGTATGTTAGGCCAGATCCGTTTAAGCCGTCACTCCTTAGATCCGTCCCCTTTGAGGTCATGAATCCATGGAGTGAGAGGGCAGCTGGAGAGGATAAAATTTACGGATCTTATTTTGGGTGGACGGGTGGAAATATATGTACATGATGTGGACGGATCCATAGTGGACGGACATGATGTAGACGGGTTCAAGATACACGTGTCATCTCTTAAGACTTGCGTTTCAGGCATAACTAGGATAAGTAGAATCTCGATGGGAATAGAATCCTAATATAAAGAGGATTCCGCAACATTCGCCCAATCAATGACAAGTCTTATATGGAAAAGACTTCTTTTACAAGGAAGGAAGGTCGGCTCAACACTACTATAAAAACCCCAAAGGCTCTCACAAGAAAATGTACGCATACTATTCTCCAACTCTAGCACTCTAGGGTTATGAGCATCTTATAACTTAACCTTCGGAGGGTCCTTGGCTGGTACCACACCAGTACCTTTTTAAGGTATTTGTTGCCTTGTGATTTACAGGTTACGCCGAGCGTGAACGAGGGAACCTTGTAGCTTACTGACGATATTTTGAGCATCATCATGAAGTTATATCAAAACCACTAAAAACATCAACTAGAAGAATAACCAATAAATATATAAACAAAAAAATTAATAACAATAGAGACCAAATCTTTTAACACCCAAATGGGGCATTGAAGTGTTCTTTTCTGCCTTTTCGTGCAAAACTCTGTTTCAGGTGTGTATATTCATAGTCATTATGCTTACTCTTCTGAAAGAAGACATAAATCCTGTCAACCAAATTACCACAAAAAAATTCAGTGGAATGTTATCAACGATGATGTAGAGTTGTTAGCTTGCAGTCACTTTGTTTTACTTGAGTTCCCATGCCCTAGCAAGTCACAATTTGTTCTCTCACAAAGGCACTCCTGTGGGTTTGCATAGAAATAATCTTCCTCCTTTGGCTTATCTATAATAACCCTACGATGAGTAGGCTGTCCCATTCTTTTCTCATGAACCAATGCAACGGCAGCTACAAACTCATTCCATGAAAGTGTTCTATTGTGATGCATATCCAGTAACGGTACAAGACTTGAACCCATCTACAAGAAAGGGATGGTTAAACAACACCCAATAAGTTCTATGGAAATGAGGATAGAGAAAATCTGTTATTAATTAAGTAAATAAGGTGGAAATCCTTAATTATTTAATGCTATTTTTTCAACCAGGTGTAACTTGAACCCATCTATATATATATATATATATATATATATATTATTTTTGTTTTTTTGATACAAGATAGAATTTCTATTCTAGCCTAATCTAAGTGCATATGTGTGTGAAGCTCCCTCCTGAAGATTTGAACTCCGACCCTTACCCTCACACCCCAAAAGCATTTATATATATTAATTGATTGAATTCATTCATGTGCTAGATAAATTGACAATTACTTTCAAATATACCCTCACTCTTTCTCCACTTCTCATGGTGTACCATAAACTCTCTTTTTAATTACTTATTTGCCGCAAAATGATGCTAGATTATTTCATAAAACACAAATGACAAAACACCCAAAGTTTTGAATGACTTACTAAAACTCCTTTATATTATTGTGAGTGTAAACTAGTCACCATATGTGAAAATAATTTATAAATTACTCGTGGGTTCCAATTAGCTCAACTAGTAAAGTCTCTGATGATTGTATAAGATATCTGGGGTTCAATCCCCGCCTACACTAAAAATTGAATGATGTCTTAGTCTGATGATAAAGAACTATCATCAGGAGTGGACGTCCTAGGTTGAAACTCTCTCCAAAAAAGTTATAAATTACTCACGTGACGATACATGTCCATGTTTATTAGAGCTGCATTTTCTCATAAACACATAACACAATACAACACTAAGGCCTAGCAAAAATAAATCAATACCAAGTAAGAGTTTTGTTACACTCATAATTCCAAAGGATTGAGTATTACACAATTCCCTATCAAAAAAAAAAAGAAAAAGAAGGTATTACACAATTAATAGCTTACACATAAATCAATATCCATCAAAGGATTAAGTGTTACACTAATTTCTAGGGTAGTTACATGTTTTATAGGAAAACTGAATGGGAGATTTTGTATATTTTCCAAAAGAATAATTAAAAATTTTATTTTAATACGTAATTTATGTGTAAACAGTAAACACAAATGGAAAAAAAATTTTAAGTGCTCCGAAAGTAGGTAAGAATTACTCACACAAATGATACCATTTCAATGTGTTGTAAAATAGTTTTCATTGTTTCACATCCAAGTATCCAACCGTTTCATATCTTGTCCACGATCTATCGCATCTAAAATTCGGACATATAACATGAAAGTGTGAACAATTATGTGAAACATTTCTCATGCTCCAGTCAACAAGTAGATAAGTAGTCACACGTAGATAAGTAGTCAGGGCACATGTACCCTCCCAAAAGGAGAAAAATTAATGGATACATGTCCTAGTCTAGATCATCCAATACTGTTTATAGGCTATAAGCTATAGCAAATTGCACAAATTTTATTCTTAGTTAATAATTTCTTGACAGAGTAGATCTAAGTCTGCTTCACAATCTAAAAGCTAAACAGAGAACAAACATACTATAGAACATACACACAAGATTTAAAAAAAAAAAAAAAAAACACACACGCACACAGAGAAACAAGGGTGTCATAATATTAGAGATACACCAAATTGAGAAACTGCAAAGCATAAGCAGTAGGGAAATTGGAATTCAAATGTTCATTTCTTGAAGAAACCTTGAGCCATCTTCACGTAGTCCCCAGTCCCACTTTCAGTATTGCCTTCACTTTCACGATCACCACCACCAGCAGCTGAGTGTGGTTTTGAGTCAGTGGTGGTGGAAGGGGTGGAGGACTGGCTAGGAGTGGTGGTGGTGGTGGTGGTGGAATGGGATTGGGATTTGGAGGAGGAATTGCCATATTGGTCGAGGTAAGTCTCAGCCTTTTCCACATACTTGCCATAGCTCTTTTCTTCCAACTTTCCATAGCTGGAGGCAGCTTCCAAAAGATCACTAGCTGCTCCAGCTGCCCTGGCCTTGTCAACTTTGCTAGCTCCCTGGCTATAAGCGGTTTGGCCTGACTCAGCTAACACCTTGGCACTGGCCATGAGCTCAGCGTTTGATGGTTGGCGGTGTTGGTGTTGGTTTTGGTTTTGGTTTTGATCATCCTTTTCTTCAGGGTGGAGAGTCTCAGAAGAACTGTTCTTTTCTTCAGGGAGGTGAGTCTCAGAAGAACTGTTGGCTTTCTTCTGAAGATCTGAAAGAAAGTTCATTGTGTTTGTGAGAGAATCTGAATGAATTGGAAGAGGGTTTGCTTTGTAAACAGTTGTTGGAGATAAGAAGATAATGAAGATTTGAACTGATCTGTTGGTGTTTATAAAGGAGATTGTGACTTGGTGATATTCCACTCAGTGATGCCTAATCCTTTTCATCAGCGTGTTCCCTCACAGCTTCACTCGTTTCATCCACGCCGGCCACACGTTTGCTAACTGCCCACGTTGTCACTTGTCAGTGATCATTTATGAATGTATGATATTTTTGAAGGGGTGGTTTTGGACTACAAACTATACCTTACCGACAACTTTTTTTCGCAATATCTACATGACAACATTGAGTGAGAAGTTGACTATCAGTTAAGCATCCCCTATTTTCTCTTCACCTTTCACACTTTGTTTAGTTTGTTCCATCACAATTATGGGGAAAAAATGGTGTAATAATTTGTATTACTAGATTTTTTTTTCTTTCTTCTTTCTGCATAATCCCAACCACATATTAAGATTTTATGATGTTATGAAAAAGTTTTGCTAGCATTTTTTTTATTTTTTATTTAGTTAAGGTTTTTATTTTTTATTTTTAAAAGAATGCTCGAAGGAATTGGTATTATGTACACCATATCTATTTGACTATTTTTATTTCTATTAACTATATAAAAAGTGTTGATTGCTTTGTTTTGAAAAAGCAAAAAGTCACAATTTAACCAAACAAAACTATATAGAGTAGAGGCATTTCTACAATATTTTTGGCCTTTGGTGAGCATAAACTCACCGTTTCACGGGAGCTAGCCTTCTTTCTTTTTTAATTATTTTTTTAAACATATCACCATTCATACCAGTTTGCAGTTTTCTTGCTCATTTTAGTTTTTCCTTTTTTAAATATTTATATGTGGTGATAGTGATAGAGTGTTTTGGTTTAAGAAGAGTTGTTCAATCTCCACTGTAACACTTGCCTTCTTCTCCTTTTTTTTTTTTTTTTTTTTTGTGTGGTAATATCATTGGTTGAACTTGCTTATATAATAATAATAAAATATTAACACAACAAATTGTCACAATATTTTCACAATTATTGAGATGGTAATTCTTTATATGTCAAAAAAACATATATAAAAAAATATCATATTGGAACCAATCACAACTAAAAATAAAGATATTGTGAAGAAAAAAAAGTGTTATATCCATAACATTTTTCACAATATTTTTATAACAAATCTTAAGTGGTAAATTTTTATTCTAATTTAATCTTACCAATGAAATTACTTTTTTTCTCACCAATAACAACCCGTAACAACTTACTACTTATGATTTGTAATGAAAATGTTGTGGACATAGCATTTCTTTTATTAAAATGTTAAAACATCTTGTTGTCGTCACAATATTTTCACAACTGCACTAAGATATCATTTCTTTTTAAGTCAAAGTAAAATATAACAAAGTTATAAAGGTATTATGAAAATGTTGTGTCATTCTTTGTGTTTTTAGATTGTTTTTTTATCAGTCAATTTTTATTGAACCAAAATTCACTGTTTCACATACAGTTTTCTTGGGTTGAATTTTTATGCACCATTTTAAGTAAAAATACATAGTTTTACACACATACACACAAAAACAAAAACTTAGGATTAAAACATTTTTCATCTTTTTATGTTAGTTGTAGCTCACAATTCCTCGTTAAACTTTAAATTAAAATTAAGTAATTTCCCCCTTAATATTTTGAAAAAGAGCAAATATGTCATATTGTTATTCTCTCAATTAAACCCAAATGAAAACTTATAATTATAAATCCACTTCGGTCCATTTGGTGAAGTTCATTTAGTCACTACGATCCATTTGGTCCAATTCGGTCTATTTTCGTCCACTTTAGTTCATTCAGATCATTTCGATGATGCTTTTAAGAGGAGAGTTTTGGGTAAAAAAACATAGTTTTAAAAACCGGTACTATCAAAGAACCGGTTTTGATCCCAATTTTTTACCTGTTTTGATTGATTTTGGAGCTTTTTATCAAATCAGAATGGTGCCTAGTTTTTGGTTTTTAAAACTATGGTAAAAAGAGTTGTTTTATTGACAATTATATCGCTTTTTTAACGTAATATTGATAAAAAAAAAAAATTAGAGAATCTGGAAAAATACAGGGAGGAAAGATCAAAAGAAATTTAAGTGCATGAAAAACTTAACTCACAATGTCCTATAAAAAAAAAAAAAAAAAAATTCGAAAAGAACCCCGTCAACTCACAATGCATTACGAGTTTTAGGAAGAGGTTTTGGAACTCACTTGGCAACAAAATTTTCCAAAGTACAGCGTATCATTGAAGTTATTGCCAATTTTACTACAAAGAGCCTCTACTTAAATTTTTACCTTAGGTGAAAATTTTCATTTTGTATTAAATTCACTTCAGTCCACTTTGGTCTACTTCGATTCATTTTGATTCATTTGATCACTTCAGTCCATTCATTTCCACTTAGATCCATTTTTGTTTATTTTAATACGTTTCAATCCATTTGATCCACTTCCATTATGCTTAGGGAGGAGAGGCCGTTTGTGTAAAAAATGAGACGCTTCATTGACAAATGTCACCATCTTAACGCAATATTGATAGAAAATTAGAGTCATATGTGGCGGAAAAGAGAGTTAAGTATGTGAATAACTTAACTCACAATGCATTACAAAAGTTAATTGTTTTTAGTCTACAATACATTACAAAAGTCATCAATTTTCTTCCAGTCTTGTTAGTTTCTTTAACAAAGATGCTTTGAGAAACAACTCTGCTTTGGTTCCACACGAATGTAATATATAGAGTCTAGTTTTTTAAACCGGCTTATAAGTTAGAATACATTACATAACTAGAGTACTACTACAAAATAACATAACCTCTGTAATAATAGCCTAGAATTATAAGGACTGAAACTCTAATACATATAACCGATGTGGGACAAACATCCCTATTTTTTTTTTTTTTTGAGAAAACAATAATACTTATTAAAACACACAAATACAAAAGTAATATGTAGAGTTTTTTAAACAGACTTATAATACACTACATATCCAAAATACCACTACAAGAGATTGGTTATTTATTGTCAATTATGCATCTTCTTCTTTAGATATTCTCCTTTTTATAGTATATTTTGTTAATTCTACAAAGATTATTTGTACATTTATACATTATTAGCCCAGGAAAAACAGGTATAGAATACAGTAGCAGTTTTATTTCATTGAATCTTTTTATATAATGGGAAGAAGAGATGAGGAACCTCTTCTAACAAAATGAGTTCCTCCTCATTCTCCTTTGCTAACCCAGCCAAAACTTGAGTAGCATAATTACATGAGATTATGAGAATAACATTATTACAAGCCTCTAATTAAAGTTGTGATAAATCTCCTCTCTCTTCCATCCTGGGTTCTTGACCTCGAAATTGGAGATGAGATGGGGCGTCCCTTGTTTCTCTTTAATATATCATTATTCATAAAATAAAATAAAAAAATTTAAAAAAAATCCGAAATCCTAACTAGATAGTACGCCCCAAAAACAAAAATACAAAACAAAAAAAAAAACAAACAAACAAACAAAAAAATTATGTCCAAATCAACAAAACTCTAGCAAGGAATCTTTCAAGAATTTTTCTGTTCTAGACTGTGTTTGTCATTTCTAGAGGAAGCCGTCCTCTCTTTGGCATTGGAAGCTTGTATTCTACTTCGTTCTTAAACTTAGTTGTATGCCATATGCAATTATTCTCCAGTCAATTTTTTGTAGTGCATGCAGGTCTCAATTCTCAATGTGCCGTGCCAGATGCCAATCACTATAGATAGAACAAAGCTCCTAGATCCTTTCAAAAAGAAAATGCCATAATCATATAAAAGATTATTCATGCCTGCCTTGAGCAACCACAGTGATTGCATAATCTTGTAAAATAAAAAAAACAAATAATTTTACACATTTTGACCAAAAAAACACTTACATAAATGGGTGTAAAATTATGCATAAATGCACAATTGCTATAGTAATTGTGCATATATGCACGGATACTGTAGCTTTACATATTAGTATTTTATTAATTTCCCAATTTGGCTCCCTTTTTCTCTCTCTTCTTCCTCTAGAACGAACTCGGGCTTTTCTCTTCTCTCTCATATTCTTGCTCCTCTGTTACAGACCAACACCGGTCAAGAAAGTATCACCCAATACAAAAACCCCAAAACTAAATTTAACAATAATCTATTATAGAACCAAGCAAAACCCAGATGAAATCAAAGCCAAAATTAACCAAAACCCAAATGATCACCATCACCACCATATCAACCCAGCACCACCCAACTATCACCGATCTACCACCACAACCCATTTCAACATTTGATAATCCAAACACAAAATCAACAAAATCAAACCAAAAATAACTCAAGATCAACACAAAACAACTTAAAATCAACTCAAACCCCATTGGAAAACCCATCCCAAACCCAACTCAAAACAAAATCAAGTAAAAATCAAACCCATACAAAACTAAGAGAGAGAAAGAGGCAGATTCGTCGTAGCTGCTAATGTCGCCGTTGTCTCTAGAGCTGTTGCCAATGTCGCCAGAGTTGCTGATGCTGTTGGAGCTGCTGATGCCACCGAAGTCGTGTGTGCGTGTGTGGGGGCAGGGGGTTTGGGATGAGAAAGGGGCAGAGATTTGAGAAAGATGAGGGAGATATTCATGAGAGAGGGGTAGAGATTTGAGATGAGGGAGATATTAATGAAGAGGTATATAATAAAATAATAATAAAAATGATTATTTAAATAAATTAATGTGTATAATAGACAAACTGGTGTGGGTGCTTTGTAAAAATGAGTGTAAAATAGAAAAAGTAAGTTTTAGATATGCAAATTTACAAAAATTTTGCATCCACTGATGCGGATGCTTAGCATCTATATGTGTAAAATCTTGCAAAATAGAAAAAATTGCTCATTTTACACATTTTGAGCAAAAAAACACCCAGTGTAAAATTGTGCATTTATGCAACCGTGTATATATACACGGTTACTGTAGCCATTCTATCTATTATTTTATGTTTTGTTTCTCTCTCCTCTCCCTTGCCTTGTCAAACTTTCTCTCACCCACTCTTCAATGCCAAGAAGAAGAAGAAGAAGCCGACTATCACAACTAACCAACCACCACCACCACCACCACAACCAACCCATTACAACATCAATTTAATACAAACACAATCAACCCAAAATTAATGAAAATCATCACAAACCCAACTTAAAATCAACTCAAAATAAAACACAACAGAAAACCCATTTGGCATGAGAGAGTGTGTAAGTGTATTGAGCCATGGAAGCTTGGTAAAGAGATTTTTTTCAAATTTGAAGAGAGCACTGATTTGATAGGGAAAGAGAGGGGGAGAAAGAGAAAGAATTTTTTTTTTTTAGAAATGAAAAAGAAGGAAAAAGAATAGCAAAAGAAAAAGAAGAAGAAAGAAGATGCTGAAGAAGAAAAACGTAGAAGAAGAAAGAAAGAGAAGAAAGGGTATGTTTGGATAGTGTTTATTACTGAAAATAGAAAACACAGTAGCAAAATAATTTTTAAATGTGTGAATAATGCCGTGGAACCTAATTTTGAAGTTGTTTTTACTGAAAAAGTAATTGTAGGTTCTGTAAACAGTACACAAGACCTACTGAAAAATGTGAGACGCAGCTGAAAAGTGCTTTTACATTCACGAAGAAAGGAAAAAAAGGAGAGAGTGATTCAAAGAAGTGAGGTAAGGTGGTGGGGTCAGGTAAGGAAAATAATTTAAAAAAAAAGTGAAAAAGTATTATTTTAATAAAAGATGACATATTATAAATAATTTGGTGCGGATGTTTCGCATTTGCAAATTGATAGTATAAAATAAAAAAACTAGGTTTTCGTTGTAAAATAGAAAGAATCTTTTACAAGTAATGCTAATGCTCTTATATAGGCTATAAGCTGTAGCAAATTGCACAAATTTTATTCTTAGTTAATAATTTCTTGACAGAGTAGATCTAAGTCTGCTTCAGTCACTTTTCAATCTAAAAGCTAAACAGAGAACAAACATACTGTAGAACATACAACACAAGGCTAAAAAAAAATAAAAAAATAAAAACCACACAGAAACAAGGGTGTCATAATATTAGAGATACACCAAATTAAGAAACTACAAAGCATAAGCAGTTGGGAAATTGGAATTCAAATGTTCATTTCTTCAAGAAACCTTGAGCCATCTTCACGTAGTCCCCAGGCCCGCTTTCAGTATGGCCTTCACTTTCATGATCACCACCAGCAGCAGCTGAGTGTGGTTTTGAGTCAGTGGTGGTTGAAGGGGTGGAGGAGTGGCTAGGAGTGGTGGTGGTGGTGGTGTTGGAATGGGATTGGGAGGAGGGGTTGCCATATTGGTCGAGATAAGTCTCAGCCTTTTCCACATACTTGCCATAGCTCGTTTCTTCCAACTTTCCATATCTAGAGGCAGCTTCCAAAATATCACCAGCTGCTCCAGCTACCCTGGCCTTGTCAACTTTGTCAGCTCCCTGGCTAAAAGCGGTTTGGCTTGCCTCAGCTAACAACTTGGCACTGGCCATGAGCTCAGAGTTTGATGGTTGGTGGTGTTGGTTTTGGTTTTGGTTTTGATCACCCTTTTCTTCAGGGAGGTGAGTCTCAGAAAAACTGTTGGATTTCTTCTGAAGATCTGAAAGAAAGTCCATTCTGTTTGTGAGAGAATCTGAATGAATTGGAAGAGGGTTTGCTTTGTAAGTAGTTGTTGGAGATAAGAAGATAATGAAGATGATCTGTTGGTGGATATAAAGGAGGTTGTGACTTGGTGATGTTCCACTCAATGATGGAATTTCCTTTTCATCAGCGTGATTAGCGTGTTCCCTCACAGCTTCACTCCTTTCATCCACGCCGGCCACACGTTTGCTAACTGCCCACTTTCTCAGTGATCATTTATGAATGTATGACATTTTTGAAGGGGTGGTTTTGGACTACAAACTATACCTACAAATTTTTCTCGCAATATTGACATGGCACCATGACAACAATTTGAGAGTAATTGACTATCAACTATCACTTATCACCTAAGCATTCACTATTTTTTTCTTCACCTGGCAAAAAAGTTGTGCAATAAATTGTATTACTAGATTTTTTTTTTTTTTTTTTTCCTTTCTGCATAATCCAACCACATGTCTAAGATCTTATGATGTTATGAAAAAGTTTTGCTAGCATTTTATTTTTATTTATTTTTATTTAAGGTTTTTAATTTTTTTTAAAAGAATGTTCGAAGGAAATGGTATTATATACACCATATCTATTTCTATTTCTAATAATTATATAAAAAGTGTCAATGCCTCTATCTACGGTCTGCTTTGGTTTGGTTTAGTCAATTTTTTGTCTCTTTTCTAATCCAAATCAATATGCGCTTTTTGAAAAAGCAGAAAGTCGCGATTTAACAAAACAAAACTTTATATGAGACATTTCTACAGTACTTTATATGAGACATTTCAAGGGAGCTGGCCTTTTTTTTTTTTAATTATTTTTTTAAACGTATCACCATCCATACCAGTTTTCTTGTTCATTTCAGTTTTTCATTTTTTAAATATTTATATGTGGTGATAGTGATCGAGCGTTTTGAAAAATAACAAATATGTCATATTATTATTTTTTCAATTGAACCCAAATGAAAGCTTATGATTCTTAAAATATTATATTGTGTAATATCTAAAATACTCCCACTAAATTTTAACATCCCAAAATTTTTTTTCAAGTATTTTGAGTTTTGAATGGTAGTAATACTTAGAAAGTTGAAATGGTAATATAAGGTTTTTTTTTATTTGTTCCTTAGAGAACATCAATTTTCTAAGTTTAACTCTTCAAAATTTATAATTTATCTAATGAAAAATTCGATAACACATACCTTTTGTTATTTTTTCTTTTCTTTTCTTGCCTAAAATGGGCATTCATTAAAAACTAATTAAGCTAAAGATTGCACATAGACTCATGTAGAATGATAAAGAAGAAAGTATGAATGACAAAATTTTCATTGTGAATGGTTGAAGGTATTTGATGAAGAGTTTCAATTATAGCATATGATATCTTTCATTATGAAAATTTAAATATTATAACAAAATTTTAGCAAAACTCAATTACTTATTGTTGGAAGATGATGTTCGTTATCATTCTTAGAAGTTTTTATTAAGTGGATATCGCTTTTAGCAAATAGGCATCAAAATTCTTATATGAATGGGATTAACTTTGTATGGCATACATTTTTTTTATGTATATAGTTTCATACTTCTTCAAATAACAATTCTACCTTAATTTTCCTACTCAAGAGGTAGCATGTGCCACCCACACTAGTATATAGTAGATTTTCTTTGCTCTAAAGGCAATGTTTAAGGTTTCTTAGGTGCTTTATTAAATAATATTCTTTTAAATAAAGCTAAATTGTACACATATATCCATGAAAGGCATATGTAATCCTAGTGAATTTATACATATAAACTAATTAATTATGGGAAAAGTTAACAGATTCTTTAAGGCATTTTTTAGACAACCATTTTAGAAAAGTTTTTATGAAAAAAAAAAGTAATTAATATTTTCATAGATTTTTTTATTTTTCATAGAAGTAATATCAAAACTTTTCTAAAATGATTTATTAACAATTGTCCTAAGGGTATTTGTAAACATGACCCATTATTTATTAACAAGTGTTTTTTTCTTTATTGAAAAGTGTACATTACAACTCATAATTAAGCATTTATTATATCTTTAACATGTGCATTTGTTACCAAGACCCTTTATTTAATGAGATTAAATTCTGTAAGGATGTGGTGTAAAACCCATGTTTTACCTCTCCAATCTCAACATGTCACATTATCTTATTACATATTTAAGAATAAGTATAACAACACTCAATCAATTCTAATACCCATATATAAATCAAACCAAATTAAGAGTTTACTGAGATGTTATTAGGTGTGGTAAGATGTTTTGAATTTCAAGTAAAATGTTGATGTGACAATCTCTTATTAGATGGTGTAAAACATGGGTTTTACACCCCATCCTTTCCAAATTCAAACTCATAATTTAATTAGTAATTTGTGTTAAAATATTTACTCTCAATCACTAGCTTTTGCACCCTATTCATGTGTTTTTGTATTTTAATAGACCCAATCGAGAATAATCTCAAATGTTATGTGAGTTAAATGTGAAAAACTCAATAAATCTTGCAATGTTTGTAACAAGATTGCATTCTATAAAAGTGGTATCAAAACTTTTCTAAAATGATTTATTAACAATTGTCCTAAAGGCATCTGTTAATATGACTCATTAATTATTAACAAGTGTTTTTTTCTTTGTTGAAAAGTGTACATTACAACTCATAATTGAGCATTTATTATATCTTTAACATATGCATTTGTTACCAAGACCCTTTATTTAATGAGATTAAATTCTATAAGGATGTGGTATAAAGCCCATGTTTTACCTCTCCAATCCTAACATGTCACATTATCTTATTACATATTTAAGAATAAGTACAACCAAGGTTTTCAGACCCGGACCGTTCATTGAACCGTAAAAGGGAGAGGTTCAAGGTTTTTGAGGTCGAACCGAGGTCGAACCGGGGTCGAACCGTGATGACGTCATAATTAATTTAATAATTAATTAAAGCCAAATATAGATATTAAATTTATAAAACTAGTAAAATTGACTAATATATCTATATATGTGAGGGAAATTTAATGATTTTCAAGCATATATTTAAGAAAATTGTGTTAAGTTGGTTTTATAAAAAAAAAAAAAAAAAATTTCCTAAGGGGTTGGACCTCCCGGTTCTTGGGACCGGTTCTTACGGTCCAACCCCGGTTTTAGGGGTTCACGGAATTAACTAAAAATCCGGTTTTTTAAGCTTAAAAAACCGGTTTTTATCCCGGTTCCCGGTTCTCACGGTCCGACCTCCCGGTCCGGTCCGGTTCTGAGAACTATGAGTACAACAACACTCAATCAATTCTAATATCCATATATAAATCGAATCAAATTAAGAGTTTATTGAGATGTTATTAACTAGGTGTGGTAGGATGTTTTGAATTTTAAGTAAAATGTTAATGTGACAATCTCTTATTAGATGGTGTAAAACATGGGTTTTACACCCCATCCTTTCCAAATTTGAACTCATAATTTAATTAGTAAGTTGTGTTAAAATATTTACTCTCGATCACTGGCTTTTGCACCCCATTCATGTGTTTTTTGTATTTTAATAGACCCAATCGAGAATAATCTCAAATGTTATGTGAGTTAGATGTGAAAAACTCAATAAATCTTGCAATGTTTGTAACAAGATTGTATTCCAAACCGCCATAATATGTTTATAATAAAAAAGATGCATGTGTATGTATGTATGTATGTATCTAAAAAAAACTATATCTCTACTGATGCCATTTTTATTATGCTTCAAGCA
This sequence comes from Lithocarpus polystachyus, assembly GCA_033629205.1. Taxonomy (NCBI): domain Eukaryota; kingdom Viridiplantae; phylum Streptophyta; class Magnoliopsida; order Fagales; family Fagaceae; genus Lithocarpus; species Lithocarpus polystachyus. The sequence goes on from CM066164.1 coordinate 84,657,669, forward strand.
TAATACATCATGTCAACAAAACAACTGTGAGAAGTATTATATATCTTTGAGCATATTGATTTCAATATGAGATATTTTAAAGCTCCCATAAGTTTTTTTCCATAAAACACATATTTGTTAATTATTTTGTTTTATTTTCGAAAGTAAACATATCAATTTATAAAATTGTAGGAGAGGATTTTGTTCCAACCCCTGCAAGCTGTTTGTCCTCTTTGGGGAGCCAATCCCGCAAGGTTTTGTTTTCAAGCGACGTGGGCAAGCAAGCATTACACTTGGATTTAGTCCCACATCGGCAAGAAATGCACCCCACTCATGGTTTCATGGTTTATAAGTCCTTGGAGCAACCATGAGTGTATCACTACTACATTGTAGAGATAAGGGTCCAAAATCATATATTGGGTCTTGGCCTCATCCGAGGACGAGGAAAATTCTGAGGATAGATAAATAGTTGGAAAAAGTCCCAGTCTAGAGGGTGATGGATTTAGAATAAGTGATAGGTGATCCGAGGAGGTACTCCTCCTCGAATATGATAAGTACAGTCCAGGGGTGTGTTTTGATGTTAAGAATGATCTTTGCTTAAGCCCCGACTATATGAACGTGTCTCATAAGTATCTGGAGGGAAAGAAACCCATAAATATCTAAAGAAAAACTGCTACCACCGCATTAAATGCACCACAGCTACTCTTCTGGCCGCATTTATGTGGAGAAGATCCCTGAATAGTATTGTTTTGGCTACTGCAACTCAGAGAAAACTAAAGAAGGAGTCTGATGGGACTGGCACTCAAGTGAAGGCTCAGATGATCGACAAGTGTAGGATCAAGATGGACCAAAAAGAACTATATAATGTAAAGAAATCCTCCACAAAAAGAGGGAAGAAAGAGAAAGAGAAAAACAATGTAGTTGTTAAGAACCAGATTTGTAATAAAAGCAAGAACCATATATAAGAATCAATCTCCTCGAACTATTGCTTAGAATTATTTTTCGAAGTTGTACTTGTCTTTGTTATTTTTAATTGTCATATAAATCTATTCTATCTATTGTTCTATTGTTGAATTCATCCTAATCCAGTTTTCTCAACCTACTCTCTACAAATTCATTATTATTGGCCTTTTAAGCTGGTCCATCCATCGTTTGGGCTTAGGAACCAAATATGTGGCCTTACAAAAATTAATATAGAAAATTTTGAAATTACCCTAACTTTACCCCTTTCACGTTATAACAACCTGATATTGGTTTCAAATTTACGAGACTATAAGAGCATTCCCATCCGGAAATTTTATATTATTCTATTTTTCCATCTCAAAAAGTTACTTTATCAATTATATCATACCATTTTACACCCAACATCCTAATTTTTATTTTACAATACAACACATTATTATTTTGTATAACAGTTCTATAAAAATTTCTTTTTATATAAGATTAATTCAATGGCAGAATTAAAAAAAAAAGGGTGCAAATTAGTAAATTTATTTTATATATTTTTTCTATAAAAAGAACAAGGGGATGAGAAAATTTTTTAAACCCATAGCCTCTCTGACCCTCTCCTTTTGCTAGTGATTTACCCCCATGTAAAAGAGATATTGCATGTAAACGTTAAACATATTACCATCTCCAACGCATGAGCCACCTTATTTACAATCTTTACCAACCACCTAAATGGCTGCTATACTAAGGTCTCAAAACATCCAGGGATATTTGTAGACTAGCTGTGTAAGGGTCTATAATGTAGTAAGTTAATAAGCATTTGAAATGTATAAGGAAACTAGCATCTCGAGTTTTAGAAACTCAAGATCTATATTAAATCTCGAGTCTCAAAAAATCGCTTTGCGAGTCTTTGTGCTGGATGAGTTGGACAGAAAATGCCACATAGATCTCGAGTCTTTAAGACTTGAGTTCTAATTTGGAACGAAGAACAGTGATGAAGAACAAAGGAAGTGACGACGAAGAGATGTGCTTGTCTCCACTGATGGGTTTGCTGATGAGTTTTCTGATTTCTATGCTTGTCTCAGGTTGGGGTTTGTATGTTTGGGTCCGAGAAACCCATTGGCAAATGCTTGTTAACTACAAACCCAGAAAAAGAAGGAAACCCAGCAGAATAGAGAACTACAAACCTAAAAAAAGAAGAAAACCCATTAGAAAGAAAGAAGGAAACCCAGTAGAAAGAAAGAAGAAAATCCACAGCAAAGAAGAAGACCCACGGCACACACAAACCCAGTCTCCATCAAGCACATCCCGATCGTTGATCTATGGTGTAGTTCACTATTTGCAAACTACGGTGCGCTCACGATCTCTTCTTCTTCTTCTTCTTCTTCTTCTTCTTCTTCTCTCTTTGTCTTTCGGCACGATAAGTACCCACTGGAACTCAAGCATTAGAGACTCGAGTTCCACGTGGAATTATTCCCCACGTCACTGAGTCAGAAGTCTGAAACTCGAGTTTTTAAAACTTGATTTGCTATTGAACTCGAGTTTTAAAAACTTGAGATGCTAATTTCCCACTTTCTTTCACAACTTGCCAAATAACAAAATTTTTCTAATAATAAAGTTATATGGAAAAAAAATTCCAAAACATCCCCATTCTAAGTTGTTATTTTTATGGAGTAATGCCTACATATACAAAAAATTCTACAATAGTTGAATTGATAAGTTTTTACCAATTTATAGTTGGGCCCACAATTAATGTCACTTTTTAATTTACCACTAATAATCTACTACATTAGCGTATTTGCATTTTTTTTATATTAAAACTTTCATGTCTATAGACTTTCTCTTTTATATAATAATAATGGGTAAAATACAATTAACACTCGAGATCCAAAACTTTTCAAAATTGACCAATAATTAACGATTTAGGGACCAAATTAGATTTATGAGCCAATTTGTTGATTTTACCCTATAATAATTGCTCAAATATCCCTCACTTATATATAGGGCAAACCCTATAAACGTGTACCCGTCAGTCCTATATGAAAGGAGTGTTGTAATTAGTAACTGTTACCAGGAAAAAAAAAATTGTCATCCTTTGACTGAAACCTTGAATTTCTTTGTAAAAATAGAAAGACGAAAATACATTATTAGTCCCTAAAATTTGTCTATCTTTTGGTCCTTTGAGTTTCAAGTGAACACTATTAATTCTTGAAGTTTAAAAAATAAGCATTATTGATCATTCCATTAATTTCCATTAAATTTTTTGCTTATGCGTCTAAAGAACATTGACATGACACTTAATTTTTTCCCTGTGGCAACTTTTTTTTTTTTTTTTTTATATATTAAAAAATCACACATGTAATTAAATCCAAACTCACTTCTTTTCCCCAATTTAAACCCAAATCCAGAAGACCTTCGTATAGGACTACTTTTTCAAAATGAGAATCATACACGATTGAGATGGAACACACTGACCCAGGAGCGGCAAACGCACTGTCACGTCCACAAAGGTCTCAATGGATATGCTTTCTTTGAATTTATTTGATGTTTTTTGCTTCCCAAGTGGTAAATTCAATTTGGTATTCAATTGATATTCGTTTTTCAACAAGGGCTATAAAGCAGCCAAATGGTTTTTCTCTCTTTAGATTGATTTCAAAACTACTTTATTTTTTTTGTATGTTCCCCTTTACAAGTATTGGGCATAAATCATAATATAGTTATTAATTAAGACTTTCCATTGTATGCTACCAGATCAGATCAAGGGACTGAATTGTTTGGATAATAAGCTGTTTGAAATTGATGAACGGACTAAAGACGCACGATAGAGAAACTTAGGGACCAACATTGTATTTTCACCGAACAGAAATTCCCAACGACACCATTTCTGCAAATTGCGCATACCCCGTTCATCGGTTTGAAATCCAGAGAACGAGAACGAGAGATGGAAAGAGCTGAACCTTAGTTTTTCTTCCAATTCCAAATCCCGCACCAAATTCCCACACAAACTGAGAACAAAGGTAAAGACTCCGTTTTCAATTTCCATAAATTTCACATTGCACAAATTTTATTACAGGATACATGTCCTAGGCTATAAGCTATAGCACATTGCACAAATTTTATTCTTAATTAATAATTTACTGACAGAGTTTATCTAAATCTGCTTCAGCCACTATATACAATCTAAAAAGGATAAATTAACCCACAAAGCACAAATACAGATCAAACAGATGATAGAACATACAACACAAAAGACCCAAAAAAAGGTGTTACGAAATTAAAGATGCACCAAATTAAAGAAATTGCAAAGCATAAGCAGTTGGGAAATTGGAATCAATGTTTATAGTACATTGCACAAATTTTATTCTTAATTAATAATTTATTGACACAGTTGATCTAAGTCTGCTTCAGCCACTATATACAATCTAAAAAGGATAAGTTAACCCACAAAGCACAAATACAGATCAAACAGATTATAGAACATACAACACAAAAGACCCAAAAAAAAAAAAAGTGTTATGAAAGTAAAGATGCGCCAAATTAAAGAAATTGCAAAGTATAAGCAGTTGGGAAATTGGAATCAATGTTTATAGCAGATTGCACAAATTTTATTCTTAATTAATAATTTATTGACAGAGTTGATCTAAATCTGCTTCAGCCACTTTATACAATCTAAAAGCTAAATTAAACCCACAAAGCACAGATACAGAACAAACAGATTATAGAACATTCAACACAAGAAATTAAAGAAACACCAAATTGAAGAAATTACAAAGCATAAGCAGTTGGGAAATTGGAATTCAAATGCTTATTTCTTCAAGAAACCTTGAGCCATCTTGAAGTAATCCCCATACCCACTTTCAGAATGGCCTTCACTTTCATGACCACCACCAGCAGAGTGTGGTTTTGAGTGTGTGGTGGTGGTATGGGAGGAGGAGTGGCTAGAAGTGGTGGTGGTGGTGGAATGAGATTGGGAGGAGGAGTGGCCATATTGGTGGAGATAAGTCTCAGCCTTTTCCACATACTTGCCATAGCTCTTTTCTTCCAATTTTCCATAGCTAGAGGCAGCTGCCAAAAGATCACCAGCTGCTGCAGCTACCCTGGCCTTGTCAAGCTTGTCACTTTCATGGCTAAAAGTGGATTGCGCTGCCTCAGCTAAATACTTGGCACTGGCCATGAGCTCAGAGTTTGATGGCTGGTGGTGTTGGTGCTGGTTTTGGTTTTGGTGTTGCTCATGCTTTTCAGGGTGGTGACTGCCAGAAGAACTGTTGGCTTTCTTTTGAAGATCTGAAAGAAAGTCCATTGCTTGATTGATAGAATCTGAATGAATTGGAGAGGTCTTGGCTGTAGTTGTTGGACTTGGAGATAAGGAAGATAATGAAGACTTGACCTTTTTCTGTTGGTGGATATAAAGGTAGGTTGCAACTCGGGGAAGCTTTTTCTTTTCAACAATGTGGTTAGCGTGTTCCTTCGCAGCTTCACTCGTTTGATCTACGTGGGTTACACGTTTCCTAACTGACCCACTTTGTCTGTGATCATTTATGAATCAACAATATTGTTTCGGAAGCAATTCTTGGATTATAAACTATTTTACAATTTTTCGTCAATAATAGGTGATAGGTTATGAGTAATTTGTTATCACTTACACACGGGTTTACATTATATCTAAGATCTTATGATATTATGAAAAAAAATTTGTGAGCATTTTTTTATATATTTTTTAAAGAATGCTGGTATTACATAAGGTTTTTTTAAGTGCTTTATTAAATAATATTTCTTTATATATTTATAAAAATTTAAATCAAATTATACTAATCTATATATATAATAATAGGTAAAGCAGAGAGAAAATCCAATTAAATTTTCAATTGGAATTCAATTAGTGTCTAATTTTACGCCACGTGTCTCATCTAATCTAAATTTTAAAATTTTGTGCTAAGTGAATTAATTTAGGTAAAAATTGAATTTCAATTAGAGTTTAAATTTTTGTGCCAAATTAGTTAATTTAATGTAGAAAACGAGGAGTCCAATATAATAAACTATAAAAAAACATAATCTATATATAATATATGATTGTGATTGCTTTGAAATGTACCCGTGCATATGCACGGGATTACACACTAGTATATCCATAATGGCACACATAATTCTAATGAATTTATGCATATAAGCCAATTAATTATTAACAAATGTTTTTTCTTCATTGAAAAATGTAAATTACTACTTATAATTGAGCATTTATTATATATTTAACATGTGCTCCTTAGGACATTTGTTATTATTTAATTGGTACATTGTGTTGAAGTATTTATTCTTGATCACCAGCTTTTGCACATCATTCATATGTTTTTGTATTGTAAAAGATCCAATTAAGAATTATCTCAAATGTTATGAGTAAGATGTGAAAACTCAATAAATTTTGCAATGTTTCTAACAAGATTGTATTTCCAAATAACCATAATATGTGTATAAGAAAAATGATGCATATATCCAAAAAAAAAAAAAAAACCTTTCTCTTTACTGATGCCACTTTTATTATGCATCAATCATAATACATCATATCAACAAAACAACTGTGAGAAATATTTGAAAACGTTGGTTTCAATATGAGAAATTTTAAAGCTCCCATAAGTTTTTCTATAAAACACATTTTGTTAATTATTTTGGTTGATGTTTAAAAGTAAATGTATCAATTTATAAAATTAATATAGGAATTTTTTTTTTTTTTTTGATAAGTAGGAAAATTTGAAATTACCCTAATTTATGTTTCAACAACTCAATACTGTCTTCAAATCTACGGGACTATAAGACTTGAGAGTAGGGTTGAGAGTTTAATTAAGTTTTTTTTTTTTTTGTGGATAATTCAATAATTATAATGAGATAAGGGGAATTAGACTATGAAGGTCTTCATTCTAAATATTTAAAAGAGTGTCAATTGAAGTTACTTAAATTAAAGCATTATCAACTTTGGATTTCTAGTAGTTTAATTGGTTAAGTATTTTTATTTAGCTTACAAGCTTGGGCTAAGCTAGATAATGATAGTTTGCCTTTGTGATGATTTATTGAGAGATTTTTTTTTTTTTTTTTTTGTTTTAATTCAAGTCAACTTAAAATTTTATTAATTCAAGAAAAATGGTTTACATATATAGTATTTTTTTATATACTGAAGTTTCCCTCATACACAAAGTTTTTTAGTCATTGCCAAAAGCTTTTAGCACAAATGCATGAATGGATTTATTATTTTGTGTAACAGTTTTATAAAAAATTATTTTTATATAAGATAAATTCAATGGCAGAGTTTTAAAAAAATACGGTGCCAATTAGTAAATTTATTTTAAATATATTTTTCTATAAAAATTACAAGAAGGTGAGGGAATTTTTAAAAGAAAAAGGCCCTATGACCCCCTCCTTTTGCTAGTGGATGGATCTCATAAATGCGTGAACCACCTCCATGTAAGAGAGATATTGCATGTAAACGTTACACTCAATACCATCTCCAATGCAGGAGCCACCTTATTTACAATATCTACGAACCACCTATATGGCTACATAACTAAGTTCTCAAAAAAGTATCATTCTGAGATGGTATTGTTTTTTATAGAATAATGCTACATAAATAAAAAATTCCACAAGAGTTGAATTGTCAAGTATTTACTCATTTTTATTTGGGCCCATAATTGTCGTTGCTATTTAATCTACCACTAATAATATGTCACATTAGCATATTAAAAAAAAAATTCTACAAATTTTTTTTATATCTAAAGACTTTCACACTCTTGATGTTTCGATTAATGTCTGTCAAGCCCAAAACTTTTCAAAACTGACCAATTAACAACGGTTTAGAGACTAAGCTAGGTTTAAGGGCCAAGTTAGTTAATTTTAAAAAGTCTCAAGCCTACGTACTAATAGTCCAACCCTTAAGGATATTAACTATACCTTACCCTATAATAATTGCACACAATATTCCTCTCTAATACGAGGAATTATTATGTGCATTGGGAGGATTGCTAACATGGTCTTCCTTGACCTCTCAACCAATAAAATACTATTATTTATGTAAATATGACATCACCTGGTAATTTTTTATTTTTTATTCCTTAGAATGATTAAGAAACTCACTCACACATTTATATAAATGACATGGTCTCATTAATTGGGAAGACCATGCCAACAATCCTCTCAATGAACTTAAAAATTTCTTTTCTAATATGTGGTAGACCCCACAAATGTGGACCCGTCCGTCCTACACAAAAGGAGGGTTGTAATTAGTAACCGTTAACCCAAAAAAAAAAAAAAAATCCTACTTTTTATCTTGATTGGAGGTCTTCTTTGACCTCCAATCAATAAAATACTATTATTTATGCAAATGTGATATTACCAGATAATTTTTTTATTTTGTATTCTTTATACTGATTAAAAAGCTCAGTTACACATTTGCATAGATGACATGGCCTCATTGATTAGAAAGATCATGTTAGCAATCTTCCAGTAGACCTAATAATTTCTCCACTAAGTCTGTTTGGATACTACTTATTGCTGAAAACTGAAATCTGAAAATATTGTAGCAAAGTAATTTTTAAATGTGTGAATAGTACCGTGAGATCTAGTTTTAATGAAAATTTTGTTGAATTTGATAACTTGTAGGTCTCGTGAATGGTGCACAAGACCCATTAATAGTTACGCAAACGCGCTGAAATTTCATTTCAGTACAATCCAAACCCAGCCTAATATGGGATAGACTCATAGACCCCACAAACGGTGGACTTGTCCATCTTATATGAAAGAATTGTTGTAATTAGTAATCGTTAACGATGGATTTGGCCGTCCTATATCATGAACAGTGCACAGGATCCATTAACAGATACGCAAACGCGCTGAAATTTCATTTCAGTACAATCCAAACCCAGCCTAATATGGGATAGACTCATAGACCCCGCAAACGGTGGACCTGTCCATCCTATATGAAAAGATTGTTGTAATTAGTAATAGTTAACGGTGGACCTAGCCGTCTTATATCATAAACAGTACACAAGGATCATGAATAGATATGCAAACAGGCTGAAATGAAACCCAACCTACTATAGGATAGACTCAAAGACCCCACAAACGGTGGACCTGTCCGTCCTATATGAAAGGATTGCTGTAATTAGTAACCGTTAACAGGGGGAAAAAAAAAATCCTCCTTTGAATCTTGGTTGGGGGTATTATTTTAATGGTTATACTAATACAATTCATTTTGACTGAAACCTTGAATTTCTCTGTAAAAACAGAAATTCCTAACTGGCAGAGGAACAAAAATCGGCACGACACCGTTTTCAGCAATATTGTGCGCACTCCACACCACGCCACCGTTTATCGGTTCGGTTTCGAAATCCAGAGAGAACACCAGAACCAGAACCAGAGAGATGGAAAGAGCCGATCCTTCGTTTTTCCAAATCCAATTCAAAATCCCACTCCAAATTCCCACACAAATCGAGAACAAAGGTAACAAAACCAAAAACAAAGATTCTGTTTTACCCAATTTCCATAAAAATTTCACTTTCCCCCCCTTTCCCTTAAATTCTCATTTTCACGATACTAATTTCTGATTCCTGAATTCACTTTTTTATATATGTAAGTCTGTGAGTGTGATTATGAAATCAAGGAAATAAGGGAGAATTTGAATTTTGATATATATATATATAAGGTGAATTGTAATTACCAATTAAAGATTGAAATTTGTGTATGGTCGAGTTTTGTTTAGATATTCAACATTACGCATATTTTCACACACTTTTTCACACACACAAACAACGTTACTAGAAATTTCGGGCCCTAAGTTATGTTAGTTGATGTTAGCATGTGTGTATAATTTATATATGTGTATAAAGAAAGGGAAATTCTTTACTTATAGGGGAAAAAAAAATTAAGCTCTTATATGGATTGAAGAGGAAGCTCAACGGCATGTGTTATTATGCGGCGTGTAATTCCTTAAGAGAGTTTTTGTATAAGTTGTTTTGTTTGTGTAGCAGGGGGTGGAAAAAAATGGTCAAAATGTGTAGTAGTTTGGCATTTTTATTTTTATTATTATTATTATTTTTTTTTTTTTTGTTGGGGAAAATAATAGTTCAACATTTTGGTGTATGTAATGCATAAATATATGTTTGGTATGTGTTTGTCTATGTTTCTGTGGCTAGTTATTGCATTAGGATTGTTTTTCTGTAAACTTGTGATAAATAGTTTAGCGGTTAGATGTAAGAGTAATCAGGTTTTTATGATGGGGTCTTTTAATTTTTTTTGCATCTAAATATGCCATGTGAAACGGGTTGTGAAAATTTACATATAAAAGAAATAAAAGAATATTTCAAAAATTAGAGTCAAGGATTTTTCTACTTGTCATTCACATCACTGTTTTTGGGCAGACTCTTGTGTCATTCACATTTTATGCCACACTTGCTATAAATCCCCCTTAACTAAGTTGAAACCTGCACTTGTAGGAGTATGTAATTTATGATTCAATTCACTTTGGAACAAATGAAAATGTAGCTTATCTTGTATTTTTGCAACTGAAAGTTTTATTTGTATCTCAATGTGTCCTTGTTTTTAGACTTTGTTTACTATCACATTACATAGAAGGCTGTTGACTTTGTCAATATGGACTATGTTTACAGGTTTGATGTGAGCAACATGAGCTGTTCATAATTAACCTGGAGGAGAAATCTTTGAGGCTAAGTTTCATGGAATAGTGGTTCTTTCACAGGAGAATGTCCAACTCTACAATTGTAGCAGTTAATGCTCTTATTTAATCAGACCTTTTTCTTCCGTCATGATGTGGAAATTTGCCTCAAATGCCATTGCAAGTATTGGACTGAAGAAAAACTCAGGGAAAAACTTAGTAGAGTCAAGTCGAGCTTCTCAAGACTGCTCAGATGATGAGGTGTGTTCAAATGCTAGCCGAGACGAAGGACTGGAATGCCCAATATGCTGGGAATCTTTCAACATTGTTGAGAACGTGCCCTATGTCTTATGGTGTGGTCACACTCTCTGCAAGAATTGTGTCCTAGGGCTTCAATTGGCTGTCTTGAAATTCCCTACTCAACAAATTAAGATTCCATACTTCGTTTCCTGTCCATGGTGCCACTTGATGTCATTCCGGCTGGTTTGCAATGGAAATTTAAAGTTCCCTCGCAAGAACTTCTTTCTTCTATGGATGGTTGAGAGCTTGAATGGTGATCGGTCAAAGTCTGCTTCTTCCGGTGCGGAAAATCAATCAATGTGGTCTCCAAGATGCAATTCTTCTCTTGGAAATCAAGCTACCAATGGTAACCCTAGAAGGGCCCCTCCTCATTGCCCTGGACATCCAGGGTCTGGCAATGATAATGGTAGAAGTAATCTGGAGAGACGCCAATTTTCTCTTCATAAATCTCTGGATTTCTTCATTCACTTTACATCCAAGTTCCCTTTGGTCATCATATTTCTTCTGATTGCCTTTTCTGTAGTACCTGGCTGTGCAGTCATTTTGGCCATCTACTTGATACTCACAGTTGTGTTTGCTATCCCATCTCTCTTGGTATTGTATTTCGCATACCCTACTTTGGAGAGGCTGGTAAGAGAAATAACCACGTGAGATGTAGTTGGTTACTTGCCTCAGTAAACCCCTAAAAACTTGTACTTAACTTTTCTTTTCTAAAATCACCCCACTGCTTTGCATCTGAAACTGGTCAGTCTACTACTCCACTTTCTGGCAGTTTGACAGTTCAATGTTGTGAGGTTATTCAGATTGTCCTATGATTTTGTGATGCTGTAGAAAGCTTCTAAGAGGCATGGTTTTGTATTGAATTTGTAAGTTTTGAGTTTCAGTCGTCAGTGATTAAATATCACTGTTCAATAGAAGTGGAGAACCAATTGTTATGAACTTGAATGTGCATAAAAATATGTTTCCGAAGTGTGCTTCTGGTGGTGAATCTGGTGATTTCTGATTTTTGTTACTTCTTTGAGTATAGTCTTGGTTTAATGCAAGCTTAAATGACTGTTTTTCAATCTTTAATCTGCTAGACTAATGGACCAACTTTCTGTTAAAATCAGACTCTGTTCCAAGAACAACATTTAAAAAAATAGAGAAAGAAAAGGAAAAGGTCTTTTGAAGTGTAGCATATTGATATTCTCCTATTGTTTGTTTGTATACAACTAAACTACACGAGTCTTTGGGTGAGCATTTTTCTACAATTTGCTTTCATCTTGTCCTGAAAATGGAATTAATTATTGGTGTGGGTGCTGTAGCATCTCAGATATGAGATTAATGTTCTCCTTTTGCCATACACTAGGCCAGCAGTAGTTGTTAATCATTGCCTACGATAGCTCTGGGCAGCTATTGATTTATATGGATTCATATTTTTATTTTCTTTTTAAAATACATACAAGTATTTTGGGAGAGTGCATATAATGCTTTATATAGGGAAGCTTTTTATAAGATTTTCTATCTCTAGATGACCTCTCTTTTGTATAAATATCCTTTAATTTTGTTAAAAGCTTGACCAATAATCATGGTTGCATAAATTTGGTACTAAATAAGAAAAAAAAAAATCCGTTTTAATAGTTCTTAGAGAAAAGATATTTTCAAGAATCTCGACATCACTAGAGATTTTCCGTTGTCCATGAATGACATAATGTTGTAATCATGGATTAGTAAATTAGAATCTGTGTAATTGATAGATGCGGTATATTACTTGAACTCCTACAGGTGACTCTTTGATATGGAATGACAAATCTCATAAAGAAGTTTCCAGTGTATTACAATTGCCACTTTGAGTTAGTTAAAGAAATTTTGCAATAAATAATTACATTTGTAGAACTTCAAAGATTGCCTTTGTCCCTGAAAAACCAGGTAAACTGGTCAAATTCATAAGCAGAGACATGTCTTAGGAACTTTCCCTGTAGTTCTAATTATGTTTGCCTTTTCTTTTGCCTTTAACTCTTCAACCTTTCGCCTTTCTTCTGCCTGCGCTTTTGCTCCTCCTGAAACCTGGTTAATATATTCCATCTCAGTGCGAAATTTTTCGAAAGCTTTTAGTCTTCTTCGTTCCATTTCACTCTGCATCCAAGAAGAGATTATCAGACCCTATTTATTCTTTTTGATTTAACTAATGAAAAGATAATGAAGAAAAACCTCTGTCTTATCTAGTCGGCGTCTGGCTTTTGCTTTCTTCTTTTCCTCCCAGGAACGTATCGTGGAATTCATCTTCTCATACCTGAAATTCTTTCTGTTAGTGTTCATATTTTTAATTGCTTCTAACATAGGCATTGCAGCAAAAATTTCAGCACATAATTTTATTTTTTATAGTTTTTTATTTTTTTTGCTTGGATGTAATGTCTACCATACAATCTTGATAACTCAGGATGATTTGTTTCATATTCACTTTGGCTTTAAATTTTATAGTTCAGAAGACCACTGTCAAAGTGAATAAGTACCGTTCTTTGATCTTAGCCAACTCAGCTTTCTCCCAAGCTTCTGCTTCTGTTTCTTCTGCTCTAATTCTCATTGCACCCTGCCCTTTGGAGTCAGTTGGTGGGATTTCAGCTCTCATTGAACTCTGCCTTTGAGTTTCAGTTGGTGGGATTTCCAGATTAATGGTGGCAGGCAGATCAGGTTTTGGTGCTGCAGTTTCAGGTTGTATACTGTCAGTTTTTTTCAAGTGCTCAGCAAAAGTTGGAGTCTTTTTCATTGAAGGGGCAGGCCCTATGGACTTTTGTTTTTGGGGTGTCTTTCCAATTGCTGCAGCAGTTTCTGGCACCTTGGTATCTTTGCCTTCAGGAAGTCTCATTGAAGTTTCACCTAACAAAAACCATCTCATAAACTTTTGTTTGAAATAATATGATCAGGTACTCAGATAATTGGCAGTTCTCATGCTTTGCATCTTTACCTGAGAATCGCTTGGATGCTCTACCAGGTTCTTGCGCTGAACGTGTAGTATCCTCCTTTTTGCTCTTGCCTCTGATAAAAGAGGTTTCAGGGCGTTCACTTGTCTTTTTCTGATCCGGGATGCCTGGTTCTTCAAGTGTGGTGATGGCAAATGTAGCAGCTGCCACTGCAGTTGCATGCTCTATGATGCTGCTTGAATCGTAATCCTGACTCATTTGCCTGTTGAACTGTCTCTGGAACCAGTTCTGAGATTTCTTCTTTTCTGTAAAACACACCAGTAAGGTTTCTGATTGTTGCCTCATCCATTTATGTCACTCTTCATCATATGTATATAATTTTACCTTTGAAACTTTGAGTCTGTTGAGGTGGCATTCTTCCATCCCTGATGCTGCCAGCCTCTTCTGTCTTTTGGCGTTGTATGCCAGAAAATCTCCCCCTAATAGAAGTGGTTACTTATTTACATTTGAAGCTTTTCAACCTACACAACTAATGAGAATTATGTGCATTTGGCTAGCTTATTTGTTTAAAAATGAGATAAAGGTGACTTCGAGCAAATAACCTAGCTTCCGATAAACAAGCTGGTTTATTTGTTTAAAGTCACTTTTTATTTTATCTTTAAGCAAATAAGCTTACAGCAAAAAAAATGCTGCCAAATTCAATAGCATAATCAGATAAGGGGTAACATAATCAGATAAAGACCACGCCCCATGAATTAAAGGGCATTAGTCCAAATCTTCCCTTTCATTAGGTCAAAACTTATAGAAAAATGATTTAGCTATCATAAATTGTAACATTTATTATAAACCCAAATGAGTGGTGATGATGGTGAGAGAGTTACATTTGTGATAATTCAGAAAGTAGAAATCCATATGAGCGGAATTTTAGAATATCTCATATATCTTCAAGAATTTAGTTCTTAAAAATTTCAAAAGCTTCTCTACATATTAATTACAAATAATCTCACTTGCCTATATGGTGATTAAAAAAATCCCAACATCTTCTGGAATTCAGTTTTTAAAATTTTTAACAGCAGCTCAACATATTAATTACAAATAATCTTAATTTCCTATATGGTGATAAATTCCAAAGAATCATGTCTTAAAAATGTAAAGGCAATGGTATTTTTTTTTTTTTCCCTTTTCTTTCTCTTGAACTTTTTGTGTGTTGGCATATGCATAGAGATGCGAGACTTGCAATTTTTTTCCCCTTCCAGTAAATGGAGGGGGGATTTGAACCTCAATTCTCCTTATTAGAAGAATCAGGTATTGTTATTAAGCTACAAAACTCTTAACAATGTAAAACATGCACGTGCAACAAGCCTTTCGGCTAGATCTACATAAACTGTTAAAAGTATTTCATAGTAGAACCAGAGTTACCTTAGTTGTTTGACCAAAGAATCCATGGTTTAAGATAAAGCCTGTTCTGGAACTTCTGCTTCAGAGATGATTTGCAATCCATGGTTTTGGGGTTTATTTGAAGGAGAAGCATGCTAAAAGATAGCGATGCTTGTGAAGGTTGGTCTTAGGCTGTGCCATTAGTGCAGGGTAGGCAAGCAAAGTTGGGAATGCTTTGCATGTCACGCTTGGTTTTGAATCTCAATGGAATGAAGAAAAGTATTCTTTCTTTCCCTTGATGCTTAACTTTCAATGTGGAAAGCCAGTAATATGTGATCTTTATCCTTATCCTCATTTTTTTTTACCCTTTCAATGTGAAAACTTACATGATTGTTGTTACAAATATGCCTAGAATGTAATCTACTCCACCAATCAGGACCGTCCAATCGTTGAGAAAACAAATCTGATTATGTGTCGTGGCCTCAGTTCCCAAATGAGCAGATATATTAGACATTCATGGTCTGACAACTTTGATAAAAAGTAACCTTTAATTTCCGTTCAAAAATGAAGTGATGGAGACAACATGCATATACAAAAGCTTTAGCTAAACTAGATTGCTCCCTGCTCCCACAAAGACAAGTTGGTAATTAAAAGGACATCAAAAATAGACATCATTCTAGTGAATTTAAAAAAAAAAAAAAAAAAAAAAAAAAACCTAATTACTGGATAATTCATCGTATAGCTAAACCTTTTTGCTTATTCTTTTTTTTTTGGTTGAATTGGAAGCTTAAAAAAAATGTATAAGTTGGGCATATGCTAAAGACCTTTAAGTTGATTGGTACTTTCATTTCCAATATAGAGATATGTTCAGAACCAAATCTATTCAATAGTTTTCCTTTTAACCTTTAAAAAAGAAGCAGCGGCAGCTAGGCATACAAAACCTTTTGTCTCCTCCCTTCACTAGTGGACTTCGAAATTAAAAATACAAATGTGAGAATTGCTTACATGTGGAGAGTGAAGACAAAGAATTTATTAACTTTTTGTACCAACTGGTTGTGGAAACAGTATACTGAAGAAATAGAGACCAGAACCAGCTTGAAAATGAGTGAATGGCCAACTTTAACCCAAGGGCACTGCTCGTAGTTGCATATATTTCTCACAACTTTAACCAGCCCAAATCACAGAAATGCAACAGATATAACATTTTTCACAATCTATTCAAAGTTGGGAGTTGTTAACTTGTTATTTGATTTTCATATTCGTGCTTTACGTACTAATACTGCTTTATTACCTATTATTCACAGCTTGTAACCTTAATGGTTGTAAAAAAAAAAAAAAAAAAAAAAAGTATTTAGGCTTATTGATTTCAGGCTCAAAAATGAAAAATCTGTGTTCTACACAATAAATCTAATCTCTCGCATTTTTTTTTTTTTTTTTTTTTTTTGTGTAGAGGTACAAAGTGCTTGAGTCAAAAGATGAGAGAACATTTGAGAATTAGATGTGTATTCGTTAATTGCATGGTTTGGTTGAGCATTATTCATTGGAATCATTGCCACTTTCGGCTTCTCAAAATTGTTTAAAAAGCAAAAAACAGACAGAAGTTAAAACAATGAAAACATGCTTTCGTTGAGAGTCGAACTCAAGACCTCCCGCTTACTAAACGGGTGCTCTAACCAACTGAGCTACGAAAGCATCTTTGGCTAGGGTATGCCTAACTTCTTATATAATATTATAATCTAACCTGCACTATTTTATTTTATTTTATTCTGTTAGAGAACAAAATTGGGAAGAGAAAGTGATTTTATATTTATAGCAACTATACAAATCTAGCAAAGTGGGCATATTAATTTTCAACATTTCCGGAGCTTTTCAACTGTAAGTGGAGTTTGGTCTGGAAAAAGATATGAACTTGAAAATAATGACATATTATATTGTTAATTATGCCATGCCTTGTGTGCGAAGCTGGAAATTTATTTTATAGGAAAGTTAGTTCTCGGATATAGTTTTAAATTAGTTATTATTATTTTTTATATTCTTTTTGGGGATACCTTGATTGACCAATACTGTTCTCATTTGTTGATATGAAAGCATCGAGATAACTCCAATAAAATTCCTAGTATAAACCATGTGTCCCGAATAGCCATGATTTTGAGTACAAAAAAGTGTATGAGGTTGACATGGCAAGATCATTCTTTGTTGACGTTCTCATAATATACATTGCGATGATTTCTGGGTATATGGCAACTTAAGGAGTGAGATTATTAGCCCAATAGTTTAGGAGGGAGATTGGCAATCAATAATGAGGGCCATTACTTAATGATAACAATATTTATGAGGGTTATTACTTATTACTCACTTTTATAGTTGAGGGAGGTTGATATGACCTAATAGTTTAAGAGTAACTAACCCTAATTTTAATACTCCATATTTATTTTGGGGGATTTTCATTGCTAAACATGGCAACATCCTCTAACAAGAGCCGGTTGTGCATTTTTTAAATCACAGCTATAACAAAACTAATTAGTCTGTTGAGAATCTATAGCTAACTCCTCCAAAAATATAGTTTCGTTAAGAAACAATTTTCCATCCTCTTATGTATATCACTACATTCTCATGCAATGATTCAAAAATTACCATCAAATCCTAATTGAAGTGCAACTATGAAATTAAATTACTTACATCATAAACAACTCCCTAGCAGAATGAGTAATCATCAATGATAAACTTAAGTTCCTTAATGACAATAAGAGACGGACAAAATTAACTATTTCCCAGAGAAGTACATAAACCCTTTGCTTTGGCAATATACAATTACAATATCTAATCTAGTAAAGAATAAGTTGATTTCTTAACTAAACGAGGAACTCCGTGTCGGAAACCTCAAGGACTTTGTGGACACCTATTGGCTTTACGCCTTGCTTGAATGAATTACCCTCAATATACCTGTTAAAAACAATTAATTAATAATAGAATACCCAATTCAATGCTCAAGCTCAGGAATTGATGACTTTCCTAGATCTGAGCACTAAAGAAAACTCACAATTCTTTCAAGAAAGGGTGTTTATAGAATTCAGAGTCAATTCTCCCTGTCAACTGGTTATGATCCAAGTACCTGAGATTGAATCAATGAATCCTTTAGAGTATATACCAAGACAATTTACCGTCCATGGACATCAATAATGAAAACATAATCCAACGACGCATGTATCCAAAAAAAATAAAAATTTTAAACGAAGAAAGAAAATGCACTCCATTAATTGTCAACTAAAAGAGGCATGGCAGGACAGAAATGCAAGTTCTGTGTCGCTAAAACAAGCCATGGAAAGTCTTCAAAATGCATCTCGATTTTCCACATTTAGAAAGGCAAAAGATTAATATCTTAAGTCATATTCTACAAACTTTAAGAATTGGGCATTAAAGCCATATAATGGATTAATGAATCATCTAAAAAATGCATGTCATGGTACTGAAGTGAAAGTTTCATATCCTAATGAAGGCAGCATCCGAGACACAAAGTTAGGAAGATTAGTGTGGATAATTCTGAACAGACTGTGAAGTGTGGCAGACATTCCCATTAAATTTAATTATTACCATTCTTGTCTGATAATATATTGCCTTGGTTGCCAATAGCAAGAAGGTGAAAACAATAACAAACTGAAAATTACAAAATGTAAAACAGCATTTATATAAATCATAAGAACATTATGTCAAAGGTGATTCTGGCTAAAATGATGCATCACCAGCAAGGCAGCAATAACAAATGCAAAATCAAATTTAAAGATAAAAAGAGTCATCTATTTTTTTCATTTATAAGAAGAATATATAACCTTATACATAGGTCCAGGGTCAAGTTAATCAAGTCAGAAAAACACTAATTAATCCAATCAAATATCTTAAGCAACCTAACCATTTCCCACAGAGAGAGAGAGAGAGAGAGAGAGAAGCAACCAGGGCCCTAGGCTGCCAATGTTTTTTTACTACCAAAAAGGGCAATAGGTCCTTCATACTCCCATCTCTATGAAAGTCAACCACTTAACAAATAACCAATCAAATATAGCAATAAAAGTTTTGAAAGAGAACTCACAAGTAGATCAATTTAGGAATATTAGCAAGTCCCGTTGGTACAGATCCAGAAATTTTATTGTAGGAGAGGTAACTGTGAGTACCAAAATAATCAACAATCAGAAACTCATACATATAGCTAAGATAATATTCTAATATATGGTTTACAATGATGAGCAACGTTCTTATCAACCACACACGCACACACAGGGAGGGAAGGAGAGAAGCAATACTTACAAGATTTCCAAGTTGGTCAAATTTGCAAGCTGTGCTGGTATTCCTCCGGTTAAATAGTTATTATTTAGATAACTACATATCAGATTCACATAGAGAATTATTATAAATTATCATTTCACTGAAGCCCATAGTTACAAAATAAAAGCAGAATATCTTTAAATTCACCAATTGAATTAACTTACAGGTTGCGAAGAGCTGGAAAGCATCCCTCAATACGTATGAGTTCCCTTATGGTACCCACCAAATGATTGTTACCAACATCCCTATGCCAAAATAAAATGAACATGTTAGCAGTGCAATGGAGATGAATGCTTAAAACATGACATGCTGAAGAGGATATGAATTGTTACAAATGCCGAAGATTTCGAAGAGTTCCCAATTCTGCAGGAATTTTCCCAATAAGACGATTCTCTTGTAGATAGAGATACCGAAGCTCTGGAAGGTTTGCAAGTTCCCTAGGGATTTCACCCTTGAAACTATTGAAGCTTAGATATCTGTGCAAGTTATAACAAACATATTAACTCCAAATAGGTAAAAAAAAAAAAAAAGTATGAACAGAAACTCCACAAACTTAATTTCATGGTCATATGAAAGTTAAGTTACTCACAAATGAGTTAGACTCTTCAGTTCACCAATTTCAGGAGGTATGGTATCTTGTAGTTTATTCCACCTCAAATTACTAAGAAAAAAAGATCAACATAGAACGCAAAAGATCAGGTCAACGAAGCAAAGCTTTGAAAAATCAAAACATTAACTGAAACAAATAATTGAGCTTTTTTTTTGGGGATGGAAGGAGAGGGGGGGGGGGGGGGGGGGGGGCATCTCTTATCCAAAAATTAACAGCTGTTACTAGCACAAGTCACTCAAAAATCTCTTGTTATATTTGTCCACTATCAATGGACATTAAACAAAATCAAATTCTGACTATGGAAACTTAAGCAGGAAAAATATTACGAAAACATGACAAATACAATACGTGCGTTAGCTAAAGTATCAAAAAACAACATCAGAAACACTACTCGCGATCTTAAAAAGTGTAGAGGACTGTACAGTATTTTAAGACGCTTCAACCGTCCGATCTGAGGAGGAATTGGGCCAGTCAACTTATTATTATGGAGATCCCTGTCATGTGATGCGAACAATCATAAACATCATAAACCTTTGAAGAAACCAAATAAATAAATAAATAAATCTGAATCCCATCTAAATTTGTCTAATAAAGAGGAAGATGATCTTTTGGCTATACCCAAATAACAACTATGAGGTCAACTATGAATCCTCCACAGACTAATCGAAGTCATTCACATGTATTCCTCTATCGTACTCAAAACCATACATTTTGTCACATCCTTAGTTAAAACTACTTATGCTAGTATTTTTTTACTTCTTCATCTATCTCCTTCCATTTCCTTGACTTGAATCAAATCAAATCTTCCTCACAAGTGCATTAATCACTCCTTTACAGATAACCAAACCATCTCAAGCGACTCTCTCAATTGACACGGTATAAGTTCATCTCAGACTACATTACTTAATCCAACTCAGTACTTTCACAAATCAATACAACCAAATACTTAAATCTAAATACTCCAAAACCAAATAAACAAATACACATTTCATTCAACACACACGCACAAAGGAACTTACAGCCTAGTGAGATCCAAGAGATTAGTCACAGCAGTAGGGAAAGGTCCAACGATCGAAACAGCGTAAACTTCTCTGCAAAATTCAATCCAATTTAGCTCAAAAACAAGCTCCTAATTACACAAAATTCAAAAAAACAATCACATTCCAAAAATTCGAAAAAAATTCATCAAATTGTGAAATTCCAAAAGAGACAATAGAAAGAATCGTATACAATTCGGTGACGACTCTGTAATCGCCTTGAGTGGAGCAAGTGACGCCGGACCACGGCGGCAGATCTCCATCTCCACAGGGATCGTCTCCAACCCAGGCGTACACCACTCTCCACCCTAGCGACGCCTTAATTTCGTTCAAAGCTTTCACTGCGGCCAAAAAAAAAAAAAAAAAAAACAGAGAGAGAAAAAGAGAGAGAGTGAGATTTGGATCTGATCGGATCGGATCGGAGAGAGAATGGTTGGTTTGAGAGCGAAAACCGTACCGTCGCGTTTGAGGGTTTTGGAGAGAGCGAGAGGAGAGGAAATGAGAATGAGAAAGAGAGAGAATGCGAAGAATGAAAGACGCGGTAGCGCCATTTCAGATCTATGTATGTATGTAATGTAATCTACGAAACTAAGGAGTGGAATTTTGAAGTCAGAGTCATAGATCTTTCAGTTTAATGCTAGTTAAGAGTTTATCAGTTTAGAGAGAGAAAGAGACAGAAAGATTTTATTAATAATTTATACTATTAGCTTTTTAAAGTCACTTCTAAATCTAAATATAACACGGAAATGGAAGGAAGGTAATAATGCTTATGCTTGCCGTCGGTGGGAACTTTCCTTTTTTTTTTTTAATTTTTTTTTTCCATTTTGGGCCAGAACCGTGGGGAAGAGGAAAATGGATTTGGGCTTGTATTATGAATTTTGGTTCTTTAACTTTTTAATTATTTATTTATTAAATAAAAAATTTAGTTTGGTCCTTCTATTATTAATTTATGTCTTAGGTTTCAATTTGTTTTATTGATAAATAAATTCTCTTGTTGTAGAATAAAATAGCTAGTTCAAATCACAATGTTATTGGTCTTTGGTTGTAGTTGATTAAAGTTGTAACAACAATTGGGTATTAATGTAGCCTCTCAATGGTATGGGCTATGGTTGATGATGATTGGATTTGGCATGGTTAATGTCAAGGTCCAAAAGGTACAACGAGAGAGCCCAGCTCGTGGAGGTGAAGAAGGATGTGGGCCTTAGAAAAATAGAAGCCCAGTCCATAGATTGAGGAAGAGTCATAAGCCTTGAAAAGACCTAAATGCCTAGCAAAGTAAGAAAAAGGGGGGAAGAAATCCAAAGAAAAATGAGAAAATGAAAGGAAGCCTAAGGAAGGGAGTAGATGACCCAAACTTAGCCTAATAACGGGTCATCCACGCCATGAGAAACAAGTCCTTGGGAAAGTAACATCTATGATAAGAAAACCTCAATAAGGTTGTAGATGACCCAAGATTAGTTTGAGAGTGGGTCATCCACTCCTATAAAGGAAGAAAGGTGGAAAGAAAACGTTGGATAACCTGTCAAGATCAAATTCTTAGGAGACAGAGAAAGGTGAAAGGGACAAGTAACACTCTCAGGACCAGAGATTAGCGTGAAGGAACTAAGAGACCTTGATCAGATGCTTTCTAAGCTCACCCATCACAAAGGAGAATCTATACCATTTCTAGGAAAAGGTCCAACAAGGAAGGATCTGATAGGGTTCTAGGACCTTTGAAATGTCCCTTTTAAGCCTTGAAAGAATATCTTGCCTCATTGACCTCAAAGAAGGATTTGACCTATCCCAAAGAGATGGCTTCTACAAGTAGAAGGCCAACCATGATGCTTTCAGACGTGAGTTCCTAGAAAGATAAAGTAAGAGAAAATGAGGAAATGAGCGGCCACCAATGTGTCAGACAAAGGAGATAAATCCATTACCAAGAAAACAAAGGGAGAAAACAGTAATTCAAGGCCTCTCAAGAGTAGTATAAAAGGGAAGCAAGGGCGAGATGCAAGGGCAGACATTAGACGCAAAAAGACTAAAAAGATACAAAATAGAGCTTTTAAGATTTAAGTCGAGTTCATTGAGCGAGAAAGAAACATTGTAAAAGGTACTTCGGTAACACTTAAGGGGCCACTTGGATCAAAGGGACTTAAATTTCGCAAGTCTTGTAAACCCAGAAAGGATTAACCAAGTTTGTGACCTTTGAGGCTTATTGGGCTTTGTGGAGTATCCTCACAATATAGGACTAAATGTTTTTTTGATAATTGACTTAATTAATAAAGCCTCTTAAGGTTTTTGCACATATTACTATTCATTCTAGTTAATTGTTCATATCTTTTGTATTCACTACCACGCTAAGCCCATATATATATATATATATATATATATCGCTCTGTCTTTTTTTTAGAGTTCATTTAACTTGTCTACAGATTGGTTCATATAACGGCCCAAATAGGTCACGATGAGTCGAACCCAATTCACCCAACATTGAAACACATTCTAGGCCCTTTTTAGTGACCCAGGATTCATATCAAGCTTGGGCCAATGAACTATCCTAAAAAGGGCCCCACAAATAACAACAGTGTAACCATGATGGTTAAGGGAGGTTTAGGATGATTGGGTTTGTCTATGAAGGTTAGCGATATTGCCTTATGTGGTTTGCTTGGATTTTGGCTTTAGCCAATAATGGTATGAAATGGTTGGGGGTGATCTAAGTTTGGATTTTGGGTGGCAGTAATTGGTGGTAGGTGGCCAGAATTGTGGAGCATGGGGCAATAGTTAGTGATTTCATTTGATTGTGGGAGTCTTGAATGATTTTAAATTCTATTTGAGTTTATGTGAGTTGTGATGGTGAGTTTAGTGGGGTTGTGTGTAAGTCTTGGAATGATTTTATTTACCATTTGAGTTTATGTTGTTTATGTGAATTGTGATTTGTTGGTGGCAGAGAAGAATGATAATAAGGGCTGACCAAGAGTGAAGAAGTGATTAAAAAATTATTATTTTGGAGAGAAAAAAAATTGAATAAAAAGAATATTAAAATGGAAATAGGGAAAGAATAGAAAGTTAAATGCAATTAATAGGATTTTTTTTTTTTGGCTTTTTGACTACAATTTTAAATTAAAATTTGTCTAGACTAATGTGAATACTTTTGTAAGTAAATTACAATTATTTTATAGTTCACTTTTGGTGAATCTTTATCGTCAAAGTCCTGAAAGATATTAACATACTACTTCAAATTAAACTCAATTATCAAAAGTTTGAAGAATTGGAAAGGAATTTCATTATTTATTTTCAATTATATTATAATCTATTATGGTCTTATTTTTAGGGGATTCTATTATGGTCTTTTTTTTTCTTTTTCTTTTTTGAGAGAGTTTTATAATTTATGGTGTTCGCTTCTAATAATAGCTCTTTATCATCAGACTAAAACATCAATCAGTTTTTGGTGTAATTGTTGGTGTAAGTGAGAATTGAACCTTAAATCTCTTATATAACTATCAGAGACTTTACCAGTTAGGTTAACTAGATCATACTTCTATTATGGTCTTTGATTCTTAATCAAGTCATGCATCGCCCCAAGTATAATACTAATTTTTTCTTTGAAATATTTATCTTAGGAAACTATGTTTTAAATAATAAAATTTGTCCCATATGTAAGGGCTATCTGTTTTATTTGTTCAGTAATAAATATTATTGTACTAGTTTGGCTAGTGAAAGTATAAAATCTTTTTTTTTTTTCCTCTTTTGGTGCGTACTTTGATATATCTCCATATAAATACATACAGTACTGTAATATAAAGTGTGCAAGAATATATAATTCCAATTTTTTTTGTTCGAAGTACTCCTTAATTTTCTATGGTTTTATTATCTAGAGGAGTAAACTAATAAAGAGTTGAGCTGTAGATACCATTGTTAGTGTGCATGCACACACACAAATAGTTTAATTGTTTAGAGGAGAAAATAAATAGGAAGGAGAGCTCTAAATGCCATTGTTCGAACCCGTTTGCGTGCACACACACGCGCAAAGATACTACAAGGGGATTCATGACTTGAACCAAACTAGCATCAACAAATACTAATTAAGAACTTGATAAATTAATATATAAAAAAATTGTTAATAATTGTTACAAAACTCTTGGCTTGATTCTATAATTGACAGTTTGATTATCCCACATAAACATAAAAGTGTATATAGTTTCTTCCAAACGCACTGATTTCTTTGGTGCTCCCAATGGCCATTTGCCAATATTGCTGGTTTCTGTTTAGAACATGATCTACATTATACCTGTAAGTTGTCACGAGAATAGAAAAGCAATTGCCAACTTTCTCTGCAATACATTATGCCCCACTACGCCTATTGTCGTTGACAATCAGATATGCCCATGAGATTCATGGCCTTTCCCAGTTAAAAACTCATTGCTTTTATGTACATTGGGAAGTGATTTGCAGGAAGTACTCCCAAGATTCACATGAGGAAAATTGCTCCACATGACACATAAAACACAATTCAACTACTTGCAATGAATTTAGATTTGGATTTTGGAACTAGTAGCAAGACTTATACAACTTTTATCCAAGAAAGAAAGAAAGAAGGAAAGAAAGAAAGAAAGAAGGAAACAAAGAAATAAAAAGAAAAAGAAAAAGAAAAAAGAAGAGGAAACAATGCTTTCAAGAAAGGATAAAAACATTAAGGAAAATCTCAACCTTGTCATATTCATAGATTTAAAGTTTAAACACATAACTATACATGAATATATAAAATAAATTTGAAGCAGACCAAAACGGTACTTTGAAAAAGTCCATTTTGCCCTTAGAAAAGAGCTGAGTCCATTAAATTTGGCATCTCCCAGCTAGCTAATAACACCTCCAAATTAATGAAGCTCATGGGTTTCTCTTGAAATTCCACCTCTCCCAAACTGCGGTTTCACTAAATACAACAAAAGGTAGACCATTTCCATGCTTGTTTTTGCCTTTTTCCACAGGAGGACAAAAAGACTCAAAAACAATAATGGAAATAGCAACATCGTTTACAATAGAACAGTACTAAATCAGTGAATCATCACCACCCAAAAAAAGAAAAAAGAAAAAGTGAAACCAAGAAACCTTGATTCTTGGGTATACATATATAGTGAAAGAAGAAAAGGGGCTACACATCAAAAAAGATGCAAAGAAATGGTGAAAACCAAAAAGGAATTATGGGCTTCGAACCACTATATTATCATGACTTGAACCTTGAAAATTTACTAGTATATAGAGGAAGCTAGATGGCTAAATTAGATGAAAGAAACAGAAGGTAGGTCAAAGGTGCTGGTTTTGCTCTCAGTTGTGAAGAGGGTTTGGTCCAGAGGGGACTAGTCTCTTCTCCACACCGTATCTTGGGTCAATCTCATCAAGCTCTGAGGGTGTTGGTGGTGGTGGGAGAGTTTGATACTGGTGGCTTCTTTGAAGTTTAATGCACAAAGAACGTGACCTTTCATGAGAAAGAGAGCCACAAGAATGGATGCGAGGGTAAAGATGGTGGTGGTGATGGTTGTGAGAGTTTCTTGAAGAGGTTTCATGCATGGTTGGGTTGGAGAGACCAGAGGCTGAAGTCACAAAGAGAAGGAAAACTATGGTGACCAATATCAGAAGCTTCAACAAAAGAAAAAAGGAGCTCGTGGTTGAAGAGGGAGAGCTCTTCATCATGGCTGCAAAGAGAGATGATGGGATTATTTTTGTGATTGTGGAAAAGGGTTATTAGGAAGAGAAAAGAGAGAGTAATATGGAAGATGGTGATAGTAGTGAGAGAGAGTTTTAATGCAAAGCAAGAGACACATGAACGAATATTATTGCCAAGAAAATTGGGGGGACAAAATTAGAGCCATTGGGGGTAGTCGGCAATTACTACCTTTTCTCATCACATGAGTCACGTATATATGTGTGTGTAGGGCATGGCCCAAGACTTATTAGGAGGTACTTACACTTTTCATAGGAATAATACAATAATAACAATAGCTATAGCATGCCCCTAATAATTAATACTATGCTCTACTAGCAGAAGATTTTTCTTCAGGTAATTAAGACCAGCAAGAAGATAAGACTAGGAGGAAGAAGAAAGAATTAGAAAGTGGTACATCGCTACATTGTGTCATGTAGGAGTAGCTATCAGGTGGACTCTAGATGCAGACATGAAATGGATTGATAGAATACACTACCCCTCCAATACCTACCCCTCTCTAAAGAAATTTTGTAACTGAGAAAATTTTGGTTAGAATTTTTGGGCCACAAGAAAGTTTATATTTGGGGTTGCAAATTACCCAAACTTTTCTTAAGATTTGGAAAAATATCAAAAACTTATTCTTATTTTTGTATGGTTTTTATTTTTCTTGATTTTTCTAATCATATTATAACCCGTAAAGTTATCTAGTATTATTTTGAGATTATTACTGATGAGAATTTAATTTGAAAATTATGTGTTTCGACGCAATTCTATGATGATACATAAATGGTCATAAGAGGTATTTGACACATAAATCAAAACATCGAGGGAGTGAACTGTGAAATTCGGAGAGTAATTGACATTTTCCCTTAGAGAGGTTAGTATCAATTTTTTTTTTTTTTTTTAAATCTCTAATGTAAGAGGACAAGAATTTCACTGAATATTTATTTATTTATGCATAAGATATATATTATGTTATTCTTTTGTATTAATGTTTATATAAACATATTAACGGTTGCTGCATTTTTTAACTTATCCAAGTTTGCTTCGCCTTTGCTCAATTCATTGCTAAGGATGCAAGTTTGAGTTTGATCAATTCGTTGGTACGGATGCAAGGGGATAGAGCTATCGACAGCTTGTTGTTCCCTTCTTTATGAAATGAGGTGAAATGTCAATTTATCCTATATTTTGAGGAGGGGGGTGGGGGAATGAAGAGTATAAAGTATAATAATAAAATTATATGTTTTTTTAAATAAAAAAAAAAATATATATATATATATATATAGATTAACTTTTTTATAAACTCTTAAACATTCTAAGAAAAAGAAGAACATATTCCATTTTATTCTATTCTTTAATGGTGAATCCATTACGTTTTTTTTTTTTTTTTTTTTTTTTTCACTCCAAAACATAATGTTAAGGAAATTAACTTAGAAAAATAATAATTAAGGTAATGTACATGAACTAAACTCACATGCAAAACATAGGGCTCGTTTGGTAGCAGTGTTTAAGTATCGTTGTTCAGTTTTTAATGTTGTGAAAATACATGTTTGAATATTATAGAAATACGTGTCAAAAGTGTTATTGCTGTTTAAATACTGAAAAGTGTTGCTTAAAAGTCACTGTCAAACAGGCCCGTAATGTCTAAAGTATTAACAATTCTTTCTAGCAAAAGAAAAGGATTAATGATTCCAATTAGAAATGTTTCGTGGACTAAATTGGGATTTATATAATATATAAGATACATGAACTAAACTAACACACAAAACTTAATGTCTAAAGTATTAATAATTCTTTCAAAAAGGAAAAATGAAAAAGGATTAATGATTCAAGTTAGAAATGTTCAGTGGACTAAATTGGCATTTATATTTAAGATACATGAACTAAACTATCACACAAAACATAATGTCTAAAGTATTAATGACTCTTTCAAAAAAGGAAAAAGGATTAATGATTCAAATTAGAACTGTTCAGTGGACTAAATTGGCATCTATATTTAAGATACATGAACTAAACTAACACACAAAACATAATGTTTAAAGCATTAAATATTAATAATTTTTTCAGGAAGAAAAAAAAGGGATTAATGATTCAAATTAGAAATGTTTAGGGACTAAATTGGCAATTTAAGGGATTGACGTTTGTATGATTTGATTAGATCATGACTTCCTAAGTGTTACACAACCTCTTAGTTATTTTTGTGTATAAGGCATGCTTCCTGAAATTTAAAAATAAAAAAAAAATGTTTTTTTTTTCTCACAAATTATGGTTTGCAATACTTAACCATCAGTTCGAAATTAATGTTCTTATTAAATTATTTTACTTAAGAAATAGATCATTTGTTTCCTAATTCCTATGTAATTATATTAAACTAGCATGTAGTCCGTACTTACTCACGAAAATATTAACAATTGTGATGATAAGATGTTCATCTTGGTAAATTCAGTTTTCATATTGAACTTGGAATCTTCTTGGAGGCGCCCATGAAGCGGTAATATATGAGAGTGTGAAACAAGGAAGAGTGGGATTGAACATTGTGTTTGAACCCAGCCTTACTCTTAGAAATCCGAAAAGAGGAGGAGAGGGTAGTGTGTGGATCTAATTGGTAGAGGTTGAGAGAGAAGGAGGAGACATGGGATGTCGATATGACATTAAAAGGAGATGATGTTTTACTTTTATAGTTTTTCTCGTTGGATTTCTTGCTTTTAGAAATCCAAAAGGA
This sequence comes from Lithocarpus polystachyus, assembly GCA_033629205.1. NCBI lineage: Eukaryota > Viridiplantae > Streptophyta > Magnoliopsida > Fagales > Fagaceae > Lithocarpus > Lithocarpus polystachyus. The sequence goes on from CM066164.1 coordinate 84,687,191, forward strand.
GGAGGAGAGGGTAGTGTGTAGATCTAATTGGTAGAGGTTAAGAGAGAAGGAGGAGACATGGGATGACGATATGACATTAGAAGAAGATGATGTTTTACTTTTATAGTTTTTCTCGTTGGACTTCTTGGTTCTGGTACTGGGCAGGTGAGATGTTCACCAATAAAAGTGTGTAAGGGAGATGTTCTTGCTTAGGCCAATGAGCATTATCATTGTGATTTTCTTGGCTTCCGTGTTAAATGTTAATGCATCATTTATTTGGGCACAAAAATTAGAAAATTTAGATAAGATGCATGACACAAAATTGGAGTCCAATTTATAATCTAATTAGATTTTTTTTTTTTTTGAGTTCTGGTTAAGACAAGTGGCACAAAATTGAAAATCCAAATCTAGACACATTGCACAAAATTGAAACTCTAATTTGGAATTCTATTTGAGTTTCTCTCTGCTTCACCTATTATTATATATATAGATATGACCCCAAATCTAATATTTTAAAATTTATACAAATTTTCTTTAACTTAACTAGATGATCGTGTGATTTTTTAAAGTAATTCTGTAATTGAATAAATGAGAGTAAAGTGAATTTTCGCCTTTTAAAGTTTAGAATAATTTTGATTTTATTCCTTAAAGTTTAAAATTATGAATTTATACCATATCCATAACATTATATATTATTTGGACTTAAGCCCCTCTGTCCATGCATCGTGATGAGGTGTTTATAAGTGCCAGCTTGATTCAAAACAACATAGTTTTATGAATCCAAAATTTGAAATTTTATAAGGTAAAATCAAAATTATTCAAAACTTGAAGGGTGTAAATTATAAATATAGTCACAATAATATATGACGTGCATTTAATAGAAACCAAAATAATGTTGTTTTGAATGAGAAAATTACATAGTTTTAAGCTTAGTTAGCACTTAACAAACACCTCATCACAATAGTCTAACAAATAGATACATAACATGAAGAATGTAGATCTAAAATTTGAAACTTTAGAAGATAAAATTAAAATTATCTCAAACTTTAAAGGTGCAAATTACTAGTCGATAAATTGATTTAAAAAAAATATTCATATACATAGCTTGATGACTTGAATAATGACATCATAGTTAGGAAGAGATAAAAGGAAATTAACGTTCTTATTAAATTATTTTAATTCAGAAATAGATCATTTTTTCCTATATAATTATATTAAATATGATTCCAAACCTAATATTTTAAATTTTATACAAATATTCTTTAACTTTAACTAGATGATCATGTTATTTGTTTACACCTTTAAAGTTTAGGGTAATTATGATTTTGTCCCTTAAAGTTTCAAAATTTGGATTCGTACTACACCTCCAAAATTTACATATTGTTTGAATTTAAACCTTTCCATCCATGCACTATGATAAGATGTAAGTTAAACGCCACCTCAACTTCTTTTTGAAAAAAAAAAAAAAAAAAACAATAACGCCACCTTGACTTAAAACAACATAAGTTTAAAGCTCTAAAATTTGAAACTTTACGAGATAAAAAGAAAATTGTCCTAAACTTTAAAAAGTACAAATGGTAGATTTAAAATAATACAGTATATGACATGCCTTTAATAGGCGGTCAAAATGACATTATTTTGAGCTGAATTAACACTTAACAAACTCCTCATCATTTCAATTATAGAAGTCTCTTAAACTCTTAATCATCATTAAGCTAAAAAAATCTGGGATTAAATTTTAAAAAATTAAGAAATTAACAAACGTCAATGTGACATTAGAATATTGAAAAAAAGAATATGCCTAATTATTTATTCAATCCAAAGCAAACCCAAAAATCCAATTCTACATAAATAGACAGAGCAACAAAAATAGATACATAACAATGGCCATGATATTTGTTTTAACTTTAACTAGATGATCATGTTATTTGTTTAAGTAATTGAATAAATTAGAGTAAAGTGAATTTATTTCACCTTGTTAAAAAATGATGGCCAATTAAAATAAAAAAGTGACAAATAACCAAAAACAAAAAAAGCAATCGCCCAAGTTATTAAAAAATAAAAATCATATCTTGTTAAAAAAAAAAAAAAAGAATTGGATGAATTGCCCATGTGCAAGTGCACATGCCACACATTCATTTTTGTCCATTAAGCAGTCCTATTTTCTCCTTTAGTTTTCTCTCAATTTTGGAGAGAAAACCTTTTGGTGGACCTAGGGAAAAACATCCGAGCCCTACCACTTATTTTCCTTCCTCCCTACTCAACCAAACACACTCCAAATAAGTTTTTCTTTCCATTTTCTCTCCAAAATTTTCCATCTACCTTATTTCACCTTCAAAGAGACAAACCCTCAAAGTTTGGATTCATACTACACTCCAAAATTTATGTATTGTTTAAATTTAAACCCTTCCATTTATGCACCATGATAAGATGTAAGTTAAACGCCACCTCAACGATGACGCCACCTCAACTTAAAACAACATAATTTTCTAGATCTAAAATTCGAAACTTTATGAGATAAGAAGAAAATTGTCCTAAAACTTTAAAAGTACAAATGGTAGATTTAGTCAAAATAGTACAGAATAAGACATGCCTTTAATATAGGGGGGAGGGGGTCAAAATGACATTATTTTGAATGAGAAAATAAAGTTGTTTTGAGCTTAATTAACACTTAACAAACACCTCATCATTTCAATAATAGAAGTCTCTTAAACTCTTAATAATCATCATTTAGCTAAAAAAAAAAAAATCTGGGATTAAATTTTAAAAAATTAAGAAACAAACGTCAATGTGACATTAGAATATTGAAAAAAAGAATATGCCTAATTATTTATTCAATTCAAAGCAAACCTAAAAATTCATTTCTACATAAATAAACAGAGCAACAAAAAAAAAAAAAAAACCCTCAACTTCTCTTTCTTTTCATTCTTCACCGACTGGAAAAATCCAACAAAAATAAAAATAAAATGAAGAACTCTCTCACAGCTTTCATTCTCTTCATCACAACAATCATTTCTCTCTTTAACCCATCAACCCAATCCAAAGTCTCTCTTTCTATAACCCCAACCGTCTTAGCCAAATCGGGCGACCCGATCCGAATCCAATGGTCCGGAATCTTCGAACCGTCCAAGCTCGACTGGCTCGGCATCTACTCTCCCCCGGACTCCGATCACGAGAACTTCATCGGCTACGTGTTCCTCAACTCCTCCGCCACGTGGCAATCCGGGTCGGGCTCCATTTCCCTCCCTCTCATCAACCTCCGGTCCAACTACTCCCTCCGGATCTTCCGATGGGTCGAGTCCGAAGTCAACCCGAAGAAACACGACCACGATCACAATCCGTTGCCGGGCACGGCCCATCTGTTGGCGAAGTCGGTGGAAGTCGGGTTCGGGTCGGGTCGGGTGCCGGAGCAGATCCATCTGGGGTTCACGGAGAATGCGGATGAGATGAGGGTGATGTTCTTGACGGGGGATCGTGAGGAGAGGCGAGTCAGGTATGGGGTGAGAGAGGGTAAGCTCGACCGCGTGGCGGTGGCACGTGTGGAGAGGTACGAGAGGGAGCACATGTGCGAGGAGCCGGCGAATTCGAGTGTCGGGTGGAGAGACCCGGGTTGGATTCATGATGGGGTTATGAAGAATTTGAAGAAAGGAGTCAGGTATTATTATCAGGTAATTTTTTGTTTAAATTGGGTTTATAGTTTAGTAAATGATATTTGTAATTTGTCATTAGTTTTGGAACATTGTTTATTGCAAATTTTGATACTTTAGATTGATCAAAATGATTGTGACTCAATAACTTGACCAAAAGCTACCATCAATTTTGTCATAAACGAAACAAAATCGACTTACATGGGTGTGGGGGGGATTCCAAAACACATTTGATGGGATGGGACAAGGTGTGTGCACATCTGGAAAATGGTTAGGATTAAGAAAATTAACTATTTTTAATAAAGCCTTACTAGGGAAATGGTTATGGCAGTTTGGGATTGAGGAGACAAGGCTTTGGAGAAGGGTTGTAGCTCTAGTTTGGGGAAGAATGGGGGGATGGACCTCCAAACTAGATAGAGGGGTACATGGGTGTGGATTGTGGAGAAGTATCGGAATGGGTTAGGAGGTTTTTAGCAAAAATATTCGGTTTGAGGTAGGGGTGGGGGATAGAGTGAAGCTTTGGACAGATCAATGGTGTGGGGATTCTCCACTTCAATTGACCTTTCTGGGTGTGTATGGGATTGCTTCCAATAAAGAGGCATCGGTGGCCTCTTCTCTTGAATAGTTAGGGATACAGGAACGGAGAAGCTGGGACGTTTGTTTCATTTGGAGACCAAATGATTGGGAAATGGGTGGTGTGGATGAATTTCTCCGTACTTTAGGTTCAAATTTACCTCCCCTTGAGAATGGAAATCGTATGCGATAGAAGTTGACAAAGAATGAGGATTTTGATATCCGATCGTTTTATAATAAGTTAAGAAGTCGCTTGCCCATTATCTTTCCTTGGAAAGGTGTTTGGAAGGTTAAGGCTTCTCGGCGTGTTTCTTTCTTTGTATGGATTGCTGTATGGGATAAGATCTTTACTGATGACAATTTGAGGGGTAGAGGGATGGATTTTGTTAACTGGTGCATTATGTGTCGTTGTAATGGGGAGACAGTGGATCATTTGCTACTTCATTGTGGTAAGACTTACCGATTGTGGAGTTTGGTTTTCAGATCTTTTGGGATTTCATGGGTCTTGCCAAGATAGGTTGCGGATACTCTCTTTGGTTGGTGAAATTGGCCTGGAAAGCATTCGTCTAGCATTTGGAATTTAGCTCCATTGTGCTTAATATGGTGTATTTGGAGGGAGTGAAACTGGAGGATGTTTAAGGACATGGAAAGTTCTGATGACCAGCTATTGATTTCTTTCAGTGGCTTCCTTTTTGACTGGTCTAGGGCTTGGGGACTCACCACTAGTGATTCTCGCCCTATGTTCTTTAGTTCTCTCCTTTGTAACTAGTATCTTTTCCTTCTCTCTTCTTTTTTATTTTTATTATTTTTATTTTTATTTATCTTCTCTCTTTGTAATTTTTTCTCTGCCTTATGACTTTCTGCATAAGGTATTGTTCTTGAATATACATCTTTATTACTTATCAAAAAAAAAAAAAAAAAAAAATCAACTTAAAAAGTGACGTGAGAATAAATGTGATTGGTGTCGCATCAAGTCACCAACATAATGAATAAATGGCTTTTGTTAATAGGTGGAAGTAGCAAAAGCTAATAAATAAATGACCCTTTGAGTAGAATGTTGTGCGACTCCCTAGAAACGCTGATCGATTGCAATAAAAAAAACTCAACTTTAATCAATGCACTTTGGCACTCATTAACCTAACAATTTGGTTTCATTGACCAATGAATATGGATGAATTTAATTGTCTTTGGAAAAGATAACACTACTTTTGTTGTAGGGGTTAATACAACTATGTGGTTGATTTCAATTGGAACACCTAATTTGTACCAAAGTTTTGCTCATTTATGAATTAATTTTTTGTTTCATATTCAAAAAGGAGTAATTGTTTCAAATATTATGCAGTAAATTTTGTAGTAGATGTAGAATCAGAATCACTCTTTTGGTTTTGTGTTGAAAAGTTAGACACATCAGTTTGTAAGGGTTTCTGGTAAATTTTGTAGTAGTTGCACTGTCGTTAAATTCATAATAATTCACAATAGTTTGGATTTTATTATAGCATTTTCTTCCATGTGACCTTTTAATCATTGAATCTCATTTGCCTGATCATGTCTACGAAAAGCATCTGATGAATGTCTTAGTTTGAGTGTGTGCAGATTTCATGGTGATCAATAGTTACAAAAAGTGCTTTTATAAACTACTGGCTCGATTATTTGTTTATATGTATATAATGTCTAATTAGTTGTATGATTAAACTCAATAAAGTGAACTCTTATGAGAAACTATTTTTGCCCAACCCCAAAATGTTTGACTAAGGCTTGGTTGTTGTTGTTATCTATGATAGGTTGGAAGTGATGCTGGAGGTTGGAGTTCAACTCGCAGCTTTGTGTCAAGGAATGAGGACTCTGATGAAACAATAGCTTTCCTGTTTGGTGACATGGGAACTGCAACACCATACTCTACCTTTCTCCGTACACAAGAAGAAAGCATAGCGACCATGAAGTGGATACTCCGTGATATTGAGGCTTTGGGTGACAAGCCAGCGTTTATCTCACATATTGGGGACATCAGCTATGCAAGAGGATATTCATGGTTGTGGGATCATTTTTTTACTCAGATTGAACCTGTTGCATCCAAAGTAGCATACCACGTGTGTGTTGGTAATCATGAGTACAACTGGCCTTCACAGCCTTGGAGACCTGAGTGGTCTGTGGGAAGTTATGGAAAGGATGGGGGTGGTGAATGTGGCGTACCCTACAGCTTTAAGTTCAAAATGCCTGGTAACTCTTTAGAGCCAACTGGAACCCGAGCCCCAGCCACTAGGAACCTTTACTATTCATTTGATGTGGGGGCAGTACATTTTGTATACATGTCAACCGAGACCAATTTCCTTAAAGGGAGCAACCAATATAACTTTTTAAAGCATGATTTGGAGTCAGTTAATAGAAACAACTCTCCTTTTGTGGTAGTCCAAGGGCACCGGCCGATGTATACAACAAGCAATGAAATTAGGGATGCCCCATTGAGGGAGAAGATGCTTGAGCACTTGGAACCTTTGTTTGTGAAAAACAAGGTCACCCTTGCATTGTGGGGTCATGTCCACAGATATGAGAGGTTTTGTCCAGTGAATAACTTTACCTGTGGAAGCATGGGCCTGGAGGGGGAGGATTGGGAGGCATTTCCAGTCCATATTGTTATTGGGATGGCAGGACAAGACTGGCAACCCATCTGGGAGCCTAGACCTGACCACCCGAAAGATCCGATCTTCCCACAAGCTAAACGCTCTTTGTACCGTGGGGGTGAGTTTGGGTACACTAGATTGGTTGCTACAAAGGAGAAGCTTCAGCTTTCTTATGTAGGGAACCATGATGGAGAAGTGCATGATATGGTGGAGATTCTAGCATCTGGACAAGTTCTCAGTGGCAATGGGGATAGTTCTGTTGATGGTGCTGGAGCCAGGGGTGAGGCCGCTCAGTCTGAATTTTCATTGTTGGTTAAGGGAGTGAGCGTATTATTACTTGGGGCTTTTATAGGCTATGTTCTTGGTTTCATTTCCCGTTCCCGAAAAGAGGCTACTCCAAAAAATAGCTGGACTCCCGTGAAGACAGATGATGTTTGAACTTGAAATTGCATTGAAGCATATTGGTTAGTTTCCAAAATCTGGTTCATCTGTATTTAAAATGTAACTGCAATTAGGCATCAAAGTTGTGTTGGGAATTGATGTTCTCCCTACTGTTTGGATGGATGCCGAAGCTAGGAAGGTGGGATAATATGTACCACATAAATGCTTATATAAATTTTGTCGTTGTAAATGTGCAATTTTCCTTATGTAATTTATGTTATTTAACACTTTGTATAAAGGGCTTTGTATAAAGGGCTTCATATAGTTGAAAGTCATGTACTTGTCAAATAAATGTGCAATTGTCACGGCATGTATAATTGATGCATGAATATGATCTGATCTTACCATTTTGTGTCACTGGAGGTACTGTCACATTTCTGTTGCTTAGTTCTTTGAGTACTCTACTGTGGAGAAAAGACCTATTATTTTAATATTGGAGATGAGCATCTCTAGTTGAGGAACTGTGGTAACTCCCCTGAATTCAAGATCTTATACTGTGAGTTGATTCCCCTCATTTTTAAGATAACCCACATGAACAAACTGCAATATCCTTAATAGAGAAAATCCCAGAATCTGCATGTTAAAATCCTCTTCTTTTTCTTTTTTTCTTTTTTTATAAATTTTTTATTGTTTATTTTTGTTATTATTATTTTATACCTTTTCCTTTTCTTTTACTAAGATAATTTAGGATTACTCTATGAACATCATCCTCCTCTCTCCCAAAATCCAGTTATTCTTCTTGCAGTGCCTTCCAATGATTTTTTTTCCTATCATTGTATATTGAATGGCTAGGAGAATTATGGATGCAATTCTTGCTTCTTCAATAGGGGGTTTATGCTACAAAAAGACACCGAGCACAACCACAGCACAAACCTGAGCATGTTTGAGATAATATGTATTAATTTCTTAGGAGATAAGTAGTTTGTAGGCATTCAAGTAGTCATTTAGGCTTGTAGAACATCATATGCTTGTAACTTTATTTCCTTGTACTTGTGTTCTTAGTTCAATCAAGTATTTAGGTTTGATGGTTTTATCAATTTTTCTGTTTATTTTGAAGCGATTTAGTATTCGTTTAAGTCAAGTAGACTTAAAATCCTTTACATTTTTTGCTATTTACTTTAATTCTAGATGATTTGCTCTGGAATACTTTACTTTGAGATGATTCACCACGATTTAGTTCTATAAACTTAGGCGTTGGTGTATCAAAGAAAAAAAAAAAAAAAAAAAATTTAGGCGTTGGTAACCTAGGCTCATAACTTAATCATTTAGGAGTTCTTATTCTCATTGTTAACTACCGTATTTCTCAAAAAGTCTTATTACGTTAGGAGTTTTCGGACTACATACCCTAGTCTTTGAAGTTAGACATTCACTTTTAGCTAGTAACATCATCTTGAGATTCACCCCGAGTGACAAAAAATATTTAAGAGACCAAGGTTAATTAAAAATTGATTTTTTTACTAAAACAGTGTAGGTTAAGTGCCATAACTCAAAATAACGTAGTTTTATGAATCCAAATTTGAAACTTCATGGAGCAAAGTCGAAATTATTGTAAACTTTTAAGAGTGTAAATTGTAGATCTAGTCAAAATAATATATGACATGCCTTTAATAATTAAGGTTCCAAACGAGAGAATAGTTAGATATTCAAAGTGATTTTGATACCTTTTTTTGGAAAAATAAAAATAAAATCTAGTTTTGAATGAGAAAATGACATTTGTTTTGGGTTTAGTTAGCACTTAACAAACACCTTATCACAAAATACAGATAGACAGATTTAAATCCAAACCTAACATTCAAGATACAGGTGCAAATTACCTATCAATAAATTAAATTCATATATCACTTGATGACTTGCATAATGACATCATAGTTAGGAAGAGATAGAAGGAAAACTCCATTTGAAGTCATAATCATCATTGAGCTAAAAAAACCTGAGATTAAATTTAACATATTGAGAAACAAATGTCAGTGTGACACTAGAATGTTGAAAAGAATATGCCCAATTACTCATTCATTCCAAAGCAAACCCCAAATCCAAATTCTCTACAAACAAAAACAATAATTCCACCTTCTCCGTCTTCATTCTTTCACCGTCTTGAATGTCCAAATATGAAGAATTCTGTCACAAACACAATCACACATTTTATTCTCTTCATAACAACAATCATTTCTCTCTATAACCCATCAACCCAATCAAAAGTCTCTCTCTCAATAACCCCAACCATTTTAGCCAAATCGGGCGACCCAATCCTAATTAAATGGTCTGGAATCTCTTCACCCTCCAAGCTTGATTGGCTTGTTATTTACAATCCTCCAAACTCCTCTCACGTCAACTTCATCGGCAAGTGAGGGTGATGGGGAGAGGGAGGGTATGCTTGATGATATGGCAATGACACGTGGAGAGGTATGAGAGGGAGCACATGTGTGAGGCTCCAGCAAAGATGAGAGTTGGGTGGAGAGACCCAGGTTGGGTTCATGATGGGGTTATGAAGAATTTGAAGAAAGGAGCCAGGTATTATTATCAGGTATTTTTTTTAAGGTTCTTAATTTCTAATTTAAAAAGGGTTAATTGGGTTTCTATAGTCTAGTTAATGATATTTGTAATTATACGCATTTTTATCAATTATAAGCATGATTTTAAAAACCAGACCGGATTAAAAACTAGAAAGAGCATTGGTTATCAGTTTTTTGGTCTGATTGGAATCCAACTAATGGTCGAGCTAGTGATGTCACAATTCATTTGATTATTAATTTTAAGATTATAAAATTAAAAAAAAAATTATAATTAAGGATTGATAGGCTTTTCTTGTATAAATTTATTCTAATTTAAAGTGATTCTAATTAGATGCAAAATTACTTAAAATGCAAAGTTTATAGAAGCTTCAGGTTGCAGAAGCATCCACCCATCCAAAAATGACGAGATCAAACAACAATGGCAAACTTCCAACACCCATGGCAAGCATTATTCTTTATTTACTTCTGAACTAGTTTAACCGTTACAGTTCCTAGTTTTGCCGGTTGAACCGGCAGTTACTGGTTGTTCTTACTTTTTTTTATTAACATTTTTTTATTTTTTATTTCTACATGATTGAACCAGACTACTAGCTGGTTCACAATCAAATCGACTGGTTCGTAAAATCATGATTATAAGTTAGAAGTTTTGGAGCATTGTCAATTGCAAATAATGATGCTTTAGAGTGATTGAAACGATAGTTACACAATAAGTTGACCAAAAGCTAATATAAATTTTGTTACAAAAGACTAACCATGACAATGAATGCAATGTCACATCAACAACATAATAAATAAATAGTTTTTATTAAAAGGGTGCTTGATTGCACTCGATAAAGAAGAATTGAGCACGTTCGTTCACGAATGTCCATTAGGATATTTGTTAATGAACCATTTCAAGAAAGTTTTAGTGAATCATTTCAAGAAAGTTAGAAGTTTTTATAGAAAATATAAAAAGTAGTAAAAAAATTCAATTGTTTTTTTTTTCTTTTCTTTTCTCATAAAAGTTTCTAAAACTAGTTCATTACAAATGCCCTTGAAGCATCCGCTAACATGTTCCATAAAATATATATATATATATATATATATAATACTCCCTTAACTTGAATGTTGTGCAACTACCTAAAAAAAGCTTATCGAATTTCAATAAAAAAATACTCCCTTAACTTGGATTTTTTTTTTTTGCCTTTAATAATAAGAGTTAATGCCTAAATCACAAATTTTTAGGGAGTAATAATGACATTATTATGAGTGTTTTTTGACTCTTGGATCCAATAGTAATCAATGGTCCATAAAAGGTGTAGCTTTTGTGAAGTTACACTAGGGTGTAACTTGAATTCATCTCATGTATGTGTGTGTGTGTGTGTGTGTGTGTGTGTATTAATAAGTAAAGTTAAAAGAAAATCCAATTAGATTTTAAATTGGAATTCAATTGGAGTCTAATTTTGCGCCGCGTGTTGTATCTAATTAAAATTTCAAAATTTTTAAACCAAGTTAGTTGGTTCAGTGTAAAAATTAAATTTCAATTAGAATTTAATTTTTTGACACGTGTTCCATCTAATTGAAGTTTTTTAATTTTGTTACTAAATGAGTTAATTTAAAGTAAAAAACGAAGAGTCCAATATAAATAAATCATAAAAAATAATCATATATCTAGCACTATATATAAAATTAGAGAAAGAAAGAGTTTGAATGATTTTATATTTACGAGCCTTTTTTTTATAACTAAAAACAATTCATTTGGCACAAAAATTATATATATATATATATATATTAATAGGTAAACCTTAGAGAAAATCCAATTAAATTTTATAATTGAAGTCCAATTTTGCGCTATATGTCCAAAATTATTTATTTTTAGAGAGAGTTTTATTTCTTAATTTTTTAAATCAAATGTGAGACCATATCATAAATATCCATTCAAGTAAGTTATTGTGTACAAAAACCAAAGAGTTTAGAATTAATGAACATAAAAATATTTAAAAAATTGACAATTTACATTTTTTACCTAATAATATTCTTACAAGACTTTTTAAAGAGAAAGAGAGAGTTTGAATGACTTTATATTTAGGAGCCTTTTTTTATAACTAAAAACAATTCATTTGGCACAAAATTTTATATATATATATATATGTGTGTGTGTGTGTGTGTGTGTGTGTGTGTGTGTGTGTGTGTGTGTGTGTGAGTTGAGTTCAATTTATACCTGGTGTAACTCTAAGCCAAGTTACACCACTCAATAATTTGTTAATGAATTTAAAATTTGAAAATTCCACCGTTGGATTATATGTTCTATATGTTTTAAATATGCATGCAAATTTTCATACCAATCAAATGTTATTTACCATTCGATCCATAAACTCATCTTTTATACATTATTTTAAACTACAAAAACACAAATTTATACAATTGATAGATGAAATGATTATTGATCTCTAATGATCACCTTGAAATTTTGCAAGCATGGAGAAAATAAAAAAAATAATGTAATTCAATGGTTGATTTGTCAAAATTTACATCTCATTAAAAAATATTGATTAGTGTAATATTGCTTAAAGTTACATTTAGTGTAACTTGAACCCAATCCTATATATGGTTTGAGTTCAAGTTACACCTGGTGTAACTCTAAGCAATGTTACACCATTCAATAACTTGTTAATAAATTTATAATTTGAAAATTCCACCGTTGGATTATATGTTCTATATGTTTTAAACATGTATGCCAATTTTCATATCAATTAGATGTTATTTACCATTCGAACAATAAAATCATCTTTTATGCATTATTTTAAACTACAAAAACTCAAATTTATACAATTGATAGATGACATGACTATTGATCTTTGATCAACTTGAAATTTTGTAAGCATGGAGAATATACAAAAATAATGTAATCCAACGGTCGATTTGTCAAAATTTACATCAAATTAAAAAATAGTGATTGGTGTAACATTGCTTAGAGTTACTCCTAGTGTAGCTTGAACCCAACCCTATATATGGGTTGAGTTCAAGTTACACCTGGTGTAACTTTAAGCAATGTTATACCACTTAATAACTTGTTAATGAATTTATAATTTGAAAATTCCACCATTGGATTATATGTTCTAAATGTTTTAAATATGCATGCCAATTTTCATACCAATCAGATGTTATTTACCATTCGATCCATAAACTCATCTTTTATGCATTATTTTAAACTACAAAAACTCAAATTTATGCGATCGATAGATAACATGACTATTGATCTTTGATCAACTTGAAATTTTGTAAGCATGGAGAATATACAAAAATAATGTAATCCAATGATCGATTTGTCAAAATTTACATCCAATTAAAAAATATTGATTGGTGTAACATTTCTTAAAGTTACTCCTAGTGTAACTTGAACCCAACCCTATATATGGGTTGAGTTCAAGTTACACTTGGTATAACTTTAAGCAATGTTATACCACTTAATAACTTGTTAATGAATTTATAATTTGAAAATTCCACCATTGGATTTTATGTTCTAAATGTTTTAAACATGCATGCCAATTTTCATACCAATCAGATGTTATTTACCATTCGATCCATAAACTCATCTTTTATGCATTATTTTAAACTACAAAAACTCAAATTTATACGATTGATAGATAACATGACAATTGATCTTTGATCACCTTGAAATTTTGTAAGCATGAAGAATATACAAAAATAATGTAATTTAACGGTCGATTTGTCAAAATTTATATCCAATTAAAAAATATTGATTGGTGTAACATTACTTAGAGTTACACCTGATGTAACTTGAACCCAATCCTTATAATTTGAAAATTCCACCGTTGGATTATATGTTCTAAATGTTTTAAACATGCATGCCAATTTCATACCAATCAGATGTTATTTACTATTCGATTCATAAACTCATCTTTTATGCATTATTTTAAACTACAAAAACTCAAATTTATACAATTGATAGATGACATGACTATTGATCTTTGATCACCTTAAAATTTTATAAGTATGGAGAATATACAAAAATAATGTAATCCAATGGTTGATTTGTCAAAATTTAAATCCAATTAAAAAATATTGATTGGTATAACATTGCTTAGAGTTACACCTGGTGTAACTGGTGTAACTTGAACCCAACCCTACATATGGGTTAAGTTAAAGTTACACCAATTTTACACCACTCAATAACTTGTTAATAAATTTATAATTTGAAAATTTCACTATTGGATTATATGTTCTATATATTTTAAACGTGCATGCCAATTTTCATACGAATCAGATGTTATTTACTATTCGATCCATAAACTCATCTTTTATGCATTATTTTAAACTACAAAAACTCAAATTTATACAATTGATAGATGACATGAATATTGATCTTTGATCACCTTGAAATTTTGTAAGCATGGAGAATACACAAAAATAATGTAATCCATTGGTCGATTTGTCAAAATTTACATCCAATTAAAAAATATTGATTGGTGTAACATTGCTTAGAGTTACACCTGGTGTAACTTTAAGCAATGTTACACTACTCAATAACTTATTAATAAATTTATAATTTGAAAATTCCACTGTTGGATTATATATTCTATATGTTTTAAATATGCATACCAATTTTCATACCAATCAGATGTTATTTACTATTTGATCCATAAACTCATCTTTTATGCATTATTTTAAACTACAAAAACTAAAATTTATACAATTGATAGATGACATAACTATTGATCTTTGATTACCTTGAAATTTTGGAAGTATGAATAATATAAAAAAATAATGTAATCCAATGGTCGATTTGTCAAAATTTACATCCATTTAAAAAATATTGATTGATGTAACATTGCTTAAAGTTATACCTGGTGTAACTTGAACTCAGCCCTATATATGGGTTAAGTTCAAGTTACACCTGATGTAACTCTAAGCAATGTTACACCACTCAATAAATTGTTAATGAATTTGTAATTTGAAAATTCCTCCGTTGGATTATATGTTCTATATATATTTATATATATTAATAGGTAAAATTTAGAGAAATTCCAATTAGATTTTACAATTGAAGTCCAAATTTACACCATATGTCCTAAATTAATTTATTTTTAGAGAGAGTTCTATGTTTTAATTTTTGAATTAAATGTGGAACCATATCATAAATATCCATTCAAGTGAGTTATTGTGTACAAAAATCAAATAGTTTAGAATTAATGAATATAAAAATATTTAAAAATTGACAATTTACATTTTTTACCTAATAACATTCTTACAAGACTTTTTAAAGAGTTAAAAAAAATATAAGAATAACTATCAATAATATTTAAATTATATATGTAAAATTATTATACTATGTATCTTAATATATAATTTTTAAATATATCCATGCATATGCATGGGGTTAGAAGCTAGTTAATAGAGTGATTGCAATTCACGGTAGTAATAGATTAAATTTTCCATGCCTTTGACAAGTGACAACAGTTCCACAGACCACAATTCACGCTAGTTAATAGAGTGACTCAAAAGACTTTAATTTTGTCTCTTTGATGAGACATAAGACCTTAATTCTCCATTTCATGGGCCAAAGACTTTTTGAAACATTTTACTAGCTTAAAGTCTTTTCTAAGATAATGAGAGCTAATAAGGTAAAGAAAATGAAAGCCCCTAACCCATAAAGTACGCTAACACTAGGGATTAGAATTGTGTTATGGTTGATAGTCGCGGTTATGGTCTCCACTGGGTTGAATCGGTTAGTAATTAATTCATTGCAAAAAACCGCTGGAAGAAGAATGAGATTAGTGTTAGTTTCCTCCCTTCAAAGAAAGTACTGTGTCTGGCTTACCATAGATATCTTATTAAAACACTAGTTTGAAACTTACCAGGATAATTAACACAATTTCTCCTAGTTCAATCTAGCATGAATCTTTAGCACATAGTTATAAAGTCTAAAAGTGATGCTAGTCAATAGCTGAACCACGATGCCATTACTTTGCATGTCTAAATTGAATTTCTGAACTTTAACCAAAGACTCATTCAATGTAATTAGGGTTAAAGTCTTCTAACAGAACCACATGTTTTGAAGTTTTTTGGATAATTCAATAGTTATAACAAAGGAGGGAGGCTTTGAATCATGGAGATACCACTGATACCAGGAGCTGTTAACTAATTGCGCTACAAAAATCTTGGCACAGGTTTTGAAGTATATTCCCCTTTAATACAAGTTTTCAAGTTTAAATGAGTTTAGAGAATCAACAATTTTTTTTTTTTTTTTGGGAACACATAGAATTAATGACTTGAAAAGAATAGTTGTATATCATCAAACAATTATATAGCTCAAATGTCACGCTAGTCTATAGTAGTACCATGTGGCCATTACTTTCCAAGTCTAAATTTATTTTACGAACACCAACCAAAGACTCATTGCAACATTATTAGGATTAAAGTCTTCTCTCAATGACTTTTTTTTTTTTTTTGAAACACATAAAGTCAATGGCTTGAAAGGAGTAGTTGTATATCATTGAACAATTATATAGCTCAAATGTCATGCTAGTCGATAGTAGTACCATGTGGCCATTAATTTCCAAGTCTAAATTTATTTTATGAACACCAACCAAAGACCCATTGCAACATTATTAGTAGGGCTGTCCACGACCCGCCCGAACCCGACAAACTGCCTGAAACACGACCATCTTCACTCGAAACTGCCCGATCAAAGCCTGGTTACGGTCGGACGCTGGTCGCCAGTGCAAGCACCCGAGACCATCGGTTTGAGTTGCGGGTTGGCTGTTTGAGAAGCCGATGAACTCAACTCGCATGATGAGCTATTCTTCTGTCGTTGAAAATCACAAACTCGGCCAAAAACCGGTAAGTACAAACCTTTAATTACGACGATATAGGTAGATTTTGGCCAGGTCCATCAAGATCTCGGCCCAATCTTTATAGATTTAGGGAAATATCGTCTAGATCTCGTTAGATCCAACCAGATCTAAGGAGATCTGGCAATATTTCAGCCAAAATTCGGCCAAATTTCACTCCACTCCGGCGATCCCGAAATTGACTGATATGGACCCGAAACCGATACGACCCGAACTGGCAGACTTGAAACTTGAACCGGGTTGGTTGCGGGTTAAACTTTTCCCCACCTGAAGCATTCGGGTCAAGTTTGGGTTGGGCACAAACCCGAACCGGCCCGACTCGTGGACAGCCCTAATTATTAGGATTAAAGTTTTCTCTAATAGTACCACACATTTTGAAGTTTGTTTGTGTTTTTCAATGCGATAGTCATAACGGAAGAGGGAAGATTGAAATCCGTAATGTCTCTATTGATAGTTATATCTAACTAGTATGTTACCCCTGCTTACGCACATGAATGATGAAATGTAATGGTGCTATTGATCTTAGCTTGGGTTATAAAACATATAAAATATTAGTTTGATTAAGAGATTTGGAGGTACTAAAATAGTTTTTTCTTGCAATTTTCATAATATTGGCTATGCGAAGTTTCTCATTACACTACTATTATATATATAATTTTGAGAACTTAGGCGTGAGGAGGATTCTAGAATATACACCCAACAATACCAAACCTACAAGGAAAAGACTTCCGACACACGAAATGAAAGTCGGTTCTACACTACTATAAAAACCCAATGGCTCTCAGTAGCAAGGTACGCATAATTTCTTCCTCAACTCTGACACTCTAGGGTTGCGTGCATTCTCTGACTTAATCTTTGGACGGTCTTTGGCCGGTACCACACCGGTAACCTCTTGAGATCTTCTTATTTAGTATTATGCAGGTTGATCTGAGCACATGATAGAACCTTGTAGCTATTTTAACCATCATCATAGAAGAACATGCAGACTTGGGTTCACCATTGTTGTTTCGCTTTGGGACTCGGCGAGAGAAGACGTGGAAGTGTGAATTTTGATTTTTAATTCTGTTTTGATTTTTTTTATTTAGTTAAAATTAATAAATTAATTTTTTAAATTTATATGTTGATGTGGAATTTTTTAATGTCAAAATATAATTTATTATTATTATTTTAATAGTTTCGTTTGCCACCGAGAACTTTGCTGTTAGGGCACTAACAGAAAAGACTAAAATAGATGGTGTTTTTCTAAATAGGGACTAAAAGCGGTGAAAATAAAAGATAGAGACCAAAGTGGAATTCGCGTGAAAATGTAGAAACGAAAATGTGGTTTTCGCCATACAAAAAATATGATCTGGTTTCAGTTATTAAAATACAAAGTCCTTTCTTTTACAGGTGTAATGAACTTTGTAATCCAACGCAATTGAGCAAAGAATAGAAAAGGGATACTGAATTTATAAAAATACAAATTTAACCATGTTTTTAACAGAGGTAGGTAACGGAAGATAAACGAAGCTAACTTCAAGTGAGTAAAGTGTCAATTTTTAGAGCACAAATAGACAAAGTGTTTTTTGAGCAAACTACAGGTGAAAAAGTTTAATTCCCCCTATTAAAAAAAAAGCAAAACAAAAAAAACCAAGTGCACTTGTAAACACATGCTTCAATCTACTTTTTCTTTTCGCACTTTCTCATCTTTCCTGCAAATTTTCCTTCGAAACAAACACATCCAAAAGAAAAAGAAATTAAACCAAAGATTAATTCATCCACCAATAAAAAATGTCATTTTCTTGGCATCCCAATAGCAACCAAGAATCAAATACTGTCAATCTCATTTCTCGAACTCCTCTCCGGTATTGACTCTTCACCACTTCCCTCAAATCCCAAACCTAGTCTACTCCCAAAAAATGGCACCCATAGACCCACACTCCTTCACGGACTTGACCCACCCACTGACCACCTATAAGATGAACTTAGAATGATCCTAATACACCCACATATCCCTCTCTCTCTACCTGGACTTCCCATCCTCCACCATTCCTGGGTTTCTGACATGATTTTTCTTGTTAACTTATTTGTTAGCCCACATATATTTTGGAAATGGAATGATTGATACATACATTGAAGAGTTTTTGTTTTTGTTTTTTTTTAACCTGTCATTTTGGAATATGGCTGAAAACTTGAATCATGCACGAACATCAACATATGCGTGATTGTAAATCTCATTGTTGAATACTTTTTTTTGTCATTCTTTTTTTTTAATTGATGAATTTCTTTATCCCGGACAAATGTTCGAAATTCTTTTCTGCCATATTCCTTTCTCTTTCCCTTTAATTTTTTAATTTGTTAGTTTTATTTGAGGGGAGAGCCATTGGCAGGAGGAGGAGGAGGAGGAGGAGTTATACAGTCCTCATGGTGGATCACGTCTGTTAGGTTCTAAAGATTAGGAACTAATGTATTTAGAACTTCAATTTGTATGTTGGCAAACCATGATCAAAACAATGTTTAGTTGTGTGTTAGACTTGCTCAAAGTATGGGTCTTATTGTAAAGTTGGAATCGAGTTTTTATGCAGAAGTACTGTTCACTTTCTGTATGACTCGATCGATCGAAAATTAGACTCGATCGATCGAAAATTGTGCAGAACGTTTTTTCTGCAGAAAATTCCAACTCAGCCCAAGCCCGTTTTAATGTATAGGGTTTTATGTTTTGCCCTAAGTATAAAAGGGAAAACTCTAGCCACGTTTTTAGAGTTCTGTTTTGCTGTGTTTGTGAATCTCTCTGTGAGATCTAGAGGTGTTTACCTTCACATACACTTAGGGTTTACAAACTTGAGATTTATGTCAAGAGTTGTGTAGATCGTTACAGTTGCAGAATCAAGAGAACACAAAGATATACAAGCAGGTGCGCTTGTGGATTTGCTGAAGAATTCCGGAAAGAAGGAGTCCGTGGATCTCGGAGCTATCATGGGGTCATGGTAGTAAGTTTCCTACACTCGGGTAGCAATAAGATGTTAGTGGTCTAAGTCTATTGTGTAAACTTCGATTCTTTCATAGTGGATTCAGTTTACCTTGAGGATAGCTAGGTCAAATCCTCCCCAGGTTTTTATCGGTGTGGTTTCCTGGGTCATCAGATCTTTGTGTTGTTTATTTTTCGCTGCTTTGTTATTTTTGATTATTTGTGTTAACTTAGTTTTAATTAAATTACCTAAATTAATCACTTGGCTAATTCACTAGGTTAATCTGTTGGGTTTAAGGGGTCTAAACGAACTTACAAGTGGTATCAGAGCACAAGAGGAAATAGAGAATTAAGGGAACACAAACAAATCAACTCTATAGAAAATAGAGACAACTCCCCCTATAAACAACAAAGGTTAAAAAAAACTTTTCTCCCCCTATAAAAATAGGAAAAACAAAACAAGGTTGGGAAAAACAGTTTTGGGGAAAATTTAGGAGGTGGGGATAAATAAAAACACACAAACCAAAAAAAAATTAAGTTGAGGATACACATAAAGAAAAATATTCTCTCTTTCAATAAATGCAAAGTTGACACTATGTGACCCATAAACAGTTGCATGAGTAGAGAAAATATTTGCACATTGATTATCCATCACATCTCTTAAGAAAAATATTTTCTGTAGTTCACACATAAAAATAGCATATACTAGAAAAGTACAAAGGACTCAAAAATTAATCAATCAATTTTTAATTCAAGGTGAGTACCCAATTTAGCAAAGTGTATGCATGTTATGTGTGAAAACAATGAGAGATATGACTGCAAAACTGCAAGAGGGACACAGAAAAACAATGCAACTCATGTGAATCATAACCATAAATGATGCATAAAAAATTTTGATCAAAACTCTAAAAACTGAAAATTTTTCAGTTTCGATCGATCGAGCATCGATCGAATACCAATCGAGTCAGACAGAATCAAACCAAAAATTTTAATCGCAATTTCGATCGGTCGAGAGATAGATTCGATCGGTCGAAATTCTGGAAAACTCAAATTTTTGAAAAACAGAGCAATTTAATGCAGAAACTCCTCAAAGCATAGTATTTCATGAATGAAATGCATGAATATGAGACTAAAAGTTTTTCAAAAACACTTGAATTCAACGTAGATCTTCCAAAATTAAGATTTTCAATCAATTTGTCCTTAAAACTCAAATTTTGCATCAAAATCAAGGAACACATAATCTTGGATGGCCACAACAAGATCACACACAATATAATGTACCAAGTTTAGCAAAGAGTAACTTGTTTAGTGTGTGCAACTAGCAAAAGCTTGAGAAACATGTGAGGTGATATACACATAGAGATCAATCACAATTTCTACAAAATCCATCACATGAATTTGAAAGAGACTTTTACTTAAAGAGTTACATCCTATAACTCTCACATCTCCTAGAATAAAAGCTTGCAATCATGTAAGTTTCTTGATTTGCCTCAAAATTAATATTCAAATTAATTAATTAGAAACTTAATAATATAGCCGGGATAATGTACACACCATTTTTATGAATTGTGAGATTATTATAGCCCAATAATGTACACACCAATTTTAATAGAGGCTACACCTTATGTTCTTTTTGTGCATGTGCTACACTTTCTCGAGCACAAAATCTTACGATATGCACTAAGGTGTTCATGATTGGCTAATAAACAGTGGTGAGATGGTTATTTATGCCTTTCTCAATAAGTTCAAGTCCAACAATCAAAGACATAAGACTTCAAGATCAAGATCATGTGATCAATAAATATAGCATCTTCCCACACAACATGCACAACAAGACTTTAGCTAGTAAAGTGCAATAGAAATAAGTGCATCAAAGCTAAACAAGGTACATACTTATGACATGTAAATTTTGATTGACTAACCTTGTCTTCAAATTCAAGGAAAAATAGCAAAACACAATTTGCAAAAAAATTTTTTTTTTTATTAAACAAAAAAAATTCTAGAATGAAATGCATGAATGTAATGCAATGCAAATCCTAGAAACAAAGGTCACAAAAGATTAAGCAATGAAGCACAAGGACCATGAAGTCAAGAATGACTAGGGACAAAGAATCACACCAATGACTTGACGAAGAGTTTCAAACTTTCCTCTATCAAGCGGTTTGGTGAAAATATCAGCATTCTGACGTTCAGTTGGAATATATTCAAGAGCAACAATTTTCCTTTCAACAAGATCCCTAATGAAGTGATATCTAATCTCAATGTGTTTGGTCTTAGAGTGTTGAACAGGATTCTTAGATATATCTATGGCACTAGAGTTATCACAATAAACAACCATGGTGTCCTGAGATATACCATAATCACTCAAAAGTTTCTTCATCCATAGAAGCTGAGAACAACAACTCCCAGCAGCAATATATTCTGCCTTAGCAGTAGATAGAGAAACAGAATTTTGCTTCTTACTCATCCAAGCAACCAAATTAGAGAAACATAAATAAAAATTTCTTAATTTCACATGACACAAAATAAAGACATATATCATGAATAACATCATCAATATAAATCAATAAGCAGAGTAGTAGCATAGTGAAATAAGAAACATATACATACAAATGTATCTCAACAAAATAAATCTCCTAAACAAGAGCTAAAAATGAGAATACACAGTGAAGCATCTAGATACAATCTAATAACTCCCCAAAGAGTAATTGCACTTTCTAAGCTAATGAGTTAAAGTAGCTTATAGTATGCAAGACATCCCCTGGGTATTATTGCAGTTTTGAAGCTCACAGTCCGCTATTCCTGACTTTAGGAAGGAATAGAATAAGGACTGCCCTTAAAAAAAGGAGTTTGAGCTGGATCCTGAGGTGCGACGTAACTTTGAGCGTCGGGGTTGGTTACCTTTGCTCGAGTATGAGCATTCTCCTCCTCCTGCCACCTTGATTAGAGAGTTCTATTCGAACCTCTCTATTCATGTCTATGATAACGACACCTTGGTCAAGGTGTGGTTACGTGGTGTGGAGTATCGCATTACCCCTTCGATAGTGTCTGATGCTCTTGGGGTGCCCATTGTGGACCATCCCGTTTTTCCTTACGAGGAGTCTCCTCCCCTTGATGACGTCTTGTCCTACATCACTGGGTCTTCTATCCAGTGGGGTTCTGATCCTCGGATCACTTCTGCTGAGCTGTCTGAGCTGCACTATCTTTTCTTTAGGATAGCGTGTCATTCATTGTGGCCTATTTCGCATGTCCACACCATTCCTCTTGAGAGGTGTGTCTTTTTGTATGCCTTGGTCACTGATGCTCCTATCAGTTTTCCGCATCTGTTCCTTCGTTCTTTGAACGAGGTTCATCGGTCTAGTTCTACGGCTCATGCTTTGTTTTTTCCTGTTTTTATTCATCGGATTCTCCTTTTTCTTGGTTTTGGTGAGTATCCTGCTTCTGAGCCTGTACATGTTGTCGCTCCTATCGGTGCTACCTTTTTGAGGCAAAGGGCTGCTCAACGTCGAGTTAGCTCTAAGTGTTCTAGGGTAGAGCCTTCCGATGTCACTCCACCCCCTCCTTCTTCTACAGATACTCCTGTAGCTGGGACTTCTTCTGATCCTGCTGTTGCTGTTGCTGCTGATGCTCCTCCACCGTTTGATGAGGTTTCTGACCTTCGTCGGACTCTAGATACTGTCGTGACCGTGCAGGCGGCTCATGGTCAGCTTTTGGTGGACATCCTTGATGAGCTACGTGCGTTACGAGCGGATTTGGCGAGCTCTCGTCGATCTCCTCCTCCACCTTTAGATGATGAGTGAGTGCCCTTTGGCAATTCGTCACAAAAAGGGGGAGTACATAGTTCATTGTATCTGTTGGATTTTTTTGTGGAGATTTACATTTTAGGGGGAGTTTTTGTTTACTTGGTAGTGATACTGCGGAGCTTGTGGAGTTATTAGATTGTATCTAGATGCTTCACTGTGTATTCTCATTTTTAGCTCTTGTTTAGGAGATTTATTTTGTTGAGATACATTTGTATGTATATGTTTCTTATTTCACTATGCTACTACTCTGCTTATTGATTTATATTGATGATGTTATTCATGATATATGTCTTTATTTTGTGTCATGTGAAATTAAGAAATTTTTATTTATGTATTTCCTGTTTTTCTTCCACACATGCGTTTATGTGTTTGTTAAGTGTTACAGGAATATACAGGTTGCTTTCAGTCAAGCTGCTGTCTACTTTGCAACTATTAGATAGTAGTCTAGGTTGAATTGTTAAGTGGCTATTT
Organism: Lithocarpus polystachyus; assembly: GCA_033629205.1. Classification (NCBI taxonomy): domain Eukaryota; kingdom Viridiplantae; phylum Streptophyta; class Magnoliopsida; order Fagales; family Fagaceae; genus Lithocarpus; species Lithocarpus polystachyus. The sequence continues at coordinate 84,711,037 of CM066164.1, forward strand.
TTATTGTATTGGGCTATTTCAATTTGTAACTTTGAGCTTTTTATTAAGTCTGTGTTTTGTCACGAATTGCCAAAGGGGGAGTTTGTTAGGTTCTAAAGATTAGGAACTAATGTATTTAGAACTTCAATTTGTATGTTGGCAAACCATGATCAAAACAATGTTTAGTTGTGTGTTAGACTTGCTCAAAGTATGGGTCTTATTGTAAAGTTGGAATCGAGTTTTTATGCAGAAGTACTGTTCACTTTCTGTATGACTCGATCGATCGAAAATTAGACTCGATCGATCGAAAATCGTGCAGAACGTTTTTTCTGCAGAAAATTCCAACTCAGCCCAAGCCCGTTTTAATGTATAGGGTTTTATGTTTTGCCCTAAGTATAAAAGGGAAAACCCTAGCCACGTTTTTAGAGTTCTGTTTTGCTGTGTTTGTGAATCTCTCTGTGAGATCTAGAGGTGTTTACCTTCACATACACTTAGGGTTTACAAACTTGAGATTTATGTCAAGAGTTGTGTAGATCGTTACAGTTGCAGAATCAAGAGAACACAAAGATATACAAGCAGGTGCGCTTGTGGATTTGCTGAAGAATTCCAGAAAGAAGGAGTCCGTGGATCTCGGAGCTATCATGGGGTCATGGTAGTAAGTTTCCTACACTCGGGTAGCAATAAGATGTTAGTGGTCTAAGTCTATTGTGTAAACTTCGATTCTTTCATAGTGGATTCAGTTTACCTTGAGGATAGCTAGGTCAAATCCTCCCCAGGTTTTTACCGGTGTGGTTTCCAGGGTCATCAGATCTTTGTGTTGTTTATTTTCCGCTGCTTTGTTATTTTTGATTATTTGTGTTAACCTAGTTTTAATTAAATTATCTAAGTTAATCACTTGGCTAATTCACTAGGTTAATCTGTTGGGTTTAAGGGGTCTAAACGAACTTACAACGTCATTTGTTCACCATTCTAATAAAATGTTTTCACTTATTTAAATGTGCTGTGTCAATATTCAGTTTTTATTTAAAACTCCATAATTTTAAACAAGTGGAAGTCATTTACTGGAATGGTGGACCACGTTACTTGTCCACCATGAGTACCTTATAATTTCTGAGGAGGAAGATGATGATGATGATGAGATAGGAGGAATGGTTGGAAAGAGAGAGAGAGGGTGAGGTGGCGGCCTTTGATTGGATCTTCTTTTCAACTAACGTCCACTAAAAGTATCATTACCATTCAGTCATTATCTGAACCTTGACTTGTTGAATTTTTAGCCAACAGAATAATCCAGCCAGACAACCACCCAAAAAAAAAAAAAAAAAAAAAATTTGACTTGGTCGCCTAATGCCCAAGTAGAAAAAGGGCCCCAAATTTTAATTTAATTAAGCCCAAATATTAGCCAACAAGTAAAATTATATTTTTATCAAATGAAAAATAAGAAAAAAAAAGAGAGAAATACTACGTTCACAATATTTTTTATAACACTTTTACAACAAATTCTAAGTAACATATTGTTATAAGCTATTATTGATGCAAGGGCGGAGGTACATATAGTCTTGGGGGAGGGGGGGTGGAAACAAATTGGGCCCCTACAAATTATAATGATTGGCCCCTCCAAAAATTTTTACTGAACCTTCTTGTTGTCAATGGAAGAAAATTGGTCTAGCATAGTTGGATAAGTCACCTAATACATAAGTCTAGACTACTCTTAACTCAATTTAAATTATAATAAAAGAGAAAGTAACCAAGTGGCCCGCCTACTTGCAGAACATGCCAAGAACTTGGAGTTTTCAAACAATTGAATAGAATATAGTCTCTGGTTTTAGAGTTCCAATTAGCTATGAATATTCATCATCTTCACACTTCATGCTATTTTTTTTTACTGTTGTTTGGCTTAGTTTTCTCTTTACTCTAATTTTGGATAATGACTTTCCTTAAAAAAAAAAAAAAGTCATAGAGATCACTTCATTGTTAGTTTTTATGTTATTTCCCTTTAAAATATAAAAATGATTGCATTTAGCCATTTACAATTCCAATATTTAGTTAGTTTCTCAAGTGGACTCCACCCAAACAATACACACACTTTTACCAAAATCTTATAAATCCCTAATCTCCAGGTCTTTCTTTTTATTTTTTCTAAGAATAGAAAAAGGACGTTGTTCCTATTATTTTCAATTTTTAAATGCAATGCGCGTTGCTCGAATTTGTGTGTTTTTCTTTTCATTCTTAGCCTTCAAATTAATTTATTCAGGTCCCATCATCATCATTTTTTCACAAAATTTGATCATTTTCTCATTTTTCCAAATTTTTTTTCCTCATATGTTTTTCTCTCATTATCATCATCTCTTTTATTATTATTATTATTATTATTATTATTATTATTATTATTATTATTAGTTGATTTTTTTGTTTCCCTTTTGAATCCAGGTGCCTTATAAATTGTACCAACATTGATATGTTTCTACAAAATAATTTAGGTTGCGGTAAAGATAAGAAACATTCTTAAGTCTTAACCCCCGCCCAATTTGAAAAAGAGAAAAATTGTTTAGAATTTCACTATGAAAATGATAATGAATGAAATTTATTTTATGAATGGTCATCATCAAGCACAATTCTAATAGGAGATGCTAAGGCTTAAAAAAAAAAAATCTTTTATATGTTTATAGAAAATTGAACAATTTTTTAATCTTATTTGAGTTTTAAAATATTATAAAATGTTAAATTTGACTATTTTATATTAAATATAATTACTATAATAATTATGAGTTATGCCTAGCATATAAATATATAATTCGGCCCTCCCAAGTGAAAAATCCTGGCTACGCCCTTGTATTGATGGCAAAAAATAATTCGTAGTTTCAAATTATAACTAGTAACAATTTGACAATTAGGATTTGTTGTGAAAAATATTGTAAAAGTAGCACTTAAAAAAAAGTAATACACAAAAAAATTCACAACATTTTTTACAATAATTGAATTGACAAACTTACCATTATCAACCTACCGCATCAATATGTGTGAAAATTTTTGTCAATTTTTTTGTATCTATTAAAAAACATTCTATATAATTCATGTTAATTAGTAAAATAATTGCATTTAAAATAAAATAATAGAGTTTAAGTAATACTTAATTTTTTAAAAGTCATATTAATATATAAAATGTCACAATTTCAATCTTCGCCTTGGGCCCTAAATACGTTAAGCGGCCCTGCAATCATCATATGGGTCCGTTTGGATACAGCTTATTTTGCTGAAAACTAAAAATTGAAAACTAAAAACACTGTAGCAAAATAATTTTTAAATGTATAAATAGTGCAGTGGAATCCATTTTTAATAAAAGTTTTGATGAAAAAAAAAGTTTGTGGGTCCTATGAATAGTGTACGGGACCCACTGAAAAACAACTACAACCATAGAAATGCTTCTAAAAAAAAAAAAAAAAGTGAAACGCAGACAAAAAGGTTTAACACGTTGCTACTGTAGCATGGGTCCCACTGTTTGGAAACACCAAACACAAATGCTAGAAAATAATTTGTATCCAAACCCAGCCTAAATGTTTATACTTTGAAACCGTGTTAATCACTCTAAAAGTCTGTTTGAGATTCGCTTATTTTGCTAAAACTGAAAACTTTTTGTTGAAAGTACTATAGATAAAAGTAAAAGTTAGCTGAAATAGTATAATGAGACCCATGAATAGTATCAAAAAGTGTAATGGAGCCCATGAATAGTAGTAAAAATAAGCTGAATAGTAAAATAAGTTAGAAAAAATAATTTTTGCCAAACACACACTTAAGGGTCCGTTTAGATACAGCTGAAAACAATGTAGCAATTTTTTTTTTTTTAAAATATGTAAATAGTACCGTGGGACCTATTTTTAATATTTTTTGCTGAATAAAATGGTTGTGGGTCCTATGAACAGTGCGTAAACAGTACATAAATAGTACGTGAACAGTGCTAAACAGTGCGTGAACAGTGAATTTTGTCCCCTCTGAAATGCGTGCAGCACGAAAAAAAAAAGAAAAAGAAAAAGAAAAGAGAAAAATGCAAATCATCCGGATCCAAACACGTATTAGTCATGTTTATAAAGACAAGTCCATTTGGATATAGCTTATTTTGCTGAAAACTGAAAATATTATAGCAAAATAATTTTTAAATGTGTGAATAATGCCGTGAGACCCATGAATAGTGCATGAACGGTACGCTTTGTCTCCTACACAGTAAACCTATGTGCATGAACAGTGCGATTACTGTTCATACATTAGAAAAAAAAAAAAAACGCAAACATGTAGGAAAAACGTGAATCCAAACACTAGGGTCCATTTGAATACAGCTTATTTTGCTGAAAACTGAAAACACTGTAGCAAAATTATTTTTAAATGTGTAAATAGTGTAATGGGACCCATTTTTAATAAAAGTTTTGATGAAAAAAAAAGTTTGTGGGTCCTGTGAACAGTGTACAAGACCCACTAAAAAACAACTACACCCATAGAAATGCTTCTAAAAAAAAAAAAAGTGAAACGCAAACAAAAAGGTTTAACACGTTGCTACTGTAGCGTGGGTCCCACTGTTTGGAAACACCAAACACAAATGCTAGAAAAATAATTTGTATCCAAACCTAGCCAAACCGTGTTAACCACTCTAAGGGTCTGTTTAGGTTCACTTATTTTGCTAAAACTCAAAACTTTTACTGAAAGTACTGTAGATAAAAGTAAAAGTTAGCTGAAATAGTATAATGAGACCCATGAATAGTATCAAAAAGTGCAATGGAGCCAATGAATAATAGTAAAAATAAGCTGAATAGTAAATAAGTTGGCAAAAATAATTTTTGCCAAACACTAGTACGAGTAGGTCTATTTGGATACAGCTGAAAACTGAAAATACTCTAGCAATTTTTTTTTATAAATATGTGAATAGTACCGTAAGACTTATTTTTAATATTTTTGTCCGAATAAAGTGATTGTGAATCCTATAAACAGTAAATTTTGTCCCCTTAAAATGCGCGCAACCGGACAAAAAAGAAAAAGAAAAGAGAAAAAAGCAAATCATCCGGATACTAGTCGTGTTTATAATGACAGGTAAAGAAATATCCAAACCCCAATATCTTGCTGCCTATTAAGTTTGAGTTAGAGCAAAGTGCTTTCCCTTTGGAGAACTTCAGTGCTTATTCATGGCTATGAATGAAAACCATCTCAAACTTATGTTCTTGCTAATGTTATCATGCTTGTGGATTTCCTTTGCTGCCGCAAGAGACACCCTCGAATTAGGCGACACTCTTAATTCCTCAAGTTATCTAGTTTCTGCAAAAAGATCATTCACTTTGGGGTTCTTCCACTCTGGAAGTACCAGCAACATCTACTTGGGAATATGGTTCACCAATGACCCTAAAAAAATTGTTTGGGTTGGCAACAGAAACGCACCTGTTGTGAACACTGCTGCGGTTCTTACCTTAGAAACCAAAGGAAATTTCAAAATTTTGCCCCAAGGTGGAGATGCAATATCTCTGTATTCTCATCAAGCAACCAACTACACATACACTCTCTTTGCAACTCTATTGGATTCAGGGAATTTTGTCCTGCGAGAGTTGGATTCCAATGGAACTACGCAAAAGGTTTTGTGGCAAAGTTTTGATGAGCCTACAGACACACTTCTGCCGGGGATGAAGTTAGGTGTCAACCACAAGAATGGAAGACCTTGGTCACTTACCTCATGGTTGAACAAGGTTGTCCCAGTTCCAGGGCAGTTTTCTCTAGAGTGGGATCCCAAGGGTCGCCAATTGATCATTCGGCGACAAGGGGTGGAGTTTTGGACTAGTGGGGTCTTGAAAGATGACAAATTTGAGTTCATATCAGATGAATCCAAGCGCATGTATAATTTCACCATTGTTTCTAACGAGGATGAAGAACGCTTGGTTTATAATGATATAAACCAAGGTGGACAATCAGCGTGGTTTCTAAGTTTTGAGGGGAAACTTCTTAGTTTTGATGGATCCTATATTGCAGAAACTGTAAACTGTAATGGACTCAGTACTGATGGAGGCTGCAAGAGATGGCTACCATCGTGTCGAAGTCGTGATGACATGTTTGATAAAAGATCTGGTTACTACATACAAGGGCCTGAACCTAGCTTCTTTTATAATAACACTAAACTTACCATGAATGATTGCAGGGTTACATGCTGGAACCTCTGTGGCTGTGATGCCTATACTTTCCTATATGATAATCAGACTGGATGCAAATTTTGGGTGAAAAAGGGGGAATTCTTCCAAGACCTCTCTGGTATAATTCCAGCTCTTTATGTTCTAATACCAAAGTCTTCTCAAAATGGTACGTTTCTAAAGCTAATAAACCCATGAGAAATTTTCACTTTAATTCCATCTACTTATACTAGGAAAATGATTGTTTCCATTTTGATGCATACTATGGTTTACATTTTTTTTTTTTTTGAGAAACAAACACACATACAAGGGAAAGGGAAAGTGGTTCTAATACAAAGGCACACCACAACTCCACTCAAAAGCCATGATCATTAAAGTTGTTAAATTTAAAGGTTTATAAATTGTCACATTATTTAAAATTTTAAATGATGTTTTTTTAAGGGAATTTTTTTTAAATAACATGATTATATATATATATATTCACAAATCTAAAGAATAAAAGGTTATATATAAAATGATAAAATGAAGACAACATAAAATAAGTGAATCTCATTCCATTATACTCTATACAAAAATTAATAAGAACTCAGTAATAACGATATGAACATGGACGGAGTTGTTATTGGACATTGCCCCCCCTAATTTTTTTTTAATATTACTATATTAATAGGTACTAATTTTAGCAATTTTGTTCAATAAAATTACACTTTGCCCCCCTTAATAATGCTATCAATTCTTTTGAAAGTAATGTTATAGCTAAAAACGTTTTTATAACGTTTATACAAACTATTGAGGTAGCAAATTCTTATTGGTTTATACACTTGCATCACTTTTTACTTATCAATAACTACTCACCACATTAGCAATTTGTAAAAATTTTATAGTTTTAGCATTTTTCACCTTTTAAAGAAAATAAAAAATTAATAGATTAAATCTAAAACAAAATATACAAGCCCAAAAAAATTAACCCAGCAACAAAAATTACCAATAATAAAACTAAAAAAAATTAAGTCCAATCAATCTATTTTACCCCAAACAAATTACTTGGCCATTTAAAAAATTTTAAACAAAAATCTTTAGTAGTAAAGCAGTAGACTCAAAGGTCGGAGCTGCTGCGCACAACTAGCAGCAAAGTCGCCCCCCTAACTCTAAGTCTTGGCTTCGTCCCTAGATATGAGTACGTCAAAGTTAATTCATATCCCTCTTATTGTTTGATTGTTGATATACATATTTTGCAATTGTGATTCATCATAACAGTCAATAGCAAATGATTCATGAGTCATGAAAAATAGTGGTAGAACCAAATTTTTTGTTCTACATACAAACACATGTACTTAAAACTAGTGACGGAGCCAAGATTTGAGTTAAGGGGAGGCAAAATTTGTATATGATATATGCACATCATGTAAATATATAATATTGGAAACCAATTTCAAAACTATTCATTTGAATACGAAGTGATATTTTAATGTAATTATGTAAGCATCTTCAAAAAAAAAAAAAAAGCATATTCAATTTATCTAGTAAATTAATGTTATTTTTTTATTGCTTACACACAAATTTGTATAAAGTTGAGTAAATTATTGCAAAAAATTGAGATCATATTATCATTTTTAGACTGTCTTAATTCTTAAAGCAAAAAATAATGTTTTGTTTCCCTAATATGTTGTATAAATATTTAGTTTCTAAACCGCAATAGAAATGAACTATTTTTAAACTTTAATATATAATTAACTATATGAACAAGAAATTTTCAAAAAAGAAATTTTTTTTAAAAAGTTGAATATTATAATAGCTAAGTATAGAGGGGCTTTATTTAGGTTCATGATGGATTGTGGCTTTCCAAGCAGTGCACTTTGCTTTCCACATTAGTATGCAAGAGTGCATTTTTGAAGGGATTGATTAGGGCCTTTTGCAAAAGTACAGTAGGGACTCACTAAAACCTATGTGTAAGGCATGCTAGTGGAGGACTTGTAGTTGTTGATTGGTTCATTTAGAATGTAGAGTTTGTAAAGATTTGTCGCTGTGGAAGTTTTGTCAAAATAAATTTGACACTCAAAAGAGAATTATTTTGTCAAATACTTTATGATAAATCTCACCACACTTAAATAGAATACATAAAAAAATTATCAATAAATAGAAGCTTTTATTGATACTTAATACATTACACATAGTTTGCTACACACACTACACTATTTCTCTCTTGCTATTTCCCTTACATTTGTTGAACTATCACACAAGAACACTTCTTGCTAGATTGGATACAATGCTTCTATCATATATTGGATGTCTTGATACAACCGTAGCTAGCCTTATATAGAACTTACAAAAGAGACAACAAAATAAAGCATTAAATGCTTCCACCTAAAAGCTATTCTACAAAGTTGCAATTGTTGAAATAATGGAGAAGAAAAGTCAAAGAAAGAAGATATTTTATTTACTTCTTAGAACTTAGCCTCCCACGTTATTAATTAGCATTCTTCACAATTTCTCCATACCTTGGCTGTAGTCACACATGCAAACATTTCTCCGCCCTTGCTTAAAACATGTCTTTAATTAACACGGTGTATTATATTTGTATATATATATATATTGCTTCTTCATATATAAGAAAAATTCGTGAAGTCCATTTTATATAAACCAAGAAAAATATTTTCTTTTATTAGGTCATGTATAATTATTCTTTAAATTATATTAATCATAATTAATATTAATTTCTTAAACATTTTAAATCCATGCTTTCTGTTAAATAAACTAAAAATTACATATTAGAGTATAACAATAGCTTTAGATAAAATAAAATGGGTACAAATGAATTAATTTTAGATGGCTAAATTAATTAAATAATAAATGTACTTCGTATGCCTTAACATATATAGTATAATGTAATTGATCAAGAAACAACACATGTCATGTCATGTATAAGATAAATATATAATGGTGAATCTAAATGAAAAACTTTTCTTTTGTTTACGGAGGATAAAGTAGAGTATATCCCACGGTTTGAACCATAAAAATCATAGCTTCTTTTCTTTAAATGGAAAAAAATATCCGTATATTCATACACTTGCTAGCTCTCTAGACGCATAATGAAAAATAGTTTCTTTTGGGGAAAAAAGGAGTTTTATTACATGGATTTACTTATATATTGTTATGAACATATATATAAATGCTTCTGAAGTTAGAGTTATATATGACAAAAAATTAAAAATTAATGAAAATAAAAGAGACAATAATACTTTAAATGAGTGTTTGTACATTTCTTAATACGAAGGGGGTCCTTTAATAAAATTTATATATAATTTAAAAGTTTTATTAATAAAAAATAGGGGGAGGGTAAGAAATTGCCCCTGGCACGCCTCCTTTTACCCAGTGACAATCACTGAATGCAGGTACAAAGAAATGGATATGGGTTGCTATAGCCATAGGTGTCATTCCTCTAGTTGTAATTTTCTTCTGCATCTTGTGCCACCTATCAAGAAGAAGAAATTTAATTCTTCAAGGTAAATGCTTCACATAGTAACATTCAGAATTTCGAAAGTATTCAGAATTTCGAGATGATCTCTAAAGCTCTGTATTGATCTAAATAGTGGAGAAGGATGCAAAGAGTGACGATGGAATGCTTGAGTTAATGAACTCCGATACGTTTACCACTGTCAATGAGCTTCAAAATGATAGAAAGCAGGGGAATGATTTGAGAATATTCAGTTATAAATGCATCATGTCTGCGACAAATAACTTCTCATTGGAAAACAGGCTTGGAGAGGGAGGCTTTGGACTTGTTTATAAGGTTAGGTCTACAAACTTCTTTGATGAAAGATGTTTTGATTGAATTGTTCAACATTGTATGATGACTTATTGATTCTTTCATCAGGGAATATTTTCACAAGGGCGAGAAATAGCTATAAAGAGACTTTCAAGAAATTCAGGACAAGGAATGTTAGAGTTCAAGAATGAGTTGATACTTATATCTGAACTCCAACATATGAATCTTGTTCAACTTCTAGGTTTCTGCATTCATGGAGAAGAGAGAATGTTAATCTATGAATACATGCCAAACAAAAGCTTGGACTACTTTCTCTTTGGTTAGGAAGACGTTCACTTTTATATAACACTTGATTTTCTTTTTTTCTTTTTTCCTTCAAGTAATTTGTTGATGTCTATGATTTTGCTCAAAGTAAATTGCTAGTCTTATTCTATAATTTATATCTTATAGATTCAACCAAAAGCAAAATGTTAGATTGGCCTACACGTTTTAGCATAATTGAAGGAATTGCTCAAGGATTGCTTTACCTCCACAAGTACTCAAGATTGAGAGTAATCCATAGAGATTTGAAAGCTAGTAATATTCTCCTAGATGAAAATATGAACCCCAAAATATCTGATTTTGGTATGGCAAGAATTTTCCAACAAAATGAATTGGAAGCAAATACTAGGAGGATTGTGGGGACATAGTAAGTAAACTAATTCATACCTTCTTATACTTGTTTCACTTTCTATGCTAAATATTATTGTTTCCATATAATGATATTAGACTTAAAACTTGTTTTATGATTTGATGTTAGCGGATACATGTCTCCTGAGTATGCCATGGAGGGAGTTTTCTCTATAAAATCTGATGTCTACAGTTTTGGAGTTCTGTTGCTAGAAATCGTGAGTGGTAGGAAAAGCAACAATTTTTACCACACCAAGCACTTGGTCAATCTTGCTGGATATGTACGTGAAAAATGAATCAGCTTGGATGATTTTGTGATATTTATTGTAAGTATCTCTGACACTCTGTTATCTTGTTTCAGGCATGGGAATTATGGAAAGAAGATGCCATGTTAGACTTAATGGATCCAACACTTAGTGATTCATTCGTGAAGGATCAGATGTTTCGATGCATTCATGTTGGTCTCCTATGCGTAGGAGATAGTGCAATTGATCGACCAACAATGTCAGATGTTATAGCTATGTTGGCAAATGATAGTTTGACACTACCTTCTCCTGAAAAACCCATATTTTCTATTGCTAGAAAAGCAATTGAAGCACATGTACGTGAGAAAGAATCAGAAAATTATTCAATATATGGGTTATCCATTTCCAATATGGTTGCACGATAAAGGCATTATTGTATAAAAACTGTATACTTATGAGTATGTTAATGCTGGTTTTTTGATAATTATCCATTAAATAGTTCCAATGAACTAATTTCTATTTATTAAATATTTATTACAATACATACTCAAATCCAAATAAATAATTACTGAAATTTCTGTTTTATCACATAGATTCCCTTAATACAGACATAAAGGAATTTTATTAAATTTGATTGTGAAAGTTGACATTAAACTTTGTATGGATTTTCCATTTTCACATTTCCCAATTCCATACCAAAAAATAAAATAAAATCCCTTTAATTATGCAACTTTTGTGAGGGTTGCACAAAGCTGTCACCAAAATATCTTTTTGAGAATAAAAGATTGCCATCAAATGTGGATCTAAAAAAATTATAACTAGACGACTAGACCCATTAACTCACCCGAACAAAAAAAAAGCGTATGGGTTTTTTTTTTTTTTTTTTTTTTTTGGATTATAAAAAGCGGGTTGACCTGAACTCAAGTAAGTTGGGTCGGGTCAAGACCTATGTGTTGACCAAATTTTCAGTATACTTTTCATTTTGAGTTATTATTATTATCAACTAAGCAAATGAGTTGTTCATCTTTCTACTTTCTAATCCTCTCAACCAATTAGATCTCTTTTATTATTCCACTTTTCTATTCCTTCCCCATTTTTTAAATGTTAGAGTCAAATAGAGAAGACAGAAAGAAAGACAATACAAGATAGAGAATAAAAAAGAAAAAAAAAATATATATGCATGTTGCTAGCAAATATACATAAGCACTCAAGTGACATGATTTTTTTTTTTTTTTTTTTTGGTTGTAGTTTTGTTCACAGGATGTTGGTGTTTTTTGTGCATTTTTGGCAAGTAGTGATACATATTTTGCATTTTGAGCCCTTCAAGATGGCCCTTTAATGTGACGGAATGAACCCGGAATGAAGCTAGGACTTGGGTTGTGGGGTTTTTTAGCAGAGCTTTAGGCCCCTTGAGATGGCCTTTTAATTGTAATTTTGCTATTGTTGAAGTAAACATAGATGCTAAAGTTATTGTTGATGTCTTAGCTAACCCATGCTGATTAGGTGAAGAAGAAGCACAGCTACAAGTCATTTCTCTTTTGTATATATACAAAATACAAGTCGTTTATACTGTATATTTTCTGTTACTTATACTGATTTGGTGCCAGATGTATGTAGATTATTGGATGATTCTTTTCAGTATGTTTCTAATTAGTTATCGCTCCTCCGCTAAATAAGAACAGTGCCTCTGTATATTAATGCATATGTGAAAGTGAAATCATTTTCTCTCTTTTCTCGATTCACCATATATTGTTGAACTCCAAGCATTCCACAATAGCTCAAAACAAACTTCAAGGTTTTCTAACATAGATTTTTTTAAGGGGTAATTACACATTACCCACTTGTGGTTTGGGCGAAAATCACTTTGCCTACCTGTGGTTTAAAAAGTGTCACTTTGCCCACCTGAGGTATGTTTCCGTTAATCTCCGTAACCCACCTTAGTCCCAGTCGTTACAAAAACACCCCTTAACCCCAAAACACAACATAACGTGAATCAAAACACCCAAAACTCAGAAACCGTTCGAGAGAGAGACCTGTGGTGAGAACAGCGTGTTCTTCGTGGTTTGAAGTGTCTGGAGGGGGAGAAAGCACAACTTTCGTAGCATCGAAGCTAGGGGAGGTAGTTTCGGAGGTAGTTTCGGTAAAGAAAATCAAGGTATTTGTGTCTGTTCTTGATTTAGGGTTTCAGATTTTGTTTAAGTGCGAAATTACTGTGTGAAACTCTAAATTTGGGCTTCCCAAGAATCTTGTTTTGTTGATATGTCTTCATCAAGTGGTTATTTCTGGGGTTCATGTAGGCATATGTGCAATGAGTAGACTTGTGTTTTGAGAACAAGTTTGAGTTTGTACAATTTTGGGAGGAGGTTCTTGGGTTGTAGTCATTATAAGGTTGGTCCTAAGTGTCCTTTCTTTGTTTGGCTTGATAACCCAACCTGTCCTTGTGGGAATGAAACTACACCTTTGGCTCTGGAGAGGATGTCTAGGCTTCAGAGTGCTCTCCAACTTGCTAATGAGAGGGAAAGGACAGCGCTGGAAATGGCAGAAGAAGCTAGGCAAATGGCAGAAAAGGCTCTTGAAGAGGAAGCCAAAGCCAAGGAGAGGGAGAGAAAGGCTCGAGCTGCCTGTGCAAAAGCTAAGGAAAAGGCCATGTTTGCTGAAGAGAAGCAGAGAATGTGGAAGTTTGCATGCATTTTGTCATGGATCTTTTTTGTTATTGTTATATTGTTGTTGTGTATTGGCTCAATTGAGTTCTCTGGAGTGAAGAGACATAGGTTGTTGCCCTGAAGTAGTTAATTGGTTAGTAGAGATAGTTATGGCAATGGTGTTAATGAATTTTCATTGTAATAGCACTAGCCTACTGATGTAATGTTTTGATGTGTCAATGAACAAAGAATTGGTCAATTATTGAGTATTGTTTTGAGCATACCATAACAACCATTCAATGAAAGATGTATTGGTCATGCCATTAGTCTCTGGGCATATAATGAAAGAAGAATTGGTAAATTATCAATGAACTGTGCATACCATAACAACCATTTCAAAATAACAACATCCATACACTCTGTATTGAAAAAATCTACTTGGACACAATCTGTACTAGCAATAAATAAACTTCCATATAATCCGATTTGGACAAATAATGTTCCATATAGTTACCTACACATACCATAACAACCATTTCACAATAACCACTTTCATACACTGTATTGGAAATATCTACTTGGACACAATCTGTAGCAGCAATAATAAAACTTTCATATAATCTGGTTTAGACAAATTATGTTCCATACATTGTATTGGAAATATCTACTTGAACACAACCTGAGGTAGCAATAATAAAACTTCTATACAAACTGTTTTGGACAAAGAATGTTCCATACAAACTGAGGTTGAATAAAAACAAAATGGAGTATATAATAACAACCTGGAGTGTATTGTACCTTAACTTCTAGTAAATTACAAAAAAGCACATTCTAAGGTCAGCTACATATACATATAAAAACCCAGTCTTCACAAAAAGCCAGTCTTCACATTCCAAGGCCAGTAAATACAAACTAAATACAAAAAGCCAGTCTTCACAAAAAACACTAGCTGTAGGCCCACATGTTCCCACTAGCTTTACTCCCAATAATGGCATGCGTACCCACTAGTTTCATTTCTTGCCTTTACTCTTTCCACCCATTAAAGTCAGTTTTGGTGGCCTTTGTGCAGCAAGCTGTCCTCTACTCCTCACACCACCAGTGCTCCTATATGCAGGTGAAGGCTACAAAATAAAGAATAGATCCACTTTATTAAAAAATATCCCAGTCTACACAACCATCTAGGAAAGAGGTAACTCAACTAAGTTACCTGTGACGAACTTGGTAGGGTATCCCAGGTCTCTATAGTTGTGTGAAACTCTAGCTATGAGGAGAAGAACCATCCTGCTCTCATGTGAGATGGCCTGGCTTGATTTCCTTGCTGTGAAGCTTGATTTCCTTGCTGTGAGGATGAAGGCTGAGTGGCAGACCTCATGTTGTAAGGCTGGGTAGGCTGCTGGGATGGTGGCTAGGGTGCATCCTAAGGTGCAGATCCAGATCTGGTACTGGGTGCAGGCACCCCTCCCTTTGCCTATAACAAAATCCAATTTCAGTACAGTATAGTAATACCTTTGTAAGTTTAAAAACAAGTTTTTTTTTTTTGTTTGCCATTTAAATCAAAATTACTTATAGCTTTTTCTCTTTGAAACCTCTGTCTTCTCTGCCATGGTGTTTCCCCAATGATGCCAGCCTTGCACCCTCTTGAGTTATGCCCTTCCTTTTTGCATTTCCCACACCTTACAGGTTTGTTCATCCTACTGCTTTGTAAGGGTTCCTAGGCTCATCAGCAGCCTTCTTTCTTTGCTTGGGTGGCCTGCCTGGTGGTTTGTATATGTGAGGTGCTACGGCAGCAAGCTGTCCAGTCTCAGCCCATTTTAACTAGCCAGACATGGGAGGAAGTACCTCCTTGTATATCTCCATGTAAGTTTCTTTGTGGTAGTATGGGTGGGTGTAGGTTTCTGGTGTCTTAATGTTTGTATAAATGGCTGTTATGGCATGTTTGCATGGAATGCCATTTAAGTCCCAATACCTACAGCTGTATGTCTTCTTCACAAGATCAACTACATGCCTCTCATATTGACTAGCTATCTCATAAAGGAAACTGCCAGCTGGGGTAGCACTAAATGGCTTGCTTTCCTCCTTCAATTTCTCCAACTTATCTTGTATGCTTGGACACAACTTTCCAGCATACTTTTGTATCCCTTCCCTCTTTATGTAAAGCCTAGTCATAAGTCTAACCCTAGTCCACTCCAACATTGCCAAGATAGGCTTGTCCCTAGACTTCAATATCATTGAGTTAAAAGACTCACTCAAGTTATTTACCAAACAATTTGTTAAGGCCCTAGGAGTGAAGTGTGACCTTGACCACTGTTCAGGTGCAATGTTTGCAAGATACTCATATGCCTTTTCATCCAAATCCTTTATGTACTGCATGCACCTCTCAAACTCCCTCACTGTTGTGGCAGCAACACACCTCCACAGTGCATCCTTCAACTCCAATCCCTTGTGATTTACTTTGAAATTGTTGTAGATGTGTTTTACATAGTACCTATGCTCTACAGTAGGGAATAGTGTCTCTATTGCAAGTATAAGCCCCTGCAAATAACCAAACAAACAAACAAAACATGTTAGTTCAGCAAACAAACAAAACATGTTAGTTCAAGTGTAACTGAAAAAAATTGCATACCTTTTGCCTATCAGAAATGAAGACCAATTGAAGCTCCTCTGGCCTCCCTATATCATCAGCAAAAATTTCCAAAAACTATGTCCAAGACTCCTTGTTTTCTTGTTCCACAACAGCCATGGCTACTGGAAAAATGTTGTCATTAGCATCCTTGGCAGTCGTATATAAGATTTGCCCTCCATACCTGTGCTTTATGTAACAACCATCTAAACCTATGAATGGCCTGCATCCACCTAAAAATCCTACCTTCTGAGCATTGAACCTAACATACATCCTCTTAAATTTTGGCTGGGAAGTCTCATCAGCCATTTCTGTCTGCAGTATAACCCTACTTCCCTTGTCTACAGTGTTTATCATTTGTGCATAGTCCCTAAGGAAACCATACTGCAGTTGCTCATCTTCATTGATCAAATCCTTTGCCTTCCTCTTTGACCTATACACTTGGTTTACACTTAGGTCAACAGATAAATTTTGCATGACATGGTTGTGTACACCAGTCACCTCCCAATTTGGATTTTGCTAAAATCCTCAATGAACCTCTTAGCAACATAAGCTGATGTTGCTTGGCTATTTTTGAAAGGCTTGGGGCAAGTACAGTCAGCAGTCAAGGTCTTAATCTGAAATGTTAGCTCTCCACTTATTTGAGGTGCATAACATCTCTACCCACACTCATTCTTACAGTGAACTGATATCTTGGTCCTCTCATTAAGCTTGAATTTTATGTCAATCGGTTTTTTAATTGCATACTCCCTCAAAGCAGCTCTAAACACCTTTGCATTAGGAAACTTCATCTCCTTCTTCAGTACAACATTTCTCATGTCACTCTTAGCATTAAACTCTGGCTGCTCAGGTACCTGCTCATCATCGGACCCATCCATGCTTAATAGGTCATCCTCAAGAGCTGGCTTAGCCCACTCAGGGTCTGCACGTGGTGCATTGCTTGATTCTGGGGCTGTATTGGGAGCATCACTTGATTTTGGGGCTGTATTGGGTGCATCACTTGATTTTGGAGCAGAACCTTGTGGAGCTGAGTTTGGAGCAGCAAATATGTCATCACTAAAGTCATCCCCCTCTAGGCCTTCATATAGCCAATCATCATCATCATCATCATCATCATCATCATCATCATCAACATTTTGTTCTTCAACCCTTGCACTGACCTCAGCATCCTCATCATCTTTTTCTTCTTCTTCATCATAATCACTCTCCATATCTATTTCATCCCTCCCTCCATCACCACCTATACCACCTACATCATCACCTACACCACCACCTACACCATCATCTGCCACTCTCCCTCCATCAGGATGCTCAACTGCTAGTGGCTCCACATCTATGTCAATATAGATTATGATTTTGTTAGCTGGCCATGCCCTATGAAGGGTAGTCATGTTCACCACATCTGCATCTGTTTCTATGTCCCTTATATCATCCTTTACATTACCTTCAGGAAGTAAATACATATATCTACTGTGTTCTTTAGGAGCACCAACTAGATGACATAAATCTCGAATTTCAAAGAAACTCAACTTATCAGGGTCAATCTCTGTCAATGTATGTACAGACCCACCCACATATTTAAGGGTTGGGTCCTCCACAAAACATCCTCCAACATGAATTTCAATGTCAAATGTGAAGTCAACTATCTGCAATTAAAATAAGTAGTTTGTTTAAATTTAGTGGTTTGTCAAAATAAGTAGTTTGTTTAAATTTACTAGTTTGTTAAAATATGTAGTTTGTTTCCATACTGACATGCTGAAAACGACAACAAGCCAAAATAGACAACACACAGCCAAAGAACCACATATAGCACATGCAAAACCAGATTCCCAACAAATTGATAAGGACCACACTACCCACAGTTCACAAACAAGTGTAATCACTGACAAATAACCATTATATAAATAACCATAGCAGTATATTAGCTACATCCTAAGCGATTCAACATATAAATAGCAAAATACACATTTAACATACACCAATTTTGGGAAAAATTTACAAACCCTAACTACGTGGGTGGGTCGCGGTAAAAAATGTCATGAAGAACCCAATTGCAGATCAACAGCAGTCACACATACTTTCCCCTAGCTTCGATGCTGCGAAAGTTGTGCTTTCTCCTCCTCCAGACACTCCAAACCACGAAGAACACGCTGTTCTCACCACAGGTCTCTCTCTCGAACGGTTTCTGAGTTTTGGGTGTTTTGATTCGCATTATGTTGTGTTTTGGGGTTAAGGGGTGTTTTTGTAATGGCTGGGACTAAGGTGGGTTACGGAGATTGACGGACACATACCTCAGGTGGGCAAAGTGACACTTTTTAAACTACGGGTAGGCAAAGTGATTTTCGCCCAAATAACAGGTGAGTAATGTGTAATTACTCATTTTTTTAAATATTGATTTCTTCATATTTTTTGGAATTTCTAAAACGACATCTAAAATTCAAATTTTCCGTCCCCAACCATCTGAGAGGCATAAAAATATTTAAATTCAGAGTAGAGACTTCTCCTCATTCACAATTTACTTATAAACAAGAAAAAAAAATTCGTGTAGATAATTTTCGTCAAAGTCTACACGCACTCTATGACAAGAGCATGTAAATTTTTATTAGATACCTCCTCCTTTCATTGACAGCTTTCAAACATTTTTTCAAACAAAGTTTTATGTGTCTTTTTACCATTCCAACTTTGCCAAATCTTCTTTGAACTTTCGGCCTTCTTTCCGCTCTTTTTCTACATTTCTTCTAGCAAATAAGGAATCAACAAAGCACGTTAAAACACACTCATTCTCTTCTCATTCAAATGCCACTTTATCCTGTGTTAGATTTAACTTGAAAAGTAAATGATTTGAATATTTGTGCATTTCCCAAAAATAGAGAGAGGGAAATTGATTGGTTTTTAAGATAGATGTAGAATTATGAACTATTTCAAATATAGAGGGGGAAAATCTTTCTCCCTTTTTAATTAATTTAATCTTTCCTTCAGTTCTTCTCACTTTTGAGAGTAGCTCAATTCTTTACACTTCTCTAATTTCCTTTAAAAAATAGCCATAGTTATGAATTTTCAGGTCTTTATCATTATTGTCAATTCTTTGCAATAAATTTTTTTATTTATTTTAAGAATATTATTAGCACCGCCTATTAACAAGAACATTTTTGCATTTTTGCCAAGAAAAAAGAAAAAAGAAAAAAGAAAAAAAAAAAAACTTAGTGCCAACTTTTAACATGTCAAATCTAGGTCGTCCGCTTAGCAGTTAGATTGAGCAAACACTGAAATATATTCATAGCTCAGGGACTAGAAACCTATAACAGCTAAAATCGTCCCCCAATGCTGAGGCAGACGAAGATTCAACTACTCGGCCCATGCGCCCATGTTATGTATGCAAGCACCAGAGCTCACGTACGGGCCCATACGCATCATCACACGTTAACAAGTGCCCACATATATGCATGTGCCAACCATCAGCACCACACATTTGATGCCATGTGTCACTACTCAAATCTACATGATCTTTGTTCAAGAACATGATTAAAAACTATTAAGCTAAACCTAATTATAAATAATAATAAAAATTAAGATAAGAATACCTCCCTAATCAAACATATCTTACCACCGTGCATTCTTAGTGCGGTGGTTACTCCACAAGGATAAATGCTTGTGGAGTGTGAGGGGATGGGACAAGGTTCAAGTTTTCAGGAGGGAGCTTCATATACATGTACACTTAAATTATGTTAGAGTAGAAATTTTATCTTGTAAAAAAAAAAAAAAAACATCTCAAATATGCGAGCTCCACTCTCAATAACTTCAACTAGTAAATAATATTACAAAGAAAAAAACAAACCTCTAGCGAAAACAACTCCGAAGTACAAACAAACTTCCAAGCATTACTTAATAGCTAGTGAACAAGTCTTTTCGAATATACAAATTTCTGGTTACGTCAAATCTTCTTTCAGAGCTTCAACGCTCAATCTGAACAATATTAGAATGAGGTGAGCTCAATAAGTATATCTATCTATAATATACACTGGAATAGGATCAAGTTAACTATTGGAAGTCTTTTTATAAAGGAGATTATATATAAAGGGGATCATAATAGAGCTTACAACATATCAAACTATAAATTTATCAATGGAATAGTTACATGCTTAATAAATGATAGATATTTACCGAGAAAATTGATTTAGAATACATATTTTTTGAATGATAGAATAAACTTTTGTTGGCAGAAACTATCATAATGGATAGAGACACAATAGACTCCCCCATTGGTTGGGGCACTAGAGTCACTAGACTCTTTAAGGGCATAAATATATCATAAACAGACTCCCTATATACGGGTATACATACTTCAGCAAAAACAAATATACGGGTATACATACTCCCCTGATAGCGGCATATAGAGCATTGGTTTCAAAGGCCAATAAGTTGAACCCTGTTGGCTATGATAAAATCAGAAAACTTCTATCCAACATATTCAAAAGGCATGTCCAAAATTCTCAAATCATCAAATCAAGTGAAAATTCACAATTTCAATTAATGTTACATCATTTACATGTCCTTACAATTAGACTTTGGATACTTGGTTCACAAAGTGCTTGATCCCAAGATATATAAAGGAAGTTTTTAAATAAGATTATCTCAAAATAATATTATGAAATTTTCAAACAACTTAATATAAGTTCATTGCCTTCACAATAAATTTGATGTTGAAAACCTTGTAGACAGTTGAAAACTGATAAGCATATTATAAAGAACAAAACTTAGATATAGTACCTTATGTGTTGTATTTTAGATTTCCTTTCTAAAATTAAGCTATGTGGCTATTTTGAAAGAGACAGTTAATGAAATTAAAACCACATTCTCTATTTTCCATGGTGTGAGAAAACCCAGTCTCTTCTCTTGCTCTTTTGTTGAACTCAAGGAGCAACTCTCACAAAATCTATGGTTTCCAATATCCTGGGTTTCTATCAATACAGGTAAAATTTTGTTCTTTTCATTTTGTTATCGGTTTTCGTTTCTTAGTTTAGATTAGAGTGATCGAAATGATAGTGACACAATAAGTTGACCAAAGACTAACTAAGACAATGAATGTGATGTCACATCAACAACATACTAAATTATTAATAGGTGCTTGATTGCACTCGATAAAAAAGAATTGAGTGAGTCCTGTTAACAAATGCCCTTAAGGCATTTGTTAATGAACCATATCAAAAAAGTTTTAATATCACTTTATGAGAAATTTAGAAAGTAGTAAAAAAGTTTAATTGTTTTTTTTTTCTTTTCCCATAAAAGTTTCTAAAACTAGTTCATTAACAAATGCCCTTGAGGTATCTATTAACATGTTTCATAAATAAATAAATAAATAAATAAATATATATATATATATATATATATTTATATACTCCCTTAACTTGAATGTTGTGCAACTACCAAAAAAAAGCTTATCGATTTCAATAAAAAAACTCAAACTTAACCAATACACTTTGGCACTCGTTAACTAGATGCTAAAGAAATTTATGAAATGTAAAATTTAGTTACAATTCATTAATTGTTATACCTTAGATTCTCAAATTAAATTTAATATTGTGGTTTCATTGACAAATGAACTATATGATTGAATTTAATTGTCTTTTGAGAAGATAACACTACTTTTGTAATAGTAGT
This sequence comes from Lithocarpus polystachyus, assembly GCA_033629205.1. Taxonomy (NCBI): domain Eukaryota; kingdom Viridiplantae; phylum Streptophyta; class Magnoliopsida; order Fagales; family Fagaceae; genus Lithocarpus; species Lithocarpus polystachyus. The sequence continues at coordinate 84,732,768 of CM066164.1, forward strand.
TAATCTAGCTACATGGTTGAATTTGGTTAAAGAACTTAGTTTGCACCAAAGTTTTGCCCATTTATGAATTACTTTTTTGTTTCATGTCTAAAAAAGAATAATAGTTTCTAAGATTATGCAGTAAATTTTGTAGTAGGTGTAGAATCACTCTTTTGTTTTGTGTTAAAAATTTGGTCACATTAATTTGTAAAGCTTGTATGGTAAATATTTTTGTAGTTGTACTATCGCTCAATTCATATTTCATAATAGTTTGGATTTTATTTTAGCATTTTCTTCATTGTGACCTTGTAATCATAGAATCTCATTTGCATGATTGTGTCTAAGAAAGAATTTTATGAATGTTCTAGTTTGAGTGCCTATAGATTTCATGGTGATCCATAGGGACAAAATTGGCCAACGTCCTTTTTAAAAAAAAATCCAGTATTTTGCCCCATTTTCCAAACTAATTAGGAAAATACCCCTCTTTTGAAATTCGATTTTCTCAATATCGAGTTAAGCCCTATAGTGGCGTTTTTAAGGAGCTTATAGTGATGTTTTCAGGACCTTAGTGGCGTTTTGAAACTCGAGCTCCATGAACTCAAGTTATAGGTAAAAAAAAAAAAAAAAAAAATCGTCTATAACTCGAGTTCATGGAGCTTGAGTTCTTAAACGCTACTATAGGTCCTTAAAACGTCACTATAGGCTCCTTAAAAAGCCACTATAGGGCTCCAGAAATTTTTTTTTTTAACTCGATTTTTAGAAAATCGAGTTACAAAAGAAAGACATTTCCCTAATTAGTTTGGGAAAGGGGGCAAAATGCTACTTTTTTTTGCACAAAAAGGGCATTTGCCCATTTTGTCCTGATCCATAGTTACAAAAAGTGCTTTTATATACCATTGGCTCGATTGTTTGTTCATACGTATATTATATCTAATTAGATGTATGATTAAACTCGGTAAAGTGAACTCATTTAACTCTGGCTATGTTTATGCTTATTCCCATATATTTTGTTCATAATTGGCCCTAACACCCCCCCCCCCCAAAAAAAGACATCTCTAGTAAGTTTAAAAATATTTAAATTTGAGTCAATTTTATATAATGTCTAAAAATTGAAACATAATATTTGTTATTGCTACACTTTTATTACACCATATTAGCATAGCATTTCGGTCTATTTAGCCCACTTTAATCTAGTTCGATCCATTTCGGTCTCCTTTGGTCCATTTGGTTTGATCCACTTCAGCCCATTGGAGATGCTTTGGGAGGAAAGACTTGGGTAGAAAAATGAGCTATTTCTATTGTATTAAAAACCGGACCAGACCATTCAGTTCAACCGAGAATCGGGCACTAGTCTGGTATGGTAAAATTCCTTAAAACCATCAAAAATCAGTCATAAAACTGAGTTGAACTGGGAATCAGGCACAAATTGATTCTTTGACCATACCAATTTTTAAAACCATGGTTATTTCAATGATAATTATGTCACATTCTTAACATAATATTGATAGGTTTTTGATAAAATTTAATGTTTCTTATGTTATTAAAGTTTTTTTTTAATATAAGATATGTGTTTCATATTTATACGTATTTCAAAACATAATGTCTGAAGTATTAATAATTCTTTTAAGGGTGTTGTGTCAATAGCTAACTTTTGATGTTTTCTTGTCACTTTAGTAATATTTTCAGTCCTCTTATCAATTTATACTAATTTTTATTAAGTGAACCTTATAATAAATCATCCTTAACAAACACTTTACGATGTTTGTTATTATTTTCCTTCTTTCAAAGAGGAAAAGGGATTAATGATTCTGTGAGAGGAACGAATCTTTCCCTAATCAGGTATTGTCCGCTTTGGGAATAGGCCGAGGAGTTGATGCGACCTTCATAGATTTGTTCAATCCCACATCAGGGGAGAGACGCCTCCCACCCTTCCCTTATAAGCATTAAACCACAAAAAACTTAATTTTTGAATCATTTTATATTTATGAGCCCTTTTTTTTTTTAGAATTAAAAACAATTTAAGTTTATAAGTCATCTATATTTTATATATATATATATATATATACACATATATAAGTAAAGTTGAGAGAAAATCCAATTAGCTTTTAAATTGGAATTCAATTAGAAGTCTAATTTTACACCACGTGTCCCATCTAATCAAAATTTTTAAAATTTTGAACAAAGTTAGTTATTTTAGTGCAAAAATTGGATTTCAATTAAAGTTTAATTTTACGGCACGTGTTTCATCTAATTAAAATTTTTTAATCTTTGTGCCAAATAAGTTAATTTAGAGTAGAAAACGAGGAGTCTAATATAAATAAATCATAAAAATACATAATTATATATCTAACACTATATATAAAACTAGAGGAAGAAAGATTTTGGATAATTTTATGTTTATGAGCCTTTTTTTATAACTAAAAACAATTCATTTGGCACAAATAATTATATATATATATATATATTAATAGGTAAAGCTTAGAGTAAATCCAATTAAATTTTACAATTAAAGTCTACTTTTGCGCCATGTGTCCTAAATTATTTATTTTTAGAGAGAGTTTTATTTCTCAATTTTGGAATCAAATATAGGACCATATTATAAATATCCATTCAAATGAGTTATTGTGTACAAAAACCAAAGAATCTAGAATAAATAAATCGTAAAAGAAAAAAATCTTTTAAAAAATTGATAATTTACATTTTATACCTAATAATATTCTTAAAAATTTTGTTTAAAGAGTTAACAAAATATAAAAATGATTATCAATAGTATTTAAATTTTATATATAGGAATTATATTATGCATCTTATTATATATTTTTAAGTGTATACATGCATGAAGTTAATTACAAGCCAGTAATATGTAATGAAAGAGGCATAAACTTAAATACAAGAACGACCAAAAGAGATCATACAGCTAACTTACAAAACATACAACATGATCAATATATGTAAAAGGTCATAGATGGGTAATGCTAGATTCCTCTGGCAATTATGCATCACTAACCAGTAATCAGAGGCACCTTTTCATACCCTTCCAGCTCTCTAAACCTCCGAGGAAAGATGAACCGACCACCAAACTTCTGCTGCAAGTAAATGATCAATGCAAAAACCAAACCACCAAGAGGGATAGCGACATCCCAAGCAGTGGAATAAAAATCTGCACCAAGATTTGCATATATGTATGACCCATCATACTGCCGACAATAATTGTGAGCCCTGTAAAGATCATATGCATGAGGTAGCAATCTGACTAAAGTGTTTCCCATGTAGAATCCACAAGAGAGAGCTCTCTCTCTGGAGTTCCAAAACAGGTTCAGCAGTATTTGAGGCAAAAGAAAACCATCCAAGACCAATCCAGCATAAGATTTCAAGTCACACCAAAGAGAACGCGGATTGGTACTTCTTGAGGAATAAGAATCCATCACAACATCATTTTCATTATTTCCCCAGTTGGCTATCACAGCGACTAAAGCCCCAGCTGCACATAATGGTAAAACAACAAAGAGAACCCTCTTCTCAGCAATCCACAAAGCCTTCTGATTACCATCACCACTTCTTGCGGACCATGTTCTATGCAAAAGACGGAATTGAAATAAGAAAGCTACCATTCCAACCACCCTTACAATTACCTCATTTGCTTCAATCCATCCACCACTGTCAAAGAACATACTTCTCCCACGAGAATTTCTCAGGAACAAGGCTTCAAAGTTGAGCACAAGAGGTATCAAGTGACCCAGAGTGAGAATTGATAGCATGACAAGTGAGGTGAAGGGAAGCACATGCGGGTGCCTTTTGACATGAAAGAGTTGGAGTCCCACAAACACACAAGAAAGTGTTGTGGAGATAAGTACCATGATGATTTCTGCATTCATCCTCCAAATGGAGGCTTCATCCCTGTAATAAGTATTTGCAGACAAGTCTAAAACTTCAAAGTAAAGACTATCAGATTTTTCCCTTGTGCTTTTAATGCTTCCCTTGATACGACCTGAATTTCTTTTATTTGTTGGAGGGAACTCAAAATTGACAAGAATCTCGCAATCCAGAGAATCGTTTGAGCCAAGAGTTCTGCACCCTACCATACACAAGATTCCTGTTTCAGCATCATACAACCCTTCAGCTAAGATCTCAAAGTTCTCACACAATTTGGAAGATGTGTTGAATGGAGAGATCGTCGAGTACGCTGTGAGGCCTATGTGGTAGCTGATATTGACTGGACCACTGCTGTTGAAATTCGCTGGCTCTTCAAACTCCACATAGCTTGAGTACTGATAGAGCTGATTGTCAACAGAGATTGGGGCAGAATAACCCCAACCTATATTTCCTTTGGAATTTTTCACCGACATGTCGAATCTCATTTCATAAGAAAATGCATTTGGGTACAATTTCCCTTTGGTTTTAGCAGGATTTGAGCATGACTTCCTCGCTATGTCAATCTTGGAATACTCATACTTCGCACTAGACACACCGGCATCCCCTCGCATATAATTCCTATCACTTTGAAACATGATCTTATCGAAGTAACCAGATTCATTCCCAGCCTTGACACTCCAAATTTGTCCCACCATGCTACTAGCATCTCTGATTGACCAGACTTCAGGGAACCTCAAGGTCAACATGGTTGAACAATTACCAAGATGAGCATCAGAAAAAGATTGTGTCATGCCCAAAAACCGACAAGCAACAATACAGAGCTGATTCTTGCTCTCATCCCATGATCCTTCCCCAACGAGAGTCATGTTGGGACTGAAATGCCGGTAATAATCAATATAGCTCCCGTTAGCAAACTCCACCAGGACTCGCATCCTTTCTTTATCCTCAGAACATTCAATTTCACTCAAAGACATAAGATTTGGCACATATCCGATACTCTTATCCAAAGGATTGCTGCAGTTCTTTGCAGAAACGCAACCCCCTGAATATTTCAAATTGAATTGATTGACTGTCCTTGCAACTATTGAACAGAAACTGCGTGTTTGCAGAGAACTAAGTGACAAGCCTTTTGGAAGATGATCACTTCCACCAGAACAACGATCTTTGGAATCATCGGAAACATATGAGTACTTGTAATTCATTTGAGGAAACAATAACATGGAAATTGGAACAAAGTAGGAATCTTCATTATCAGAACTCAGACTCTCTAAAGTCCCAGTAATCAAACTGGTAATGTTAGTTGACTTTGTGAGATTAGAGAGCTTCAGAACAGCAAAAAGCTTGAGCAAATAATCTTCTTTGGAGTAAGTAAAACCTGTTCCAACCGCACAAAGGTTCCCCTTTGATTCTGACCAGTAACCTTGTAGTCTAAAAGTTACTGAATTTCTTCGACGCCTATCTTGGTAGTAGATATTTGAGACTCGAAATGTCAAACTCAGTTCAACCTTGAACAAGCCTGGGATATCAGTTTCATGAACAGCTCTGGTGCGAAGTGAAATGGAGTTTGAGAAAGTGGGAGAGTAAGAATACGAGTTTTGGGTGTGGAGTTCATCACTACCAGTGTAGTAACCATTATGGGTTCGAGGAAGTGGCAATTTTGAGAGTGGAAATTCTTTGGAGTTGGAGCCTGTGACAGTTGAAGAACAGTGCTCATGGTAAGTATCTTGAGAGGCAGAGGAAGTGACAGAGATGAAAAGGAAGGTGGTGGAAAGAAAGAAAAGGATGAGAATCCATGGCAGTGAGTGCCATCTTGGTGAAGAGTTGGTCATTGCGGAGGTGTTCATGGCCTTAGTAATTGCTTCTTTCTTGTAGAAAAAAGAAAGATGAACAACAACACTGCTATGTGAAGACTTGGCTACACACTCATCTGTATCTATATATTACTAAAAGCTTGTGGCATTTATAGCTGTTAAGCTCCTATTGCGTTACCTCATCACTTCGTCATTACCCGCATAATTATTATTTATTCATTTTTTTTACAAAATATATATTCATCTTTGTTGATTATTGACTTTGCATATTCATCTCTGTCAATTTTAACATCTATATATATTTCTTTTTTATTTTCAATTTTTCTATAATTTTTTTTTTACATTCACCTATTTTTTATATATTTACACTTTCTTCAACCTTTCTTCTTCTCTTATCTTTTCATCTCCCCACTATCCTCTACTTTAATATTGCTATTCATCTTTCCCTTTATCTTTCTTTATTTGTCTCTTCTTATCCCTTCCCTCTTATTATAAATTTGCCACTCTTTTTAATTCTTTGCATAATTTTCTTTCACAAAAAGATTTACTCTCTCTCTCTCTCTCTCTCTCTCTCAATGTTTTGGTGGATTTTTATTTTTTATTGCATCTCCCCTTTAGGTCGATAAATTTTTGTGTTTTAAGAACTCTAATTTAGGTTGATATGATTTAGTTTTGTATTTTAAGTTATTATTAATATTTTGCTCTTTGATTGTTAAATTTTATCCGATTATATTATAAAAAATTAAAGATAGTAGATAAAAATAAAATAGTAATCCATTACATATCATAATTTGGATAATTTAGTGTTTATTGTTACATCTTTTAATTTTTCTTATTTTTTTCTTCTCTTCTATTTTACTCAGTATTGAAATTCAATCATATCCTCCTTATCATTAAATTATTTATATTTTCTTTCTTTTTTTGTTTTAAAAAATAAAAATTGTAATTTTTTATTATGCTCTTCAAATTGTACTCATTTTTTTTAACATTTACACTTTCTCCAACATTTCTCCTTCTTTTACCTTTTCATCTCCCCAAACATTCTACCTTGATATCACTCTTCCTCTTTCCTTTTATCTTCCTTTATTTTGTTTCTTTTTATTATCATTCTCTTAGTATAAATTTGTCATTCACTCTTCCATTCTTTACATAATTTTTTCTCACAAAAAAGTGGTTATTTCCCACTCTTTCTCTCTCAATTTTTTGGTAGATTTTTATTTTTATTTTTTTTGCATTTCTATTTTAGCTTGATAAAGTTTTGTATTTTTTAGAACTCTATTTTGGTTGATGAGATTTAGTTTTGTGTTTTAAGTTTTTTATTTTTTTATTTATGACTTTGATTGTTAAATATTATCATATTGCATTATAAATAATTAAAAATAGAATAAAAATAATGTATTATTATTATATTACATAGAATTATTTGGATAAGTTAGTGTTTACTGTTATGTATTTTATTTTTATTTATTTTTTTCTCATATAATTTTATTTAACATTTAAATTCAGCCATATTCCCTATAAAAAAAATAATAAAAAAAAAACTTTTGACATACCAGTAACATAACTACATCTAGAACTATTTAAGCCATCCATGATATCTATTTCATATTAATAACCATAAAATTTACAACTAGCAAGGGAACATACAAAGTAATAAAGAATAAATGAAGGAAGAAAAAAAAGAAATGAAATCAAACGTCAATTATTAACTTTTATTTGGAAAATAAAAGGGTGGTAAAGAGGAGTAAGAAATAAAATAAAGATGGCTATATAAAGGACATTAAAAACTTTATAGTGCAATAAAATCAACAATTAAATATAACAATACAAAACTTAAACTTAAAACTAATCAAACTCTAATTAGGGAAATTATATATATATATATATAAATATATAATCATAATCTTCATACACTATGACTTAAAAAAAATTATTGAATAGTTCTACCTCTTTTTTAATGTTTATTTTATACAAATCATCAACCACGAAATATATGATAATGGTAAAAAATGTTATAGATAAGATTATGAAAAATATGATAAAACTTAAAAAAAAAAATCTTTATAAAGTCTAGGGACTAAAATAACATTTTATCTAAAAAATTATCACGCGCAACGCGCAGGTCTGCAACTAGTTTATAATAATACACACTCATTTCCAACAAAATAATAGACACTCATTTCCAACAAGATTTGATTGTAGATTGTCTCCCTTTTTTAATTGTCTTTATTACGTGTATTGATATGCCAAGAATGTATTGACCTTTTAGGTAAATTAACCAATTAATTAGCATAGTAAATTAATTAAGTCAATTATCATGCAATACACGTGGTAGCACAAACAAATCACCACATAACTAAATGCAGCAGAAAATAAATTTAACATGAGTGATTTGTTTACAAATGGGAAAAATCACAGAGGCAAAACCCCACCGGATGAATTTAAGGTCACCACTCCCGAGAATCCACTATTATCAAAACAAGCGATTACAAGTAAAGGAATCACAGTACCTTATACCAACCTACAATTGAACCCTTACCCCAATACAATTGGACTTGTAATGTAGTGACAATTTTTCCTTTCAATGCACGGCTCTAAGTACGTGACTAACCAATCGATACAAAGATCCCTCTACGTGACTACCACACCACCTTGAGAAGGATATTAGCTACAAAATTATTCAGTTCATCCACATGATGAAGATCAAGAAGCTCCTTGGTCACAAAACCCTACAGCATACAAACGCAGCAGCTTCTTCAAGAGAAAAATGAACTAAGGCATATTGTTTTCGATCACAATATGCATGAATAAAACCTTTTCATCAAGTGAAACGACCCTTAAAATAATCTTATATATGTCTAGAGTTATGAGAAAAGAAAACCTAAACACATAACTTGGATATACGTGAAAAACAGATCTAGAAATCTGAACTTTGTAATTCTCGATAGATACAGCTGTCGAGTTATCTGTCGAGTTTCGAGTAATTAAACCTTGATAGATACATCTGTCGAGCTTTAATGAACAACATTTCTTTACTTGAATCTTGGACAGATTTGCATGGCTTCAATACTTGGACTTGGATTCTTATTCCTTGAAGTATTAAACACATCCTAAATCTACCCAATTACAAGTAAAGTGCGTTTTGTCAAAGGATTAACCAATTCTAAATGACATATGTTCATAACATGTTCCACATATGTCCTAACATGTAGCCTAGGGAGCTTTCTGTTCTTGTTATATTATAGTTTTTTATAGTACAACACCTGAGTACTGTATCTAAGTCTTACTCTACAACCATTTCTTTCTTGGCTAATTATTGGTTCACTATCAGGTGTCTCTCAATCAAAATAAATAAATAAATAAATAAACAAAAAGAAAGTCCTCTCTCATACTAGTTTGATTGGTTTTCAACAATTGATTAAATGTTGATGGGATGATTTGCCGTGCGTTTGGTCTCCTAGTGTTTCCTTAATCATTCATTTGTAATGGATTTTGATTGAAAATACTCTCAATTTAAGTTTTTTTTTTTTTTTTTTTTGAAAAACTCTCAATTAAGTTATATATTAAGTTATATTACTCTGTTCTCCCCAAAAAAAAAAAAAAAAAAGTTATATTGCTCTAGTACATTGCTCTATTTTTAGGATAAGGTTTGGCTACAAACTTGCAAATCACTCAAAAAATTAATATTGTTACATATTTTGAAAATCTAACTATTAAATTGTATGTTTTTTATGTTCTTAATACACATATTAAATTTTATGTTAATCGGATATTGTTTAGTATTCGATGTATAAACTAATTTTTTATGCATAATTTAAGAGCATAAAAACTTAAAATTTAAACATTTAGTTGATGACATAATTATTGATCATTAGTCTTTTAGAAATTTTTCCTCCATACGAAGGATATAAAAAAAATGTAATCCAATAGCAAATTTGTTAAAATTTATATCTAGTAAAAATATATTGAGTGAAGTTATATTCTTAAACTATAACTGTACCTATTATGCTTCTTTTTCTTTTTTAATTGTTATTGTGTTTCAAATTCAAAGTCTCCAAGACAAAGCCGCTTTTAATTATAGTAAATAATGCAAGAAAGAAGAATAACTCAAATTAGAAGATGTTTTCCTAATATTTAAATGGATAAACAAATGCATACCCTTAGAGAAATTGTATTATCAATTTTTTTTTTTAGTTGATTTGAATCAATTAATTAATTTTTAAACAGCATGACTTTTCTTTTCCTCTGCGTTATTTTTTGTGGATAATTTTGGCCACACTCCTTCATTCTTCTACGGAACCACCAGCTGTGAGTGTCAGTGTCAGTGTGAGGAAATTATACACACATAACTTAACAGATGACTTAACAGGGTGTGTTTTGCCCTTTCCATGGGGAGAGGGTATCTCATGCGCCAGGCGCATGAGACATCCCTCTCACAGCCAAGTGGGCCCCACATAACTTAACAGATGACTTAACAGGGTGTGTTTTGCCCTTTCCATGGGGAGAGGGTATCTCATGCGCCAGGTGCATGAGACATCCCTCTCACAGCCAAGTGGGCCCCACATAACTTAACAGATGACTTAACAGGGTGTGTTTTGCCCTTTCCATGGGGAGAGGGTATCTCATGCGCCAGGCACATGAGACATCCCTCTCACAGCCAAGTGGGCCCCACATAACTTAACAGATGACTTAACAGGGTGTGTTTTGCCCTTTCCATGGGGAGAGGGTATCTCATGCGCCAGGCGCATGAGACATCCCTCTCACAGCCAGGTAGGCTCCACAGGTGTGGGGCCCACCTGGCTGTGAGAGAGATGTTGTATGCGCCTGGCGCATACAAGAATTTCTCTTCCATGGGATAGGTATGAAAAGTCTCCCTATATGTCATCGAAATTCAATGGTCATTGCTAAGACCAAGTCCAGCCTACACGTGACGTGACAACATTCAAACTTTTATAGACTTTTTGAGTAAACGCTGACGAAGACTTGGAAAGTTACTTCCCCTCCACGTTCAAGACCATCAAACTTTTATAGACTTTTGAGTAAACGCTGACGAAGACTTGGAGAGGTACTTCCCCTCCACGTTCAAGACCAAAGAATACGTTAAGACGGTCCTAAAAAATAAAATTTAGGTACAATATTTAGATCTTATTTTTTAAAGTTTTTTTTTTAAATTTTATTATGTGAATTTTTCTCATAAAATAAAAATATATTTCTTAATTAAATAGTTACATGACTGAATCTTAAAAAAAAATATAAAAAATAATATCTAAAATACTGTACCTAAATTTTGTCTAACTAAAAATATTCATTATTATTATTATTATTATTATTATTATTATTATGGCTTTGCCCATGACCTTAATAGGGGCCAAATGGTACTTCTCCCCTGTGGGACTGTGAGTAAGAGTATTTCCATTGGCCATTTTTGCATTAAAAACACACTCCATTGGTTAAAAAACTACCGGAGATAACTATACATTTTACAAGAATAACACCTATTTTTAGATGTTATTGTAGCATCATGTATATCAAAATTTTTTTTTTTTGTATTTTTTTAATCTTCCTTTTGTAGACCCATGTTACTATAGTAGTATGTGAATAAAAAAATATATTATTTTAATGTATAAGAATGTAAAATAAAGAATAAAATATACGGTATATTGTAAAAGTAATTGCAAAAAATAATAAAGTGAGTTTTGGTAATGTAAAATGTTTTTTTTTTTTTTTTTGGTAGAAGCATATAAGAATGCTCTGAGCATTTACTTAAAAAAAAAAAAACAAAAAACAAAAAACAAAAAACAAAAAACAAAAAACAAAAAAAAAAAAAACAAAAGAAAAAAGTGCACAACAATTGCTTGTCACATGCGTACTAGAATAATAAAGTGATAGATTAAGTTAAGGGGGTGTTTGGTTCAAATAATCTCTTGTCACATTATATTGTAATGTCATATTCCTGGAATCTTAGATTCATGAAATTTCGTTACAAGAATATAACATTACAATATTTGGGTTCATTAGTTACATTCTCATTATATTTTACAAATGCAGCACTTCTTTTTTACATTGAATTTTCAAAAATATCCTTTCAAATATCTCAACAAAATTTTAATTTTTTAAAAAATTAAATAAAATTTTTATTTTACTTTCCTTCACTTTCACACCAAACAAACAACTCAAATCTACAAAATAACTTAACATAATCCTCACTTTCCTATGCTTTCTCACCAATCAGAAAGTTAGATTCACAAGATAGACAAAATTTTCTCACTTAGGCCACCATATCAACCTGATTGAAGAGAGAGAAATCAAAATGAGTTGGAGAGAGAGAACAAAGGGTTGGGATTGAGAAACACCGTCACAATAGTGATCACTAGTTGTGTAAGGCAGAGATTGGTGGTGACAACACAAGGAATTTCGGCCATGAATTTAATTCCAGAGAGAAAGAGAGGAATTTATGGCTAATTCATCTACAACCCTAGAATCTTCCACACCAAAAACAAAAGCCCAATCCCTAACCAAACCAACCCGATCCATAACTGCAATCGTCAAGCTTGATCAGGCTACTATGGTGGCTTTGGCAAACCATTACAACTCAGTCTTGGAGCACTAGTCTATATATATAATAATAGGTAAAGCAGAGAGAAAATCCAATTAAATTTCAAATTGGAATTCAATTAGTGTCTAATTTTACGCCATGTGTCTCATCTAATCTAAATTATAGAATTTTGTGCCAAATGAGTTAATTTAGGTAAAAATTGAATTTCAATTAGAGTTTAATTTTGCGCCATGTGTTTCTCTAATATAAATTTTTAAATTTTTGTGCCAAATTAGTTAATTTAATGTAGAAAACGAGAAGTCCAATATAATAAATCATAAAAAATATAACCATTTAACTAAAAAAAATCAAATATATATATATATATATTATATGTAATTGTGATTGTTTTAAATGTATCCGTGCATATGCACGGGGTTACATACTAGTATATATTAATAGGTAAAGCTAAGAAAAAATTTAACTAAATTTCAAATTAGAATCCAATTTTGCGTCACGTGTCTCATCTAATCGAAGTTTTTAAATTTTTGTGCCAAGTTATTTAATTTAGTGTAAAAATTAGAATTCAATTAGAGCTTAATTTTGCGACATATGCCCTATCTAATCTAAGTTTTTAAAATTTTTGTACCAAATGAGTTAATTTAATGTAAAAAACGAGGAGTCCAATATAAGTAAACCATAAAAAACATTATTTTTGAATGATTTTATATTTATGAGTTTTTTTTTTTTTTTTGTAGAACTAAAAACAATTCAAATTTGTAACTCATATATATATATATATATATATGAATAAGTAAAGCTAAAGAAAATCCAATTAAATTTTAAAATGGAATTTAATTAGTATCTAATTTTGCGCCATGTGTTCCATCTAATCAAAATTTTAAAATTTTTGAACCAAGTTAGTTAGTTCAATGTAAAAATTAAATTTCAATTTGAGTTTAATTTTACAACACGTGTTCCATTTAATTGAAGTTTTTTAATTTTTGTGCCAAATGAATTAATTTAGAGTAGAAAATGAGGAGTCCAATATAAATACATCATAAAAAAATAATCATATATCTAACACTATATATAAAATTAGAGGAAGAGAGAGTTTGAATGATTTTATATTTATGAGCCTTTTTTATATAACTAAAAACGATTCATTTGGCGCAAAAGTTATATATATATATATATATATATATATATATATTAATAGGTAAACCTTAGAGAAAATCTAATTAGATTTTATAATTGAAGTCCAATTTTGTGCCACGTGTCCTAAATTAATTATTTTTAAAGAGAGTTTTATTTATTAGTTTTTTAATCAAATGTGGGACCATATCATAAATATTCATTTAAGTGAATTATTGTATACAAAAACCAAAAAGTCTAGAATTAATGAACAATAAAATATTTTAAAAATTGACAATTTACATTTTCTACCTTTTTTTTTTTTTTTTTTGAGGAACAATTTACATTTTCTACCTAATAACATTCTTACAAGACTTTTTAAAGAGTTAAAAAAAAAATATAAGAAATACTATCAACAATATTTAAATTATATATGTAAGATTACTATACTATGCATCTTAATATGTATCTTTTAAGTATATTCATACATATGCATGAGGTTAGGCAAAATTTGCTGAACAGCATCTTTTTAGAAAAATATTGGATGAATAGCATGCGGATGAAACTATTTAGTTAGTTGGACTATTTTTGGAACTCAAGTTTGTTAAACTCAAGTTCCAACCCAAAATCGAGTTTCCCAAACTCAATTTCATCTTAGGTAGGTCGTCTGACGTGGAATTAAAAAAAAAAATAAAAAAGTGGAACTCGAGTCTAGGAAACTCGAGTTCCATTTTAATGGAACTCGAGTTTGCTAAACTCGAGTATTTATCAGACTGGAACTCGAGTTTAGAAAACTTGAGTTTCGTGTGTTTTTTTTTTTTATTTTTTTTATTTCACGTTAGACGACCTACCCAAGAGGAAATCGAGTTCAGGAAACTCGATTTTGGGTTGGAACAAACTCGAGATCCAAAAACAGCCCAACTTACTAAAGAGTTTCATCCGCATGCTATTTGGCTAATATTTTTCTAAAAAGATATTGTTTAGCAAATTTTGCCCATGAGGTTACAAGCTAGTTAATAGAGTGACCACAATTCACACTAGTTAATAGATTAAATTTTCCATGCCTCTGACAAGTGATAATAATTCCACAGACCTCAATTCACGCTAGTTAATAGAGTGACCCACAAGATTTTAATTGTCTTTTTGATGAGACATGAGACCTTAATTTTCCATGTCATGGGCCAAAGACTTTTTGAAACATTTTACTAGCTTAAAGTCTTTCTAAGATAATGAGAGCTGACAAGGTGAAGAAAATTACAGCCCCCAACCCATAAAGTACGCTAACACTAGGGATTAGAATTGTGTTGTGGCTGATAATCGTGGTTAAGGTTTCCCGCTGAGTTGAACCGGTTAGAAATGAATTCATTACAAAAAACCATTGGAAGAAGAATGAGATTAGTGTTAGTTTCCTCCCTTCAAAGAAAGTATTGTGTTTGGCTCACCATAGATATCTTATTAAAACACTAAATTGAAACTTACGAGGATAATTAACACAATTTCTCCTAGTTCAATCTAGCATGAATCTTTAGCAAATAATTATATAGTCTAAAAGTGATGCTAGTCAATAGCTGAACCATGATGCCATTACTTTGCAAGTCTAAATTGAATTTCTGAACTTTAACCAAAGTCTCATTCAATGTAATTAGGATTAAAGTCATCTTACAGAACCACATGTTTTGAAGGTTTTTTAGATAATTCAATAGTTATAACAAAGGAGGGAGGCTTTGAATCATGGAGATACCACTGATACCAGGAGGTGTCAACTAATTGCGCTACAAAAATCTTGGCATAGGTTTTGAAGTATATTCCCCTTTAATACAAGTTTTCAAGTTTGAATGAGTGTAGAGAATCAATACTTTTTTTTTTTTGAAACACATAGAATCAATGACTTGAAAAGAGTAGTTGTATATCATCAAACAATTAAATAGCTTAAATGTCACGCTAGTCGATTGGGGTACCATGTGGCCATTACTTTCCAAGTCTAAATTTATTTTACGAACACCAACCAAAGACTCATTGCAACATTATTAGGATTAAAGTCTTCTCTAATAGTACCACACATTTTGAAGTTTGTTTGTGATTTTTAATTCGATTGTTATAATGGAATAGGGAAGACTGAAATCTGTAATGTCTCCATTGATAGTTATATCTAACTAGTATGTAACCTATGCTTACGCAAAGGAATGATGAATTGTAATGGTGCTATTGATGTTAGCTTGGGTTAAAAAACATATAAAATATTAGTTTGATTAGAAGATTTGGAGGTACTAAAATGTAATGGTGCTATGCCAAGTTTCTCGTTACACTACTATTATATATATAATTTTGAAAATCACTATTGAATACTACATATACAATATCAATTCACAATCACTATTCATAAAATTCTACTAAATACAACACAAAAATAAAAGAATAAATTGGATCCAATAGTATCTCCTAAATTTAATAGGAATATGTGCATAAGATTGTTCAGTTCAATTATAATTTGTTAGGTTCAGGATCCTAGCATACAAAATATCTAAATAGAAACAGTATAAAAAATATGCTCATTAGTTCAAAGAAAAAATAACAGTAAAAATATAAATAATTTAATTTGTATGGAAAACTAACAAAAGAAAAATTCAATTTTGAATCTAATTAAATTTTCTCTAAGTATTGGTTATATATATATATATATATATATATATTACCTAGTTAGCAATGGACTGTATATAGTCATGGTATATATATGTCATTAGGTTTTTTATGGTTTATTTCTATTGAACTCCTCATTTTCTACATTGAATTAACTCATTTGGCACAAAAATTAAAAAATTTACATTAGATGAGACATGTAGCGCAAAATTAAACTCTAATTGAATTTCAATTTTTAGACTGAATTAATTAACATGCCACAAAAATTTAAAAACTTAGATTAGATGGAACACATAACGCAAAATTATACTCTAATTGAATTCCGGTTTGAAAACTAATTGGATTTATATATATATATATATATATATATATATATATATATAAAGCAACCTAACACTAAATAAATTTTAATTTAGGTTTCATTAAATTTCCTTGAACAAAAATTAATATGTATATTCTACTATAGAAGGTTTCTAATTGACTTTTTATTTATTAATACTTACTAAATGAAGGCTAAATTAAAAATTACACATCTAACTTTGACTTAATTTTTAATTCAGTTCTTTAAGTTTTACTCTTTATCATTTCAATCCTTAAACTTTCATTTGTTTTCATTGTATTCCTTCCATCTAATCCACATTGGACGATATTAAACTAATAGCAAGATTGGACAATATTGACGGAATGACTAAACTGAAAACATATTTAAGTTAAGGATTGAAAAAAAAAAAAAAAAACTTAAATGAGTAATTTGAAAATAAGTTAAAGTTGGAGGATGTAATTTGGAGTTTAAATTTGTTTATATAAAAATAAAATTTCTTGATCATTACATGGGATGTGAATGGGTACAAAACTAGATATGTAATTACAATCCATTTTTATTTTTATTTTATTTGAGAAAAAGTAATGGATGCAATAAAACTGACTCGAACATCATGATTGCTACGCATTTGATAATTGCCATACACTTAGTTATCAATTATGCAATCTACATCAAACAATTATTATATAGTGTAAAATTTTAAGATTATAACTTTCCAAGTGTTTGCAATTTTCAAACAATAACCAAAAGACTCTGGAAGTTTTGAACAATGAACAAAGACTTGGTAAGATGTTAACAAGACTAAAGGCTTCTAAAGGTGTCATTCGTTTTCATGATTAAAGGTATCTGGCCTATCAATGACTTAAAAAGAGTTGCAATTATTTTCTCCCACAAAAAATTTTAGGAGATAAATGTACTAATTAAACTTTTCTTACTTGTTATTTAGGGAAACTCTGTCTTCCATATAAGTCCATTCCCTCTAATAAATTATTAAAATATTTCAAATGTATGCATGCATATTTAGAAAAAGCTAGTTCATGTTACTAAAGAGCAATCCAAAAATTCATGACCATACCATTACTAAATTGGACCCTCTAGACGTTATCATTTTATGTTCAACTTTTATTAAGATTTTTTTTTTTTTTTTTTTTTTTTTTTTTGCTAAGATTATTAAGAAATTTTCCATTTCTTTGACAAGTGACAATAGCTCCATAGACCACAATTCACGCTAGTTAATAGAGTGACCCACAAGACTTTAATTTTGTCTTTTTGAGGAGACACGAGACCTTAATTTTCCATGTCATGGCCAAAGACTTTTTGAAACATTTTACTGGCTTAAAGTCTTTTCTAAGATAATGAGAGCTGATAAGGTAAAGAAAATTAAAGCCTCCAACCCATATAGGACGCTAACAGTAGGGATTAGAATTGTGTTGTGGTTGATAATCATGGTTATGGTCTCCCACTGGGTTGAATAGGTTAGAAATTAATTCATTACGAAAAACCGCTGGAAGAAGAATGAGACTAGTGTTAGTTTTCTCCATTCAAAGAAAGTATTGTGTTTGGCTCACCATAGATATCTTATTAAAACACTAATTTGAAACTTACCAGGATAATTAACACAATTTCTCCTAGTTCAATCTAGCATGAATCTTTAGCAAATAGTTATATAGTCTAAAAGTGATGCTAGTTAATAGCTGAACCATGATGCCATTACTTTGCAAGTCCAAATTGAATTTCTGAACTTAACCAAAGACTGATTCAATGTAATTAGGATTAAAGTCTTCTAACAGAACCATATGTTTTGAAGTTTTTTTTGGATAATTCAATAGTTATAACAAATGAGGGAGGCTTTGAATCATGGAGATACCACTGATATCAGGTTGTGTCAACTAATTGCGCTACAAAAATCTTGGCACAGGTTTTGAAGTATATTCCCCTTTAACACAAGTTTTCAAGTTTGAATGAGTTTAAAGAATAAATGATTTTTTTTTTTTTTGAAACACATAGAACCAATGACTTGAAAAGAGTAGGTGTATATCATCAAACAATTATATAGCTCAAATGTCACGCTAGTCGATAGTGGTACCATGTGGCCATTACTTTCCAAATCTAAATTTATTTTACGAACACCAACCAAAGACTAATTGCAACATTATTAGGATTAAAGTCTTCTCTAACGGTTCCACACATTTTGAAGTTGGTTTGTGTTTTTTAATTCGATAATTATAACAGAAGAGGGAAGATTGAAATTCATAATGTCTCCATTGATAGTTATATCTAGTTAGTCTGTAACCTATGCTTTCGCACAGGAATGATGAATTGTAATGGTGCTATTGATGTTAGCTTGAGTTATAAAACATATAGTGTTAGGTTCTTAGACTTTAGGAACTAAATGTATTAGAACTTCAATTTGCATTATGTTGGCAAACCATGATCAAAACATAGAGTCTAGTTTAGGCTTGCTCAAAGTGTGTTTATTTGTAAAATTGGAATTGAGTGATTGTAGAATTTATTGGATAAAATATGCAACGTTCAATCGATCAAACCTCATGTAGATTTATTTTTCTGCAGAATTTCCAATTTAGCTCAAACCCGTTTGACATGTAGGGTTTTGTATTTTATTCCAAGTATAAAAGGAAAAACCCTAGCTATGTTTTAAAGGTCTTTTGATGGTTGTGTTGAATCTTTTGTGAGATCTAAAGGTGTCTACCTTCACACACACACTTAGGGTTATCAAGATCAAGATTCATGTCAAGAGCTTGATAATCTCTTCAATTGTTGCTTAAAGAACTTTAAGAAGATCTGAAACCTTTGAGTGGAGTCTCAAAGTCACAAATAGGAGAACTTCTGGTTGCAGTAGATCAAGGAAAGAAGTAGTCCTTGGACACGGGGCTATCATGTGGTCATGGTAGTAAGTTTTCTACTCGAGGTAGCAATAGGTTGTTACTGGTCTAAGTTCTATTGTACAAACTTCAATCCTTTCACAATGATTTGTGTTTTACCTTGAGGATAGCTAAGTTAAATCCTCCCTAGGTTTTTTACCGGTTAGGTTTTCTTAGGTTATCATATCGCTATGTTCTTTATATTTTCACATTATTTATATAATATGATTTTATTATGTTAATCTAGATCTGAATAATTTATCTAAGTAATCACTTGGCTAAATAACTAGGTTAAACAACTTATGTTAAGGGGTCGAAAAACATACATATAAAATATTAGTTCAATAAAAAGAATTGGAGGTACTAAAATAGTTTTTTCTTACAATTTTCATGATATTGGCTACATCAAGTTTCTCATTACACTACTGTAGGGGTGAAAGGCCCAAGAGTACATATCTATATATGTATTGGGCCAAGGGCCTAATTCAAGAATAGTAAGTAGTCCGAGGACAGGAAGACGCTGTCATAAGGATCCGTGTCAGTAGGTAAAGAGTTGAGATCTGATTGTGATCGCCCAGAAGGGCAGTCCGAGGAGGAATGCTACCTCGGCTGCACAAAGTCGAGGTCAGGAGGTCTGGTCTACCATCAAGAGCAACATTCTGGACTATTCCATGGATGAGGATAGGTATCAGGAAGGAATAGGACAGAGGAAAGTTATGAAATATCTAAGGGAAAGCTGCTACCACCGCATTGAATGCTCTGCATCTAACTCTCTGACCGTATTAATGAAGAAGTGATACCTGAATAGTAGTTTTCAACCTTATAACTACTACCCAAAGACTTCGAGGAGGTGCTGATGGGACAAGGATCAACACCAACAATCTGACCTACATGTGGAGGGTGGAGATGAAAGGGGGAGATAGTATAAAATAGAAGAGATACCTTGAGAGAAAGGGATTGGAGAATTGAAAAAGAAACACTGTAGCAATAAGAACTATATCTATAACCAACTTCAAGTAATATACACAATAACTGATCTCCTCAGACTGTGCCGATGACGATTTTCTTTAGATAAAACTAATCTTCTTTTACTTTATTGTGATCTGGATCCATTATAACTGCAATCCAACTCATTAGAACCTAGTTTTTCAACCCACTCTCAACAAATTCATTGTATTGAGCTCTTTGGGCCACCTTTCTCATGAGAAAGATACCAGAGCCATGCAGTTTAAGATTGATCATCTAAAGAGGAAGTTGTGCCACAAATGGCGAAGGCAAACTCCCACCAATTCTAACTTGTCTTCTAGCGATAAGGAGGATGGCAGTTATAAACCTAGATTAAGGACTCCCTTTAGTGAGTCTTTCTTAGATGATGAGGACTACCACCATGAGCGCAGAAATAGGAGCTCATCTTCCAAAGGCTTGGGAAATGATGCGATGAGCCAAGCACTTAACCAAATTTTCAGATCACCTTTCACACGCAGAATTGAGGGAGGGAGACTTCCTCGACGGTTCACTCAGCCCACGTTCACCATGTACAATGGTCGAACAGATCTTGTGGAACATGTAAGCCATTTCAACGAGAAAATGGCTTTGCACTCCAAGAATGAGGCCTTGATGTGCAAGGTATTCTCCTCCAGTTTAGGGCCCATGGCCATGAGGTTGTTTGATGGCTTGGGAGCAAGTTCCATCAATTCCTTTAAGGAACTCACTCAGGCATTTGGGTCTCATTTTATCACGTGTAGTAAGGTTCCTTAGATTCCTTGTTATTTATGTCCATGTGAGAAGGGAGGATCTTGAAAACATACTCGGACAGATACTGGGAGATGTTCATTGAGATTGATGGGGACTTTGATGATGTGGCTATAAGAACTTTCAACGTCGGCCTGCTTGCTGAGCATGATTTGAGAAATTCTTTGACCAAACAGCCGGTAAGGAGTGTGTGTCGGCTTATAAACCGTATTGACGAATACAAGAGGGTTGAGGAAGACCAACAGCAAGGGAAAGGACAGGCTAAGGTTATCCTTCAAGACAGGAGGGATTTCAGGTCGGACAGATATAATAATAATAGACCCCGAAGGGATTTTGCCAGGCAATCTGGGCCTACGACTTCTCAAGTGGTTGACACGATGTTCCGAGAGCTAGTACATCAAACCTTGGAGAAGATCAAGAATGAGCCATACTTCAAATGGTCAAACAAAATGGAAGGAGAACCCATGAGGCGCAACCAAAGTCTTCATTGTCAGTACCACCAGAAACGTGGACATACCACTGAGGACTATAAAACTCTATGGAATTATCTAGAGCAACTGGTCAGAGATAGAAGGTTAAAACAGTTTTTGTATCAGCCCAATGGGCCGAGAGACCATGCAGTGTCAAGGGCTCAGGAGAATGCTTCTTCAAGGCCCCCTTTGGGCACAATCAATGTCATCCTCACTGCTTTGGGGAGGATTGGTTCTCATCCGTCTAAGGTGATGTCTGTGGCTCGGCCACTTGCTGAGGATTCTAGACATGAGCCGAAGAGGGCTAGGGTAGAGATCCGACCAACATTAAGCTTCTCAGACGATGATAAGGCAAGGACCATACAACTACATGATGACGCCTTGGTAATTACCCTCAAGATAGGGGGTATGATGGGAAGAGGATGCTAGTGGATCAGGGTAGTAGGGCTAAGATTATGTATCCTGATTTGTATAAGGGGCTAAATTTGACGAGTTATGATTTACCTCTAATGGGCTTCGATAGAAAGGTTGTTACTCCAAAGGGTCAGATTATACTACTCACGCAAGCGAGCTCAAAGGTAGTGGAGGTGGATTTTATTGTGGTAGATGCTTATTCCCCATACACAGCTATTGTAGCACGGCCTTCGCTCCATGCCTTGGGGGCTGTTTCTTCCACCCTTCATTTGAAGGTGAAATATCTATCCGGGGATCAAATTGAGGAGCTAGTTAGGAGCCAGTTCATGGCTAGAAAATGCTTGGTAGCCGCTATTATGCATCAGCTTGAAACAGGGTCCTCGGCCTCTACTGATAGGGGTTTATAGCAATCAAGGACTCTGGTGTTACTCGGGGAGGGGACAGCCGAGGAGGCAAAGTGTGAGGATTTAGAGAAAATTGTTGTAGGTGACAATCCAGAGAATTTTTTTCAAGTCGGAGCTCAGCTGCCTCCTCAAGAAAAGGAAGAGCTAATAGAATTTCTCAAGAGGAACATTGACGTGTTCACATAGAGTGCTTACGAAGCTCCTAGGGTGGATTTGAGCTTCATCTGTCATTATTTGAATGTCAATCCATTTGTAACCCCCAGAAAGCAACCACCTCGACACTTATCTAAGGACCATCTTGATGCTGTCAAAGACGAGGTGATGAAGCTTAAGTAGGCTAGGGCTATTAAGGAAGTGTTCTATCCTGAGTGGTTGGCTAATACAGTGATAGTAAAGAAAAAGAATGGGAAGTGGCGGGTATGTGTAGACTTCACAGACTTGTATAAGGCCTGTCCAAAGGACCCTTTCCCCATGCCTCGAATTGATCAGTTAGTTGACATAACGGTAGGCCATCCTCGGATGAGCTTTTTAGATGCCTTTCAAGGGTACCATCAAATACCTTTAGCTTTGGATGATTAAGAGAAGACAACTTTTATCACTCCTACTGGGAATTACCACTACAAGGTGATGCCCTTTGGTCTAAAGAATGCAGGGTCCACTTATCAGAGGATGATGACCAAGATGTTTGAGCCATAACTAGGAACAAACATTGAGATTTATATAGACAACATGGTGGTCAAGAGTATGTTGGAATCCGAACATGTTAATGACCTCAGGAATATCTTTGAGATCTTGAGGAGACATAAGTTGCAACTTAATTCTTCTAAATGCTCTTTTGGTGTCGGATCAAGGAAGTTTTTGGGGATACATGGTTACTCATCGCGGAATTGAAGTCAATCCTGACCAAATTAGGGCAATTAACAGTTTACAGCCACCTCAAAATCCCAAAAAGGTCCAGAAGTTGATAGGGATGACTGCTGCTCTAAACCGATTCATTTCTCGGTTAGCAGACAGGTGTAGACTTTTCTTCCAGTTGTTGAACTAGTGGAAGGGATTTGAATGGACCGAGGAGTGTGTCTTGGCCTTCCAATAGTTGAAGGAATACCTATCTCGGCCACCTATTATGTCCAGACTCGAGATTGATGAGGTTTTGTTTACTTACATTGTTGTGGCTTCCCATTCAGTCAGCCTGGTACTTGTATGAGTTGATAATGGTGTACAGAGGCCAGTTTATTATGTGAGCAAGTTACTACATGAGGCCGAGGTCCGTTACTTACTACTAGAGAAGGCCATTTTAACAGTGGTGCATGCTACATGTAAGCTCCCCCATTACTTCCAATCACACACAGTTATTGTCCTAACCCAACTTCCGCTCAGATCTCTACTCCAAAGTGCTAATTACTTAAAGAGGATTGCCAAGTAGGGTACAATCCTAGGAGCTTTTGATATCAAGTACATGCCTCACACCTTTATCAAGGGTCAAGTCCTCGCTGATTTAGTGGCTGAATTTGCTAAATCCCCATTAGAAGAAAGAATGGAGAAGCAGGACATGGATGGAAAATCGATTAGCGTGGTCTCCTTACAAGAACCTTTGTCCTGGAGGATATATGTTGATGGTGCAACAAATCACAGAGGATCTGGAGTGGGGCTAGTTCTAATATCTCCCGAGAGGATCACAATTGAGAAATCCTTGAGATTGGGCTTCTCGGCCATAAACAATGAAGCTAAATATGAAACTTTGTTGGTAGGAATGACCACGGTTCGGAGAATAGGTGGAAAAGCGGTGGAGATATTCTCAGATTTAAGGCTAGTTGTGGGCCAGGTTCAGGGAGAGTTGGAGGCTAGGGACGTGAGAATGCAAGAATACTTAAATCAGGTTAGGCATTTACAATCAGGGTTTGAGTCTTTCAACTTACTACACATCCCTAGAAGTGAAAAAACCCATGCTAATTCTTTGGCCACACTTGCAACCTTCTCGGATTAGAGCTTGCCTCGGGTTGTCCTCGTTGAAAACTTCTGTAAACCTACTGAGACGAAGAAGAGGGTGGTCTATATTCATTAAGTTAGAGTGGGACCTAGCTGGATGCATTTTATCATGCTTTTCCTTTAAGAGGATATCTTGCTTGAGGGGAAGTCTGAGGCTGACAAGGTATGAGGAAAAGCTCCTCGGTTTTGGCTGTCCGAGGACCAGAAGTTATATAAGCGCTCTTTCTCGAGGCCATATTTACTATGCATACACTTTAAGGTATCAGAGCTACATCTAGAGGAGTTACATGAAGGGATTTGTGAAAGCCACACAAGAGGCAGATCCTTGTCTCACAGGGCCTTTATGCAGAGATATTGGTAGCCGAATATGCAGAAGGAAGCACAAGAATATGTGAAGAAGTGTGATCAGTGCCAAAGGTTTGTCCCAAACATTCACCAACCAGGGGGAGTCCTTAATCCTCTGTCCAATCCTTGGTCATTTACTCAATGGGGCTTGGATATTGTTGGACCTTTCCCTAAGGTGACAGGGAATAAGAGGTGATTGCTGGTCAACACGGATTACTTCACAAAGTGGGTTGAAGCTAAACCATTGGCAAATATCAGGGACGTGGATGCCAAGAGATTTGTTTGGAAAAATATTATCACTCGGTATGGGATCCCCCATACCCTTATCTCTGATAATGGTCTTCAGTTTGATAGCAAAGCCTTTAGGAAGTACTGTTGTGACCTGGGAATTACAAACAAATATTCCACTCTGACTTATCCACAAGGAAATGGACAGGCCGAGGCTATTAACAAGGTCATTGTGAGTGGACTCAAGAAGAGGTTAGATGATGCAAAGGGAAAATGGGTGGAAGAGCTGTCACACGTCCTTTGGACATATAGGACCACACCTCGTAGATCAACAGAAGAGATACCCTTTTCAATGACTTATGGAGCCGAGACTATTATTCCTCTAGAGACTGGATTCCCAACACTGAGAACAAGTTCTTTCACTCCGAGCAACAATGATGGGCCGTTAGGGAAGAGCTTAGACTTAATTAAGGAGTGAAGAGAAAATGTCATTGTCCAATTGACATATTATCAACATAAGCTTAAGCAAGGGTATGATGCCAACGTAAAGCTTAGGGCATTAGCGCCTGAAGACCTGGTATTGAGAAAAGTTTTAGGTACTACAAAGAACCTAGCATGGGAAAAGTTACGGCTCAACTAGGAAGGGTCATATCGCATCACCTCAATGGCTAGAATAAGGGCATACTATCTTGAAGATCTAGATGAACATGTTATACCACGCCCTTGAAATGTAAATAACCTGCGAAGGTATTATTATTAATGAAAGTCTTTTCTGCCATACTTTTGTTAATAACACTATGTGTTACTTATTATCTGACTGAGTATTAAACCGAACTTTAGTTATGCCTGGTCCATCGGACCACATGCTTTGGGTGAATTAATACTTCAGTTCATTTTTCTAAGTGTTAAACAAAACTTCAGTTATGTTTGGTTCCTCGGACCATCTACTTTGGGTAAATTAATACTTCATGTCATTTTCCTAAATGTCAAACAGAACATTGGTCATGCCTGGCTCCTCGAACCACATACCTTGGGTAAATTGATATTTTAAGTTATTTATCTAAGTATTAAACAAAACCTTAGTCATGCCTGGCTCTTTGGACCACATGATTTGAGTAAATTAATACTTAATGACATTCTTCTAAGTGTTAAACAGAACCTTAGTCATATCTGACTCCTTGGACCACATGCTTTGGGTAAATTAATACTTAATACCATTTTTCTAAGTGTTAAACAGAACCTTAGTCATGCCAGCCTCCTCAGACCATATACTTTGGGTAAATTAATACTTAATGACATTCTTCTCAATGTTAAACAGAACCTTAGTCATGCCTGGTTTCTCGGACCACAAAGTTTGGGTAAATTAATATTCTGTGACATTTTTCTAAGTATCAAACAGAACCTTAGTCATGTCTTGCTCCTCGAACCACATACTTTAGGTAAATTAATACTTCCTATCATTCTGTCAAGTATCAAACAGAGCCTTAGTCGTTTCTGGCTCTTAGGACCACATGTCTGAGGTAAATTAGTACTTCTTATTAATTATTTAAGTGTCAAATAGAATTAACCACTCTAAATGGCAGAGATCTTCACTATAGTAACATGCTCAAATAGATGCTTATGAGCATCACTTAAAGCATTTGCAGGGATACCTATATCTGTTTGAGAAATAATTGTCCCTTTAGTCCTTTGAGCTTACTTATGAGTGGGGAATTGAGTAGAATTAGACATGTATGGATACTACACCATTGTGTGTGTTTTTAAAGTTAAAGTTATATTTTGCCAAGGTAGTGGACTTAGTAAATTTAACATGAATTGCTGCTGGTAATGTGATGTGTGGCAACTCTGCTGCCACTTATGTAGATTAATAAGTAGAATTATACCTCATCATCACATTTGTTAAGTGTTAAATGAAACAGAAATCATGTTTGGATCAATATGAACATCACAAGGATAAAGAACGACTTGCAATTTTCTTTAATATTAAGCCTTTGAAAAATGCCGTTCGATTATAAAAGGTTGAATATATTACAAAAGGAAAACACAACAACCTATGGCTTCATTTTTATTACAAGTTTGTCCTTTGGATCCTTGGGAAGCTGGGTAGAGGCTGCCGTGGTGGAGGCTTGACCTTTGCCTTTAAGGTCTTCCTTTGAAGGTATGGGGAGAGTTGCTAGCACAACCTCCATGCTCTAAGAAGCCTTTTTATCCTTTGAGGGGTCTTTGGGGGCAACTAGAGGCAGGGCGGCGTCATGGGCCACTTCCTTGGTGGTACCTCCTTCCAGCATCCTCGGCCTACCCTGCTTCCTTGGAGGGGATGTTAGCTGCAGGAGGAGCTTTGGATGGGCTGGCCTTACCTTCATCTGCCTCTGAGGAGACTGAGTCGGCCTTAAAGCCCGAGGAGCTTGGGGTGCATATGGCTGGGGGGTAGTACACATTCTTTGCTCTCCTAAGAGTAGAGGGGGCCTCAGCCCCAACCTGGTCGAGGGTCTCATTCCACACTTGGAGGCAGTAGAATCTGCACAGCTCTGTGACCTCAGCCCTAAGAGCCTCCTCGGTCTTAGTCACGCCCACCTCGTAACCCTTTTGCTTACTCTTTGGCCTTCTCGGCCTCCTCTAACTTCTTTGTTAAGACCTTGATTTGGCTTCTGGCAGTAGCAAGGTCATCCTCGGCTTGATGGAGCAACTTGCGCTGAGCCCCCGCCTGCCTTTCCACCCCTTCTAAAGCGGCCTCGGCACTTTTCTTGTCCCGATCAGCCTCTACTAGCTTAAAAGTGAGGTCTTGAGACTTCTTTTCTACTAGCTCGAAAGCTTTCAGGGCGGCAACGCACCTATTCTCCTCTTCCTTCATTAATTTGTGAGAGCTAATAACTATTTCTCCAACTCTGTGGGCAGCCTGGACTACCTGTAAATAAAAATAAAAAAAAATGACGACAACAACAATAAGATACATAGGTTAAGCAAATCAAGTGTGGATACAAGTATAAGAGAAATTATTGATATGAAAATGAGGTGAGAAGGGTTGATGATGGACTTACTATAGCAAGGTCCCTTTTCAAACTAAGGAACACTTCATGCTTCCTCATGGTCCTTAAATCAGCCCTGTCTGTAGGGAGCAGTAAAGCCTGCTCCACGGCATCAGTAACATACTTTGTCTTCCCTTGCTGGAAATCCCTAATGGATGCATCAGCGGGCAGGGCAGCTCCATCTAGTATCAAGGTGGGTGCCCATGCAAGAGCCCTAACCTGGGATTCACCTCTTTTATCCACCAGGTTTTGTGCTATCCTAGCTTGTTTAGCCCCCCTTTTGGAGCACAGCATCCTTGGGAAGAGGGTCATTACCTCTTTCCCCCACATCTTAACTTTTTTGATCCCTCTTCCTTTTCAGATCGGCGGGGTTAGGTTGGAGAGGCTGAGTGGAAGGAGGAGAAGGGAGTTTGGTCTTGGCGGTCTTCTCGGGAGGCCAGTCCTCTGCTTGCGTTTTATCCCCATAGCTTCTAGGATAGAAGAATTACCTTGTATCTGGCTTACTTTAGCTGAGGGGAGGTGACTGAAATCACCGGTGGAAACCTCTAGAAACTGAGGTTGGTTGAACACCTCAAAGTCGTCCTCAAAATTGGACACTTCGACCACTTGTTCTTCTTCTTTTTCTTCTTCTTCTTCTTCTCCTTCTTCTTCTCTGGTGGCTAGTTGAGAGGGGGTCGCTTCATCCTCGGCCTTACACGGCAGAAGTGGCTCTACTTTTAATACCCCTTATGGTCTCGAGCCTGGGTTGAGAAAGCCAAGCACGGCAACGTTGATCAAATGAAGACGGGGGTCTTTCACCTTTATCTATTACTTCGGTGCTTGAAAGCTGGACGAGATTAGGATGTAATCCAAGATTAGATGGGCCACTCTGAGTTGACCGTCTGTGTGGATGAACACCTCAACCTTCAATATCTTGTCCAAGCTCGACTGATTGACAAGATTGAAGTTGGGGATGGCAGCACGCTTGTCTGTAAAACCATTAGAAAAACAAGGAAGATATCATTAAAAGATAATAATAAAAAATAAAAAAAAAAACAAACAAAACAAAAAAGGTACAAATCAAAGGAAGAACTCAAATCGCCAACATGAACATAAGCTAAATAGGAGTAGAACATGTCAAGGGAGGAAAGGGTGATTTTCAAGTAATAAACCTAGATCTAAATTCCTACCTAGTTTCCCATCTCTCATTGGGTAGGGGAGGCCATCGTGCAACTCCCTCAAGATGATCAAGAAATCCTTGTTCATGCCCTTGTTGAAATCGGGGAAGCACGAGATAAGCTTGACCTCGAGGTGCCTAGTTTTAAGGTAATACCCTTACCCCTTTAGGTGGTAGAGATTGTAAACCTAATTGACGTCGTGGTGAGTGAGATTTAAGCCCATTCTTTCGTTAAGGGCATCTAAATTACCTAAGATTTTGAACATGTTAGGGGCACATTAGGTGGGAGCTATTCTATGAGCCCTAAGGTAGTCCCTAGTAACTGTGCAAATAGGGGTTCTCATCCCTCCTTCTATAAAGGCAATCATTGGGATTATTACCTCTCCTTCTTGCCTCTTCTCATGCCATTGTCCTTCCTTACAGTACCTAATGGCAACTCTTGGTGGGATCCTAAACTAAGCTTTAAAGCTCTCTAAACCCTCCTCAGAGTCTACCAAACCGACGAATCTACCCATTCTTAAGAAAGATTTGGAGGGACTAAGAAGATTGAGAGAAGTAAGAGGAGCCGAGGAGAAAAAAAATGCAAAGAAAAGAAAAGTAGATGGAAAAAAATAAATGAAATGGATTTATGAAGACTTACGCAAAGTAGAAAACTCTTCTCGGACTGGTTCTTGGAATTTGTGAGGGCACGAGTAAATTAGGTAAGTTTGCAGGTTCAGTATATGAATGCTAAAGTGAGATGAGTGATAAATTCGGGCAATATTTATATCAAGACGAGAGTTACGAGCGGGAAAATTCCTGCTCGAGTTCGAACGAAACCCTTAGCCGTTGGATCTGCATCATACCGTAGAACGTAGAGAACATGGAGCCGCAATAATTTAATGAAGGCGCGTCTTGGATGCCGAAGTGTCAGGAGCG
The DNA here is from genome assembly GCA_033629205.1 of Lithocarpus polystachyus. NCBI lineage: Eukaryota > Viridiplantae > Streptophyta > Magnoliopsida > Fagales > Fagaceae > Lithocarpus > Lithocarpus polystachyus. The sequence goes on from CM066164.1 coordinate 84,762,640, forward strand.
TGCTTTGGGCAGTTAAAAAGGCATCTGCACTATCAGAGCTGATGTATGATGGGCACGGGGGTAATTTTCGTGACATCGAAATCCTCTTTTCTTCCCGATGAGCTAGAAAGAAGAATTTCAAGGGACTATTGTAGGGGTGAAAGGCCCAAGAGTACATATCTACATATGTATTGGGCCAGGGGCCCAATTTTAGGATAATAAGTAGTCCGAGGACAGGTAGACGCTATCATAAGGATCCATGTCAATAGGTAAAGAGTTGAGATCTGATCATGATAGCCCACAAGGGCGGTCCGAGGAGGAATGCTACCTCGGCTGCACAAAGCCGAGGTCAGGATGTGTGGTCTGCCATCAAGAGCAACATTTCGGACTATTCCATGGATGAGGATAGGTATCAAGAAGGAACAGGACAAAGGAAAGTTATGAAATATCTAAGGGAAAGCTGCTACCACCACATTGAATACTCTACAGCTAACTCTCTGGCCGCATTAATGAGGAAGTGATACCTGAACAGTAGTTTTCAACTTTACTGCTACTACCCAAAGACTTTAGGAAGGTGCTGATGGGACAAAGATCAACAATAACAATCTAACCTGCACGTGGAGGGTGGAGATGAAAGGGGGAGATAATATAAAATAGGAGAGATACCCTGAAAGAAAGAGATCAGAGAATTGAAAAAGAAACATTATAGCAATAAGAAATGTATTTATAACCAACTTTAAGTAATATACACAATAACTGATCTCCTCGGACTGTGCCGAGGACAATTTTCTTTAGATAAAACTAGTCTTCTTTTACTTTATTGTGATCTGGATCCATTATAATTGCAACTCAACTTGTTAGAACCTAGTTTTCCAACCCATTCTCTACAAATTCATTGTATTGGGCTCTTTGGGCCTAAATCCTTTTATCATTTAGGCTAAGGATCCAAATTGTATCCTTACAACTACTATTATATATATAATTTTAAAAATCACTATTGAATACTATACTACATATACAATATCAATTCACAATTACTGTTCGTAAAATTCTACTAGATACAACACAAAATAGAAGAATAAATTGGATCCAATAGTATCTCCTAAATTGAATGGGAATATGTGTATGAGGTCGTTCAGCTCAATTATAATTTGTTACATTTAGGATCCTAGCATATAAAATATCTAAATAGAAACAGTATAAAAAATATGCTCATTAGTTCAAAGAAAAAATAACAGTAAAATATAAATAATTTAATTTGTCTGGAAAACTGACAAAAGCAAAATTCAATTTTGAATCTAATTAAATTTTCTCTAAGTATTGGTTATATATATATATATATATATATATATATTACCTAGTTAGTAATGGACTATATATAGTCATGGTATTTATATATGGTTAGGTTTTTTTATGGTTTATCTATATTGAACTCCTCATTTTCTACATTGAATTAACTCATTCGGCACAAAAATTAAAAAAAAAAACTTACAATAAATGAGACATGTGGCGCAAAATTAAACAGTAATTGAATTTCAATTTTTAGATTGAATTAATTAACATGGCACAAAAGTTTAAAAACTTAGATTAGATGGGGCACATAACGCAAAATTTTATTCTAATTGAATTCCAGTTTGAAATCTAATTGGATTTATATATATATATATATATATATATAAAGCAACCTAACACTAAATCAATTTTAATTTAGGTTTCATTAAATTTCCTTGAACAAATTCTAATTAAAATGTATATTCTACTATAGAAGGTTTCTAATTAACTTTTTATTTATTAATACTTATTAAACGAAGGCTAAATTAAAAATTACACCTCTAACTTTGACTTAATTTTTAATTTGATTCTTTAAGTTTTACTCTTTATCATTTTATTTTTTATTTTTTTGAGAAGGAAGAGCTGAAATTTTTATTAACTTAAAGAGAGCTTGGCTAAATCAGCCTGAAACAAAGAAAATAAAGGTTGTGGAACATCCTCCATCCACATTACATAATCATCGACATTAATAGCATGCTGGACTAAACTATGGGCAAGTTTATTACCTTCTCTCTTAGTATGAGAGTAAAGTAATTTAGTAAAAAAAACTGGACTGACTAAGAGCATCAAGGATAAGGGGCTTCATTGATGCTAAGTTACTCCCTTCCTCCTTCAGAGCTTGCATGATAGCTCGACAATCACCCTTCAACACAGCCTCGCTTATTCCAACCTCTTGTCCAAATACCAAGGCACGGTATGCTGCTAGTGCCTCTATCTCCATAGCATCATAGGCTTGTGGCAGTACCTATGCTAAAGACACTATCATCTGTCCTCTGCAATCCCGAATAGCGACACCCACTCCACTTATTCTTGGGCTTAAAAATAGTTCCATCAAAATTCAGTTTGAAAATGCCTCTTGGTGGTGGTTTCCATACTTCCTTGGGTTGTGGAAGAGCAGGCATTGGCTGTGGAAGAATAGAAGTAAACTTGTTTAGTTTGTCCAAAGCCACTTGTGCTATTTGATCCGTTCTGCAACTCGACATGTGATGCCGAATCTGATTGCGTTGGTGCCATATTGTCCAAACAGTCATCGGAAAGAGTTCAGGCTGACCATGGTTATCCAAGATCCATGAGAGCAATTCACAGAAGTCCACAAAACCGGACCTGTTTCGCTGACCCCCACCTGTCAACCTCGACCAAACCTGATCCAATTCTTTGCACGACCATAGTGCATGTAAACCCGTTTCTTCCTCAGCAAAGCATCGGTCACACAGTGTGGTGAAAGGGATGGAGCGTTGTCTTAAATTAACCTTGGTTGGAATGGAATCTTTACATGCCCTCCAAACGAAGTTCTTTATTTTATTCGGGACCTTCAGCATCCAAACCTTTTTCCAAAAGCTCGTATCAGGTTGTACAACACTAGGAGGACCATTCTGTAGCTCCTTGAGAAACTGATACCCAGATTTGCAAGTGTAATTTCCATGCTGAGTAAATGGCTAGAACATCTCATCTGCACAAGCCAACCGAGCCAAAGGAATTGTTTTAATCAGGGCAGCATCATTTGGGCCGAATAAACCATCAATTATACTTAAATTCCAAGTCTGTGTGTCAGCATCTATAAACAAATCCACTGTTGCACTCTCCATAGACTCAAGAGGAGATGAAATTCGAGTTGGATGTTTGGTTGGTAGCCAATGGTGCTGCCAGATTTTAACCGAGCAACCATCACCTATTCTCCACCTTACTCCTTTCTCAATCACATCCTTACCATGGAGAATGCTCTTCCATGCATATGATCCCCCACTTAATTCCATAGCTTCCATGAGAGAGCAATTTGGAAAGAACCTAGCCTTGAAAACTTTGTAAAGAGTGAATTTTTCTCATGTAATAACCTCCATGCTTGCTTAGCTAAGAGTGATTCATTGTAGAGGGCTAAATCACGAAAGTCCAATCCCCCAACCACCTTGGATTTTGTCATATCATCCCACTTGATCCAATGAAATTTTTGTGAGTCTCCACGTTGCCCCCACTAAAACCTTCTTATCAAAACTTCGATCTCATTGCACAACCCAATAGGTAGTTTGAAACACCCCATTGTATAAGTAGATATTGCTTGAATTACCGACTTTATCAAAACCTCCCTTCCCACTTGTGATAAAAGTTTTCCTTTCCACCCTTGCAACTTTCTCCACACCCTCTCTTTTATGTAATTGAAGCTAGCCTCTTTACGTCTCCCAATCAAAGAAGGGAGACCTAAATACTTCTCATAGTTGTGCTCCTCTCGGACCCCCAAAATATCTTGTATAATCTGCCTTGATCCTTCATCAACTAACCCACTAAAAAAGAGTGTTGTTTTATCCATATTCACCTTTTGACCAGACACACTCTCATACTCGGAAAGGAGGTCCATCACCTTGTCACACTCCCTAGAGGTTGCTCTGCAAAACAAAAGGCTATCATCTGCAAAAAATAGGTGAGTGATTTTAGGCCCTTTTCTACAAAGTGCAAAGCTAGTAATGTCACCACTATTTGCAGCTTGTTGGATAAGACAACGTAGCCCCTCCATACAAAGAAGAAATAGGAAGGGGGAGAGGGGGTCCCTTGTCTAATACCTCTAGACGGGGTAATAAGTCCTTTAGGTTCACCATTGACCAACAATGAATAAGTCACAGTTTTTACGCAAGTCATAATCAGACCCACCCATCTATCATTAAAGCCCATCCTCATTAACTTTTCCAAAAAGTTCCATTCAACTTGATCATAAGCTTTGCTCATGTCGAGCTTCAAGGCCATGTAACCTGAGGATCCAGATTTATAATTCTTCATACAATATAATGTTTCAAAGGCAATCAAAATGTTATCCGTGATAAAACGGTCTTTGACAAAGGCAAATTCGTGTTCAATGATTATTGTAAGGAGCAATTTTTTTAATCCATTGGCCAAGGCTTTGGAAAATAATTTGTAAATGACGTTACACAGGCTAATGGGGTGATAATCTGTCACATATTTTGGGTTTTTTTTTTCTTGGGAATAAGTGTGATGTGGGTATGGTTCAAAGGATAAGGTAAAGTACCTGAGTTCAGCCAGGCTAGCACAGATTGTGTAATATCACCTTCCACCATTGGCCAATAGTGCTGAAAGAACAAGGGAGGCATCCCATCGAGGCCGAAAGCTTTCAAAGGTCCCATTTTTTTCAATGCATCAACAACTTTAGAGGCACAAAATGGTCCATTTAAGTGGCTGTTCGTACTGGCTGTAATGACAAAAGGAATCAGATCAAGTACTGAGGAGGATAGGTCCAGGTTGGTGGTGGTAAAAAGATCTTGGTAGTAATCTATGATAATAGTTGTAATGTTCTCCACATTTTTTGTCCAAGCATTGGCCAAATCATACATAACCAGCAAGCTGTTTTTTCCTGAACGGATGAGATGCTCGAGTGTGGAAATATTTGGTGTTGTCGTCCCCCTTACTCAACCATTGGATCCGAGCCCTTAATTTGCTTCCTCATTCTGGTTTCTTGGTCCAACAAAGTGTTTATCTCCACCTTCAAGTTCCTTACCCGGGTATTGTCTCCACTTCTAATAGCCATGTCTTCCTCCTCTAGTAGTTGTTTTTGCTTTTTATTGAGCTCCCTTCGGACATTGCCAAAAACATTATGGTTCTACCACGTCAAATCTTTCTCACATTGCTTCACCTTATGGATCACAGCTCTATCCGAATCAGTATTAGCACAAGACTTCCATGCTGCCTCCACAACTTCCCCACACCTGTTATTAGAGAGCCACATTTCTTCAAAGAGAAAATTTTTTTTCTGATACCTGATGGGTTTATTAGTAATGGACAGTGATCAAATGAGAAACAAGGAAGGTGATGGATCCGAGTTCCTGGATATCTCAAGAACCATGAATTAGTGGCTAGGCCTCGGTCAAGCCTCTCCCAAATAGATTAGCCATTTGTAAAATGCTTGCTCCATGTAAATCATGGACCAATAAACCCCAGGTCCATGAAGCCACACTCATCGATAGTGTTTCTGAACAACTGCATCTGATTATGATTCCTGGGTGCTCCACCAATTTTCTCATCTTGCCTTGGAATTTCATTAAAGTCACCAGCACAAAGCCATGGAATAGTTGGGTATGTATTCAATGCTTGAGCTTCGCCCATGCTTCATGTCTCCTCCATGTTACTGGTTCTCCATAAAAGCCAGTGAAACGCCAAGCTAGGTCTGTCTTCCTGTCAACAAATGCATCAATGTAGTATTTGGAGGAATCAACAATAGTAAGATTGATTGAGTCCTTCCACAAAAGCACCAAATCGCCCCCTCGAGACTCACTTGGTACTGACCATCTATTATTGAAATCAAAATTCCGTAGCAGAATATCAAGCCTAGCATCATCTGTCCATGTTTCAGCCAAGAACAGAACAAAGGGATCTTTTGCCCGAATGTAATCTCCAAGCTCTCAAATTGTACATAGATTCCCAAGCCCACGACAATTCCACACTAACAGACTCATTGTGGCTGGCAGGGCTGATGCTCAGCCTCTGCCACTTCAGATTTTGCAGCTTCATCACCAACAGCAACCCCACATTTTTTATTGGGTAAACCATTAGGGATATCTGAACTATCAATGGATCTCTTATTTGATTTTCCCCCCACTGGTGTGGAAGCTTCTGCCTCAGTACATAACCTATTGCCAACTCTTTTCCAAGTTGCTGGCTTTTGTGTTTGCTTCCCTTCAATAATTTTTTTGGTCGTGCCTTTAGTCTGCCCTGCCTTCCTTTGCTTCTGATGCGGTGTTGGTGTCTGCAACCCTGCCACCTCAGCATCATTAACTCCTTTTGGTTCCGTAACCCTATTAGTTGGCAAAATTTTTTTTCCCTTAACTGGACTATTGATTGCATTAAACATCTGTTTCTGTGCTAGCTGGTTGGCAGACTCCATATTGGGTATAATAGTCCGTGTCAATAATAACTCATCATTATTATTTATTTTTGCCACAAACGTGTCCTCCTTTAACACCTCCACCGAAATAGAAGGTGCATTAATTGAGTTGGACTCATTGATAATTGGCGTGGACTTTGGCAGCACTAATTCCTCAATAATTAGAGGCATTGAAACCGTATCCACCTGCATGGCAAAGGGCAGCAATAATGAGGAATTTATTGCAGGAGTTGTAACTGAAGTTACGTTCATGTGCACCACGTCAGCACTGCCATCCTCCGTCGAGCTTGCTGCGTTCCTCCTTCCATTCCCAGTCTCCGCCGTATTCCTCCCTGTTGGGCAAGACTGATTTCGCTCATAATACCCAGGAACATATATTACTCCTTTCCCTGCTGCACTATAATGTGACGCCCTGAAAGAAGGTCCAAATTGTTGCTCTGACATGTTTTGCCAAGCATCTGTGATTTCCTCCATATTAGTCGACGTAGAGTGAGTAGTAGGCTCCTCACAAAAAGAAAAGTGTTTCCCCAACCCCACAACAAAAAAACCCCACAAGCTCCACGGATACTCTTGATATCCCTAGAGAGACAAAAGGACAATCCCAAAACAAAACACTCCTTCGTGTAGAAGGGACAAACAACTTCTACTGTTCAATCCTTTAATTTTCACTTGTTTTCATTATATTCTTTCCATCTAATCCACATTGGACCATATTAAACTAATAGCAAGATTGGACAATATTGATAGAATGACTAAACTGAAAACATATATAAGTTAGGGATTGAAAAAAAAAAAAAAAAAAAAAAACCTTAAATGACTAATTTGAAAATAAGTTAAAGTTGGAGGATGTAATTTGGAGTTTGAACTTGTTTATATAAAAATAAAATTTCTTGATCATTACATGGGATGTGAATGGGTAGAAAACTAGATATGTAATTACAGTCCTTTTTTTTTTTTTTTTGGGGGTGTAAACAGAATTTGATTCCAAAGTCTTGAATGTTAAGTTAGTGATAAAAAAATCTTAGAGGTCAACTCCAAGATCTTGGGAATCGAATTGTGTTTAGAATAAATGAATCTTTCTAGTGCCACATAAAGTGGCACAGAAAAAGTCACAACTTGCCCATGTGGCGATTTGTGGTTGGTGGAGGGGTAGTGGTGGGACACCTCTCTACCAACCACAACTCGCCACATGGGGGAGTTGTGGCTTTTTTTGTGTCTGGCTTTTTTTTGTGTCACTTTATGTGGCACAAGACTTTTCCAAAATAAATAAGCTCATAGACAAAGGATAATAAATAGTTGACAGTTCTTGTTAGATCCAAATACACCGACGCGGTTAGTAGCCACACAAGCCCCACCACATGGGGGGAAAAATGTGGAATTTTCTCAACCAATACAAAAGTAATATTAATGAAATACTAATAAATAAGGAAAATATATGTATAAATTGCTTCTTCTTCTTTTTCCTTTAACTATAGATGAAATTGTAAATATGTTTTTCTACACCATGCTAAGTGACATCTTTCTTTGGTTATTCATAACAAAAATAAATAAATTACAGTCCATTTTTATTTCTATTTTACTTGAGAAAAAGTAATGGATAATGTAAAACTGAGTGTCATATCATGATTGCTACACATTTGATAATTGTCATATACTTAGTTATCAATTATTCAATCTACATCAAAAAATTATTATATAGTCCAAAATTTTAAAATTATAGCTTTCCTAGTTTTTGAAATTTTCAAACAATAACCAAAAGACTTTGAAAGTTTTACACAATGAACAAAGACTTGGTGAGATGTTAACAAGATTGACTTCTAATGGTGTCATTCATTTTCATGATTAAATGTATCTGGCGTATCAATAATTTAAAATGAACTGCAATTATTTTCTCTCACAAAAAAAAATTTAAGAGATAAAATTACTAATTAAACTTTTCTTATTAGTTATTTTGAAAAACTCTGTCTTCCCCATAAGGGTGTTTTTCATAAGTGCTTCTACTCTGTTAATGTAAACTTCCCATTAAACCAATGGCTTACTGACTATTTTTATTTGTGCATTTGGCATGTGCCTAAATTATAATGCTTTAATTAATAATTATGCCAAGAGGATGCCTTTGTCTTATTTGCTGGGTCCTTTACAATATGCTAAATGTGTAGCATAAATGTCATAATAATAAGTTAATTATTTCCATAAACTGATGGTCCTAAATAGGCAAAGACATTTCCAAAGAATGAAAAGAAAAAAATATATATACATAATATATATTAATAAAAATTTATCCACTACAGGTCAGACTGAGTGAATTGAAATCTAAAGTATTTTTTTATGGGATTATTATTATTTTTGAAAAATAGTAGATAGGATTATTATGATACGTGATTAATTATAAGGAGTTTTTTATATATACCTAATCCGGATAACCTGATTTTCTAACTTTTTAATAGTGTTCCCCTTTTAAAAAAAGGGACTTCTAATGATGTCCCATCTAATCAAAATTTTAAAATTTTTTAACCAATTTAATTAGTTTAGTGTAAAAATTAAATTTCGATTAGAGTTTAATTTTACGACAAGTGTTCCATCTAATCGAAGTTTTTAAATTTTGTGTCAAATGAATTAATTTAGAGTATAAAACAAGTAGTCCAATATAAATAAATCATAAAAAAAATAATCATATATCTAACACTATATATAAAATTAGAGGAAAAGAGATTTTTAATGATTTTATATTTATGAGCATTTTTTTTTATAACAAAAAACAATTCATTTGGCACAAAAATTATACACAAACACACACACACACACACACACACACACACACACACACACACACACACATATATATAAACAGTTAAACCTTAGAGAAAATCCAATTAGATTTTACAATTGAAGTCTAATGTTGCGTCATGTGTCATAATTTTTTTTTTTTTTTGGAAAGTGTTTTATTTCTTAATATTTGAATCAAATGTGGGACCATACCATAAACATCCATTCAAGTGAATTATTGTATACAAAAACCAAAGAGCCTAGAATTAATGAACATTTTCTACCTAATAACATTCTTACAAGACTTTTTAAAGAGTTAAAAACTATATATAAGAATGACTATCAATAATATATAACTTATATATGTAAGATTATTATACTATACATCTTAATATATATCTTTTAAGTATATCCATGCATATGCATGGGGTTACAAGCTAGTTAATAGAGTGACCACAATTCATGCTAGTTAATAGATTAAATTTTCCATACCTTTGACAAGTGATAACAATTCCACAGACCAAAATTCACACTAGTTAATAAAGTGACCAACAAGACTTTAATTTTGTCTTTTTGAGGAGGAGACACGAGACCTTAATTTTCCATGTCATAGGCCAAAGACTTTTTGAAATATTTTACTGGCTTAAAGTCTTTTCTAAGATAATGAGAGCTGATAAGGTAAAGAAAATTAAAGCCCCCAACCCATAAAGTACGCTAACACTAGGGATTAGAATTGTGTTGTGGCTGATAATCATGGTTATGGTCTCCCGCTGGGTTGAACCGATTAGAAATTAATTCATTACAAAAAACTGCTGGAAGAAGAATGAGATTAGTGTTAGTTTCCTCCCTTCAAAGAAATTATTCTGTCTGGCTCACCATAAATATCTTATTAAAACACTAATTTCAAACTTACCAGGATAATTAACACAATTTCTCCTAGTTTAATCTAGCATGTATATATCTTTAGCAAATAGTTATATAGTCTAAAAGTGATACTAGTCAATAGCTGAACCATGATGCCATCACTTTGCAAGTCTAAAGTGAATTTTGAACTTTAACCAAAGACTCATTTAATGTAATTAGGATTAAAGTCTTCTAATGGGACCACATGTTTTGAAGTTTTTTTTGGATAATTCAATAGTTATAACAAAGGAGGGAGGCTTTGAATCATGAAGATACCACTGATACCAGGAGGTGTCAACTAATTGTGCTACAAAAATAGTGGCACAGGTTTTGAAGTATATTCCCCTTTAATACAAGTTTTCAAGTTTGGATGAGTTTAGAGAATCAATGATTTCTTTTTCTTTTTCTTTTTCTTTTTCTTTTTCTTTTTCTTTTTTTTTTTTTTTTTTTTTTTTTGAAACACATAGAATCAATGACTTGAAAAGAGTAGTTGTATATCATCAAACAATTATATAGCTCAAATGTCACGCTAGTCGATAGTGGGACCATGTGGCCATTACTTTCCAAGTCTAAATACATTTTACGAACACCAACCAAAGACTGACTGAAACATTATTAGGATTAAAGTCTTCTCTAATAGTACCACACATTTTGAAGTTTGTTTGTGTTTTTTAATTCGATGGTTATAACGGAAGAGGGAAGATTGAAATCCATAATGTCTCCATTGATAGTTATATCTAACTAGTATGTAACATGTGCTTGCGCATAAGAATGATGAATTGTAATGGTGTTATTGATGTTAGATTGGGTTATAAAACATATAGATTATTAGTTCGATCAGAAAATTTGGAGGTACTAAAATAGTTTCTTGCAATTTTCATGATATTGGCTCTGCCAAGTTTCTCATTATATTACTATTATATATATATATATATATATATATATATAATTTTGAAAATCACTATTGAATACTATATACGATATCAATTCACAATCATTGTTCGTGAAATTCTACTAAATACAACACAAAAAATAAATTGGATCCAATAGTATCTCCTAAATTGAATGGGAATATATGCATGGGATTGTTCAACTCAATTATAATTTGTTACATTCAGGATCCTGGCATACAAAATATCTAAATAGAAGCAATATAAAAAATATGCTTATTAGTTCAAAGAAAAAATAACAGTAAAAATATAAATAATTTAATTTGTATGGAAAACTAACAAAAGCAAAATTCAATTTTAAATCTAATTAAATTTTCTCTAAGTATTGGTTATATATATTACCTAGTTAGTAATGGATTGTATATAGTCATGGTATATATATGTGATTAGGTTTTTTATGGTTTATTTATATTGAACTCCTCATTTTCTACATTAAATTAACTCATTTAACACAAAAATTAAAAAAACTTACATTAGATAAGACATGTATCGCAAAATTAAACTCTAAATGAATTCCAGTTAGAAATCTAATTTGATTATATATATATATATATATATATATATATATATAAAGCAACCTAACACTAAATAAATTTTAATTTAGGTTTCATTAAATTTCCTTGAACAAATTTTAATTAATATGTATTCTACTATAGAAGGTTTCTAATTAACTTTTTATTTATTAATACTTTTATTTTTGAAGGGTTTATTATTACTTATTAAACGAAGGCTAAATTAAAAATTACACCTCTAACTTTGACTTAATTTTAATTCAGTTCTTTAAGTTTTACTCTTTATCATTTCAGTCCTTTAACTTTCATTTGTTTTCAATATTCCTTCCATCTAATACACATTAGATGATATTAAACTAATAGCAAGATTGGACAATATTGATGGAATGACTAAACTGAAAACATATTTAAGTTAAGGATCGATTGAAAAAAAAAAATCTTAAATGACTAATTTGAAAATAAGTTAAAGTTGGTGGATGTAATTTAGAGTTTAAATTTGTTTATATAAAAATAAAATTCCTTGATCATTACATGGGATGTGAATGGGTAGAAAACTAGATATGTAATTACAGTCCATTTTTATTTTTATTTTATTTGAGAAAAAGTAATGGATGATGTAAAATTGACTCGAATATCATGATTGCTACACATTTGGTAATTTCCATACACTTAGTTATCTATTATGCAATCTACATCAAACAATTATTATATAGTCCAAAATTTTAAGATTATAACTTTCCAAGTTTTTGAAATTTTCAAACAATAACTAAAAGACTTTGGAAGTTTTGAACAGTGAAAAAAGACTTGGTGAGATGTTAACAAAATTAAAGACTTCTAGTGGTGTCATTCGTTTTCATGATTAAAGGTATCTGGCATATCAATGACTTAAAAAAAGTTGCAATTATTTTCTCCCACAAAAAAAATTTAAGAGATAAAGCTACTAATTAAACTTTTCTTACTTGTTATTTAGGAAAACTCTGTCTTCCCCATAAGTCCTCTCCCCTTAGTATATTAATAAACTATTACAAATGTATGTATGCATATTTAGAAAAAGCTAGTCCATGTTACGAAAGAGCAATCCAAAAATTCATGACTATACCATTACTAAATTGGACCCTCTAGAAGTTATCATTTTATGTTCAACTTTTATTAAGATTTTTTTTTTTTTTTTTTGCTGAGATTATTAAGAAATTTTCTGCTATTACAATTATCTTATATACAATATTCCTAAGGGTGTTTTTCATAAGTGCTTCGACTCTGGTAATGTAAACTTCCCTTTAAACCAATTGCTTACTGGCTATTTTTATTTGTGCATTTGGCATGTGCGTAAATTATAATGCTTTAATTAATAATTAAATGATCAAAGACTTGTTGAAACTTGAAACTCTAACATGATCAAAGTCTTCTAATGTCTTCTAATGGTGTTTCCCTCAACAACAAAAAAGGACTTGTAATAGTGTCACACGTTTTCAAAGTTGAAGGAATCTGACATATGAATGACGCCATAAAACGTATTACATGTTAATTAGTTTCCACATATTTTGTCTATAACTCTGCAATTTGCATCAAACAATTCTTATGTAGTCCAAAATTCGAAAACAATAGCGAACAAAGAAAAAAAAAAATCAAGACTTGAATTTTCTAAGTCTTTGGAAGTTCCAAACAATGATCAAAGACTTGTTAAAACGCTAATATGATTAAAATCTTCTACTGTTGTTTCCTCAAAAAAAAAAAGACTCTTGATAGTGTACACATTTTCAAAGTTGAAGGAATTTGGCATATCAATGAGTTAAAAAATGAATGATATCATTTTCTCTCATACAAACCTTAAGAGATAAAACTACTAATTAAACTTATCTTAGTTGTTACCCCTAAGCCAACTCCCCCCAATAAGTTGTAATTAAAATATTACATATGGATGTATACCTATTAAGAGAAAGGCCGTCCATTATGTAACAAACAATAATACCTTAAGGGTAATTATGAAAGTAAATTATTTGCACTCCCACCAAATAACAAGAAACATGAGTTTTACATAATGATAAATAAATAAATAAATAAATAAAGATTTTGAGCATTTCCGAGGTGCCTTCCTAGCTTTCTTGCTCACATCAGAGATGCAAGGAGTAGGCAACGAGCATATGCCTAACGCATCAAGCGTTGAACAATTTTGCTACGGTCTAAAAAAGATTATATGCCGATTATAGAATTGGCATTTCAGTCTGATTAGATATAAAAGATGGAGTACTTAGTAGCTCTTGTGATTTAGCATGAAGCAAAATAAAAGCAAAAACAATTCAATTTTTGTTAATAGTTGATCTAAATTTGACTTACTAAAAAGGCTTCGGAAATGTTTCATTGACAAGGGATGAGAATGCAACTGGAATACACAAGAATTTTATTGGTATATATATATAGTTTCCTTAGCAAAAAGAATGGAAAATATCTTCAAAATTGAATTTGAGTTCTGTTTTTTGGATACTCAGGAAAGAATGTAAGTTTATAGCTCTACTAAACCAGACAATTATGAAATTTGTTTCCAATACAAAAGGAAAGAAAGAATAAAAAGAAAAAGAAATAATCATCTTTTATTATTCTAACTAGTATGTAACCCGTACTTATACACATGAATGATAAATTGTAGTGGTACTAATGATGTTAGTTTGGGTTATTAAATATATAGGATATTAGTTCGACCAAGATATTTGGAGGTACTAAAATGATTCTTCCTTGCAATTTTAATGATATTGGTTACTCCAAATTTTTAATTACACTGTTGTTATATATATATATATATATATATATATAATTTTGAAAATCTCTATTAGGAACTACATATACAATATCAATTCACTATCATTGACTGTAAACAAAATAAAATACTAAATAAAAGAATAGATTGGTTCAATAATATCTATTTCTCCTAAATTGGATTGGGATAGGTGGATGTGATCGTTTAGCTCAATTACAGTTTGTTACGTTTAAGATTTTCACATATAAAATATCTAAATAGAAACAGTATAAAAAAATATACTCATTAGTTCAAAAATAAAAATCTCAATAATTTAATTTGTATGAAAAGCTAACAAAGGAAAATTTTAATTTTGATTCTAATCAAATTTTCTCTAAGATTTGGTTTTAATATAATATAATATATATATATATATATATATTACCTGGGTTTATTTGTATTAAACTCCTTGTTTTCTACACTGTATTAACTCTTTGGCACAAAAATTTAATTTTTTTTTTTTAAGATTAGATGAGATATGTCATGCAAAATTAAACTCTAATTGAAATCCAATTTTTACATTAAATTAACTCACTTGGCACAAAAATTTAAAAACTTAAATTAGATTAGACACATGGCCTAAAATTAGATTTTAATTGAATTCCAATTTGAAATCTAATTGAATTTTCTCTCAGCTTTAACTATTAATATTACTAACTTGTAACCTCATGCATATACATGGTTACAGTTAAAGATATACAATAAGATGCATAATATAATTCCTATATATATAATTTAAATACTATTGATAGACATTTTTATATTTTGTTAACTCTTTAAAAAATTTTGTAAGGTTATTATTAGATATAAAATATAAATTGTCCATGGTTTTTTTTTTTAATTTATTGTGAAGCACTTTTTTTTTTTTTAACAATTCATTTATTTTAGACTTTTTGGTTTTTGTACTTAATAACTCACTTAAATAAATATTTATGACGCAGTTCCGCATTTGATTCTAAAATTAAGAAATAAAACTCTTTCAAAATATATAATTTAGGATACACGGTGCAAAATTAGAACTATAATTTAGAATTTTAATTTGAATTAAGCTAAGAGAAAATCTAACTAGATTTCAAATTGGTATTCAATTAGAATCCAATTTTGCGTCACGTATCCCATCTAATCAAAGTTTATAAATTTTTGTGCTAAATTAGTTAATTCAGTGTAAAAATTAAAATTCAATTAAAACTTAATTTTGCACTAAGTATCTCATCTAATGTAATTTTTTTTTAATTTCTCTTGGGTGGATCGGCTATTGTAGAGGGTGGGTTTGAGAGAAGTGTTTCATTGGTGACGAAGGAGCGACAAAACGGAGATGTTAGAGGTGAGATGAGGTCGTCGGACTGAAATAGTGGGTGGATCGGAGGTGGGGTGAGGTTGTCGAACTGAAATGAAGGGTGGATTGAAGGTGAGGTGAGGGTGGATTGGAGGAAACTCACCATGGGTGGATCGGCGGCGCTCGTCAAACTATAGGTGGAGCTCGGACTGGCATGAGGGAGAGGGTGGAGCTGCGTTTGGCGTGAGAGAGAGGGTACCAGTGATGTTGGGATTAAAGCTAAGGAGGAAGATTCTGAGAAGTGAGAAGTGAACAAAGAATCTTTGGAGAGTACCAATGATGTTGGGATTGGAGGTCTCTGTGCTGTGTTTGTTGTGCCTCATTGTTCTCTGTGAAAGCTAGAGAGAGAAAGAGAGAAAGCAAGAGAGAAAGCAAGTGAGAGAGCAAGCAAGAAAGAGAGAGAGAAGTGTTTGGAGGCAGAGAAAATGAAGGAAAATGAAAACCCTGAAATACTAAAATGTTTGAGGGCCTTTTTTATTTTTTTTAATGAAAAAGACTGGGTTGAATTTGGTTATATTATTTTTTGGTTTAATAGGGTTCAATGAGTTTTTAGTTAAAACCCAACAGTTACTGGGTCTAATTGGGTTGATACCCATTTAACCTAATTAATAATTAAGTAGGTTTGAATTCAATTAGAATGAATGGATTTGGGTGGGCAAATAGATTTGGGTGAGCAAATGGATTTGAGCTTACTTTTCCCGCCCTAACTTATCTTTATTTTCATTCTTCACCGACTTGAAAAATCCCACAAAAAAAAAAAAATAATAATAATAATTATGATTGGGATGGCAATTTCTACCCGATCCGACCCTAATGGGTCGGATTTATCCGGCCTGATAAAAAATAGGGTCGGGTTTGGGTTTTAAAAAAAAAAAACCCGAAGCGGGTCCGGGTTTTGAAAAAAACCCGGCCCGGACCCGGACCCAGACCCAGACCCGACCCCGACCCGTTTAGATAAAGAAAATTACCAAAAAAAACCATATATATATAAATATATATATATATATAAACTAATAAAACCCTATTACCCTACCTCTCATTTCACTCAACTGTCAGCCGCCCCATCCCTTCCTTCTCATTTCCCTCATTCTCCTCACTCTCACTCAACCTCAACCTCTATCATCGCCGGCCATCCCTTGATCTAACCGCCGGCCCTCAAGCGCTATCACCCTAGTCTCAAGCTCTGTGACCGCCGGCCATCAGTTGAGCTCACCGCCAGCCTCAAGCTTTCACTGTCGACCAAGCTCTCACCGCTGACCCTCAAGCACTGTCACCGCCGACCTGAAGTTCATCACAGGTAACAGGTTCGTTTCTCATGGCCATTGTTTCTCTCCTTCTCTGATTTTTTTTTTTTTTTTTGATCGGATCCTTCTCTGATTTTTATTTTTTAATAATTTATAAAATGTTATTTTTAGTAAAAAAAAAACTTGCGATTGATTTATTTTTAGTCCAATTTTTTTATTTTTTGTCTTTCTAATAACTTTGGGTTTGTTTTAGGGCTAGTTCATTGTAGTTGATTTGTTGTGAATGTAGTTGATTTGTTGTGGTTGGATTGTAGTTTTTTTTTTTTTTTTTTTTTTATAAGAGTTGGTTTGTATTTGATTTGTTTTTTGTGTTTGTTATTGATGCAGTGCCTCAAAAAACGAAGAAGAAGACATTGCTGGACGGTGATTGGGCCAAAAAAAAAAAACAAAAAAGATTGCTGGACAATGATTTTTGGATTGTTTTTTGATTGGGCCACGATTTGGGTTGTAGATTAGGCCTAAATCTGACCTGGTTGGACGGGGCCCGTGAAGCCCGGTGGGGCGGGTCTGGGCTTCGAAAAAAAAACCCCGTTTAATAAACAGGCCGAATCCGGGCCATAGATTTAAACCCACGGGTCAGGTCCAGGTATGAAAAAACCCGACCCGTTGTCATTCCTAAATAACGAAGAATTCTCTCACACCTTTCATTCTCTTCATCACAGCAATCATTTCTCTCTTTAACCCATCAACCCAATCCAATGTCTCGCGCTCTATAACCCCAACCGTTTTAGCCGCGAACCGGTCCGAATCCAATGGTCCGGAATCGCCTTACCATCCAAGCTCGACTGGCTCGGCATCTACTCTCCCCCGGACTCCGCTCACGATAACTTCATCGGCTACGTGTTCCTCAACTCCTCCGCCAAGAGGCAATCCGGGTCGGGCTCCATTTCACTCCCTCTCATCAACCTCCGATCCAACTACTCCTTCCGGGTCTTCCAATGGGGCGAGTCCGAAATCGACCAGAAAAAACTCGACCAGGAGCACAATCCGTTGCCGGGCACGGCCCATTTGTCGGTGGAAGTCGGGTTCGGGTCGAGTCGGGTGCCGGAGCAGATCCATCTGGGGTTCACGGAGAATGTGGGTGAGATGAGAGTGATGTTCTTGACGGGGCATCCTAAGGAGAGGGGAGTGAGGTTTGGGTAAGCTCGACCGCGTGGCCGTGGCAAGTGTGGAGTCGTATAAGAGAGAGTTCATAATCGACGAGCCGGCGAATTTGAGTGTCAGGTGGAGTGACCCGGGTTGGATTCATGATGGGGTTATGAAGAATTTGAAGAAAGGAGTCAGGTATTATTATCAGGTAATTTTTTGTTTAATTGGGTTTTTAGTTTAGTAAATGATATTTGTAATTTGTCATTAGTTTTGGAACATTGCTAATTGCAAATTTTGATACTTTAGATTGATCAAAATGATTGTGACTCAATAACTTGACCAAAAGCTACTATCAATTTTGTTATAAACGAAACAAAATTGACTTACAAACTGTTATGGCAATGAATGTGATCCATGTCACATCAAGTCATCAAGAACATAATGAATAAATGGCTTTTGTTAATAGGTTTAAGTGGCAAAAGCTAATAAATAAATGGCCATTTGAGTAGAATGTTGTGTGACTCCCTAGAAACGCTGATCAATTGCAATAAAAAAAATAAAAAATAAAAATAAAAATCAACTTTAGCCAATGCACTTTGGCACTCATTAACCTAACAATTTGGTTTCATTGACCAAAGAATATGGTTGAATTTAATTTTCTTTGGAAAAGATGACACTACTTTTGTTGTAGGGGTTAATAAAGCTATGTGGATGAATTCAATTGGAAAACCTAATTTGTACCAAAGTTTTGCTCATTTATGAATTGTTTTTTTTTTTTTGTTTCATATATGAAAAGGAGTAATTGTTTCTAATATTATGCGGTAAATTTTGTAGTAGATGTAGAATCACTCTTTTGGTTTTGTGTTGAAAAGTTAGACGCATCAGTTTGTAAGGCTTGTGTGGTAAATTTTGTTGTAGTTGTACTATCGTTCAATTCATAATATTTCACAATAGTTTGGATTTTATTATAGCATTTTCTTCCATGTGACCTTGTAATCATTGAATCTCATTTGCATGATCATGTCTAAGAAAAGCATCCAATGAATGTCTTAGTTTGAGTGTCTATAGATTTCATGGTGACCCGTAGTTACAAAAAAGTGTTTTTATAAATTACTGGCTTGATTATTTGTTTATATGTATATAATATCTAATTAGTTGTATGATTAAACTTGATAAAGTGAACTCATATGAGAAACTATTTTTGCCCGACATTGCATGGTTTGAATATAACAATGGCTGTGCTTGTGCTTAATGTCATATATTTTGTACATAGTTGGCCCCGAGCCCAAAGAAATAAGACATCTAGAGTAAGTTTAAAGATTATTTAGACTTGAGTCACTTTATTATAAATTTTAATTGACCCCAAAATGTTTGACTAAGGCTTGGTTGTTATTGTTATCTATGATAGGTTGGAAGTGATGCTGGAGGTTGGACTTCAACTCGCAGCTTTGTGTCAAGGAATGAGTACTCTGATGAAACAATAGCTTTTCTGTTCGGTGACATGGGAACTGCAACACCATACTCTACCTTTCTCCTTACAGAAGAAGAAAGCATAGCGACCATGAAGTGGATACTCCGTGATATTGAGGCTTTGGGTGACAAGCCAGTGTTTATCTCACATATTGGGGACATCAGCTATGCAAGAGGATATTCATGGTTGTGGGATCATTTTTTTACTCAGATTGAACCTGTTGCATCCAAAGTAGCATACCATGTGTGCATTGGTAATCATGAGTATGACTGGCCTTCACAACCTTGGAGACCTAAGTGGTCTGTGGGAATTTGTGGAAAGGATGGGGGTGGTGAATGCGGCGTACCCTTCAGCTTTAGGTTCAGAATGCCTGGAAACTCTCTAGAGCCAACTGGAACCTGAGCCCCAGACGCCAGGGACCTATACTACTCCTTCGATATGGGAGCAGTACATTTTGTATGCATGTCAACTGAGACCAATTTCCTTCCAGGGAGCAAACAATATAGTTTTTTAAAGCAGATTTGGAGTCAGTTAATAGAAACAAAACCCCTTTTGTGGAAGTCCAAGAGCACTGGCCGATGTATACAACAAGCAATGAAATTAGAGAAGCCCCGTTGAGGGAGAAGATGCTTGAGCACTTGGAACCTTTGTTTGTGAAAAACAAGGTCACCCTTGCATTGTGGGGTCATGTCCATAGATATGAGAGGTTTTGTCCAATGAATAACTTTACTTGTGGAAGCATGGGCCTGGATGGGGGGGGGGGGGGGGGGGGGGAGGAATTGGGAGGCATTTCCAGTCCATATTGTTATTGGGATGGGAGGACAGGACGCGCAATCCACCTGGGAGCCTAGACCTGACCACCCAAATGATCCAATCTTCCCACAACCAAAGCGCTCTTTGTACCGTGGGGGTGAGTTTGGGTACACTAGATTGGTTGCTACAAAGGAGAAGCTTCAGCTTTCTTATGTAGGGAACCCTGATGGAGAAGTGCATGATATGGTGGAGATTCTAGCATCTGGACAACTTCTCAGTGGCAGTGAGGCTAGTGCTGCTGATGGTGCTGGAGCCAAGGCTTATGCAGCTCAGTCCAAATCTTCATTGTTGGTTAAGGGAGCAATCGTGTTAGTGCTTGTGACTTTTGTAGGCTATGTTCTTGGTTTCATTTCACATTCCTGGCGGAAAGACGCTACTCTAAAAAATAGCTGGACTCCCGTGGGAGACAGAAGATCTTTGAACTTGAAATTGCATTGAAGCACATTGTTTAGTTTCCAAAATCTGGTTCATCTGTACTTCTAAAGTAACTGCAATTATGCAATTTTCCTAACGTAATTTATGCTATTGAACACTGTACTTGTATAAAGGGCTTCATAGTTGAAATTCATATACTCAATCAAATAAATGTGGAATTTCCATGGACTATTTTATTGATGCATGAATGTGGTCTTATCTTAGCATTTTGTGCCATTGGAGGTACTGTCATATTTCTGTTGCTTACTTGAGAATTCTTGTGTGGAGAAAAGACCTTCTTTAATATTGGAGATATTGAGGAGCATCTCTAGTTGAGTAACTGTGGTAACTCCCCTGAATTCAAGATCTTATTGAACCAATCACCTACTGTGCGTTAAAAGGTTGATTCCCCTCATTTTTAGGATAACCTACATCAGCAAACTGCAAATTCCTTAATGGAGAAAATCCCAGAATCTGCATGTTAAAACCCTTTCTATTTTCTGTTTTTTACCTTTTCGTTTTATTTTGCAAAGATATTTTATGATTACTCTATGAACCTCATCCTCCTCTCACCAAAAACCCAGTTATTTTTCTTGAAGTGCCGTCCAATTATTCTTTTCTTATTTTTTGTAACTTGCATGGCTTGGAGAATTATGGATGCAATTCTTGTATGTTTTCTCTATGAGGAACATCAGAATACCCTTTTAGCTACCTAGTTTAATCACTTAATTGTAGCGAGACGTCCTATAAATAAATTTGTTTTGGTTTTACAGCTGAACTTCATTTAAACTTTATCATCCCTTCTAAGGGTACTAAAGGCCAATGACCTTTAGGTCTATTGATACTTCTTAGTGTTCTCAATGGAAATATCTAGAGTTTAAATTCCCCTCCCCCGGTTAAGATGCTAAAACAAAAACATATGAGGGTACTAAATGAATTATTTTTTGCTTATTCTGCATCAAAATATCAAGCTTACTTTAGCATATAAAGCAATTTGTTGGGAATCAATATATTAAGTTTTATCTTTCATCTGAAACATTTTTATGGTGGGGCTTGGGTTTGAGCATTGGAACATTCTGTTATGTTTATCATCTGCAGGTCCTCAAATTTGCCGGAAAAGACTACTAGCCACAAATCTATAATGAGTAATGCTAGGGAGACAAAATTGTTACCATCTTTTGCACAGCTACTTATGTAATTGATTGGAGCAACATCAATTTCACGTGGGTTCACTACTGACATCACTTTTATTAGCATCAACTACAACATGCAATCTTAAATAGTTGTGAAATTTTGTGTGTGTATATAGGCTTTTTGATCTGTTATAGGGTGCCTTTTGTGTTTTCCAAGTGTAATAACCTTAACTCTGCTTGACCAAAATGAGAACAATATTTGTTGTAATTTAGATCCCCAGCAAACATCAATTGCATATGCTTCTCTTTAATTAATAGAACGATTTTATAACTGACTTGAAACACCACATTATACTTATGTTGCAGTTGCAGGGGTTTCATGATCCACAAAGTCGCCATACAAGCATTCAGAAATGATAAGTTGCCACTGAGCTAGTAACAAGTAATGCGGAAAGGGCTCCAAGTAGTAATTAGTAATTACAGGACAAATTTTTCCTACAAACTCGATTGGAGGAATCTTTCTTTAACCTATTAAGTAATGATTTATAAAACCATTCTCATGTATTATATCACATGATTCATTACAAAACATCAAACAAGTCACATGACTATAAATTAAAAGTGAATAGTCTTTTGAGTAGTCACATAATGGATTGTAGAAACTTTCTTCTAAATTGGTTTGGTTGACTATTCTTTTCACTCTTATAAAAAGAGTAATATAACTGGACATCATAGGCATTCAGGACCTTTCATTTGATCAAAAGCTTATAATGATAACACACCTAGACTGAAATTAATACAATCCACAACTCCATGGTTTAATAATAATAAAAATACCTACTGAAAACCCTTTTGATTTTGTAATCATACAAACCAATTCTTCTGGTGTATTTCCACTAGCTAATAATACTTGAAGAGGAAAGCCCAAATCATAGCAATGGCAAGCACCATAACTGGGGTAACTTGAATGCTGTGATTTGATGGAGAAGCATTTATATCTGGGGCAGGTGCTGGAGCTGGGATATCTTGGACATTGATGGCAACTTTCATTCCCCCAAAGCAGTAGTCTTTGCAAATGAAGTAATATTTCTTTGCCTCAGTTAGCTCAAATACATCACGTCCACCCTTTGTTATGTTCTTTATGAAGTCCTGCACAATGCACTTCTCATAGCTGGTCTCATTCACCTCAAACACAGTATACAGTACCTTGTTGAATCCAAAAACTGAAGAAGGCAACACGATAATTTAGAAAAGAACAGAGAAAAGCAAAATAAAGATGACGACAATATCAGTGCCATGCAGATTATAAATACAGATACTTTAGTATTAACTCCCCCCTTTTTTTTTTTTACATACAATATAAATAAACATGTGACTTCCGTTCTATAATTGTTTTCTTACCATCTGGTCAAAACTCCAATTGTTTATTTTATTTTATATTATATTTTTTACAGGAATTTGAATTCAAGCCTTATTCAAGGATAATATACTTCAACAGTTGAATTTTTATTAAAAAAAGAAAAACAGATATTAAAAACCAATACACATATGTCTGTATTTGGCATAGAAATTTAAGCAATTTATCAGTCTCAATATAACTAAATCGCTTCCCAATATTTAAGGAACGCAAATAACCTCCAATCTTATCTAAAGCACAAAATGTGGGATTTTGAGATTCAACAGTGTACTAATCATAAAATTTTTCCTCTTATTTTTTTTGTTGAGTTACAAATGTACAAAATGAATTTTAAAACTATGACCCACCATCCATTTCATTATTGTGAAAGAAGGAAGTGATAGTTAATCTATAGCTATGATCCATTATAAGTGAGTAGTGAAAAGCTTGTTGAAAGAAAAAAGTAAGTGAAAAAGTGAAAAGCTTGTGGAAAAGCAAGAAATTAGAGTTGGAGAAATCCATCAAATATTCCTTCCCCATAATGCATTTGTGCGTTGTCTGTTTGAATTGCCCGCCCCCACCCTCTTTCTGTTTAAAATCAGACATACATACAAAATCATCATCATCATCATCATCATATTCTTCTATTCCTTAGTTATCATGTTCTCGTTCTGTTTATAAATATATATATATATATATATATATATATATATTCTTCTCCTTCTTATGTTACGCCATTAGATGTAGTTTGTAGAGCTATAATACACATAAAAACAATTATAAAATCATTATAATGAAAGTAACATAAATAAGGAAATTCGCTTAAAGATAAGACAGATTCCTATTGATGAAAAGATAAGCGAGAGCCTCTTAAGATAGTTTGGTCATATTCAAGGAATAATGATTAATACACAAGTAAAAAGGTAGAGAAAAGACAAAAAATAATATGTCAATTTAGGAAGTAACGAAAAGTATAACTTTAAATAAAATAGAATGATTGAAAAAAAATAAGTGTAATAGACTCTATTTAATTGTTGAGAATATATAGCAGACCTCAAAATTTTCAGATTAAAACTTGGATGTTATTATTGTTATTATTGTAAATTATACACACACCCAATAGATCTTAATAGATCTTGAACCTATAATCTCACCATCCATTTCATTATTATAAAAGAAAGATATTCTAGTTAAGCTACCTATGAATCAAAACAACTTGAAAGCAACAAAAGAGTCTAGGAGGAACTCCATCAAATTGAATGCTTTCCCCTCAATACATTTTCAAGAAATAAGGTACAGGCATTATAATTGGTAAAATAACGAAATCATATCTTGAAATTAAAAATCAAAGTTAGTGGAAATATTAATCCTTCAGTCAAAAGAACATGGATTTTATCAAGGGAGAAAAAAAAAGGTATAATGAACTCAAAAGAAAAAAAGAGAAGAAATAATGAACAAGCCAAACCAACTATTAAAATATGATATCCACTTTTTCCCAACACTTTCTCATCACCCAAACAGTTCAATAATAAAAAGACATTAAGAGAGAGAGAGAGAGAGAGAGAGAGAGCATACAAAGCCAGTCCCCAACTAGAAATTTCTCATGACTTGTCCACTCCGAGAAGTTGGTGTTTGGTGTCCAACCAGCCTTATTACCTCCAACGTAAATTAATTCAGCTTTTGTTAATTCCACCATCATCATCAGTATTACTATGCTCACTACCAATTTCCTCAAACTTATACCCTCCATCATCACCACCCTCTCTATCTCTACACTCTATACAAACAAATGATAAGATTTGAAGAGCTCTCTCTACTCACCTAACGACTCTAGAATTCTCAATTACAGTCATACCATACATGGGATCGAGGCCTATTTTATAGGTATCCTACAATATAGCTACCTAATAACTCAAAAAATTTCAATTAGGGTTACAACTAAGAATAATTATTCAGTACTCCAAGAGTCAGCATTGTAATATAACTTTCCATTTTAAAATAATAAAAGCGGTACCACTAATTAATTTATGGTGAAAATTTACCATTCTTGTAATCCTAAAGTACCTAATAATTTTCCAATAATTTACTAACTTGTATAAAGGCCTATTTTATGTGTCTCCTATAAGAGTATTAAGAGGTATCTTTGGTAAGAAAATCTAACAGTAGTAATTACTGTATTAGTACAAGACGCGTCGTAGGAAAGCAGGCTAAAATGTTCTTTGCTCTTGGGAGCTAATGCTAATGGTACATTGCTCACCGTACACGTGTACTGAAAGAACTAAAATAGCCGTTCGATGCACATCAACCCAAAATCGTGGTAAGATAATATATGTAATCTGCTACTTTTTATTCATTTATTTATGGGATAAGAAATTTATATGCATATATTCTAAAAATCAAAAATATATCACAACCAAATTCCACAACTAACTATCTTATGTAGCTGACTTTTTTCTCCAAAAAAAAAAAAAAAAATCTTATGTAGCTAATTGCAATTGGAAAATTAAAAAAAAAAAAAAAATGTCCATGTGAGATTGATAGGTAACCAATTGCATAGTTTGCCACACGTGATAATTGTGAATATAGGTGTAAAATTGGTTGTGGTCTTGGAATCATTTTATTTTTCTTCTAAGTTGGAATCCTAAATTTTTAATGTGTCAATCTTTCTTTTCTTGGTAAGTCATTCAAGCCTTCTTACCCCTAAAAAAAGGAAGAAGAATAATATTCAATCAATATGGTCATTGCCACACTAGGATAGAGCCAATTGTCACCTATTTCTCCCTTCTTCATGAGTTTTTTCACGACTAACTATCTTAAAAACTATCTTATGTAGCTAATTGTGATTGAAAAAAAAAAAAAAAAAAAAGTGTCCATGTGAGATTGATAGGTAATTAATTACATAGTTTGCCACACATGATAATTGTAAATATAGGTGTGGAATTGGTTGTGGTCCTGGAATCATTTTATTTTTCTTCTAAGTTGGAAACCTAAATTTTAATGTGTCAATCTTTCTTTCCTTGGTAAGCCTTTCAAACCTTCTTACCCCTAAAAAAAGGAAGAATAAATATTCAATCAATATGGTCATTGCCACACTAGGATAGAGCCAATTATCACCTATTTCCCCCTTCTTCATGAGGGTTTGATTGTGTTATGTAGTTTGTCTATTTTGCTTACAAAAAATAAGCGGGGATTTGAACCTAAGCTCTTTGTTATGAGAGAATACCGAGTACTGCTACTGAATGAATCCCGAATGAATCCCAAGGCTGACACTATTATGTATTAACTAGTTTCTTATGTACTTAATTGCCATACAAATTACAAATGGAGAATTTTTCATGTTGAAAAGGCCTACATACAACATATAGGGCACGAGAAGGTGAATTCATCTAATTTTTCAAAATTAAATGTATATTATTTAATATGCGCATGGATACCCATAAATAAATAAATAAACAATTCAGTCCTATATAGCCATCACAGCATATGTAAATTGTAATAATTCTTCTAGGCATTGGGGGCCCAAAAGGCAAAGGAATTGACATAGAAAAATAAAATTGTGGTAAAAAAAATGTACTCATAATTGCTTGCGTATACAAATGGGAAGAAAACTAGAAATATCAATAAGGACAACATAAACCAGGAGGAGGAAAAACAAAAATATGACAATAGAAAAGTTGAAAGAACATGCTGGTTTATTGAAGCACTGTCAACCTTCACTTCCCAAGCAAACGGCGTGCGCGTTGGTTGGCACCTTTCACTCGGTGGTTCAGCTCATCCACGTCGTCATCAAGATGATTAAGAGATTTATTTTGCCTGCAATCACCAAATTACATTCAACATTCAAGAGAGAAAATAGTTAAAAATGATAAAGTAATTGGCAGGAAAAATTACAAAAGATAAAATCCTCTAGAAAATTTTCGACTGCCAAAGAATCTGGTATGCATGTGACTGTGTAAAGGAAAAACCACAATGGAACCAATGGTTCCAAAAGTATTTTACAAGGTGCTTGTAATAAAAAGCCTTCGGAACACTGCAGCAGCATGGATGCATGACTGGCTGCAGTGTGAAGCATAAAAGGTTTTCCTACAAAACAATTGCACCTACTGATTCCCTTAAACCAGAAAAATATGTCGTAACTAAAAGATAGTAGGTTGTCAAGCAAAAAAGCAAAGTTAATTAAAATCTGATCTAGAGTCTAATTTTCCATTTTTTACTTTCAGATGCTTCAAGATGGTAATGACTATAGATATAGATAAAAAATGTGTAATTCACTTGTGGTAGGAGGGACACAACTGACCTGTCAAGCTCGCCTCCCATGTCAGCTGCCATACTCTTCAAATCACCCAAGATATTACTTAGATCCGAAAGGGCATCATCTTGCTTTGCCATCTCCACCTGATTTTGGCAACACATATTAGGAAATCCAAAAGCAAATGTTATATACCTAATTGATAATCACAAACACAAACCTCAACTTTCTGCAAGGCGTTTGTTGGTTCAGGAGGAGTTGTTCGAGAAGCTGCCCGTCCTTTGGGTACATGAGCTAAACCCAACTTTTCCCTCTGCTCTGAGTGGTTTACACTTCTTTTAGATGAATTATCTGTTCAGCCAACACAATAAATATAAAATGACTGCAATCACCATGCTCCATGTATTTTGATTTATTAAAGGAATAACAAGAAATATTGACCGAAGGAAGCCAATTTTTTTAGATTAAAACCTGCTGTAATTATAGGCCCTGTAATCTCCCGGGTCTTCTTTGGCTTCCAAGTCTTAGAGAACATGCCACCAAGGTTATTTAAAAGCTTCTCTCCCTGATATTAATAATGCATGATCAAAAAACACTTGAAGAAAGAAGAGAATACAATGAAAGATAAATAATTAGACAGCAGTCCACTTTTAGGTAGCAGTAAGTGATAATTCATTAATTATCAGATAGGAAAATACAAGCTTGGCTTTCAATGATTTTCACATTTCATCTAAAGGTGGCAATGAGGTGGCTTTGAACTAATGAATTTAGGCTGGTCAACCATTTCCAAAACTATCACACATTTATATAAAGAATATACTGAATTCATTAATTATCAGATAGGAAAATACAAGCTTGGCTTTCAATGATTGTCACATTCCATCTGAAGGTGGCAATGAGGTGGCTTTAGAGTTTAGGCTAATGAATTTAGGCTGGTCAACCATTTCCAAAACTGCCACACATTTATATGAAGAATATACTGAATTCACATTCAGGGACTCCAACAGTCCAACCAGTCATGCCCCAAAATTACTAGCATCTATTCTTTATCCTCGTGTTGGATAGGCAGTAGAAATTAAGGCAGGGTTTCAAGATACTCCATCTGGAAAGGAGCTCTGTGCATCCCTTGATCTCTACCTAACCAGGTTGGCTAGTTTCAGTCTTTGGTTCCTAACTTGATAGAATGGGAGTGGCAAGGTTTTAAAAGCAAGCTGATGAACAAGGTTTAATGAGATTTGCTTTGGTTTTTATACTTCAACCCAAAACTGCCACCCATTTTATAATGAAAAAATACTGGATTTTAAATTAAAGAGATTATGATAAGTTTAGTTATTGAACATTGTGGTCAGTTGGATTGAGGTCAATTTCGTCCGACAGCCTACCAATTGCACTATATAATTGCCTAGTGAAACTCAAGTTGAATTAAACAGTTCTAGGACAGATTCTGACATGTTTAACATCAGCCCTTAATAAACTATAAAGTATGAACCCATCAGACCCCACATTGAAGATGCCAAAGCAAAACACCATTAGATTATCTTTCTTAATAAATTTTAGTTGAGCTTTTTACGATTTATTAAGTGAAGCTGAAAGATTATAAACCACCACCCTGATATGCATACAAGCTTCAATCTTGAGTTTCTTTGCATAGTATCCGTATTCTGCTGACTTTCCAAAATATCAGAATCCCGTGGCAAAAAACCACGATGCATATATTCTACAAGAATCTAAAAATATTCACACATTCTTTTTTTGTTTTTGATAAGTAGAAATATTCACATATATTCACTAGGGATTTCAGTGAAAATCACTGCATTCTGGTTATTTCTTCTCCTAAGCAGTCCATCCCTACTCCTATTACATGGGATTTTCCAGTTAAACATGTTGACATGCATAGTAGCTTCATACTTGGGCTTCTTTACATGGAAGCCCAAGTATGAAACCCATGACACATCTTCTACAATAATCTAGGAATATTCACATACATTCACTAGGAGTTTCTGGTGTAAACCAATGCATTCTGGATAATATGTTTTCCTAGGTGGTTCATCCCTACTCCTATTGGATAGGCCTAAATTATGCAAAGATATCATGAGTGCTGGGCCCCACATTATAACTTTCTAGCATCTTCAAGAAAGCAGAATCAACCTAGACAGACAAGTTATTTGAGAATTGCAAAGTCAAAGGGAGGCATGATATTGAAAAGTTCCAGTATATAACATCAGAAACCATTTCCTAGGCTGCACACCTACTTAAGCATTTCTCATAAGCAAGAATATAGAAGAACTTACCCGACTCAGATCCTTATCCGTATCAACAGCCATCTGGTGGGTTCTTGTGATTTGCTCACCCTGATGATGCAACATATCAAGGGTCTTAGTAGCATCCTCCCTTATTTCCTCTGCAAGCTTCAGGCAATTGTTAGTTGTCTTTGTTGTCTCTTCAGCTTTGTACACGGCATAATTCTCCAGATCCTGCACACTCTGGTTCTGTAATCCTCCTGAGTCATGAAAATCATTTCTGTATCTGTCTTTTGCTGCTGCAGATCCAGAATATGAGGATGATGATGAAGAAGCCCCTCTTCTCCCATCATCATCATCAAAAGGGTTGGTATTAAAATTTGGGGTTATTAACATAGGTTCAGAAGAGGTTCGTTTTGCAGGTTTAGTATGAGTGGCATCAGATTCAGTATCTGAATCAAAAGGATTAGAACTAGAAGAAGCCAGAAATCCAGGCTCCACTGATTTCTGCCTAAAAACCTTGTTCACAGGTGATTTCATAAACCCAAACATTTTGACAATATACTAAATTTCCTATATATCAACACGAATATTGTTTAGTCCAACGTCTTAGTGAAACCTATGCAATGAGTCAATGATTGTACCTACAAACACAAACAATGTCATTTAATAAGAATGGTATGAATCTGTGTGATTATTCAACTGTGGTACCTAAAATTGTTAAAAATGCATATATATTAGTAGGCATTTATATTATTATCCATGGTAGGTGCAAGTAATAATCAAAAGAAAATAAGGGAAAAAAAAATCTCTCACGGCAAACAGCTTGGTGAGAGATCTAGAAAGAGATCCATAATGTTTACTCAAATTTCCTTTTATAGGTGACTTCAATATAATAAAGAGAGAAATCCCATGAATACAATACAGAGAATTTCACAAATTTGAACTCAATTCATGACAAAAACAAAAGAGGGCTAAAACCTGAACAGGTACAGAATTTGATCTTTACACAGACAATAAATCTAGCATATAGAGGAGACACAAAGCAATGTGAATCAAAAACTAAATGTTATACCAAATTTTTTTTTTTTTTTATCAAATTAAAACCCACAGAGAAATCAATGAATAGTCATTGGTAGATAAGAAAATACACAAATTTAGAAATAAAACCTAAGACCCAAAAATGAAAAAGAAAGGAAAATTAAAAATGACAGATCTTTATGTGCAAGTATGCCAATGCATAGACTAAACAATACAAAGATGGAAACTTTGCTTTCCAAAGTTTTATAAAATTTCTGGGTTTTGTTTGAGTCAAAAAAAAATAACAAACTTTTCTCCACAACCAAAGAAAGCAAGAACAGAAACATAGTAAAAGAGGAAAAGAAAAAGTACCAGATGGGTATTGAAATTTATTACGCAGAGATGAAAAAAAAAAATGTTGTCTAATATGGGTTTTGTTATCATGGGAGAGTAAAAGGGTCCTCTTTGAAAACTCTTCTCTCCCTCAATTTGTGTGTGTTTGGGTCTGCCTCTGTCTCTGAGGAAAAAAAACAAACAGATGGGAGGCGCTGCGAAAAAGCAGAGAACTGTACGGCTCTATCTCCAGCTTTTGAGTGCTTTTAACAATTTTAGACCGTTGGGGATTTGGGATCCCTCGCCTTTTTGGTTGAAAGTTGAAACTTTGAAAGTTTGTTTCTTGCAAAATACAATAATAGTGGAAATGAGGGGACCCGGATGCATAGAACGTTATCGAGGACCCGTTTAGGTCATTGGGCTTACATGTGTTCATGATGTGCAGTTGAATATGGGCTGAGCATACTAGCATTGGGCCTAGATGTATGTGTTTTTACTCTTTCTTTGCCCTCAAATTTTTATTTTTTTAAAGAAAAGAAAGAAGAAGAGAAGAAATTATACTCTACTCACGGTAGATCATAACATTTGTCTACCATTCCATTAAAATACTCTTACTTATTTAAAATTGCTTAATTAGTTTTAAAAAGAAGTCAATTTCTGTTTAATTTTTTTATTATTATTATAAATTGACCTAGTAATTTTAAATAGGTAAGAGTTTTTTAGTAGAATGGTAAATAAGTAATGTGGTCCATAATGAGGGTGGTATATTTTATTAGTAGGACCGTAAGAAAATCCTATTTGACTGCACGACTGCACCTAAAGGTCCTTAACTGACCAAAACCAATGGTAAAATGCTACATCATATTGCCTACTGTGGTCAAGGTGCATACTTTCTCTTAGCTTCAATTTTAATGTGAGTTTGGCTCTTAGCTTCAATTTTAATGTGTTAGTTTGGTTTAGACTAATTGTAATCTATATCTTTGAAATTGAATTTCTAGTTAGTGATGCTCTTGGGTATAGGTTTGGAATTAGCCGAAACATGCTAAATATTATTATCTTGTGTAAATGTTTTTACTTATTGTCATGTGAATATGCTTCTGCTAATCCCAATTCCAACATTTTTAAAATCGTAGTGAATCTATATTTTTGTCAAACTTATTTTTTAGACAAAATTAACTATATTGCTTGTTTGTATTAAAAGAAGTTTTTATTAAAAACTAAAAGAAAAGAAAAGAAGTAGCATATAACTATATATTTATTGCTTGTTTTCATCAGAACTTTATACATATTATATACTTTTTGTTCACTTCCTAATATGCAAAAATCATGGCACGTTGTATTGTGCAATGGTGGTACTTAGAGACATACCAAAAAACCCAAGTAACAATGTATCATAGAACGTAGAGGTGATGATTACGCACGTGAGCCCCTTTTTTTCTTTCTCTTGTTTTCACCAAAAAAAACGTCTTATTCAAGCAAGATCATGGTGGATTTGTGGTCCATGAACCACCTTGATTTCACTCCTAAAAAGTCACCAACATGGAAGGTGGAGGGTGAAAACAAATGGCATCTTGGTGACAATAAACTTGTCCATATTAGAGAAAAATATCTACCCGCTATTTGTCCAGTTCAAACACAAGGTTCAACTAGAACTCTAGTCCCACACAGCCAGGTAAAACAACTAAACCAAACATTTTGCTCGTGTGTTTAACGTGATTCCATGAAGTTGTAGAGTTGATGAAGCCATGAAATAGTGAGAGAGTAGGTAGATAAGAGCACATTATCTTTCACTCATTCTCTCATCACTTATCCCTATTGCTCCGAGAGAGAGAACAATGGCAACTCTACCATTCTCAGCAACTAGTGTTCAATCAATGTCCATTTCACATTCCAAATTTATCTTAGGCTTCATGGGGTTCAACCGCATAACCCATAATCCGGAGCTGTTCTTGATCAGAACCCCACGTTCCAGCTATTCAAGAAGAAAACTTTCTGTCAAGAATGTCGCCAGCAATCAAAAGCAGAAGCTAAAGGACTCTGTTACACAAGAAGAAGGTTATTTTCTTGAATATCTTTTAGCTAGCAGTGTCTTTTAAAATCCTTACATGTATATATTTAAAGGGTACAACTTATTTACACATATTAGGTGCTGTATCATGGGCTCCCAATCAAGTTCAATCATGTGATTATATTGACCAAGAATCCAGATGGTCGAGTTTAATTGTCTTTACAAAAAGACATGCATTGATTAATTAATTGGAAAATCCACTGTAGAGTACCTAAGAAGCTATTGCTAAGTTTTGCCTATTTTCAAATGAGTCTAGGCTAAATTTTTTATTGTTTCATGTTTAGTGTCATAGTTGGAGTTCCATTTTTGGCATTGTGTTTAGTAGTAGTGGGAATTTGGAGTTCATTCAGATATCCCCTATTGATTAATTAAGCGACATGATTGAATTTAATTAAAAAAACCTAATGTATAGTACCCAAGAAGCTATACCTAAGTTTTCCCCATTTCACCTTCTCAAAAAAAAAAAAAAAAATCCCATTTCAAAGGAGTCTAGGCTAAAGTTTCAAAATTTTCATGTTTTGTGTCATAGTTGGAGTTCCAATTTTGGCTTTGTTTAGAGTAGTGGGATTTTGGAGTTCATTCACACATTGGTGTTTATTTTTTGATGTATACTTTGTATTGTGAGACATTGGGTGGCATAATGGTATGGTTGAATATGATCAAATTATCTTACTTTATAACCTAGGTTCTATCCTTTGTCATCAGGAGAAATTGATGAAACTGGGGGCAAGGTTTCTCTTACAATAGAGAAAAAAGGTGCCTATTGATTGGATAATTATCTTAGACATAGTGTTTTTGGTGCCTTAGCAACCATCTTAGACATAGTGCTGGTGTGCTTTCAGTGCTCTTGAAAGTCTTGCTATTCTCCTATCAGGTCAAATTACAAGCAGTCATAAGCTGAATCTAGACATATATATTGCATGCACATGTGGCTAGGCTTCCTTTAACTAATTATTGAATTCTTGTAGTCTGCTTTATTGGAATTATTGTGTAATTGGTTTATTTGACAACACTGGCTATCCCCAAGTTCATGTTTGAGTCACACTGCATTGTGATTGTTATGAGTTGGCCGAGGACATATGTGTGCATAACATTTTGCTCTGTTCCTTTCTGTTTTGGACAAGCATGTCTAATGCACTCACTTGTTTATTGATGCACTCCTAAATTTTAACACATTTGGTACTTTGGTTTAGGCATTGCAGGTGATCTAGACACCTTTATTCCAGATTCAGCATCTATAGCATCAAGTATTAAATACCACGCAGAGTTCACTCCATTGTTTTCTACAGAGCAGTTTGAGCTCCCTAAGGCATACTTTGCAACTGCAGAAAATGTTTGCGATACCCTTATCATAAATTGGAATGCTACTTATGATTACAATGAAAAGATGAATGTAAAGCAGGCATATTATCTGTCTATGGAGTATCTACAGGTTTGTCCCAGCTTTCTGTTTGTACCAGCCATTGAAATTAAATTCTTGTTTGCATACTACTGGTTAGTGGATTTTTTTTTTTAAATAATTTTTTTCAATTGTTTAAGGGTAGGGCATTGCTAAATGCAATTGGAAATTTAGAGCTCTCAGGGGCTTATGCAGAGGCTTTGAGAAAGCTAGGGCATGATCTAGAGGATGTTGCTAGGCAGGTAAGATAGTTCAATAATCCTCTAATTAATCTCCTCTTGTGGACTGCTTCTAATTGAGTATCTGAAAACTCATCGTAGTTTCATGCCATTTGGTTGTTTGATACTAGCATGATGGTAATTTTGGAAAAGGGAAAAACAAAGTTTACTATATATAGTTTCAGTTGATCCCTTAGAAGCTTAAAAGATTACAATTTGTCCAATTTCAACCAGAGATGAAATTACTGACTTTTTTTTTTTTTGTTGGGGAGGGGGGGGGAGGGGGTGGTGTTTGAAATTACTGACTTACAATCATAATAAAAAAATTTTCTGAGTTAGTTGAACCTCAAATATTACCTAAAACAATTGACTAGATATGTGACTTAGAAACCTCCAAAATTGACCTTCTAATAGAAATTTGAAAGTGGTGGTTTTCAAACACAAACATATCTAAAATGTGCATTCCCTTGGCTAAATTAATCTAACATGGACTTGCTGCTTTTTGAGTGCCAAATTCTGTCAGTTGATTATTGACAGGAACCAGATGCTGCACTTGGGAATGGAGGATTAGGGCGGCTTGCTTCCTGCTTTCTGGACTCACTGGCAACATTAAATTACCCTGCATGGGGATATGGACTTAGATACAAGTATGGCTTATTCAAACAGCACATTACCAAAGATGGGCAGGAAGAAGTTGCTGAAAGTTGGCTTGAGGTATGATGTATTTTTGTTCAGTATAAGTAACACCCTTTTTTATGTGAGTTATTCATCATGGTTTAGAATACTTAATACTTCAGTAGAAGCTTTGCTTGCCATGTGTACTTAAGGGCGACGAAATGTTTGAGGTTATATGGTTACTTTGTTTACCCGTTGATTGATTAAAGCATATCCTAGCAGATGGGCAATCCTTGGGAAATTGTAAGAAATGATGTTTCCTATCCTGTGAAATTCTATGGTGAAGTTTCTTCAGGGGCGGATGGAAGTAAACAATGGGTTGGAGGGGAAAATGTAGTGGCTCTTGCCTATGATGTCCCCATACCAGGATACAAAACTAAAACCACCATAAACCTTCGACTGTGGTCCACAAAACTTGCACCAGAAGAATTTGATTTAAGAGCTTTTAATGCTGGAGATCATGCCAAAGCATATGCAGCTATGAAGAATGCTGAAAAGGTTAGAGTTTATGATAATTCTTTCAATTTTTATGATTCCTTTTCTTATAAACCTATTTGCATTTTTTTAAGAACTTTCTAAAACAATTTTTCTAAATTCTGTATGCTGCTGATTCACCCAACAACAAAATTAAGGTGCAGACCATAGAAATAAGACAATGCACAGAATTTTTCTGCACCTTCTCCAACATCTGTGCTGCTGCTTCAAAACACACTTGAAACATTTTTCTTGGCAGATGAATAGATTTTAATCGTAGCTAATGAAAGAGTTACATTTAAACACACAAGAAATAAACCGAAAATTAATCCCTTAAGAGACCCAAGCAAACATAAATATAGCACCAAAAAGACAGTAAATTATACTATCTAAGCACTTGGCTCTTCAAGAACATCACAAAACTTAATTTTCTTTCCTCCAGGAGATCAATCCCCTAGCCATTGCATATCTCTAATATAAAACATTCTATTGCTTCACTGTCCCTGCCTTAAGCTACTACATCCAACACCTGCCTCTCTTTTTCTCCCCCTTCTCTTTGTCAGACTTCTTCTAAAGACTACAGATTATATCTAACTTATCACTGCTGGCACCCATCTGTTTCTCTGAAAAATCATCTATTTATATCTTTCATCCTTGATTTCTTCACCACTGTACTTTAACATAGAGATGTGAGTAGGACTACAAGCAATCATTTGCTCCTACGCTTCATAAACTATTGTTGCTTATGTTCCTTCATTTTGAAAACTGACATAAGTGGTCTGTATAGCACTAATTAATTATGGTCATTTTGATGTTATATTTTGATCAGATCTGCTACATATTGTACCCTGGGGATGAATCATTGGAGGGAAAGACTCTTCGATTGAAGCAACAATATACTCTTTGCTCTGCTTCTCTCCAAGATATTATTGCACGTTTTGATAGGAGATCAGGAGAGCGAGTGAAATGGGAGAATTTTCCTGAAAAGGTAGCAGTGCAGATGAATGATACTCACCCAACGCTCTGCATCCCGGAGTTGATAAGAATATTAATGGATGTAAAGGGTTTGAGCTGGAAGGAAGCCTGGGATATTACTCGAAGGTAATTCCTTTTAACAATATTTAAACATGTTTGTGGTGATTCACACAGTTGTATGTTACACTTCTTTGGTTTCTTTTGGATTCCATGAGCCATTGTGTTCATGTGTGGTGCTGGGCGTTCTGGCATGCATATGTATGCATACAGTACATGCATTTGTTAACTAAACACACGCACATAACACATTTAACATGGTCCACACAATGTCACAGCTCTATCACAATGGAACATTTATATGCATCATTTTGATGCTCAACAGAAGGTAGTTTCCTTGCTATTAGGTAACTTATATTACCTCTAAGTTGCAGTACCTGATATTTATTTTCATGGTTCTGTGACCTTTTTGCTAGAACTGTTGCATACACAAACC
This sequence comes from Lithocarpus polystachyus, assembly GCA_033629205.1. NCBI lineage: Eukaryota > Viridiplantae > Streptophyta > Magnoliopsida > Fagales > Fagaceae > Lithocarpus > Lithocarpus polystachyus. The sequence continues at coordinate 84,800,074 of CM066164.1, forward strand.
ACACAGTTTTGCCTGAGGCACTGGAGAAATGGAGTCTAGAGCTTATGCAGGAATTGCTTCCTCGACATGTTGAGATCATAAGAAGGATTGATGAGGAGGTAAAAATAGTGAGAATATGGTGATGTTCAGCTTCAAACTTTAATTAGTAATCATGCCCTGTCCTCAACATTGGATCCATGGATACATGCACAATTTTCCTCTCTGAAATAGTCCTTTTTAGTTTTCACTCTAATGTTATATATTCAACGGGTTAACCAGCTGGTTTGTACCATAATTGCTGAGTACGGCACGGAGGATCTTGACATGTTGAAACAAAAATTGAAACAAATGAGAATTTTGGATAATGTGGAGTTGCCTGACTCCATTGCAGAATTGCTTTTTAAATCAGAAGAAATTTCTTCTGTTGATCCTGCTGAGGAAGTTGAATCTTCAGTTGAAGAAAATAAGCCTACTGCTGAAGAAGATGAATCTGTAGGACTGGATACTGAGAACAAAAAAGAGGTGACAGTTGATGAAGCTCCAAAACTGCCAAAGGTGGTCCGCATGGCTAATCTATGTGTTGCAGGTGGGTATGCAGTGAATGGGGTTGCTGAGATTCATAGTGAAATAGTCAAAAGTGAAGTTTTTAATGAATTCTATAAGGTAACTATGTCAATGATCTAAGTATATTTTCCTTTCATCACTGTTATTGTTGTAGGACCATTCTAAATTTAATGTAATGGGATATAACACCTTGGGGAGACTCAATTATAACATAAAGGGACACTACTTAATCCAAAAGCTTAAGTTAATGTGTTTAGACCCAATTATATTATATTATCAACTCACTTTTGTTCCAAGAGCCTTGTAGCTCAATTGGTTAGCACCTCCTAATGTTTCCAAGGAAACATCCAAGGTTCAAACCCCTGCACTCTTAGCTATTGATATATAAAAAAACACTACTCACTCTTGTCATTTTTATCCTATGTGGGACTTCACTACTTAACTAACCACACCACTCATATGTGAACATTCTAATAGATAGTAACTTTCTTTCTCTGCTAACACATTACCTTTTTTTTGGCAGTTATGGCCTGAGAAATTTCAAAATAAAACAAATGGGGTGACACCAAGAAGATGGATTCGTTTTTGCAATCCAGATCTAAGTAAAATTATAACCAAGTGGATTGGAACTGAAGATTGGGTTGTAGACACTGAGAAATTGGTGACACTTCGAAAGGTAATTTCATATCCAATCCTGTAGTCCATCAAATGTTTAGATTGAACAGTTATAGTTGTTCATTTCATTATATCAAACCTGAAACTTCCTAAGACAGAATGTATTTTCTTTTTCCAATGTGTATTGAATGCCTGTAGTTCACATCATGAACACTGTGATTCATGTCTGATATCACCTTAATCTCAAATTCCTTTTTATTGGTAAGTTACACATGCACCCAATGGGACATGAACTCATGACCTTACCCTCCATCCCCATTATTATGGGAGAAGGAAGTGCTAGCTGAGCTATAGCTCATTACCTGAGTGTCTAGAATAATTAGTTTGAGTGTAGTAAATAAGAAAGGTTGTTGAATGGAATGGTATGATGGATACAAGTTTAAACACATTCATTAGCCAATGATAGTCATATAATTACCGTAAAAAGCTTCAAAACAGCCAAAACTTATCTGGTCATTGTTGAGTTTGAGGGTCACTCTCACTATAGTTTAAGCGCATGTTTTCTATGGTGATTTCCTCGCTATCTATGACTTTTATATCAGCTGTGTGCGTGTCATATTTTAACAGGTTTTGTGTCAGTTATCTGCAGTTTGCTGATAATGAAGAACTCCAATCTGAATGGAGGGAAGCAAAAAGAAGAAACAAGATCAAGGTTGCCTCCTTCCTCAAAGAAAAAACTGGCTATTTTGTTGACCCTGATGCAATGTTTGATGTACAGGTTATTCCCTAATTCTGAACTCTTTTCTTTGTTCTTTTAGGCCTTTTCTGTTTCAACTGAATATTACATCATGCCAAGTAAAGAAACTGAGAAATAAGGAATTATCAAAATTTTGGAGATTACCTTTGAGTTGGGAAATAGCCTTAAGCTTAGTTTTGTTCATACAACTCATACTATAATATGAAATAATCATGGTGGCATCTACAGATTCTTCTGCTGTATTTTAGCCTAGAAAACAGTAGATCTAACCGTGTATTTTCAGGTGAAGCGTATCCATGAATACAAGAGGCAGTTATTGAACATCATGGGAATCATTTATCGCTACAAAAAAATGAAAGAAATGAGTCTTGAGGAAAGAAAAATAAAGTTTGTTCCTCGGGTATGTATATTTGGAGGAAAGGCATTTGCTACATATGTCCAAGCCAAGAGAATTGTGAAATTTATCACAGATGTAGGAGCTACAGTAAATCATGATCCAGAGATAGGTGATCTTTTGAAGGTATGGCTTCACTTATTGATTATCCAAGATACTTCATGCACTTTACTCATATTTTAAATATCTGAATGGAACCATTACTGCATTATCAGCAATATGAAGAACTTAAGAGAATAAGGTAACAATATTAGTTTGATATTCCTTTTTTATGTTTGAACTACCTCTACTGAGCAACATTAAATTTATTTGACTAGGCTAAAACTTTTTTAGTTTATCAATTATTTTCTGTTCAAAATCCTGAACTCTGAAAGTACAACAAATAAATGAATCTTTTGACATTATCTGAGTAAAACAATATTGATTGGAGAAAATTTATTGAAATGAAAATGAAAAAGGGAAACAAGAAAAGAAGTACTAGTTATTTTCTGTAAAGCACCTTGCTACCATAAATTTTCATGAACCTAAACCTCAATGTTATACTGTTTCTTTTTCTAGACACATTATTGGCATCATGGACTATGATGTGAAAATGGCTGTGTGATTAACAGTTTTTTGGTCCAATAATTCATCTCCCGAATTATTTTTATGCTATCTAGTTTACATGTAAAGGAGTAATCTGATCAGCTGATTGTACCTTTATCTTCTTATTCTGGGTTCTCAACTTTGGAACTGAAGCATTTTGACATAGCATAGCATCTTGACTTGTTTTTAAAATTAGATAGGGGCCACGAGAAAGTAGCTATTTGTTGGGTCAATATTATCATCTTGACTTCTTTTTCTTAGACAAAATAATAAAATGACAATACAACTTAATTGCTAGCTGGAAGTTGATAATAATCTGTAAGCATGATCTTTTATATATATATATATATATATATATATATTTCTTTTTCTTTTTTTCAGGTCGTCTTTGTTCCTGATTATAATGTCAGTGTTGCAGAAGTGCTTATTCCTGGCAGTGAATTGTCCCAGCATATCAGGTACTTTGGTAGGATTTGTGAATTTTATTTCTTGGAGTTCTTCCACTCATCCCTCAACGAAGAAAAATACGGAAAAAAGGGGACAAAATGAATGCAACTGAAGTGTTAGAACTTCAAAGTTAGCCAAATATATATGCTTTTAATGTGGTAGGTGAATTTGACATGAAATGAATTAGAAGTATTTGGAATGAGCGTTTATGGCCTGATGCCAAATCCTGCAATATGTTGTGTTGTAAAATGCATTTTTAACTTTAATCTTTGTTGCTGACTGGTCCTTGCTCTCTCTCTCTCTCTCTCTCTCTCAATCTCAATTTGGTTAGCACTGCTGGAATGGAGGCCAGTGGAACCAGCAATATGAAGTTTGCAATGAATGGCTGTATCCAAATTGGAACCTTAGATGGGGCAAATGTTGAAATAAGGCAAGAGGTTGGAGAGGATAATTTCTTCCTCTTTGGTGCACAAGCTCATGAAATTGCCGGACTAAGGAAAGAAAGGTCTGAGGGAAAGGTCAGCTTACAAACCAGTAGAGACTTCTGATAAGCCTGGATTAGACTTCTAATGTTGTGGGCCTTGTGGCATGTCTATTCAAATACATAATGAAGGAAAGCATCACACATTATAAACAACTGAAATCCAAAAGTGGATTGATTTTTTTTATTGGTTGTGTTCAATAATACAGAAGAAAATTTGTATCAAATATATTCCCAGTTGATTGATGCTAGAGATACTGTAAATATTTCTATATGTGCCTTACAAACTTATGTGTCAACTTTAGACATAAAACAAAAAGTAAAAATTAACAAGTTTTTAATATTATGTTTTTGATATGTTACCAATCACATTTATTGTCATGTTACTTTGTAAGATTTTTTTAGTAAAATTGGTAGTATGTTTAGCATTTTTCCTTTCCAATTTATTTGATCTATTTGATCTTATACACAGTTTGTGCCGGATCCTCGCTTTGAAGAAGTCAAAGCTTTTGTCAGAAGCGGCGTTTTTGGTCCCTACAACTATGAAGAGCTTATGGGATCACTAGAGGGAAATGAAGGTTATGGCCGTGCTGATTATTTCCTTGTGGGCAAGGACTTCCCTAGTTACATAGAGTGCCAAGAGAAGGTTGATGAGGCATATCGTGACCAAAAAGTGAGTAATGTTTGCTACCTCATACACACCAACAGGCATGCACGCACACCCTTGTTTGCCTATCATGTAGTTTTGTCTTGAACCTGTAATCTACATGCTCAGATACATATAGATTGAAAGTTATGTGGGCTATCAGGCTTATAGACAATCATGATATAGCTCTTAATGATCCCAGTTAGCTTAGTTAGTCAAGTTTGTGTGATATTTTCTACAACTCTGGGCTCAAATTTCCTTCCTGAACCTGAATAATTCATGTACCTGATGTACCAACTGATAACTAGGAGCTGAATAGCAATTTCTAGACCTTATATTGTAGGAGTGGCATAATCATACGCAAGTTTCCTTGCATAAAGGTTCTTGCTATGTTGCTAACACAATTTATGCATACTACATGGCCCCCTTGCATGCATATACATGTAATTGCATACACCTTCTACAAAAAAATTTGGTAACTAAGTTTAGATTTAAGCCTCACATAAATGCTTATGTGTATGGTATTAATTATGAGTGCATTACTAATGCCATAGTTCTATTCTTAGCTTTACCTAATGGTTGTCTTATTGAGACAGAGATGGACAAAGATGTCAATCTTGAACACAGCTGGTTCATTCAAGTTTAGCAGTGACCGAACAATTCATGAATACGCGAGAGACATATGGGGCATCGAACCTGTTGTATTGCCATAAAATGGTAAATTGTACTCCATGTGAAACAAAAGTTTTACAAATAAATTCTGCATCTCTTTCTTCTTTTTCAATGGTGAAATTAAGTATTCTTGTAAGTCACCCACTAATACCGTTTTTTTTTTGTTTTTTTTTTTTTGGGGGGCAGGCCAGCGTCCATTTTGTTGCTAAATCAGCTAGGAACTTGGAATTTTGATGTTCCATAAAAATTGAAAAATTGTTTGGTTTCTAGACTTTTTGGAAAAGTACAAGGGTTTATGCATATCTACTAGATCTTAATCCTTGTGATGTATAAGAAAGTTTACTAAAATATTATTTATAAATGGATTAATAAAAAGCCAAATCATGGAGTCGTAAAAAAATAATAAAAAAATAATAAATAAAAAATCTGCACAATCATCTTACTAGGCTTCTCCATATCAAGTATGACCAAATGGGCTTTCATGCTAAAGACCAGGCTTATAAACTTTATACAGCCCACTTGACAAAATGCAAGCAAAAGCAGCCCATGACCATTTTCACACCTTAAAAGTTTGGCTCTTGTTGAAGGTGATATAATTCAGGTGATCATCAATGTTTTACCTGCTAGAAGGAATTTGTCTACAATGTCAAATTCTGAAGCTGACTTCACAGGGCTTGCCTACTCTCTAATTTCATATAGGAGTAGTTGAGATATGACTAATGAAGTTTCATTTAAAATTCAAGCATTGGACTTAGCCTGTCCAGTATTCAATGATCTTTAAAAAGTGATGGTGGATGAACCACCTTGATTGAGTGTCCAGAACGACGACTAATGAAGTATTATGTGAAATTCAAGCACTGGGCTTAGCCTGTCCAGTATGAATATATCTTTAAAAAGTAAGGGTGGATGAACCACTTTGATTGAAGGTCCATAGTGCAACCAATTTGGTATGAAGAATTTTTGGCTGTCCAGTGCACTTGAGTATTAGACGTCACAAGGATACAACATGTATCCAAAAATGACCACATATCACTCTAATATGAATTTTTTATGAAAGAGATCAATTTTATGGAAACTTGGAAGATTTTGTTTCACTTACATTACTCTATTTTTTTCACCCTAGGAGAGAATGTACAATTTTTTAAAATCTCACTTTTTTGAAGGTATAATTGTACTTCTACCCAATTTATTTTTGAAGCAAAATAAATCAACATAAAAAGAAGTTATACCAAATGAGCACTATATAGAAATGACCACATCTTAATCAAGTATTCCATCTGTTAGTCTCTCTATTTTCCCACTATAAAGAGAATGTATAGTTTTTCGAAGTCTCACTTTTTAAAGATACAATTGTACTTCTGTCCAAGTTATTTTTTCCAGTAAAGAAAATCAATAAAAATAAGTTATACCAAATGAGCACACTAATAAAAATGACCGCATCTAAATCAATTATTTAATTTGTTACATCTCTCTATTTTCCCACTATAATAGAAAATGTATAGATTTTCAAAGTCTTACTCTTTAAAAGGTACAATTGTACGTTTTTTTCCAACTTATTTTTGAAGCAAAGTAAATCAATACAAATAAGTTATTCTAAACAAGCACTAAAGCTAAAAATTCCGACACATCTTCCATCCAAGCATTCATGATTACATCAAAACCTAATATTCGCATATAGTGACCTATAGTCATCCAAACATTTAGGCAACAAGGTGAATCTCTCTCTCTCTTTCTCAAAGCAAAGAAAGTGTTTAGTTATTAACCACTATTAACTTCCATGCCCTACACTCTTAAAGGAGTCCCTTTTTTCTTTAACTAAACCCCAACAACATTGATTTGAATCTAATTAGTAGGGTCATCTCCAATTAATTGACGTAATTAAAGGTAATTGATCCAAACCCTTTTTCGCTTGGTAGCAGCGCAGTTAACATCAATCTCCTTGTTAAAATGAACTTTTACCAATAAAGATTAGACTCCTATTTGAAACTTAACTTGGCAAAGTTGTTACCCCAGATGAACCTATATTTGTCTAGAGTTTTCTTTTGCTTGAGCTAGCTATAAATATTATTAAAACCTTTTTTTTATTTTAAAGAAAGGCATTTTCTTTTTTAATTATATGCCTTGTTTTGTGAAAGTGATTCCATGGATCCCCATTTAAAATTCTTTAGGAACCCTGGAAATATGTGTTTGCCATTTAAAGTGGATTGAAACTGGCCTAACATTCTTGGGAAATTATACATTGCAAAATGCCTTGGAATATGATTCCTTTCACAAAAGAAAGTAGCTTTCAAAGCTTATCTTTCTCAGTGTCACATTGACATGAATAACTCACCTATCACCTAGAGTCTCTAGATCCCTATAGTTCAGCAGATCGAGCAACCAACACCACTTTCAAACAGATAAAAAGTTAGATTAGACTTGATTTAAAAGTTTGCTTATTTCTTTAATATTTGAGTACCCAAAGCTAATCTTTAAATTGTCCATTGTATGAAACGTGATAATGCAAAGGCTTGAACTTACTTCACGTAAGTTTTGTGTGCGTGTTTTAATTCGTATCAAAATAGGACAGTTAGTATGATAATAATTTAGTACTTTTTTTTTTTTTTTTTTGCTGAAATAATAATATTACTTATTAGCGACTCATTGATTAATCTCATTAATATTCTTTTAGGTTTGTCCTTAGAATGACTGTACTTATTAATAACTATTAAAAGAATCAATATCTTTTTTTATAAATAAAAAATTTTTAAGGTTATTGTAACAAAATTTTATCGTGTTTAGTTCAAAAAAGTACAGAACAAATACTACAACTCAGTTAGTTGATACTTTTAAATCAAACCCTATAGAGTATATACACATTTAATTAATTTACAATCCATTCTAAAAAGGTTCTTTTAAATATGCAAATTATTTAGCATTTTAGTATATTTAATTAAGAACACAAAATTCAAGTGACTTGGCAATCTCTATTTACATTATACTAACTTTGTATTATTTATTATTTCTGTAAGGTTAAGCAACTTACACTTAAAACAAAATACACAAAATTACCAAACTGGTATAGAAAAACAATATTATGCATCACATAGGATTAATGCTAATTTAGTAGTAATACTTTTATCATTTCATGTTCTCTCTCTCTCTAGTCTCTCTCATCTATATCCTGTAGTTCATAGGGATGGCCCAAATGTTGGTCCATTCCCACTACAATCATGATGCAAAAGTAAAAAACAAGAACAAAGTTTGATAAAGAAATGAGTGATCAATCCACCTCATGCACAAGAACACTTTGCCTTGCCTCTACATTACCTAACACTAGACCATTAATGTGCATTTTTGGTCCCTATTGGGCCTGTTCCCCACCTAATTATTATTATTATTATTTTGAGAATAGGGAGAGGAGTGGCAGTGCCTATAAACTTTAGTAAGGTCATAAGTTCGAATCATATCTATACAAGATAATTGTAACTTGTTTTCCCTTTTACGAATGTAATTGTAGGTTTGGGATGTTTGATCATAAATGTGTGCTTTCAAAAATATTAATGCACCCTAATCACAATCTATTCATAAATAGCAAAAATTATTTTTCACAATCCTTATATTATGTAATATCTCTTTCACATGCAAGTCCCTTAGTCATATATATATATATATATATATAATTTTCCAAGAAGAACATTACATTTTTGCAATTGTATGAGATGCAATCTTCATAAATAGATTAAGTAGCATCCTTTGTACATTTCTTATGGGGGGGGGAAAAAAACCTTGAAATTAAACACATTAGGACATCATGAATTATTTATATAAGGTCAAACTATCCTTTTCCTGTTGGAATTTTCTCTAAAGAGAACAAATATTTCTCATTACATACACGTGCGAGCTTATGATGGGATTGAGCTGTTTAATCACAGCAGCTATTCACATAAAAGGCGCGAACCCCATATCAAACAATTGCTACTTTGTTAATGCCAATAAGCTGGAAGCCTGTAACTTTTCCTTCCCAAAAAAAGCAACACAACTTTCACATGAGAGAGAGAGAGCGAGAAAGAGAGTTATGTTATACTAATTGTGTAACTCTTTGCAATGTTACATTAGTCTATACTTTTGTGTTGAATTACCATTTTAAAATCTTACCATTAAATTAAATGTTTTTATTATTCTCAATATTCACGCCAAATTTCGTGTCAATAAGATTTTATTTACTCATTGTTTTGCATCTAATTAAAAAAAATTAAATGAAATTTAGACATTTAATGATGAAATGATCATTGATTAAAGTTAAAAAAAAATTTTGAAATGTAAATTTTTTATGATGGAATGGTTATTGATCTTGAACATCATAATATTTTGTAAACATGTAGAGTATAAAGAGATAATGTAATTCAATGGTCAAACATGTAAAGTATAAGGAGTTATTTTAGCTAGTGTAATTGTGTCTAATCCTAAATCCTAAACCTAAATGAGAGAGAGAGAGAGAGAGAGAGAGAGAGAGAGAGAAAAAAAAAATTAGTATAAAAAGTTTACAAACTGGGGTGATAACAAAATAATAAATAAATATTTGAATTATTTTTTATAATTAATAATTTATCAATTTATTTGATTTATGTAATAAAATGTTGAGTATATTTAACGCGCGTGTACACACATACGTATATTCCACACCCAAAGGTGGAAAGTTAAAACCCACAGTAATTTTTGGGAAAAAAAAAAGCACATGAATATGAATTAATGCATATCTATTGGATTGTCCCCTCCATCACTCAAATTAGTGAGAGCAGTTGAGATTCTACCAAAACAAAACCTGGTGCAGAAAAATCTGGGTGCAAATGGTTTTTACATAAATGTCACTTTCATTAAGGGCTTCCCAAAGGGAACACAAAATGGTTGTTCAAGAATCATGGCTTTGCCCCCACTATCAGCTGTAATGATGACATTTTACTCTAATAACAGAAAAATATAATTAATGATGCTGCCCCTACTATCATGCCTTCATCAAGGTTCAATGCTTCTGCTTACTGTATCATAACCCTCAGTTCATGGCCCCCACTTTTTTTTTAGCTTCATCGTATATCCTTAACTGTTTAGTCGGTGTCGGTTAGATCTTCTCAACCGTTGATCTCTTAATCATCAGTCTTAATTATTATTATCATCATAGATGATTTAATTAAGTGTCTATCATTTTATGAAATTAAGCCCCAGAGAAAGCCATATATTTAGGAAACTGATGAAGGCAATTGGGTCTACTTAATCATACAAAAATGATTTGAGTTCTGGTTATAAGGTAAGTTTCTGTGGTGAAAATAATCTGCATATATACCCAGCTAGGTCATGTAATTAAATATTTTATACTATAGACCTTGAAATGTTAATTAAGCACTGCTAACTTAGACTAGAGAATGTGTTTGCGTAACTGTCCGACGTATGTATACTCTCTCTCACAACATGTGAAATTCACATAGTGATAATTCACATTATAATGTATTTAAATGCTTGTTCCTTCAATTGGGTCTACTTAATCATACAAAAATGATTTTAGTTCTGGTTATAAGGTAAGTTTCTGTGGTGAAAATAATCTGCATATATACCCAGCCAGGTCATGTAATTAAATATTTTATACTATAGACCTTGAAATGTTAATTAAGCACTGCTAACTTAGACTAGAGAATGTGTTTGCGTAGCTGTCTGACGTATGTATACTCTTTCTCACAACATGTGGAATTCACACATTGATAATTCACGTACGCGTCGTGAGAGAGATGAAAAATATATTTATGAGATGGTTATGGTTTGTATTGCAAGTGTCCCATTAATGCAGCTTTTTCCTGGATTGGTTTCTTGCCAAAAGGCAGATATATCTTGAAGCTTGTTCCTAGCTTAATTTGAACATGTATTATGATTTTCCTATACAAAAAAACAAAAGATATAGTGTCATTATAGTTGTAAATATTGAAAAATACATGATCAAGTCAAATAGCTAGTAAGAAAGTACGCAAAGTTAGTTGGGTATGACTCCCAAAGAGTACAAGGACAGCAAAATCTCTCTGGCTAAAGAAAGGTGCTTTATATATTTTTACTTTTACATAAAGATACTGAAGAGACTTACCCATAATTTGATTTATACAACATGACCTAAAACAATTTATGTGGAATGTATGTGGACCACATGCATGCATGCATGCCATGAGGGAGACTTGTAACTTATAAAGCGGTCCATTTGGTCCAGACTCGATGCTATTAACACGCACAGCACAGCTATAACGTGTATAGACTACATAAACGTAAATGTGGTATTTTTGGGTATCCATTTCTTTGTTAAAATTGTTGGAAAATTACTAGAAGACAAGAAATACAAGAAAAAGTGCTACTATATTTGTTTTCCATCATCTTCGGACAAAAAAGGCACACGTTATCTTTGGCTTTTAAGGTTTTGAAAATAATAAATAACTAGTCGATAATCTATGCAATGTACAAAAAGGTTTAAAATATATGATAGTGCTCCTATATTTGTTTTCCATCTTCTCTGGACAAAAAAGGCACACGTTATCTTCAGCATTTACCATTTTGAAAATAATAGATAACTAGTCGATAATCTATGCAATGTACTAAAAGGTTTAATATATATGATTTTTTTCTTTTATTTTTTTATTTTTTGAATATGAAATTTAATAATTATGATAATTATTGATACATACTTATTTTGATTGTGTTTGCTTATGAAACTATATAATTTTCAATTTAAAGAAAATATGAGATGTCAAAATTATAATGAATTAAATATAGAATAGAATTTAATTAAAAGTCAATTAAAAAATTCATATTAGAATAATGATGTGTAAAATTTTGAAGTCTCAAAAACATATTATGAGTTGAACTAAAATTGAAACGTTTCGATTTTTTTACATATTGTAGATTTTTTAGATTTTAGATTTTAGATTTAATAATTTAAAATAATATAAAGTTTTCATAATAGATAATATAAATTTTGTAATATATATCACCTACCTAAATTTTGATGAGGTACAAAACAATATATCTCGTTCTCTGTAAGAGAAATCTTAACGTACATTCCCACCAGTGCAATGAATTCACTAATGCGCATCCACTGAATACACAATTAACTATCCAACCCGTACATGTTATTGGCTATATGGGCCTGCATTATAATTTATAGGTTTATAGCAAAAAGCAAAAGCTCCACCAAACAAACACCATTACGGTTTTACCCACAATATATAATATACATGAAATACGCTCTCTCTTTATGTCTTCCCCTGTCAGCTTCTTTCACATTCTATGTATACATTTTGTTTCTCCAAAAAAAATCTATGTATACATTTCAAGAAATTATATAGTTATACGGTCGATCAAGTCACTTGTCCACCATTCCACTAAAAGATTCTCACTTATTTAAAATTGTTGAGTCAGTAATTAGTTTTTGTTTAAAAAAAATTCTAACTTAACAATTTTAAACAGGTAAAAGTCTTTTAGTGGAATGGTAGATTACGTCATTTGTTCACCATAAGAACCTTATAATTTCTCCTTATCTACAGAGTTAAAATACTTGTACATCAGAAATGAGAAATTAAGTCACGTGATAATAACGTGAGTTCCAGTTAACTCAATTGATAAAGTTTTTTATGGTTGAATAAGAGATTTGAAATTCAATTTTTGTCTACACCCTAAACTAATTGATATCTTGATCTGATGATAAATAGCGAAAGTAGGAACAGACTCTATAAGTTGAAACTCTAAAAAAAAATAGTCACATGATAATGGAAAAATAAATCACCATGGTGTTGAAAAAATATAAATATTTTGTAACAACTATTTAACTTAATCGGATACAATTCACTAATATATTTCTTTTTGGCATAAACAAGATTCGATTAAATTTCAAGAGTGTATGAGTTATATAACCTGATGTAGATAAATTTGTGTGTAACATATCAAATTCTCCTAGTTGGCTAGGTTCATCCATGTTCGCTGGTTCTAAGACCTCTAGAATGTTATTTATTTGAGAAAAATTGTGGGACTCAATATAAAAATAAAAATACTTTCCAAAATCTTTTTCACTGTTTTGCCTGTTTAGAAAAAAGTATATTATATGCATAGACTTTAGAGAAACAAATCCAAGTCCTTATCAGCTTGGGTGTCATGGTTGTTTTCAAACTAGTCATTTTGAATCTTTTACTTACCTTTTCATTTTAATATAACATATAACATTGCACAACTTGATTAATTTACTTCTAGAAAATCTCTTACAGTCACTTGGGAATAATAGAACTAATTGATTATCATGGTCTAGTAAGTAGGTCATCTTCTTGTGTCATGGCGGTGTATTTGACTTTGTCTTTTGTACTCGACAATATTGAATAAGACCTCCACAAATTACAACTGGGAAACATTTGAGTCAATTCACTGTCCAAATATCAATTATTGTAATTGTAATTGTTCGAATACATAATGAAGAATATAAAACACAAATTTTTTTTTACCATTCGGTACCTTCTTCTATTTGAATCAAACTCACAAATAAAAACATCTTTTGTAAATGTTTAACATGTCATAATGCCTCTCGTGAAATACTCACATGGTGGTATTTTTTATTGCAAGAACATAATAGAAAATACATATTCACAACTCTTATTTTTAATAAAAAATACGTAGCTTTCATTAAGAAAAAAGAAATTCAATATATCGTAAGTCAATAAGGGCTTGATCATGCTAAGATTTTCCTCTATCCAAGTTACAAAATTAGCAGCATCCTTGATATATTGAGCCAATATATGTGCTAGTTTGTTTTCCTTTTTGCCTCACATGACACACTTGTACCTTTCTAAATTTACAACTTAATTAACATAGTTGTATTCGATTTACTAAAAATTAAGGTAAAAAATTAAAAGTCTCAAGAATTACTAAATTTATGGGTGTTCGGTTGATTAATATTATCAAAGTTTGGAAATCTCAATTCCCACAATTTATATTCATAAATTCTAAAATCTCAACTAAGAGTTAGAAATTTATATATTTGTTTGTCCATAAAACTACTTAACTTTCCTTATTAGATCTCACCTACAATACTAACCGCATGGGTCTGTTTAAACCTTGATAAACTTATATTTAAACTTTTAGGATTTTGTTGAAAAAAAAATTCATGAATTTTAAAACTAATTTCTCAGGGCCTATTTAACACTATGATCTTTTTCTTTCTTTTTTTTTAAGAATTCAATTAGCCAGAGGTTTACACTCATGGTAATTTTAAACTCTAAAGAATAAAAAAAAATATAACCAATTGAACATGCCCTTATTTGTAGAGTTTTTTTTTTTTTTTTTTAAGAGAGTTTTAACTTATAGTGTCTGTTCTTGATAATAGCTCTTTATTATTAGACTAACAAGACACTAATCAATTTTTGTTATAGGCGGGGATTAAACCCCAGATGTCTTCTTCAACTATCAGAGACTTTTCCAATTGAATTAACTAGAATCCACATTTGTAGATATTTTTGTATGCGTTGTTCTTTCTCATACCACTCAAAAGATGTGCAAAGTGAGTAATCATTCCCTATTTTTGGACAACCAAAGGAGACAATTAATGTTTAAAGTAAGAAACCAAAGGAGGAAACTCTTCGTAAAGGGCAAGAAATCGAGATACACAATTTTGGTAATGGTTTGGATCGAGCTAGTATATATTGACAATTTGAACAACTTTGTATAATTACTAATAGAATGATTGTTATACATGACCAAATCGAATTGAATTTGTAAACAAAGAACTAATTAGTATTAACTATTAACGTAAGAGTTGTATTGTTTTTCAGTCAAAGCCTTATAAATTAGCGGACAAATGCTCAGATTGAGAAGGACTTGAATCCTCGGACCATAAATAAGATAATATGGCTAATTAAACTGTTTTCTTTCGTAATAAACAAATTAAAATTTTACCAACTCTAAAGTCATAGGTGAATGTCCATAACAAATGCATTTATATAGTCCAATACGAGACCAAAATGAAAAATTAAAATTACATTATTCTTTTGGCAAAGAGGATATTCTGAGAGAATATTTCTGAAATTTTTTTTATTTATTGAAATTTTTTTTTTTTTTTTTTTTTGTCAGATAGTTAAACACTACCTTGCTATATAGCTTTGGCTAAAATGGGATGGTAACTTGGCTCCATCATAGCCAGTAGACAACACAAAATCCAGTCTAAATATATATTGGTAAGGCTCTCGTGACTTTCTTATCTATTATTAAATGACTAATAAAAATATGATTATGACTCCTATAAAAAAAAAATATATATGTATGATTATGACTTGGATGAGATATAATAATAGTTCTAAAAAGCAATAAATGACCTTATTATGGAATTTTTGGCCAAAATATAGGGATGATGAGGGTCCACACTGTATGCTGCTAAGGATGAAGCCGCAACCAATTCGAATTGACTAATCAAGATTAAATTTTGGATGCTATAAATATAATAGTCTTCATTAACTTGTTGTTTAATGCTCCATTTGCTTAGCAAGTTGAAAATAAATCCATTTGACACTAAAATAATCATAAAATCCCACAATTTCCATAATCTTTTTTTTTTATACCAAACTTGCATGCTTCAAATTCTTTTCAACTTTGATCCACAAGAAACCGACTTCAAGGTTTATAATATATGTTGGAACTCCTACCCGTGTAATTTGGTATGACTTTAGCAACTTTCACATGATTTTGTTAAGATGTAAAACAACATTATGGTCCGAGAAAACAAAAACCCTCTTGTTCAACAAAACCTAATCATTAATGTGTGACACCTATTTTACAGGTAAGGTGAAGTATATGAAAATGTAACATATTTTTTAATTTATATTATTTAGCTACAGATGAAATTAAGGGACTTATTTTTTTTTTCTCCATAGATTATCACCAACTTTGTACACACGCATGTACATGGTACTTGCACCACAATTACTTCTCAAAACATTACGGTTTACCAAAAAAAAATGCATTTTGTTTAGGATGATCAGTATGCAATTTGGTATGACTTTTGTAACTTTCATATGATTCAAAACCAACACTAATTATAAACTGTTATAGAAAAGGGTAAATTTAATTACCCAAAATCAAATTCTCTAATAATATGATAAATTATCACTAGTCATAAAAGTTTAAATTGGTAGAAAATGATGAATTTAATTACTTAATTAACCATTTTTTTAAGGGGCTTACTTTTTTCTCCATAGATTATCACCAACTTTGTACACACATGTACGTGGTACTTGCAGCACAATTACTTCTCAAAACATGAAGGTTTAACAAAAAAATGCATTTTGTTTAGGATGATCGGTGTGCAATTTGGTATGACTTTTGTAACTTTCACATGATTCTAAACCAACACTAATAATAAACTGTTATAGAAAAGGGTAAATTTAATTACATACCCAAAATGAAATTTTCTAATAATATGATAAATTACCACTAGTCATAAAAGTTTAAACTGATAGAAAATAATGAATTTAATTACTTAACTATTATTCTAACATTTCCAAAAATACAATTTTTTGATCAATTCGCTTTATAAATCATCTAATTAGGTCTGACACTCGAGGTGAATATTAACATATTCTCCTATTCTTTTGCAACATAAGAAGAACGAAATTTTTTTCTTTCTTCTTTTTTCTCTTTATAGTATAACTAATTTGTACATACACATGAACACAACAATTACTTCTCAAAAAAAAAAAAAAAGAGGACATGATGGTTACCAAGGAAATGGACTTTTGTACAGAAGGATCCTCCTTCAAATGTAGCAATGTTTTTACTTGTTTGGCAGGGCCTTGTGATCCAAATATCCAATAAATGCTATACTCACACAAGATGGCTATTCAAGCTTCATATCTCAGAAGTGGACGATTCAAAAGATTGCTCAGCTTGCATGTGTGAGTACTGTAGCTCTTTGATCTCATTACCCCACCATTGTCATGATTCATATCTATAAGATCTCGTGAAATGACACACTGGGTATCTGGGGTCCTCTCTTCTAATAACACACGTGTATTCACACTGTTCGTATCTCATTGGTCATCTATATATATGTAGAGAGGGCCCTAGCTCTTGTTCTACAAATCGGTGAGTTAAATACTTGCATGATGCAACACGACACAGCAAATTATTTCCTTTTCTTATTTCTTCTTTATATATAAAAACAAATAGAAGGTGATCCTGTTTTCTTTATTGGTCTAATGTTAAAGAAATCTTCATGAAGTTCGGTTGAAAATGACATTGTTGCTTAAGAATCAAGTTAGCTTTTAAATAAAGAGATTCGGATCACTCAGCATTTCTTTATGTTTGTTTATAAAATGCTTCTTTTTTAGGAGGTAAAAAAGAAAGCATTTCTTTATGTATGGGCTAATTGATGCCTACTTATTTGTAATCTTGTTTGCCAATTGGATATTGGGTTACTACAGACACCCATTACGTCACCAACTAATGAAAACCAACAATTTTTTATAAAAAAAAAGGACAATTATTACCTCTTAGATTGATTTCATCATAATTTTAATTCATTCATCAAACAATATTGTGACACGAATGATTATGTTAGCATAAATGGTATGTTAATTATTAGCAAAAGTAAATCATTATTCTTTAAAACCCCCCATTAGATTCATAAATTGTTCATAAAAATATAAGGGAGAGAGATGAGGATACTAACATTGTCCCTAATCAATAGAAGTATCAAATAAAAAAATATAAGAAATTTAGAGTTTAATCATTAGTTACACAAAAAATCGATTGATATCTTGGTCTAATGATAAAAAGTTATAATTAAAAGCAAACGCTATAGGATGAAACTATGTCAAAAAAAAATAGAAGTATCAAATAACTACACCAGAAACCTGGTTTAAAAAAAATTGTATTAAGGATCTATTTGGATATCGCTTATTTTGCTAAAACTGAAAACTTATTACCGAAAGTACTGTAGATAAAAGTAAAAATTAGTTGAAATAGTAAAATGGGACTCATGAATAGTACCAAAAGTGCAGTGGAATCCATAAATAATACCAAAAATAAGTTGAATAGTGAAATAATTTATAATTTTCATTACTTTTCAAATGCACACTAAAGGTGCGTTTGGATATCGCTTATTTTGCTTAAAACTGAAAACAATAAAAAAATATTTTCTAGTTACTGTTCACTCCTCTAAACACTGTACATTTACCTATTTGCACTGTTCATAGGAGGTGCTGGTATTAAAAAAATTTATAAAAAACCAAAAACGCTTGACACAGAGAGTATCTAAACGCATACTAAGTGTTAGAATTCTCACTTTAACAAGGTTTGAAAGAGATGGTTGATATGCAGTCTTAAAACAATGACAAACAACTTAAAATAATGACAAACAGCTCGTATATAGAGTGATTCATAACAAATTGTGTTTAATATCATTACACTAATTATAGAAATTTTGTAATGGGGGTGATCTTGTAACCCAATTTGATGTGAAGATTTTCCATTAACTGCTGTGATAATTTATGTCTTAGTTTTTGCTTGCAATAAAAGGAAAAATATTGACGCGCCTCCTAAACCGCTACAGTACTCTATCACATCCATCAACAAGCGACAGTCACAACTTCTAACAAGAATGAATTGGACCACGTTTGTGGTACCCTAATTGATGGCCCATTCATGTCAATCTTTTAGGGCATTAAATTGAAGCACTAAATCATCAACCACCATTTTCAGTATGGGACTTGATTGATTGATTCACGTCTGTGTATGTGTTGCTATGGAAGCAGGATATCATCTGTAAATTTGTCAAGGAAATTGATTTTTTCAACTAGGTTGCCACTAAAATTTTACTATTAATGTTAATTCTAGGTGCTGTGAAAAGGTGTGAAAGAAAGGACACAAACTTGTGTCTAGTGGCAAAATTTGCTCCACATAATATCTTTTAGAAAAAATTTGGTAGCTATCACGCATTTGAAGTTATTTTGTAAGCTGGGCTGTTTTTTGAAAATTGAGTTTGTAAAACTCGAGTTCCAATCCAAAATCGAGTTTCTCATACTCGATTTACGCTTGACCTTAATTTAAAAAAAAAAAAAAAAAAAAAAGGTGGAACTCAAGTTTAGTATACTTGAGTTCCATGAGTTCCATGCTTTTAAACAAAAAAAACCCAAATGAAACTCGAGGGTAGGAAACATGAGTTCTGTTATTTTTTTTAAATGGAACTCGAGTATAGTAAACTCGAGTTCCACCTTTTTATTTTTTATCTTTTTAAAATCAAGGTCAAGCGTAAATCGAGTTTGAGAAACTCAATTTTGGGTTGGAACTCAAGTCTCACAAACTCGATTTTCAAAAAACAGTCCAACTTACAAAATAACTTCAAACGCATACTAACTATCTGATATTTTTTTGAAAATATACTGTTGAGCAAATTTTGTCTGTGTCTAGTATACTAGAGCACTGGACATGTTAAGATATAGACATGTGTTCAAAATTTAATATGTGTTATATTTTAACATATCTAGTGCAACTGATACACTGAACACACTCCCAACCAACTAAAAAAAAAAAACCACCATAATTTTACTATAATTTTTACCTTTCTTAAACTACAAACAATCATATAATGCAAGCAAGTGTTGTAATCAGTCTCGGTGGGTACATATATATTTTCTCTTATTTTTTTATGGCCTATATATGGATAATTGGACATAAGAGTTCCACGTTGAACACAATATGCATGGACATATGTTGGACCAGATACCTTAACGTACAAGAAGGCTTCCATGCTTTCTGCAAGCAAAATTAGCATGGCCCCAGCAATTTTTCTGCTTTTAACAACATGTCTCCATTAACAATTAAGTGTCACGAGCAAGCCATCACTCGTGTGGAAAAAGACATGTACCATTGTTTTAGTTAAGTAGAAATGAAAAACAAAAACAAAAACAAAAAAGGGAGAAGAAGAAGAAGAAGAAGACAACCCTCGTAGTAAAATGAGTACTCATAGGTTTAATCTATTCATTTAATAAGTTGTTAAAAAGGTTAAAAAATTATGACCTTAATGTATATAAAAGCATGGCGCTAGTTCTGTCACTTGTGACACATAATTAAGTACTTAAATTTGTTAAACGCCAACATTAATGGTAGCAACCCAAAAGTGGTTTAGATATACCAATTATTTCAAGGAAACTGAGATATTGTAAGTGTAATTTTTTTTTTTTTTTTTTTTGATTAGATATTGTAAGCGTAATTAGTGATCCATCTCTGAAATTAACATAGTTAATCACAAAATTTGTCAAATCAAGTGGTTTTCTTTCTTTGTATTTTAGAGATGCCCATTTTTTGAATAAGTTCAAATACACGAATCCAATAATTTTGTTTTGCTATCCACATCATTTTTTTATTATTATATATAATGAATTTTGTTATCCACATCATTGGTGGGCCAAAGCCTGCAAATCAATTAATTGAAAAGAACAACTTATTATTCACAAATATTGATTCTCAAAAAAAAAAAAAAAAAAAAACTTATTATTCACAAATACAAATCAATTAATTGAAAAGATCAACTAATTATTCACAAATTTGTATCAATACATAACAAAGCATTATTCCAACCACTCATGTACTTTTTCGGAACAGTAATTAACCATTTGTGTACTCTAATAGCAGATTTTTACGTTCTTTTTCTCTCTTTTCTGTGGGCATATCTATTTAGTAGGCGGCTGTTTAGAAACGACTGGTCCAGTCAAAATTAAAGGGCTTGGATTGAATTTTAGTAATAAAAAGTAAGCTAGATTCTTTGTGAAATAGATTTGGGACCAATCATATAGGCCCTCTATTAATTTAGTGTCTATAAATTAGTAATATTCTCTATATTTTTTTTAATAATTTTATTTGTGAAGTTAATTCAATATTAATTTTTAAAAATAATACTCTGTCCCATGCTTTTAATAATTATTAATTTGTCAAATCATTATTGATAGTGTCCTGAAAATTACCCAACTTCATGATCGTCCGTAGGGGTCGTCCAAAGAAGAGGGAAAATGACTTGACCCAGGAATCTCGCCCATGTCAGGGTCGTCCGTCCAGGAAGACCCTTGGACGACCCACGCTGACTCTGGACATCATCAGTGCACAGTCCCTGGACGAGGCTTATACACTTGTCTCAGGACATGCAATACCAAAGACTACCACGAAACCGCTTCCAATGATCATTGCGGAACGTACGACCTAATAAAATAACCTCCACAACAGTTATGGAGGTTATTTCGGAACCTTCCGACATCCTCCAATTTAGGATAAGTTATTTAATGAATAACTGCCCATGGCGTACACTATATAAGAACAACGATCGCCAAATGAATAAGGTACGAGAGAATTGTGGAAGTATTTGTGAATTCCAAAGGTTAGGAATGACACTGACTTTATCATCGAAGGGTTTCTGGCCGGTCCACTCCGGTCACCTCTAACTCTTTGTTCATCTCTTCAGGTTGTCAATCAGGTTATCATTGTCGCCGTTGGAATCCGAAGCATCCAGCCTACTGGTTTTGTTGTGCATCATCAATTATTATAAATTATTAGTGGGTAATTTTTTATTAGACAATGGTCACAGGTTTTGTCCAATTTACGTAACTAAGCAAACATCTATAGCATTTTCACAAGAATTTCCACTCATATTCACACTATTTTTTAATAAGAGTAATGTTAACAGATGCTCTAAGGGTATTGATTTAGAAAATAATTTTAGAAGTTTTTTATAAGTAAAGAAAAAAGCAGCTAATTTTGTTGACAAATTTTTTTTTTTTTTTTCATGAAAATGGTATCAAATTTTTCCAAAAATAGACTATTAACAAATTAGGGACGAACCTAGGTGGAGCCTAAGGGGGCCTGGCCCCCCTTGGGTCCAAAATTTTTCTTATAATTATTATATATTTCATTTTTGTAGTTAAACCCCCTTTCCAAAACCATAGGCCCCCTTTCTCTCCAATCAGCCTAACTAACCTAACTCAAATAGCAATTATCCAACCCAAAAATTTAACAAAAATGATAAAAAAAAATTCACAATGGTAAATGTATTTTAGCAAAAAAAAAAAAACAAAAAAAAAACTATTTTACCACCAAAGAACCAAAAAAACTGTGTTATTGGAGAAATTAAAACTAAATTTTTTTGCAACTATAGTAAACTGATATAAATACCAGTTGATTGTAAAGTTGTTAAAAATAAAGTACAATATTTTATTAAGATTATATCTATTCTTTCAATTAAAAAACTCAAATCCTACCACCGCATGCCCTTAGTGCAATGGTCACTGTAAAAATATAAGTACTTGTGAGGTGTGGGGGGTAAGGGTCTGAATTCAAGTTTCCAGGAGGGAGCTTCACACACATATACACTTAGATTAGGCTTAAGTAGATTAAATCTTGTATAAAAAAAAAAAAACTCAAATCCTCTTCATTTATTATTTTAATAAGTTTTTTATATTATTTTAAATAAAATGATAAAAGAATAGAACATTTAATATTTTTTGTATTGTAAAGTAGGCTGGTAAAATAGATAAAGTAACTTTTTGAGGTACTAAAAGCTAAAATTTTTAGCACTACCACTATGAACGCTCTAACTTCAACTAAAAAAAAAAATCCTAGCCAGCCTCGTATTTTAAAAAAGCATTATTTTTTTTTTTTCTTTGTTGGTAGATTGTTGCATCTTAATGTATTTAGAAACAACGATTTTATGTATTTAATATTTTTTTAATACTATATAGATGTCTATTTGGAGTTTTTATTTTTCTTTTATGTTTTTGCCCCCGCTAGCTTAAAATTCTGGGCCTGTCTCTATAGCAAATGTTCTAAAAATACCTGTTAACCAGATTATTCTATATATTATTCATGTAGCTTATTAACAAACTTGAACTTGTTTAATAAAAGAATGAACTAAGCTTAAACATGTCTAGTTTGTTGATGAGTTGGACCCTCAGCTCTTATTCAAATTAAAACTAAATGAACAATCCTGAACTTCCAATATTCTACTTGGTTTTGCTTGTTTATCCCACTATATATAAAGAATCAAGAACTTTCATGCATCTCATCAAAATCCATTGTTCTCCTCCATTATGCTTAGTTCAAAAAAGAGAGGAAAAATGAAAGAAACTGAAGAAAGAATAGGAAAGGATGAAAGGATGTAAAAAATGGAATGATTTATTTTTCTTCATAGTCCATTTTTTTTCATAGATCAATAATGGGAGATAAGGGAGCAGGGTTCGAATCATAAACATTATGCACCGCAAAGTATGTCATTACCACTAGACTATCATTTGAATCTCATTTTTTAAATTGAGAAAAATGAAAAGAAAAACTAATTTTGGGAGTGGAATTCACAAGAGAAAGTTATTTTCCTGTACCTTAGCACTTTGATAGAAAATTTATTTCCTTTTTCTACTCTTTTTTTTTTTTTTTTGGTTCCTTTCTTTTCCTCCCCTTTCTTTTTGCCATAAATTATTGTTTTTGTTACATCAATGTGATTATTTTGATGAAACTAAATAAAGATTTTTTTGGAGAGAAAAAAGGAGAAGAAGAAGAAGAAGCTATATTGTAATTGGCATTGGTCTTTTCCTGGTGCTAATTAACATCAAACTAATATTTATTGTTTTAAATACTTTTTATTTCCTAATCATCACAATCATTATAATAGAGGAATAATTCATTTAAAATCATTCACGGTTTTTAGATTATATGACATCTCAAATTTTTTTAAAGGAGGCTAGAAAGTGAGATTATTGATTCAACACACTAGTTAGCATGTCACGTGTATTTAATATTGATCTCAACTTTTTCTGTTGTATTATTTGTATTTAGTGTAAGAAATGCATAGTTGAGCTTATATGGCAAATAATAAGCCAAAAAATGGCTTACATAATTTCTTTTTATTAAAAAAAAACAACATAATAAATGATATCCCTTTGAAAATAAACAAGAATATAATGAAAAAAAAGAAAATAATAAAAACAATCATCGTGATAGCTTCAGACTTGTTAGAAGTCGAACCCACAATTCCCACACTTTTAATGGGTTAAAATAATTTGAATTTAGGTGGTACCAATCATATCCATTCAGTGTACTACACGTAACTCAGAACAACAACCACGTATCACTCTTGTGTCCCGTCCAACCTCGCCCAAATAGAGAGAGAGAGAGAGAGAGAGAGAGAGGGGGGGGGGGGGGGGGGGGGTGAGAGAGAGAGAATTCATTACAAGAGGGCATAGAGAAGCATGGTGAGGTCTTTGTCGGAAAGGGCTCACTAGCTCTCACTCACTCAATTCATGCGCGTGGGTCCCACTCTCCCTGCCCTCCCGCTCCATGCTTAAATATCATCCTCCAGTACGATTAGAGGTTTGACGGCGATTTTTCTAACTTATCTCTTTTCTATTCCCTCTCTCTCTCTCTCTTATTCTCTTTCCCACTATTCTCTCTGTCTCGCGGTCTCTCTCTCAGTCTCTCTCTCTCTCTGACTGTGCAATGACGAGACAAAGCTTTCAAACCCTTCTAAAAGTTCAAAAACTACGCGTCCTTTCCATCTCGCAACGAACACTACCAATTCCAAAACCCTAGCTTCTCTCTCTCTTTCACACTCTCACTCTCTTCCTCTATCACTCTCTTTCCGCTACAAATTTAAGCTGAATTCGCACGGAGAATTCGAAATTCTGAGCGACCAAACTTGATGGAAGAAGGTGACAAATCCGATCCAGGAACCGAGTTCGCCAGCGACTCCAGCTGGCCACTCGGTCCTCACGACTCGGACAACGTGTATTTCTTCACCAACAACGACCGCCGCGGCGGCGGCGGTGGCGACGACGACACGTCGATTCTCAGCGAGTTCGGGTGGAATATCCGGCCCGAAAACGACGATCCGAACCGGATCGGCCGCCTCGTCGACGATGCCTCCGATTTCACTAGAAGCTTCGTGTTTCCGGATCAAAACAAAGAAGAAACCACCGGCAGCGCTCTGCAGAGCTCCGACCCGGCAGTTCCGTCCGGTTCTGAAAGTAAAGCCGGCGAAGCAACGACGTCGAATAATCCTTCGGTTTCTTCGACCTCCAGCGAGGATCCGCCGGAGAAATCCACGGGCTCCGGCGGAAAACCGCCCGAGATACCGTGAGTCGGTTCTGCGAATACATTCTTTAATTTTCTCTACATAGATTTTTATATATTCAACATGTGATTGGCTAAATCCGTAATTAACTCAATTTTTAGGGGGCAAATGACCAGTCAATTATTTCAAAAAATTGAAAAAAAATCAAACTCCATATCCGATTCTGGAGATTTTCCGTTCGGAATTTAGGTGCGGTGTGACTGTGAGAGAGTGCAATTTCCGTGTCCGTACATGTTAGATACCCATGCAAGTTGGGGTGTGGGGGCAGTTTCGTAATTTCGCTAAAGTGGAGGGAGCATTTCCTACACCAGCACCGCCGTTATTGCGGCGGGAATGGCGTGCCTTAATTTTTTTTTTTATTTATTCCATTTTGGGAATAATTTTGTGTACTGAGAAATATAAATATAATCACGTAAAAAAAAATATTTATATATATATATATATAGTACAATGAAAATTAATAGCGAGAATATAGCGTTACAAAAAGAAGTAAAAACCTTATACTTTTTGAGCTTCTAGATTAGATTCTAATAAACTTTGCCTTTTATATTCTCTTTTCTTTTCTTTTTTTTCTTAATGTTGTTCATTCATTCATTTACTAAGAATGTGGGTGCACTAGCTATATAGCATTTGGATTTTGGCTTTTGGCTTTTGGCATCGTTTACGTAATCAAATTTTGATAGGTTGCATGACAAAATGCTATATATCTCTATACTATATTCTCCAGAAAGTGTTAGATTTTGTGTTTCCTTAAGTGGGTTTCTTCTTTTTATTATGCTAGCTCTATATATCAATCTCTCTATAAATGTGTGTGTGTGGGTGTTTTTTTTTAAGATTCGGTTCAGTATTGCTAAATGAAATGGGGTTGTTGCAACATAATCAGTATCAAGTTAAATTTTTTGAACCATTACTTCAGTTAATATAGGTTGTTTGAACCAAAAGAAAATTACCCATATTTGTTTTTAGCCCAATATTGAGTTTCATTTGTTTTTATATATAGATTGACTTTTCACAGGTTTTTTTTTCTTCTTGTTTATAGATGCAGTTGGCAATCTTATAATGGATTGGGAAACTTCTGTAGTTAGTTTTTCATCTATTTGTGGGGCAAAGACTCCTAGTGTATAGCTCAATGTATACCCTAGCTAGTTATGCTGAACATCTGAAGCTTCATGTATATTCTCTTTTACCTTTACATTTTCTTAGTTTTCACTATTAATTGGCTACAAAACATTTGGATACATTTCATCACATGTTATAATATATATATTGGTCCCTATAGCTATAAATTGGTATGGATTCATTTATATTTTTGTTTTAGGATATGCTGTTTTTGTTTGCTAATTGTGTTTAGGTGAATTTTTTTTTATAGGAACAAGGTTAGAAAGAAGGGACAAAAGCGAATCCGGCAGCCGCGTTTTGCATTTATGACAAAGAGTGAGGTTGATCATCTTGAAGATGGCTATAGATGGCGCAAATATGGACAGAAGGCTGTTAAAAACAGTCCATTTCCTAGGTCTGTATAGCTTCTTTCTCTTTACTTAACCAAAAAATTTAATTACATTCCCACATTTGATTTAAACATGAAATAATTAAATGTTGTCACATAAATCTTTTCCTTTTTCCATTATCATTTCTAACTTACTCTGTTTATTCCAGTTTAGTTAATTCATGTTAGTTTTATTTTTTTCTTGTATCCAGTAAAAGAATATAAGTTTACACAGTAAGACATGTTAACTTCCGGGTTATCACTTTCCAATTATGAAAAGCATCCAAGCATGCTGAAAATATATGTGAAGTCCCTAAAGTGAATAACACCCATTAGAAAAAAGTCGAATTGTATCTATTATAATACTACTTTATAGCTTCTCAACCTCTCTTTTGTATCCAAACCATCTATGGCGCGCGTGCTAAGCCATTGAATAATATTATATCTCATAGCTTTTGAGCTCCCTTATCCTATCGCTTGGCTCATAATTACGTATTAGGGAGATTACAAATTTGAATACATAATCTTTACAAATTGACCTGTTATCAATTATGACAAAAATTTATTTCAAATATCTAATTATTATGTTGTTGAAACTTGAAATAGTGGTCAATTACATTTATTGTCATGTTAATTTACAAATGATTTGTCTATAAAATTGATAGTACGTAGTTTTAGCATTTTTCATTGTGTAATAGATGAGCATTACAAACAATCTGGCTAGTTATCATACATGCATGCCTTGTATTTCTTTTCTCACAAAGAAAAGTCTGAAAATGTAAAATGCAACTTTTTTTTTTTTTAATTTGAAACCCCAATAAGAAGATGAAAATTTGATGTTATAAAAGGCAATCATACTTTAAGCATAACAGTAGAAATTTTCACTGTGGCAGGAGCTACTACCGCTGCACAAATAGCAAATGCACTGTAAAGAAAAGGGTGGAACGCTCATCAGACGATCCCACTATCGTAATAACTACCTATGAAGGCCAACATTGTCATCACACGATCGGATTCCCTCGTGGTGGAATCATTAGTCAAGAAGCCTTTGCTGGACAGTTGGCTCCTCCGATCTCACAATTTTATTATCCAACATTTCATCATCAGTTGCCTCAAGAAAATCCATTCTTTATAACACAGACCCGGCAAACACCAGGCGAAGCAGCCGGTGAGTCCCGTGTAATGCCACAAACAAATGCACAGCCTCCTACTGATGAAGGACTTCTGGGGGATATTGTGCCTCCTAACATGCGTAACAGATGATAAGGTAACACGGTTCACTCTATTTCTCACAAGTAAATTCAATTTACAATGATGTTACATATATCTTAACATATGTGAATTTATTTTCCTTTTATCTCTGGTGCATATATGCGTTTGTTTCTATGTGAGCAGCTGTGTGTGCATGTGTGTGAGAGAGAGAGAGAGAGAGACAGATAGGGAGAGAATTCGATGTGAAACCTGCATCTGTGAGAGCATTTTAGCAAACTTACCCAAGTGGAGTACAATACTTATTTTAGTGCATGTTAGTGCACAAAGCTGCATGAGTTTGAGCCAAGATAAACTTTTAAGTTCTAAGGGCGTTTACTTTTGTGTGTAGATGTAGGACTGAAATGTTTATGTGTTGGTTCTATAACGAATTTAATTGTTGAAGCTTTGAAAGAAGTGAGTGATAATTATTGCTTTGGTCCTACATTTGATTCATTGAATCAAGCCCACCTCAGATTTGCATTTCCAGGTCCTGTACGCAAAACTTAAGGAGGTGCAATGATGTGCTAATTGGCTTTCATGAATCAATTCTAAAAGGTAGTTCAAAGAAATTGAGTATGTTGGTTAAAAGTTTTCAACGCATTATCCTACCAAACATCAATGGGAGGGTCTTGGGAATCAAATCATACAATCAAATCATGATTTATAGGATTTTACAAACTGTTAAATTAAGAGGTAATGACGGAAAAACATAATAAAAACTTACTCCATTTTTAAATATACAATGTTAAGAGCCTATAATATGGTTAAAATAGTCAGTTGTGCATATTACATTATGTCATAGCTATACATTTTAGGAGTGCAACCTAAAGATAGAGTCCTTATTGTTTCCATTGATATTTAGTGAATAGGAAAGTGTTATTTCCACTCTCTTTTTTGCTACTTCAACTACCCCTTATCTCAAATTTTTGGGACCACACATGTAACATAAAGGATGGACTCCTAGTAATATAGTTTCTCTAAACTCTCTTCACTGATTTTTACTTTGGCTTATATTAAATTTAAATTATCTTTGTATCTTTCAAATCCTTTCTATATATAGACCAAAATGGAAAATAGAGTTCATAAATTAATAATGTAGGTGATCATCAGTTAAATCGTGAAAAAGATCGGGTTCTATTAGGTCTCTCATAATTTGATCTTCTTGGTCGTAAGATTTTACTTGGGCTATCAGATCTCATAATTTGATCTTAGTATAAGCTTTTAGAAGGGTTTAGGTTGTTCTAGGTTTATGAGATTGTGAAATGTTATTTATACTGAGATTTTAATAGCCATTATCATACCTGTTATTGTTGTTGTTGTGGACAATGCCATTATTCATTCAAGAAAGATGTATTGAAATAGTTCACTTGGATGTAGTTCCAGTCTTCCAGGTTTAGATCGATTAATGTCATCAAGTGGCTTTACGACTTTTACTTTTGTCTTTTGAAAAAACTTTTGCTACCGTGGACCGCAGTTGTTAAATTTTCAATTCATAACTACCCCCTTTGAACATGTTCCCAACAAATATAACCCCACCGGCATGAAATATGAATAGCTTTTTGTTTGACCAGAAACCTAGCACTAGATTCCTTAGACCGATTTCATGCATTATTAGAGCAACATTTATGAGTGCTATAGTAATGGATATACCAATATGGTAGGACAACTAATGTCTTGCTTGTGATGACTACAGTGTACTAATTGTTTCCTTGTGGCCATGCACCATCGCCAACATCGTGTAGTTCTCATTGGCTTTAAACTTATCCGTTACTATTAATCCAGATTTAGTGTCTGTGGACTATATCTTATCTTTGAATACTGTCCACTTTATTATGCTTGCTTATGATGTATCCAAACAGCTTTATACAAAAGGTTGTGGTTGAAACTTGAAATATAAATAGCTTTAGGGAAGGGCTTTCTAATGACTTCTAAAATGTTCTCCGATGACCCTTCCAAATAGTTATCCAAAAAAAAGACTGATTTATATTATCTCCCTCTTAAGGAAGAAAAGATTTTAGTAGTCACTATTACGTTGCTTAAAGTGAGATAAAGCTTAGAAATTCATCAATAACTGTGAAGTTCTGTCATTAGGTTACTTACAAGTTCTTTTCATTCCTTTTTTTTTTTTCTTATCCATCTAATCTTTCATATCATTTTAGGATGGGTTTGTATTGTCTTTGAAGAAAAGACAATATCATTTAGGGTGGGTTTGTATTGTCTTTTCCATCTATTCTTCCATAAATAAATTATGTTAGTACCACATAATTGGGTACAACTTTGTGCCACAACTCACCACATGGCAAGTTGTGATTGGTAAAGATGTGTTAATGGGTCATGTGGAGACACACATTTTTCAATTACAATTTACCATGTGATGAGTTGTGGTACAAAGTTGTGCCCAATTATGTAATACTAACATAATTCTCCATAAATCTTTCTTTGGTCATTTTGCATGAAATATGTAGTATGGAAGTGAATGGTATATGACCATTAGCCAAAGTAAATCATTATTTAGAGAAATCATTGCAGTAGTTAACAGTGGAATTATGAGAGTGATATACATGTCATTTACTTCAAAAACAAAAAAGGAAATGCATATATCATCATGTATATATATGTCACACCAATAGAGGGACCTAATAAACATGTTAATGAATAAGACTTTCACTAACGTGTCATTCATAAAACGAAAGCATGATGAAATCAGGGAACACACGCGTGATGTGGATCCCAAACTGATAACCCTGTGTATGATGGTACAGTTACATATTACTAATTGAACTGTTTATGATACCCCAAAAACTTTCTCAAAATCCTCTGTTGGATTGCTGATTAAACTTGGTCGATATGGACAGGACTTGCATGCGGTAGCTGGAATAGAGTGGAAACAATATTCATCTTATCATCAAGTATTAACAACTAAGGCAATAGTAATTTCAAGCTGGTAGTGGGTCCTTTCAGGTTTCACCTCCAAACCTTTTTAAACGTCTGCATCTCTCACTATATTCATGGGCGTACGTATCAGGTTTTGAATCATAGATCCACTCTCACATCGAGCATGAGATATATATCAGATAGTCATTTTGAAGAAGATGCTGATGATGATGATGATCATCATCATATATATATATATATATATAATATATATATGTATATAACTATTTGATATTTCCATCAAAGCTACTGTATAGGGTACCTTTTATCTATTTTTTTGTTAGATTGTCAGCTTCAATCCTAGAGTTAGCAATTGAAGTGAACCTTAAAACCCATCTTCATTCATATCCATAATTTTTGTTATAATATATATTTATATTTAGCCTGACTAGCTTTAAGGAAGAAAAAAAAAAGTGACTGCTTTCCTTCCTTTTAGTTTCAATATATATGTATAATATATGAACATTGTACGTTTGAGAAGAAATACATTTGAGTTGTAATGCTTTTTTGGTTGTTTGGTCATTCGATGGTCTTATCTTATGCGAGTTCTTCATGGCTTGTACGTGACTCTGAAATAGAGAAAATAAAAAGGCACTGTGAATTGGACCAGTAGTTGGCTCAGTTGCGTTAACTTCGATGTTGCTTCAGACTGAGTCAGCCGACAAATGCTTTTGTTTTTTACTCCCTACTTTGTCTTTTCCCTTTATTTATATTTTCCACAGGGCTAAGTTACCAATTTACCATTCACCATGATGCTGGGGTAGCTTTATACCGGAGCCTTTTTTTGTCTTTAGCAATATCTTAAGTTCCTAAAATAAGCGAAGTGCAGTTAGCATGTACTGTTCAGTTTTCACTTTTTAATTAGTACTACTTACCATGAACACTCTTTTAATGTTTTTCTATGGGGGAATAGGATCCTCTTTCTCTCTCATGCGATGTCAAAGTAAAAGTGATATATATTTAACGAAAAAGGTCTTATAGTCCTGTCATGTGATAAGTAAAATCATTGGCTAGCTATTTCATCTAAGTTGTACATAACTACATATTAATATAGTACTGTATTTACTTATCAAAAAATATGGTACTGTATGTTTCTCTCTTGCTTTTTTCTCTCAAAGAAATTTTTTTTTTTTTTTTTTTGGTAGAACGAAGAAAAAAAATATTTCAAAGAAAATATTATTAAAAAATAGGGTGAATGGCTCTCACAATCTATAAATCCCCTTCCCAAATCTTAATAAATTTATTAGGTTCAAGCTACATCAAATAGACACATTTATACTCTTATATTTTTTTGTTGTAAATAAAAATAATATGACAAAGATAAACTGTGCCTGGGCTAAAGAATCTGACAATGGTGTCAACAATATATGAAAGTTCAATATTTGGGATCTTTTTTTGGTAACCACAGTTCTCTAGAACAGATAAATATGAAATTAAAAAATAAAAATAGCAAGAGTCTTTTGATACATAATTAATGGCCTGTTTGAAAGTTTAAAGAGGGAGGAGAGTAGATGGGAGTAGAGAGAAGGAGAGTAGTAGGGAGGAGAGTAAAGGGGAATGGTTCCCCTCTACATTGTTTGGATGTTTTTAAAATTAATAAGGAATAATGGAGTAATTAGCCATTTAGAAAGGGTAATTTTGTTAATTTAGAAAGGGTAAATTAGGGAATTCATTTGGTCAATAATTTATCCACTCTACTCTCTCTCTAATTTGGAGAAATTAAAAATGAGGGGTTAGAGGTAATTGAAACCCCTCCAAACCCATCCCCCTCCTTCCTTAAAAAACTTCCAAACAAGGTAATTGAATTACTCTCCCTCTCTCTACTCTACTCCCCCTCCTTTTTTTAACTCCCAAATAGTCCATAAGGTAAGAATACCGTTGGTTGATATAAACTATGCTTATGTCTATGTATGGTGTTATATATTTTGTTCAGAATAGGTTCAAAGTCTGAAAAAATGAGAAAAGTTGCAACAGGCTGACAGAAAGACTATAAATTAGTCACTCTATTATTAATAACATCAATTTATACAATGCTTATCCAAGTCTTATAAGATTTGGATGCTTCTATCTTTTAAAAAAGGATATAAACCCTTTGCATATTGTATTTGATATGATGGTTCGTTTCTCCTCTAACAAATGTCCCACCATTTTCATTTTCTATTCATAACTTTTATAGATGTATTCTTGCTGCATAAACAAATGGCCTTGTCTAGATTGATTCTTCATATTGTAACCCTTTACCGAATGTTCATAGCACTCTTGTCTACCATAGAAAAATTAATAATGGATCAAGCATAATGACATAAAATTCTTTACAATATTTTTCATAACTATTGAGATGATATATTATGATTTACACATAATAAAAAATTGTATGTTGTGATTGCATGTAAAAGTTGCAGTATATTGCCTTAATCACTAACAATGCTCTTATGCTTAAGCACTAATTAAGCACCTTCAATCGCCACTCGTATGAATAATGTTATACAGTATTTTAGGGAAAGTAGAGGTAAAAATAAATTACATTAATTAATTTGAGAGAGAGAGAGAGAGAGAGAGAGAGAGAGAGGTAACCAATTTAAGAAACTTGTGCCCTAAGTCGAAACCATGTTTTAATTAGCTTACCAAACTCACAAATATTTGAAAGAGGAGTAAAACATGAGCAAATCATTGGAATACGGAGTCAAAAGATTGTGGGAGTAAACTTTCCAACAGAATTTTTATGAGTAAAGTTTTCTATTATTTCCCTCAAATGTAAAAATATTTAAATTTACAGGTGAATTATAAGAGGGGCTATTGAGAAGAAAATAAAAGGAAAACAGGAAAGGAAGAGAGGAAAAGAAGACACTAACAAAGAAATTTCATTTTATATAATTGTATAAATTTCATTAGAACTGTGTGCAGAGTAAAACAGTAGGGACTGTCGGGTAGTTGCCAGTTGGGATTACAGTCTAGTGCTACGTAAACATTATGTTATGGTCTTTTTCTGATGGTGTGCTAAGGTTGGACACGAAGAGGATATATTTACTAAGTTCTACTGACTACACGTTTAGCTAGCTACAAAAAACTGAACAAAGTTAAGCCAGAAAACGATTCACGGGTAAGAATATTCTTACCTTGCTAGGCTATGACATGATGACCTAGTAATGCTCTTAAGAATGTGGGTGTGAGAGCAATTGTATGCTCTGGTACCTCCACGTGATCGTTGTTTTTGACTCATTTTCTTGGATAATCTCAAAAGAACATAAACCTCTAAATGTGAAGCACTCATGGGGAATCAAAGCCATCATTTAGTCGGCGACTGAAATTCATTATATGCATGGTTCAGGCTATCACAAAGGTTTTCCTCGTGTACATTGATGAATCATGACATGCCAAAACCATTAGTTCCTCTGTTTTTTCTATCTTTCCTCTTTCTTTTTTATGAGTTCATGGGTCTTAATTACGACCTTCTTTGTGATTTACTTCATATCTGTGTTTTGTCAACCAAAACAATGTACGTATCTTTAGGATGAGTTAAAAACATACAGCCAGGGCAGCCACTCCTGATTAATCCTGATGTGCCATCTCCTATAAGAAAAGTAAGACGCTTTATCCAACATTATCAGCAACCATCAAATCGTACATTTAACCTTTGGAAAAGTATACGTTATTCGTACGTACCACCCATAAATGTTTATATAATAGTGTCAATTATTCAGCAAAAAAAAATATAATAGTGTCAATTTTTGCTCCATTCAAACACCATATTCACACACTTTCTTGTTTTTCTTTCTGACATGTCTCATAATAATATACTATCTATATATGTTGTGACAATTTTTCCTACAATAAATGATGTCTCTTATGACTGTCGGTATTATAGTTACGTCTTCTAACAATTAGTTTGACTGATTTTTTTTTTTTTACTAAAATATTTAGTATTTAAAAAAAAAAAAAAAACACCTTATATGGTTGGGTTTGGAAAATTTTATTTTCATCTTAAATGGAATATATAATTTTTTTTAAACAAATATCATTTTCAATGTATAATTACTGTAATTTTACTTCATAAATAAAACAAGTTAACTAATTAGTTAAGGATACGTTTGGTACACTGAATAAGGATTACGACAGAAATTGTAATCTTTACTACTGGGAATAAAATGTGTTCTAATGTAATAACTAAACATATTCATTAGTTTGGTTATGAGTTATAACATTAGAATAAAACTTAACCTTTATTTTAGGAAATTTCTTACTCATACAATTAAATTTCTTTTAAAATTGTTATTTTTAAATTTAAGAGAGATATATGTTATTTTTTTTAAGATTTTTTATTTTTATAATTGTTAGATGTATATGGAAAGTTTATTTTTTTGGAAATATATTAAGTTTTGAAATTATTACACTTACTAAGGAATAACTAATACAACCTTTTAAAGAGGAATAATTATTCCTCATTTTGAAGAATAACTATTCATAAGGAATGATTATTTCTTGTAATAAAAACATAACCAAACTAAAAAATAACTAAACTATAGGAATAACTATTACATTGCAGCACCTATTACAGTCTACCAAACATGCCCTAAGAGTTTTGTAATGCAATTAACATTTTTAGTATTTCTAAAAAGACACTCATGATTCAAATATTTCATTTCCAACCATCAAATTAATAAATAAATAAATAAAGCTAATAAAAACAAACTCTTCCAAACATACACTTAAGGATAGGGGTGTCAATGATTGACACGACCCACGAATATGACATGTGTTTTTGAAAGTTATGATCAAGCCTTAGTAGGTTTGATTCATAAACGGGTCAACTTGAGAGCATGGACAGAGCCACGGTTGGACTTGGGGGGCAATGCCCCCCCCCCCCCAATTTTTTAAAAAAATATTATTATATGTATGAGTAATAATTTTAGCAATTTTGATTTATAAAATTACAATTTTGTCCCCTTAACAATATCATTGATTCTTTTAAGAGTATTGTTATAGTCACAAATTTTTCTACAACATTTTTATAAACTGTTAAGATAATAAATTCTTATTGGTTTGCATTTGGGCTGATCACTTATATTATTTTTTTTACTTACCAATAACTACTCATCACATCAGCATTTTGTAAAAAACGTTTGTAACTTTAGCATTTTCCTCATTTTAAAGACCATAAAAAAAATTTATAGATCCAAAACCTAAAACAAAATATCCAAACCCAAAAAAAATTATTCTAACAAAAAAAAATTACCAGTAGTAAAACTAAAAAAAAAAAAAATTAAGCCTAGTTAACCAGTTTTACCAAAAACAAACAACCTGGCGCTTTAAAAAAATTTAAACAAAATAATTTTTTTCTTATCTAACAATGCACACATGAAAGACAAAAAAAAAAAAAAAAAAAACCCAGCGGCTAAGCAACAACAGAGTCGAAGGCCAAAATTATTACACACAATCAGTAGCAAAGCCGTCCCCCGAATTCTAATTTTTGGCTCCATCCCTACCTAAAAACTACAAGGTAAGAAACGTGTCATAAACAGGTCAACCCACAATAGACAGGTCAATTTATTTGTATCAACCCAAAATGACCAATTTAATACAACTCGTTTAATTCGTATAACAAATAAATATTTATTTTATTATATATTTGTCAAATACCTTTTATATCCAACCTATATTTTAAACTTAAAAAGAAAAGTGAATAATTACAAAAACTTATAAGTGATGTAATTGTAAATTTAAATTTTACAAATTCTAGAACTCTATGTTATTTTGAACCTAGGTTGAACACTTGAAGTGTACGTATACACTACTTTTGGGATGTAAAGAACCTATTTTTATATAGATGTTATATTTAATATTAAACGGGCTGAAATGTGTTGTGTCATATTCATGTCAACTTAACACAACTCATTTACTAAATGTGTCAAGTGAGTCGGGTCTGTTAACCTACTTCATTAACAAATTGAGTTAAGATTGAAGGATCGTGATACAATTATTAAATGGGTCAGGTTCAAGTTGAGTTATTTAGTCGAATACCCTACTTTGACACGCTAATCCGAATTGACACCCCTACTGAAGAATAATCTATACCTATTTATGCACGTGGATTTCAATTAGTTTAATTAATAAAACACTTTAGGGCCCGTTTGGTTTCCACATCACTCAATTTTCTTAACTCAGTTGTCAAAACTCATGACTAAAACTCAAAACTCATCACTCAATTCTCAAATCCCACTTTCACTGAAAATCCCAAAACTCCTATTTGGTTTAAAAACCCAATCACATAACTCATCTTTTTAAGTCAACTTTTTGCTAAAGTTATGGACCCCACCCACTGACACTACACGGTGGTGAAACTGTTTCCTACCCACACGTCCAGGTTCTTTTCTTCTTTTCTTCTTTTCCTCTCCTTCATTTCATCCCATCAGAAAACCACTTCTTTTCTTTTCTTCCCTCGCCTCCCACATCAACACAGCAAACCCAAACCAAAAGAATCCTTAGATCGGATGCCACAAAAAAAAAAAAAAAAAAAAAATTCCATGCTCTCTCTCTGATGCCACAAAAAAAAAATCCAAAAGAATGCATAGCAAACCCAAATCACAAACATAGCAAACCCAAACTCAGAATCCTTAGATCGGAGACCCAAATCACGAAATTAGACACAGAAATGAATTGATCTAGGCTGAGCTTGAACTAATCTCACGGTGGCTCGTGGTGGTTGCTCATGATGGTGACGGTGGTTGCTCATGGTGGTTTCTTTGTATCTCCCCTCTTCAATCTGTATTTGATTTTTTTTCTCACTTCTCTTTTTCTTTCTCAACTATTTTTGGTTGGTTTGAATCGGTGGTTATTGGGTTTAAAGTGGTGAGTTGTTTCAGTGGTTGCTAAATTCAGATTGGTGATGGTGGGTTTCAGTGGTGGTCATTTGAGTGTTGGATGGGTTTCACAGTGGAGATCTAATTTAAGTCACGATGAAGATCAGGTTATGGGTCACGGTGGAGATCGGCTTTGAGATTGGGTTTTTAGGTTTTAGTTGTTTCTCGGTCTCAGTTCTTGTGGTGGAGGCATGGCTTGAATCGGTTGGGGCTAGGTTAAATAGGTTGGGGCTGGTTTTTGTTTCGGTGGTGTGGATCTGCGGTTGGTTTTATGGGTTGATTTTGGTGTTTTAGCAGTGGCTGAATTTCAATTTCGTGGTGGTTGTTGGTGGCACTGGATTTTTTGTGGTGGTGCTTGCAACGGTAATGTCAAACAGCCTCTGAATGGACATGACAACACAGAAGAAATGGGCCCCACAGAGTTCAAAAATTTACCTTAGTGCCACTGAATTTTGTATCTCAGTTTTTGAAAACACCAGTTAGTTGTTTCCTGTTTCCATCACTCTAACTCAAAATTTTTGAGTTTTGAGTAATGAAAACACAGTGTGATAATCAAGCCAAACAAACAAATTTGTGTGAGTCCCGCATGTTTTGAGAACTCAGTTATGAGTTTTGAGTGATATGATCCAAAACTGCTCTAAACCAAATAGGTTCTTTATTTTCCAATAAATATCTTTAATTTTGTTTTTTTAAAACCTTAATTGGTCTTTTAAATACATCAAAAATTTATTAATATTTCAAATTAATTATTAATGATGAAATATCGTATTGAATCCTATCATTTCTAGAAGGAGCAAAATAAATTGTAAATTACATTATTCACTGGATAATTAGAAGAGATTAGCTCAAGCAGTGCAATAATAATAGGCTTTATTTGCAATTTTCAAAGCAATCCTTGTGAAAATAATAATTATTATTATAAAAATAATAATGATTCCATGTCCATTTGAGCATGTGGTTTAGCTTTTCGACCGAACATGTCTCTTGACTCAGCAACGTACGATTCCCCCCACTGTCACGGCGACATAAAAAGTCCCACTTTACCCGCTGCTATTTTCAGGGATCAAAATCAAATCACCTCGTTACCGTTTCCTCCTCGGCGATTTGTTTTAGCAATTCCTCGCTGGCGGTTAGGCAGTTAGATACCGCTCATCTTGGTGCTGAAATTAAAAAATTATTGTTAAAAGTACTGTAGATAAAAGTAAAAGTGAGTTGAAATAGTACAGTGAGGCTCATGAATAGTACTAAAAAATACAGTAAGGTCCATGAATAGTAGCAAAAATAAACAGAATAGTAAAATAATTTTAAATTTTAATCCTAACCCAAACGCACACTTATTCTTCATAAGTAAAAGGTCAAAAAAATTTAAAGATATATATGTGTATATATATATATTTATATATATATATATATATATTAGCAAATAAAAAAGGAGTTAGGCTTAAGTCCAGTGTCCAATAGTACTGGAACTATTAAGATGATGACATATGTCCACTTTTAGATACGTGTTACCATCTAACCGAATCCAGTGCACTGGACCTAAACCAAGTTTATAAAAAAAAAGTTTAGATATATAATATGATGTGGGTACCCTTACCATGATTTTTCGTGGGCAACCTTTTTCCTAATCAAACTTACAAATTCTCCACTGGTTATTTTTCTGGTTGTGTTATAATTCTTTGGAGGTACAAAATTATAAAACAAAATAAAATAAAATACATCAAAGTTTGTGAGAGTTATGAATTTATGCAAATGATGGATGTATTAAATTTTGTGCCTTTTTTTTGTGAATGTGAATGTCACTTTGTGGTTGCTCATTCCCACCCAAAAAAAAAAAAAAAAAAGCAACTTGTAGTCTTTATATTTAGACACAAAGTTAAAAGGTATATTAAAGCATTTACACCAAAGATGTGATAAATGCTAAAAAGCTATTTTTAGCACAAAAACACCAAAATGCAAGCTACAACAAAGATGTTATACTTTTAATATATATATATATATATATATATATATATATAGCATTAGAGCTACAGTAAGTTGTCATCTTTGAAACCTTACTGTTGCTGACAACTTACTGTAATTACAATCTTATAATAAAAAATAATATTTTATTTCTCTCTCTACTTTTCCTTAAAAAAATATTTTTCTTCTCTCTCTTTCTTCTTTATTTAGTTTATTTGTCTCTCTCTCTTTATTTTCTCTCTTTCTTCCCTATTAAGTGTTCAGTTTCGTTTCTTTTTTTCTTTTTTTTCCTTCTCTTCTCACTGGTTCTCTCTCCTTCTCACCGGTGGATCATTGGGGTGGTAGATCGTGGATCGTGGTCTTTGAATCTCTATGGTGGTGGATTGTGGACCATTCTCTCTCCTTTTTCTAGGTTTCGGTGGTTTCAGCTATGGGTGATCATGGTTCGTGGGTCACGGTGTTTCTATGGGTCACTTTGATTCCGTGGGTAACGGTGTTTTAGAGTAGGTGATGTGGGTTGATTCGGTGGCTATGGTTTGTGACTAGGTTTTTGGTGGTGGTCGTTGTTGTTGGTGAGGGTGGCTGCATCAGATCAAATTGGGGTTGGGGTGGGTTGTGGCTAGGTTAGGGTGGGTCATTTGGGTGGCGGGGTTGGGTTGTTGTTGGGGTTTTGTGGGTGGTGGTTGGTTGTGGTTTTGTGGAGATGGTGAATTGT
Organism: Lithocarpus polystachyus; assembly: GCA_033629205.1. Taxonomy (NCBI): domain Eukaryota; kingdom Viridiplantae; phylum Streptophyta; class Magnoliopsida; order Fagales; family Fagaceae; genus Lithocarpus; species Lithocarpus polystachyus. The sequence continues at coordinate 84,840,571 of CM066164.1, forward strand.
GGGCTGCTGTGAGGGTGATCAAATGAAGAGAGAGTGACAGAAAGGGGAGAGAGATATCAATAAAAAAATGAATAGCTTTTAGGTGAGATGTGAAAAATAAAACCTTTGATGTTGGATAAATTGTAAAGTGTGTTGTTAAAATAGATAAAGTTGTGTTTTAAGATGTTAAAAGCTAAAATTTTTAGCATTCTTGATGTGAATGCTCTTAAAGACCTAAATTGTTAGAGCATTAGCATCTAGACTTCTAAAAAAAGATCTTATTTTACGCTCTTAAAATATTTTAATTTACAACCAAATTTTATTTTACTATACAAAACATTAAAATTATATGAACAACCCAATGAAAATAATATATCCCTACTCTCACTCACACACACACACACTCTCTCTCTCTCTCTCTCTCTCTCTCTCTCTCTCTCTCTCTCTCTCTCTCTCATCCTCTACAACTTCTCTCTCTTGCTCTATCTCTCTCTCTTAACCATCCAAACCACCCAAGATCAACCCTTCACTACCCCACTACCCACCACCCAAACCTACCAAAATCCCATTAGAATTGTCAAAATCAACACCAAAACCACCAGAATTGAAACCAATCGGAACCACTGAAACCAACACCAACCAAAACCACCCAAGCCTCAGTCATTGAAACCACTAGAACCACCAAATTAACAACCAATACAAACCACCAAATCCCACTGAAACCACTGAAATCACCAAAATCAGCAACCAATTGGAACCACTGAAACCCACCAAAACCAACACCAATTGGAACCACCCAAAGCCCAGCCACCGAAATTTAAACCCAACCCCAGCCACCGATTCAAGTCCCATCTATCAAAATTTAAACCCAACCCATATCGAAACCAAAGCTTGGTAACTAAAACCAAAGCCCAACAATCTATCCACCACCGTCTACTAGAGAGAGAAAAGGGAAAAATGATAGAGAAGAGAGAGTGAATGAGTGAGAAGTTAATAAAATGTATTATTTTATTTATCCAACCTTGCTCCAGTACTAGGTTCTATATTTGGGACGTTATTGTAGTTGAGTTGTAAATTATTTTACAACTAGCCTCTCGTGTAATGCATGTATTTTGTGGTTTGATGCTAAAATATAGCATATTGGGAGTCTTAGAACTCCTAGTGCTAATGCTCTTAGTCATCTATATTATTGTATGATGTTCCAAAATATAGTCATCTTTGTTAAGAGCTTTGTAGACATCCAGAGTTTAAAATTTTCTTATCCAATAGTTGTAGGCTTGTAACTATCAAATTTTTATATTTATAGTTTTCATTGAAAAGTCAATGAATAAAATTTTTAATATATCTTTTACTTTATTTAAAAAGTCAATACCTGTTTCACTAAAGTTTAAATTTATAATTGTAGGGATGAAAGGCCTAGGTAAGGATATTGGGTCGTGAGCCGCACCAAAGGACGTTAAAGAGCCCGAGAATAGATAAGTATTAGTGAAGGCAAGTAGATTATTGAGATGAGGAAGAAGTCTGGTCATGATAAACAGGTGACATTGTCCGATGAGCCACCCTCCCTTGGCCAACAAGGTGAAAGCCTGAAATCCGACCACCCATCAAGTACTAGGCAGTGGGCAACCGTGCTTAGGAGGATAAGCTTCAGAGAGAGGTGAATCAACAGGAGATTGATAAATATTTGGGAAGAAAGCTGCTACTACCGCATTGAATGCTTTGAATCTAACCAACTGGCCGCATTAATGTGGAAGTGATACATGAACAGTGACTTCTAGCCTTACTACTATCCACAAAGATTTCAGGAAAGTGCTGATAGGACAAGTATCAAGAATATTAGCAATTTGATCTACATGTGAAAGGCTAAGATAAAAAAAGGGAAAGGAGTATAAAAAGGGAAGGTTACAGAGGGGATCATCAAAAACCCAAAAAAGAAACCACTGTATAACTAAGAACTTGAATATTTGTATAAGTCTAAGAAATATCTATAAGAACATACCATCCTCGGGCATGACCGAAGAGTCTTTTTCTTTTCAACTTGTTCATTCTAGCCATTCCAGCACTAATTAACCTACTGTGGCTTATATCTAACTCATTGAATGTTCAGTAACAAACTCACTCTCTAACAAATTTATTGTTGTGGGCTTATTAGGTCATTGTCCGAATCTTTTGGGCTGTGGATCAAATTGAGTCCGTACAATAATAGTTTTGAGAAAATTTCATAAAAATAATGCATTAAATGATATCTTTATTTTATGTAAAATGATAATTTTTTTATATTAAAAAAAATTAAAGTTTCTAAACATGACTAGCATTGTGGAACCAAATGAATATGATAGAATAGTTTTATGAAATGTTTGACTTTCCTCCAATACTTTTTTAATTGGATATCTCCTGTTATTTTAAATATACAATGGAAAGTGGTACTAGATTTTAATCTCTATTGTTTATTTAGTTAGTGAGAGATGTGATAGTTTCTGATTAAAATAAAAGATGATTCTAGTTTAAAAAGTATTAGAAGTAAGCCAAACCCTTTTATAAAACCTTTTTTTTTTTTAATATGAATCCCACATAACATGGGAGGGAGAGTTTATGTAGCTGCTCTATGAAATACCTTATTTTAGGAAATGGGTGCTTAATAGAAAATTCCTTAAAAAGATGATAGGAAAAGATAAACTTTGTTGTGTGACTTTTTTGTTTTTTCTCTTTTATTTTTCACCCTATTAATAGTTATATTATCTATCATGTAACTCAAGTATCCTTTCGATGGCATTCATGGCGAATGTATTTTCATTCTAAATTATAATTGATGGAAATTACTAACCCTTTTTAATTGTGTGAGTCTATGTTACTTTAACTCTACTTTAAGAAAAATATAGTTTTTTTTTATAGGAAGTATTATTAATCCTTAATCCCCAATACTTAAATTTTATCTTTTTTAAAATTAAAAAAAAAAGAACAAAGAAAAATCTAAGTTACAAGATTATTGGCAGGTAAACCAAGGTTTAAGAAAATTTTTGAATTTTTTTTATTTTTTATTTTAAGAATATCATTTCTTGTATGATCACCATTTTATTTTTTGTCAACAATGCATATTAATTATTAGAAGCTAATTTTTCATAACCAAAACGCAACAAGCTCTTTCTCAAAAAAAAAAAAAAAAAAAAAAAAAAAACGCAACAAGCTCCAAAAAAAATAAATAAACGTAATCTATAGGTCCAAAAATATGTTAATGGCTCAATTGTTAGGACATTTGCTAAGGTTGAATTTTAGAATGAAATTGATTGACATTTTTATAAAGAACTGAACCACATTTAATTTAGATTATACTTATTTATTAATTTTTGCTATCTCTTAATACACATGTTTTCTACAGGGTCATGTTAACGGGTGCCCTTAAGGTAATTGTTAATAAATTATTTTAAGAAACTTTTTATACCACTTTTTATGGGAAACTGAAAAAGCTGTCAACATTAATTGCTTTTTGGGTCATGTTAACGATGCTCATAAGGCAATTGTTAATAAACTCTATTAGAAAAGTTTTGACATCACTTTTATGAAAAATGTAAAATACTTTCAACAAAATTAATTACTTTATCATTTTACAATAAAATATTTTTAAAAATATATTCTAAACTAATACTCTTAAAGCATTCTTTAACATTTTTTTTTTCCTTTTCTCATAAAAACTTTTCTAAAATAGTTTACTTAGAACATTCTTTAACATTTTTCTTACAATTAAGCTCTCTGGCTTAGGAAAACATATTTGATATCAAATGATACCATATTAGCGGTATTAAAATTTAATAAGTACAAAACACGTCAGCAAAAAATAACTACCTCACTAACAAATGAAAGACATGTTAGTGAGTAATTATTTTTACACAAATATTTCTTATTTATTGGGTTTTATAATTTAAAAAAAAATTCTTAGGGCAAATTTCTCCCCAAAAAAAAAAAAAAAAATCCAAAATTCGAACAGGATTTGACCGAACTCTGAAGGATTGATGGGATTAGAGTGACGCATTGATATCTATTCTAGGGTTCTGGAATTGGGTACACAAAAGTGGGCCCTTATACATCCCTACCCTATGTACCAATTTTTAGACTAGCCAATTGGTTCATCTTAATCATAGCTATTGACTAAGACAGGATATGCTTCTTTGGTCTAGTAGTTGAAACGTCATATCAAGGAAGCATCTGACAGGGCCCAATCACTTTTACCAGAAACAACACACAAACTTTTCTGAATTTGCTGTTACTAATTAATAATCATAAAGATTTTTTACTCAAAATAAAGAAATAGTCATAAAGATTTGACTGGGAAAAAAATATATATCATGCTCTCTTGTTAATTGGTTAATGTCAATAGAAGGCTTTGGAGTTTTTTATTTTTTATTTTCTCAATGTTTTAGAATATTTATTAAGAAATTATTTTACTAGAATTTTGATATCACTTCTATAAAAATAAATAAATAAATAAAACAATTAAAAAGTCTTTTTTTTTTATGGTTGCTTTTCTCATAATTTTTTTTTAAAATAATTCATTAACAAATATTTTTTAAGTATTAGCTAACAAAGTCATTTTTTGTTTGAAAAATAAACACACAAAAGAAAAAGAAATAAGATTTTAACACAAAAGTGCAATATTTTTTATCATTACTTACTAAAAATACACATTTACGGATTTACCTAATGTAAAGACAAGCAATCACAATTGGAAATGATGATAGCCATTTCTCTTTTTTCCCAACACTTAAGTTATTTTTATTTGAAAAATAAATTCAATGGAAAGAAATGAGGTTCTACCGTAAAGTCACAATATTTATCATTACTTATTTAAAAAAAAAAAACACATTTATTACACAATGTAAAATACAAGCAATCACAATTGGAAATGATGACAGGTTTCCAACATTTTGGTTATTTTTATTTAAGGCAAATTACAACTTACATACCTGTGATTTGTCTGAAATTTAAGTCACCTATTTATAGTTTAAAATTCGACACTTTACCCACTTGAGGTTATTTCAATTTAGAGTTTTGTAATTCACATCTATTAAAAATAAGGCTAAATATGTAATTTTGTTTTACTTTTATATCTCTCTTCTTCAAAAACACAAAAAACATAAAAGTACAAGATCAAATAAGATAAAAAAATAATCCAGCAGAACACTTGCATTATGAGATTTCAAGCTACAAGTAGGCAACTTAAATTTTGGTCAAATCTCAAAGGAGTAAAGTGTCAAATTTCAAACTACAGTTAAACAACTTAAATTTCGGTCAAATAACGTAGGGTAAAATTGTTTGCCCTTTAGTTTATTTGCTATGAAGAAGCTCACGGCTCTATCATGGGTCCTAGAACGGAACAACTTCTATGTTATGGATAATAGGTGGTGCTCTTCATCATGTGAGTTTGATAGATATGAAGAGAAAATCTATATATGTACATTTTTCCGGATATCAATTTTGTGTTTCGTAGTGAGTTCCAAATGGTTAATAAAAGATTTTGTATTCAAATTTTGTCTATAAAAAAAATCATTCATATCTTTGACCATTTTGTTTTAGTTCAGTAAAATTACTTACCTTTTTCTCAACCAAAAAAAAAAAAAAAAAAAAAAGTAAAAAACAATTATAATGTAACATACCATATAGGTTTTAAATTTTTTTTGTATCTATAAAACAAAGATTGTGTATGCTCCGTAATATTAATGTATGGATCATGGTTCTCAATCTGTAAATCATATCAAGTTACTAATTTCATCAAGTTACTAGATTGTTTCTAAAAAAAAAAAACTGGATTTTTTTTTTTTTATAGAAATCAAGTTACTAGATTTTGTATCTATAAACCAAAACTTTCCAAATGGTACAAGTTGCAACTGACAAATTGAAATCCTGAACAGCTTGGAAAGTTGTAGGGCCTTATTTATAGGCTAGTTTTAACTGTTCAGTAACAGAGGCCCAAATTTGGAGTTAAATGAATGTATAGTTTCAAATTAACAAGTTTCAAAGCCCAAGCATATCTTTTATGTTAAACCGTCCACAGATTACTGTAAAACACTAAAACATGACATTCCTAATTGAAGATATGAACATAACCCGATCATTTACTAAAATTTTATCTATTCATTTTGAAATAAATAAAATATAAGAGATATTATGGACATTCTCCAGGTTTCCAAATTTCTTTTTTGAGATACATTTCTTTGTAATATTTTAGCTATTTGTATATAATACAGTTTTTCAATAATAGGGGGAAAAAAGTTGCTAGAATAATATTGTATGCACACTAACTTGAATTTACCAATTTTTGAGCTGCTCATGAGAAATAACATAATTTTTAAAATAAATAATCCAATAAACTAATAATCCATTGTTGTTCAATAGTTAGAATACTTGGCTTTCACCCAAGTAACCCAAGTTCAATTCCCAGCAATGAAACTTTTTATTTTTTCAATAACTCTTTTTGTTCGAAGAGTTTTTTAATTTCCTCCAATATTTCACATGCAAATTTATGTAGATAATTGATTAATGTTTTTATTTTTGATAATTCAATAGTTGAGAGTGAAAAGACTTGAATCCTGGATAGTGTACATTTAGCAACAATGGAGTTATTTTATATCTTAATCACATGAAAGGGTATCCAAAGTATGTTGTTTTTTTTATGAGCCGTGAAATTCATAATAAATGAATGTGTGCATGTAATATGCAACTATACTTTTGTGAGTTATTAAAAAAAAATTTATGACACTAATCCAAAAAAATAGCCGAGGAGATGAGGCTAGTTAAATATATATTAATATTAATATATTTTTTAAAGTGATAAAGGCATTTTGATAAGGGAGATCATTTTTTGTTTGAACTTGGAACTAACTTTTTTTTTTTTTTTTGATAAGATGGAACTGACTCAATTGAGTGATTGTCTTTGGTGGTGGTGTCTTAATTTTTTCAATTGAATGTGACCCATTAATTTACTTGTTTGTCCTCCTTATTTTATGTTTTTAAAACTTTTTTAACTATTTAGCAAGGGCAAATTTGGCAACACATTAAATTGGACAGCAAATCCTTCACGCTCCTTGATTTATTTATTTATTTTTAAATTCTATACTCTCTATATATATCATGTATAGCTAAATGATAATAAGTTTGAATCATTTAAAAATTTGTAGTTAGATGTGTGCTAAGAACTTGGACTTTTTTTAAAAAAATAATTCAACATAGTTTTTAAAGGTCGAGAGATAATTTTGACTAAATTTTGGTTTAGTGATAAAATCACTTTTTAATTCTCTGCTTGACTTTGTCAAAAAAGCCAATTTAACTAAAGGATAAGGCTATTCTAAAAACTTCTTAATTCAGTTGAATATTTACTAACTTTGTTATATTTATTGTCAAATAAAAGTAATCCAATTATGCAAATCTAATACTCATATAATATATATATATATATATATATATTAAACATAATATACATTTTAAACATTCTAACATTTTCTTTAAATTTTATTCTTTAAACTAAAGCCATTTTTAATGAATTTTAAAAGAGTTTTTTTTTTAAATGATACTTGAAACAAAATCTAAAATTGACTTGAAGTCTCTTAAAAAAAATTTGATACAAAAATTGAAATATGTTGTAACACTGTAAAATCTAATAAAAAAATGGGTAAATTACAAATTACACCCCTAAAGTTTGGGAGTGACTGGATTTTACACTCTGAAATTTCAAAATTTGGATTTTACCCCCTGAAGTTTGGTGATGTTTGGATTTCATACCCTAACGTTTCAGAATTTAGATTTTACCCTCTATATTTTAGAAGTTTTTGAATTTTACACCCTAAAGTTTTGGGGTGTTTGGATTTTACACCCTGGGGTATTTGGATTTTACACCTTAGAGTTTCAGAATTTAGGGGTGTAAAATCCATACAACCTAAACTTTAAGGGGTAAAATCCAAGTTCTGAAACGTTAGAGTGTAAAATCCAAACACCCCAAACTTCAAGGGGTAGAATCCAAATTCTAAAACTTCAGAGTGTAAAATTCAATCACCTCAAAACTTTAGGGGTGTAAATTGCAATTTACCCTAAAAAAATTGATCCAAAAATTGAAATTTGTTGTAATTTTGAAAATTATTAAAATGCTTGGTACAAAAATTAAAGTGGAACTTCATTGATGCAAGAGATTTCACTTTCTTGAGTTTTCACTTCCACTCTCTTGTACTTTAAAGTAATTTTAAAATAAAGTAATACTTAACACAAAATCTACTATGTACTTGAAATCTCTAGAAACATTAATACGAAAATTGAAATATATTGTAACTTTAAAATCTAAGTGTTGGGTACAGGAATTCCAATAACATAATTGCGCCACGTGTCATACCCATGGTCGAGACGGGCCATTGTCATGCCGAGGAGGCCAAGCCCTCGGACAATAAAACCACGTCAATAACAGGTCACCAGAGGAGGTCTTACTGTAGAAAAGAGCTTCAGGGAAAGGGGTTAGCACTGACATGACTAAAGGGATGGTGGCTGCCACCACATTCAACGCATCCCACCAAACATCCTGGCTGCATTTATGTAGAGAAGACCCATGAACAGTGTTGCATTGACTGCCGCAACTCACAAGGGGTTTGGAAAGATATCTGATGGGACAAGAACTCAAGTTGTGGCCTGAATGATCAACAAATGGAGGGCCGAGATCATCTAAAAAGAGTTATATAATGTAAGAGACCCTTCAAGGGCAAGGAATCGAAAGATCTGTAGAGAAAATACTGTAGTAACAAGAACTGTAATAATATTCAAATCCAAAGAAAATATACATTGCAGGATCATTCTTCTCGAACTTTGCCGAGGAAGGTTTTTCGTTTACATAAAGCTTGTTCTCCTTTATTTTCTTGCTATCTTAGATTCACTGCACGTGTTCGTGGACTCATTGAAGCCTAGCTTTCAAGCACACTCTCTACAGATTCATTGTATTGGACTCTTTGAGCCTTAATTCATTCATCTTTTGGGCCTAAGTACCAAAGCCTGCCATTACACTAAGTTTCAATAAAAAAATAAATAAAAACTTGGATATTAAAGGCTAGAAATCCGTAACTTTTAATATTGTAATTCTTCTACTGTTGTACCAAAATAAACTCCTCATATACTAAATTTTGTTGTATTGCGTTTGGGTCCTTGATAAATTCTAGAGTCACAAAATAATATAAATATGCATCCATCTCTTCCCTAACGCACCCAATCATTACAATAAAATAAAATCATTTACATCCTCACAAACCACAATTCACCAGCAAACATAAACCATTGTCAAAAGACACCATTCCTTACTACCTTAAGAATTGAAAATTAAATCCAACTCCAAGCAAAAGCAAAAAGATCTACTGAATAGTGACATATAAAAGATACCCACAAAAGAATGGAAAAAAAAGGGGAAACAAACTTCCTAATAACCAGCCGTTCAAAAAAAAAAAACACCTAATAACCTCAACATAAAACACACATAAATACAACAACAAGAAAAAAAAAATGAATACATGTTAAGAGAGGCGTTCACATAAAAATATCCAACTGTCAGCATATAACTTAATTCCAATTTGTTTAAAAACAGAATTAAACCAAGAACCCAAGAAACCGCTATCACAAAGCAACAAAAGCCATACAAGCGCAAATACATTTCGATAAGTTTGAGATTGAAAAAGAAAAAAAGAAAGATAAGAAACCCAAGTAGGTACTAAACTAACAGATGAACGTTCAATTTGAATCTATAGTGGGAGAGAAGAAGTTTATCTAAAATCAAGGATTTTGAAAATTAGAAATATGACTTGTCTCCATTAATTACAATTTGTTAAGTTTTTAACTGTTATGCGTGTGATGGCAATTTGGGATAGTTAAATAGTCAAGCCCAAACAAGAAAATCTTGTTATTAGTAGTATAAATGAATTTTCATCATTAATATCATTTTTATTAAGCAAAGATTGGGTCTAGCGTTTTAATATACTAGACTTGTTGAAATGACAACATATGTCCACTTTTTATCACGTGTTTCCATCACAAGTCATACAGTGCTCTGGAGGCTCAAGCTAACTCCATTCTTATTATCGATTAGTCAAAAAAATAAATTTAGCATTGTTAGATTTATTTTAGTGAAGAAAAATGATAAGTGATGCCCAAATAAGTAAGGTCCAGTCCATAATTGACAATTCCAAGATTGCCTTATCATGATAGATCAAATTACTATCTGGATTAGATGTCAATCACACTGAAAAAGAATAGGATTATATGTCAAACATCTATATTTTTTTTTGATGAAGATTTCTCACCTTAAAAAAAAAAAAAAAAAAAAAAAAAAAACATAGATGACCAGTATTATTGCATTTTCATGTTAATAAAGAATACTATGATAATAATGGAAAGAAATACCATGAAGCAATGTTAGGTGTACTACTCCATGAAGTGAACACTTGTATCTATCGATAGTGAACAAACTAAAAAGCTAAGATCCATTGTATAAACAGGTGCCCGGTAAGGGAAATCAATGCGTTTGGTATGAGGAAAAAGTACAACAACACATTACTCGTGAAAAAGATTGTGCCACCAAAAAGGTCATAAATTGTTGACAACAAATTACTGTAGTTCTTTCAAATATTTTGTACTAACCAGATATATTTAATTGATAAAATTAGTATAAAAAAATTAATTTTATGAATAAGATAGAATTTAAAATTATGAGGTGTATTTAATTAATACACCTCATAAAAAATTAATTTTATGAATAAGATAGAATTTAAAATTATGAAGTGTATTTAATTAATAATGATTGTTTTTTACAATTTGGCTAAAATATCGATTAGTTTCTTTTTTTGTATAGCCAAAATTTGAACAAGTATTTCTTATTTGAGGACAAAGCACTTTATTAGTTGGCCTAATTAGAACCACAAATTAATAGTTATACCCCAATGAATATTACTCAAGTATTAAATTTTGTCTCATTAATATGAGCACATCAATTCACCCATTATATATATATATATATGTGTGTGTGTGTGTGTGTGTGTGTGTAGAGGTAAAAGGCCCAATATCAGATAATGGGCCGTGGGCCTGTCCGAAGAGATCTCCCCATCCAAGGACACCCCGTCATAAGGGAAGTACCTGGCCTAACCCCCCTCTGTCATATAAGCTACATAAAGGAGAAAAATGACTTGTCCGAGAAGAACTTACTGCTCGGGTCATCAAAGGAACAACCCCGATGAATGTTCCAGCACCGGCCCTGATATTGCAAAGGACTCCCCTGATGTTTATAGATCATAAGGGGCAGGTGGCAACAAGGAGATATTTTATAGAAGGCTACTGCAACCGCATTTATGACCCTACAGCTAACATCATGGCCGCATTAATGAAGAATAGACGTCTGAACAGTGACCCTGACGGGACAAGTATCCAAAGGGAACCACCCACTAGCACGTGAGGGAAACTGACCTATAAATAGAGCTGAGAGCAAGGGAGGAAGGGGACTGAACATTTTCTGGAGAAACTAAGGAGAAGAGAACAGAAAGAGAATAAGGAAGCAAGAGAAATCTTTAAGAAGCAGCAAAGAACCACTCCTCGAACAGAGCCGAGCAGGACTTAACACTCCCTCAACACTCCGTCTTCATTAGACTGGTCATAACTAGATTTAGGCCAGAAGCAAGCATATTCTCAACCTTGTTAGTTCAACCCACTCTCTTACAAATTCATTGCAAAGGTACTTTTTGCTTACTGGGCCAGAGTCCATCTCTCCTGTAGGCCCCATCTGTAATTTGTGCCCTTACAATATATATTAGCACATCAACATTACAAACTATATGAACTCTGTGATCCACATTGCAATTTGCAGGCTAGAGCATGAGGATGAGGATATTCCGAGCCAAAAAAAAAAAATATATATATATATATATATATATATATGGAAAATTAGAAATAAACAAACTACCCTATTTGCTAGGAAACATATCATAGATATTGCCAAGCACTAAAGTCTCTATTGTCATTGCAAATAGTAGTCCTCACTCACTCCCTTAGTGTCATCCTTGTGGCTTTCCTATTTTTGCTTTACAAGACACTAAAGTTTAACTCTGCAAATATTAAAACAATATGTTGGTTTAGTTAAGGCAAAGCCTTGTTAGACATTCAAACTTAGTTGAAATAATAACTTTAACCTCTTTAATCCAAGCACCACTTTTGTCAAAAAATAGTAATGGGCTTGGACATGTGATAGGATAATGGCAGACCCAATAAAGTTCTTTTTAAATTGCTTTGTCCCCCTTTTCACAAGGAAATTAAGGTTTGAGTAAAAAGAGAAAGAAAGAAAAAATCAAAGAAAGAAATTATTAAAAATAAAAGACAATATAACCCAATTGAAAAATTCCACAAACCAAATCAATCAGTTTGCGTAAGAGTCGCTCATTCACAAGTGGTCCTCGATTCAATATGATGCAAGCTGACTCCAACCCATATGAGTTCATAATTCTCTCTATCCCATTGGAGTTTGATTCTCCTTGAGTGCTTCTTGATTCGGCCTTATATAGAAGCCTACTTGAGCCCATAACATGTCAAACAAAGTTGTCCCCCTCACACACCCAAAAGGATAATAAGAATGGAATCGGCAACAAATGTAAAGGAAATAAAGGAAAAAACAAAAAAACAAAAAACAAATTCTCCCACCCTGTCAAGCTAAAGAGAGCATGGAAAGAAATCCAATTTTTCACAGTCGTTTATGTGATTTGTTGTAATTGATACATAATAAAAAAAATAACGACAATGATAAATTTACGAGAAAATAACACTAGTTTGATCATAACTTGCTACATTAGTAAGTTGTGAACAAAGTTATGTCCATAGTATTGCTATATAAATAGCGTTGTTTTTAATGGTAGGTGACGACACAACCACCTCAATCTACACTTTCACACTGAATGATAAAAAGTACATCGACTTTAATTCCTAATAATTCCACAGACTAATTATCCCTAACCAATCTTTGAGCTCAAGAATTTTGCTCAACCACTCAATATATTCCCTTTCATTGCCGACCTATAAAATTAGTGAAATGGAGAATCTTTAACAATAAAGCCATCCTGTTTCGCAAAGGGGATTAAATTGTAGCCCTTGTCCGGAAAAAATAGAATTCATTGGGTTGACCCTATGCCATATTCTATGGTAGAGAACACTAACCCAAAAGAATTTTGTGGTAAAGAAACACTACCAATCAGAGTAGATCTTATATGCATTAATCTGTTTGGACTAACTTTTTACTTTTAGCTTCTTCTTTTTTTTTTTTCTTTTTTTTTTTTACTTATTTGCTTATATGCAGATTTTAAAGGGCTTGTTTTTTCCAGATACAATTATATTTTGCCTACTTTCAGCTAAAAAAGCATATAAGTTCTCAATAAAAGCCAATCCAAATGCACAACTTCAGGGAAGAATGATTAGGAGCTTTACAGAAAATTAACATAGTATTATATGAGTGTGAATAAACAGTATTTCGGCTTGGAACTTCAAAAGGAAACTTCCCTCCCAACCTTTAGAATGGAACTTTATCATGAGGCCCCCTCAAAAGCAGGTGGTCCTCGATTCTCTATTTTCCTTAAGAAAGTGCTTCAACAGTGAATTTTGTTCAAGTAATCATATGTGCTGGGGACTGATATTAGAAAATTTTCAATGGTAACATTTGAAACCAAGACCTACCTCAACCCACCCCATCGAATATCACATTAGTCCATGTCCAAAGGCAACAGAATTTGATAAGACAAGCTTCATAAGAAAATGTTGTGATTTTTACTCATCCAATGTTGCAAAGAGAGACAGCTTTATTCAGGGTCTCCACAAAGACAAAATTGGGACCAAAAATCACAGTTTAAAGCCACAAATTGAAGTAGTTTTCAGGGAAGATGTTATACTAAAGAAGAAATATAGAACTAATTTTGGTGCACATATGGCAGTTTGCAAATAAAATAGACGAATGAACTTAAAAGAAATGAAGAACTTCAAATGCAAGAAAAGCTGCTGTGTACAGGCCAGGAGCAGCAATGGAACATTTGCCTCAACCGCCGAACATTCTTGAATCTGAAGCAAAGTGAAAAAGGAAAAGAAATTGGCCAACTTGTCTGTACACCTTTGCATCTCTTGCATCTCATGGAGGTTTGATAAAAATAAATAAAAATATATAAATCAATGTTACCCACCAGCAACTCATTGCTTGTTTCTGCTTGCAACCTACCATGGCATGAACTGGGCATCATCTCCATTTGCCTCTTCATCAATGGGAGCAGGAAGATTAAGATCAATTAGACCATGAAACTCAGGGAGCTCTTGCTTGAGGACCAAAGTTCTTTCTTCAGAACCTCCAATAAAATGGGACCTCTTGTGACCACCCAAAGCTTGGCCCGACCGGAAAACCCTGAAGCAGATTGGACATTCATGCCCCTTGCTTTTCCTTGGCCCCATTCTTTTCTTAGAATGGCCAGAGAAACTCTGACTAGTTGAGGTTTTCACACTGCAAGACTCAACATGTTTACTCTGAGGCTTTGGAACAGCAAGAGAACCAATGCCTGTGCTATTTTCGCCGCTCTCATATATAGCCTCACAGTAGCCATTGCTCTTTGTATGGCTAGCTCTGTGTCCCCCGAGAGCCCTATGAGAGTGGAAGCTCATGTTACAATTCAAGCACTCATATTTGCCTCTCTTATGAGCATTCTTGCTACCTTTAACTTTGGAAGAATCACTTTTTATCTTCTTGCTGGAGCCCTCTGAAAATTCAGGACTGAAAGAATCATTTTTAGCTTTCATTTTAAAATCACACTCTGTACCAACTGGACCATATCCTTCATCATTCATCAACTCCTTCCTTAATTCAAAGCTTGAACTTTTACCCAATTCAGAATCAAAGCCCCCAATCCCAGATCCATAATACACTTTAGGCTTCTTAAATCCATCACCCCAATAAGACCCATCAACAGAAACATCTGACTCAGCCTTTTTGGGTCCATTCCTAAAATACCCAGAATCAGAATTATCAGAGAGACTAATCTCAGAAGTTTTCAACTTCTTGTCTATTTTCTTCTTAAGCTTCACAATCTCATTAATGTTAGAGGCACAGTCCCTACTATTCTTCATGGTAATTTTCATTTTCACATCAATAGAACATGATTTGGCCTCTAAAACCACTGAATTGTTATCCGAAGACTCTGCCAAAGAATTCAAACCATTTCTTTGACCAGAGTCCCTAGACAACATCATCAAACACATAGCCACCTCTTCTTGTTCTTGTTCGATCCCAGACACAGATGAAGAACCATTTGCCATGGTATAACCAGAAGGGTAAGCATCAACAGCCTTGAACCTCATTCTTTTCGATCTCCTAAGCTGTGTTGGACCCGATGTCTCAGTGTCTGAGTGACTATCCATCAATGAATTGTCCTCAAATTTGCCAATCAGCTTCTCTTTATCCGAGTGACAAGCCATGTGACCACAGAGAGCTTTCAAAGATTGAAAACCTTTGCCACATTCTTTACACACCCTTTCCTGCAATAAAGTAGCACTACTTGAATCCACAAACCTCCAAGTTTTCCTGGGGTTCTCTCTAAGACCATAACCAGAATCCAAACCATCAGCTTCAAACCCTGACAAATCTCTCTTGCTCCTCCTTCCACCATTCAAAGACTGAAACTTTACCACATTATTAGCATTATCATTACCATCAGCTTCCACTTCTACTTCGTCTTCTTCTTCAGCTGAATTCTTATTCATGTGGGTCCTGATGTGACCACCTAAGGCCTTCCCACATGAAAACCTCCTGTTGCAAAACTTGCACACAAATTTCTTTTGCGGATCTTCTTCCATTGATTTTGTATCTGACCAGTAAAAACCAAAAGATGTGCAAAACAAAACCAGGAAACTATATAAGTATTATTACCTCAAATCCACAAGAATGCTATTGCTACATTCCATGATCTTAAGCAAAAGAATAAGCAGTGAGAAGAAGCACACCCAGATCGAGAAGTTCAGCAACAGATCAGGAAGTTTCTTGCTTTTTCTCTGGTGGTGATGATAAGCAAAGAATCAGAAAGGGGTCAGATGTGACAGTTCGGTGAAGTACGAGATCCAAACCAAACAAAGGGGTCCCTTTAAATTCCATTTTCCATTATTCTCTCCCTCACTCTTTGAATGTTCAAAACAAATTTAATAGGGCTTTGAAAAGATAATTCAAAATTGGGTCTCGCTAATGATGGCGATGAAGAGGCCTATGAAGAACAATCAAAGCAAAACCATGACCCTTTCTCTTTCTCTCTCTTTTTGTTTGTGTTGTAGTTGGAGGAGAATTCCATGCATGGAAGCAATTAAGCAAAAGACTAAAAAAGGGAATAAAAGATAGGCAGCACGTGTACTCGGGTGAGAGACTTTAGCTGATAGGATTGAACGGTCAGGATTTGTGGGGATGTTTTGAGGATCCCAAGGAAACAGGAGTACTAGATATGGCAAACTGAAACTGAAACATCCAAACTATGCCTTGGCTTTGTCTTGCTTGTAAGCTCACACAAAGTGAAGGGTCAGAATAGAATAAGATGATATCTCCAACCGTTATTGTTTTTTAGCTCCCCCCTCTTCTGGTCCCATTGAAAATGATATTTATTTAGGCAGATGTTACTATATCTTGATCAATAAATGTAGAATGAATATAAAAAGACACAATGCATTCAGAAAAAAAAAAAAAATGAAGCATTCAGAGAACATATATATATATATATATATATACACACACACAAAGACACAAATTTTTTTCCCCGACTATTGAGATTATATATTGTAATTGGAATAAAAATATTTTATTTCATCCTTCAAGAAAACTTGAGTCTTGGGTTTTGAAAACCCCTCGTGAATCTGGAGGTTCTAAATTTCATCTACTATACTATATGTCAGTAAGGTTGTCAGGATGTCTCATGCACAAAGAGTGAAATAATCTAAACAAAAGCTAAGACATTACTTAAATATATAAATCATATGTGTCTACTTTCCATGCTCCATTTTGTAATTTATCAATTACCTGTTATTTTCCTTTGAAAATAACCAAAGTATAAAATAGAGGGGGGAAAAAATCAAACACATGACATTCTACAATTGGTAGAATATAAAG
The DNA here is from genome assembly GCA_033629205.1 of Lithocarpus polystachyus. NCBI lineage: Eukaryota > Viridiplantae > Streptophyta > Magnoliopsida > Fagales > Fagaceae > Lithocarpus > Lithocarpus polystachyus. The sequence continues at coordinate 84,857,711 of CM066164.1, forward strand.
TAATATACTTAAAATGGAACACATGATTTTGGTTCCTCTTATTGGTACTAGTAAGTATTGGACCCATATGACATTGATGTTTTTCTAATCACACAACTCACTAATTGAATTATTATGAAAAAAAAAAAAAAAAACAAATTTTTCCTTGGCATTATTCTATTTTGATTCTCTTTATTCAATTTCCCTTATTTGCATTTTCTAGAATGTCCACCAACATTTTTCCATTTACTTTGGGAACTAATATAATTGGTCCCATAAACAAAACTTCTAATCACTTGGGCCAAACACAATCATAACAGGGAAAGCATAGCCAATGGACATAACAAAATATATCGATATTTTTATAATAACTTTGATTTGAATTGTGACAAGTCCAAGTGTAATTTAATTTAATTTATTTATAATGGATTTATACTTCACTTTGTTGTGAAAATATCGTGAGATTTTGTTATATTCATAAAAGAACTCATAATAAGTAGTAGTAACAAGAACAACAAAGACTAAAGATTCACATAAATAAGGATGAATGAATAGTATCATGAACTATTTGCATATATGGAGGTGGATATTAATCTTTAACATTTTCCCATTTTTTCCTAACATACTATCAATAATTGGAACAGATCTGGGGAATATGAATGAAACCATTTCAGTAGCCATAGCTGAAAATTGGAGTAATGCATTGAAACAGGACAGTCACTGCTGATGAAGGTCCTTCGAATTCTTTCATAGCTTTATCTTAATTGTGTTTTATATATCAAATTGAATTTCTGTAAAATATTTGATTGTCAAGTTCATTTAAAGGATATGTAGCCACATGGCAAAAGGAAAAACGAAAAAGAAGGGAAGGCAATGAAAACTGCAAAGACTGGTTCATAGTTTGGCTATGAGGTAATAGATTCATTGGTTTCTCATTGGCTAGAGTGCTCAAGAACTAAAAAAAATGGACTTACCTTACCTTTTTTATTAACAATGAGAACAACTTAGATCTCTGAATATAGCTTGAGCTAATTGATCTCCTTATAAGTCTTTTGTTGAGTGTGGAAAGGGTGTCATGGTTCAGTGGCATGTGTGACTCTCCTCATGGGGAAAAGAGTTTGGGCATAATCCAAAGTGTCATCCCATGCTTAATTTAGAACAAAAAGTACTTACTATTTGCACATTGCTGAGTTTAATTTTAGGTGCTTTCTGTTCAGTGTTAAGCATAATGCGCTTTCCTTGGTGGGATTCATTTTCCGTGTGATACTACGAACATAATTTGATTAAGAAGGTATAATAAATTGGGTGAAGAAATTTAATCTAGTTTTGGTATCTTTTGGTAGCTTTCTTTTATGTTTTTTTTTTTTTTTTTGAAGAAAGTATCTCTTATAATATATATATATATATATATATACACACACACACACACGAAGTTATCCATTTACTAACCCAATAAATGAATGTCATGTGAATTAATTTTATAATCTTTTTGTCATAATTAATCTACTAAAGTTCCACGTACTATTTACTTATCGAATAAAAGTATGAATGACTAGGTATATCCGTTATAAGAGATATATTCTTATCTTGTTTGAAGGAAAAACTGGGAAAAATTATACTTTATCCCTCTAAACTATATTCTCAATTACACCTTGCACCCTAAACTTTTAGAATGCATAATTTGTACCCTAAACTATAACTCGTGTTACATTTTGCACCCTGCCATCAATTCTACCGTTATTTTGGATGACACCCCACGTGAAGAAATCTCAATTGCCCCTCTTCTCAATCCTTTAAAAATAAAGGAGAAATTATACTCTACCATTCTAAAATATATTCTAAATTACACTTTATACCCTAAACTTTGGTTTTTCATCCAGCAAAATTAACAATAGGGTGCAAAGTTCAACACGGATTATAATTGAGGATGAAAACTGTACATTCTAAAAGTTAGGGTGCAAAATTTAATTCTAGTATAGTTTAGGGTAATAAAATATAATTACCTAAAAAATTGCTTGCTTTCTTCTTTCTCAATCTATAAACACACACATGCACTCGCGCGCGCACACACACACACACATAATATATATTTTGGATAAAGTTTAGCTACAAAATTGGTTATAGCCTAAGGCTATAACCTTACCTAATAAAATAAATATTATTACATATTTTGAAAATCTAACTGTTAAATTATATGTTCTTTGCATTCTTAATACACATGTCAAATTTGGTATCAATTAGACATTATTTACTATATGATCTATAACTTTATATTTTATGCATAATTGAAACTATAAAAACTTGCAATTTAAACAATTTATTGATAAGATAACTATTGATTTTTAATTTTCTAGAAATTTTGCAAATATGGAGAATATATAATGTAATCCAATGGTAGATTTGTCAAAGTTCACCTCCAATAAAAAGATATTGAGTAATGTTGTAGTCTTAGACTACAACTAATTTTGTAGCTAAACTTTTCCATCCATATATTTTTAAATAAGTCTCATAAATATATATATATATATATATATATATTTTTTTCTTGTTCTTTCAGGTATGGCTGGTTAGCTTCAAGCGGTTTGTTTTTTTATTTATTTTTTGAGTAATTAACCAATTGCCTTTGTACTAGCTGACCAAAATGTGACAATGTAACTAATAAACTTAATCAGAATTGAAGGCATTGACTTTGAATAAGATATTCATTAAGCTGTTATAATCAATCCATTGCGCATGATAGAGGGTGCGTTGATAAATGCAGATACCTGTTCGAACTTCGAACAATGCAGACACATTTCAAAGGCATAATAAGTGCCGGCTGAGCAGTGAACTCTGCCTCTGTTTTGATTGTTGTAACCAGTTCTTATTTTTTTTAATCTCAACAGGGAAGGCCTCGGATAGAGTGTGAAAGAGCAGTCCACTTAAAGTTACCGTTGAAGCAGGCTTGAGCCATGACATTACTTTGCTAATTCAATTTAAAGAGCTTTAGAACTTGGAAGTTGGTAGGATGAGCAAGATTACACATTTCCTTTGAACTTCAGAAGCTTAAAAAAAGGGGGGGAGATGCAATTGAGTTTGTATTAGAGTCGCATACATTTGGCTACCCGGTTGCAATATAAAGTTGAGCCATATAAAGATTTAAACTGGCTGAGCACTGTGATCATCTTACAGATGCATGACTTATGTCCTATGTTTACCTCTGCGTTTGTACTGATGGTAAAAGTTTATGCAATGATTCTGGCAGTTGATCATAGTACTCAGCCAATGATAGATATATGCGGTGGAATTGTGGTTAAAGTTTATGTTAGAATGTGAAAATTAGAGAGCAAAATTGGTTTCCTGACCCCAATAAAATGGTGGGAACTGAATAAAATATTAAATATACAAGAGCATAACTTACAAAAAGCATGTTTGCTCCAGAGCATTTTAATATGCTCACAAATATGAGATTTCCAAAGAATGTACACAAGGAAAATGGAAAAACAAAATATCCAAGGCTTTTAAAAGAACTGTTCTTGCATGACAGTTACAACTGCCAAAGCCTCAAAAATTTTGGCCCTTGCAAAAAAAAACCCAGATAAGATATGTACAAAGAAATTGATACAACCATCTCAAAGAACCACTAGTTGATGCCTTTTAGTCATCCCTCTTCTTGTTATCCGAAGTGCCTTCCCCAAAAACCTCTTCGATCATGTTCCATGGGGATAAAATATCAAAATTTTTTAAAGAAGTTGACGTACACCTGGCATCCCAAACTTTAGCATCACAGGGCTCGAGTAAATAGAATTGACCCACATCGCTACACCAATCGGCTTCGCTGCGTTTTCCATGCTCACTATTAACGCCACGCACCTGTAAAGCAGTTCCATTGTTAACAGAACCACAGGAGCTACTCATATTGGCTTGACAATCAAATGACAAGCATGAGTCATCTTGGGCATAGAAATCCTCCTGATCACTCCCAGGAGTATGATCCACGTGCTGAACTAACTGGTCAAATTTGCTCTCATCATGAGATTTCAAAACTGGTGCTTCCGGCAAAATATCCACACCACCATCTTCTTCAAGGACATCTTCTCTACCATGTCCCTTGCCACCGTCATCATTGCAGTCGTCATCACCATCGTTATCGTCATCATCATCATCATCACTACTACAACCATCTTCTTCAGAAGAATCTACCTGATTATCTTGATCAGCAAGAGAGATAATAGCAGAGTCTTCATCTTCTTCTGAATCCCCAACCTCATGGGAGCCTCTATTACTTCCATGCCATTCATCATCATCACTGTCTATGTCCAGAAAAGTAGATCTGTTCTGAGCAGCACGTCTCCAAAGCATGAACACATTGAAATAATAGCTTACAAGCTCCTTTTTGCTTCGAGAAGGAAACACCAATGACAGTTTCTTCCAAAAATTTCTACACAGGGACACAGGATTGGAGTAAACAACCTCATGAAAAATCTCCTCTTCTTCTTCAGTCCATTTGTGTGCCACCTCCTCTCCCATGTTAGAAAACCCCAAATTCACAAACTTATCATGCCCAAGGGTTTTTCTTAGTTCTTCCCGAGCTTCATTGACATGCCGGCGAACACATCTAACAGAGCCAGATTCCAGACAGTCACAGGCTGTCCTGCCACATCCAGCATAGTAGGCCTTGTCTGTTGACATATCAGGCATTGGGATAACACAAGTTCCCATCAGCTTCTCCTCACTGCTGCCACCATCGCTAGTGCTGGAATTACAATTTTCTGTCAGATCTAACTTGTTCTTATTTATATGCTTGCCCCACAATGGAATACTGGCCTGATGATCTGCACCAAGAGGAACTTGTTTTCTAGGATAACGATCCAAGTAAGAAGACGAGACATCCTCAAATGGAACTAATGTTCTCCTTGGGAAATCTACTTCGAAATATTCTGGAGAAAGATATGAGTAGGCTGATGCCCCAGACCCATCATCTTCTTCATTAGAACTGATGGAGAACGATGACAAGGGTTCATTGGTCTCAAGATCCCTGTCACCTAAATTTGAAACTTCAGTAACAGTGTCTTTTCCAAGTTCCTCATGCCACTGAAATTTATGAAAGCCATCCACAACCTCACCTGTTTCATGCAGAATATATTGAACATCAACAAACATTTTGCAAATAAAGATGGTTCAGTCTGGTTAATGGCACATGATACCAGCTTTGCCAGTGCAAGCTAAAAGATTACAAATCCCCTATTTTTACCTGAAGAAATAGGTTCTTGTGGGGCATTGTAGGCATTGTTACAAGGAACAAGTTCAGCAAATGGAGTCCGTGTATTTCTATAATCAGGCTTCCTTGGGTGCTTACAAGGAAGCTCTGGGAACTCCTCATCATCAAAAGACCTTTTAAATCCCATGTCAACCTGAAAGAAAAACAACTAAGAGTTAAATTTGAAGGTGCAAAACAATCAAGAAGATCATTCAAATGTATCTGATGTGTGCGTGTGCACGTGTATCTATTTGCATATGTATATACAAAACCTCAAAATGAATGAAGCACAGAGCCACAAATAATTTTCTGTTAAGGCTTACATACATAACAAGTTAAAAAAAATGTTCCTAAAATGATAAAAATGAGTTATTATTGTAGATACAGATACTATTACATGTTTTACAATTTCTACACACATGGAGAAAACCAATAATAATAAGCAAATTGATTTACCCATGTTTTTAAAGGTTTCAATAGGTAGTCCTTTATTGAAATAGTAAGTGAGCTACCTACAAGAGAAAAATTGTAGTGGGTTCCTTTTTGTTTCTTACAACAGGTGGGGGAGTGGGGACGCAAATGCAAGTTCTATACATGGAGAGAATTGAGCAATATAACTATGCCATAGAGTTATTGGCTGTAGTGAGTTCTAATAAGCTCAACTGATAAACTACCTTACGGGTTGGGATCGAATCCCAACTACATTAAAATGTCCTATTGGTGTCTTGCGCTGACAATAAAAAATAATGATCATGGAATGGAAGTTCAAATTCAATCATATCTATTAAAAATAAGCTAGCAATGGAATCCAACATGTAAAAATACTAATATAAATAAATTAAATACTAAAAAATTGACATTTATAAGTAAACATACGGTTATCAATGCAGTAACAATCATAACAACATTATTTCCTTTTTACCTCTCGAATTCCTTGAATTCAAACTTCGAAGGACCACAAAAGAGGAAAGAGAAGACAGGAAGATCAAAATCAAAACCCTAGAAGCCTTAATTCGGATGAAATATTCACTGACTCACACGCCAAAGATGATATCCCTACAAGGCTATACGTATCCCCAATTTAATTTCACCCAATAGAAAACCCCCAAATTTTTCTGAAACCCTAACCCTAGATGAAGCAATTACGCACCTGAATCGCCTATCAAAACCCCAAATCAAGGACAAAGACTAGCACGAAACAATCAAGCACCGGAAAAGCAATCAAAACCCTCTTGAAATTTAGAGAAAACAAGAACAAACCCGAACCGAACGATTCGAAACCCTAGAAAATTCAAACCGGGAGAGAATTTCTACAAAATTAGAACCGAATTAGAGAGAGAATTGAACGAAACCCAAAATTAGACAAGAAAAATAAAGCCTTAGAGGATTCGAAGGGTCTGAGGGACCGAATCGAAACCCTAACCCTAGAATTGGGTAATATCAACGGGTGGAGAAGATTTGGGGATCAATCGATAGAGGATTGAAAGAATTAAACAGATTAGGGATTCGATTCGAAGATTATTGAGGTTAATCAGAGGAAAAGCAGAGCTAGATCTAGAGGAGAATCGAAAGGAGTTAGCGATTGATCGACGTTGAAGAAAATCGAAGAATGTGTACGGAAACGTGTATTTTTTTGTTTGTACACGGGACGGTTCGCATTCGAAGTATTTGAGAAAACCGGGTTTAGTTCATATACCCGATAGCACTCACTGGCCAGGCCCCTATATAATAGACAAAACCGGCCTCCTTCCGAAATTACCATGAAGTCCTCATTTAACTAGCTCTTTTATTTTTTAAATTAAAAAAAAAAATTAAGAATAATCTAATCCTTCTAATAGTAAATAAATAATTGATAATTTAGGATTATCCAATCACACGTCAATGCTATAATTGAGGATATTCTTAATATCTTTTCTACATGCAGTATCTAGTTTGAGAACAGCTTATTTAGCTAAAATTAAAATTTTTTTGCTAAAAGTGCTGTAGACAAAAGTAAAAGTTAACAGAAATAGTACAATAAAACTTATAAATAGTAGCTAAAAAAAGTTGAATAATAAAAAAAAACTGACTTTTTTTCGGTGAATGCCAAACACAATCGTAAATTTTTCTTTTGTTTATAAACAGAGTAATGTGACTGTCCATCTTTTAGCTCAGTGGACTACCTTTTTGTTCTGGACTGAGCTAATTCTCTTCTTCTTCTTGTTGCCTCGAATTTTCTAGGCTTTAGATAGAGATGATCCCAAGCCCAATTCTTTTGGTTGTTCCTTGTTTTTAGTTGATCAATAAAATATTTATTTAACAAAAAAATTAAAAAAATCAAACAAAATAAGTTCTCGGTGTTACTCATATTAGTCATATTTAATCTATGTAATATAATATATAGCCATTTTTGCGGCATAAAACTCACCTTTTTGAGATTCCGAAGAAGTGGTTGGTAGACCATTGTATTCTTAATTTCTAAATAAGTTAATTCTCAAAATCAAAAACTATATTTTTATTAATTAATTATATATGATTTTCAATTAATGTGTATCACAAACATGCTTACAAACTAAGCTAATTTTCCATTTTAACCTTTTAAATCCAATGGATATGATGACGTATTTTCTTTCACTTTTTGATTCATGAAGCCACTCTTAAGTATGTAAACAAGCTGAGTTTTGTCGAGTAGTGAATGTTTGAACTTGGTTCGACAACAAAAGTAAAATATTCAAATTCGACTCAAGTTCAAATCAAGCCTATAAATAATGTTCAAACTTAATTTCGTCAAAAAGTCTAAAAGCTTGAACTCGACTTGGCGCGAGCTCATTGTCAAACTTTTAAGGTTGAGATCTAACATAAATACATTATCAAGCCCATATCAAACTTATTAGCAAGCCTATTTGGTTTGGAAAAGTGGTACAAACTTCCAATTAATTAAAGTCTTGGTTAAATATGTGTTTATTTATCAAGCTCAAATCAAGCTTATTACTAAGCCCATAAAAAAGTTTAGGCTTGGCTTGTTTTGTATTAAGCACCAATATTTACAAGTCTATTCATCAACTTTTTTTTTTTTTTTGGGCTAGACTTATTAAACAAGCATATGAGTTTTGAACACACAACCTTCCTCTTTACTCACACACATAGGGTGAGAAAGCTTGAGAGAAAGAAAGTCATTTAAGGATCTATTTGAATACTGCTTATTTTATTGAAACTGAAAAATTATTGCGAAAAGTACTGTAGATAAAGGTAAAAGTTAGTTGAAATAGTACAGTATGACACATAAATAGTATCAAAAAGTGTTGAGACCCATAAATAGTAGCAAAAATAAGCTGAATAGTGAAATAATTTATAATTTTCATTGCTTCTCAAACGCACACTCAAGGAACAAAGCACATTGGAACTTTTTTTTTTTTTTCCTTCTAATTTCCTCTTTTTAAAAATTTTCTATTAATAGATGGGGCAAAATGATTTTTAACCAGAAGTCTCATGCATGGTTAAAATATATTACACCTCGTACTTATAGAAGAAAGAGAATTTCATTAAACTTTAAAACAGAAGCTAAGTTTATCTTCATCTTCACATACACAGCCCATTGTTTGGGAGAACACAGCCCATTGTTTGTTTTAAACTTTGCCGTAGTCTAAAATTGACTAACAATGATGTCCAAAACCCAGTCTCGTGTGAAATATTGACTTTCTAGAAGGCCTCGCATTTCTCACAAATGCACGGTACAACATATCAACATTTTAAAGCCTCTTTTTCTTTTTTCTTTTTTTCTATATATATAACTGCTCTTTTAGTCACTTTCAGCAAATCAACAAATCAATTAAAAGATACCCAAATAATGAAAAAGGCTTAGTTTTTTGTCTATTGAGTTGCAAAGTGGCAACATAGATTACTAACATTGACTAGAATACAAACCAGAGAAAATAATTAAATCTTTCAAATTGAGATTTTAGAGTGCACTTTTGGCGTGATAGTCATTCCACAAATATTAAGTGCTTGTAAGGTGTAAGGGTAAGGACTGAACTTCAAGTTTTCAAAAATGAGCTTTAACTTTAAGTAAATCACAATTCCTATGACCAATCAGTTAGGTGTCGTAAAACTTAAATACAATTTGTTAAGTATTATACTGTAAGTTTACCCAATTAAAATCACTCATGTGACCTTGGAAGGTGTAACTATACACATAAAAGTAAAATTAGCTAAAGACAAGAAATTAGTTGTTCTGTATTGGCTAATAAGTCATATGTATGATTGAATTTAATTGGAGAATCTAAGATAATCTTTAAAGAATTCGTATCTAAGTTTTATCTAGTATTTTAATTCGTGGCATTAAATATTAATAGTGCCATTTCTCGAAGTCCTGCCGGGGACTAGGCCAACATGAAAAGTGCCAATCCTCTAGCAATCACTAGTAGGAAGAGAGGACATCCAAGAAGGGTTTATGCATAGTTAACTTATCAGAGGGCATTTCCAACAAAACTCTTTAGTTAGGGCAGCCACCTCTTCTTCTTCTTGTTTTTTTTTTTTTTTTTTTTTTTTTTTTTAATATTTCATTCATGAACATTAAACAGATGAAGGAAACAAGAAGAATTCACATAAAACTGAAGAGACTGGAGCAGTGGCCAGAGGTGAATACCTGGTGGAAAACTTCAGTTCTTCACCAACTCCTGAGGAAGACAAGTTACCCAATTTCTTGCTCGTGCTCACACAGAAAGGGGCAGTTTATGTGTTTGTTTGCTTGGTTTGGTGTTATTTTTTTTTTCCTGTATCTGTATGTGGATTGTACATTAATACAACTCGCCCACTTGACTGGTTTCAGTAAACAGCAAGAAGGTAGGGTGACTGGTCAACTCCTGAGGCCTCAAAACATACATCCCATATGTAATTTTATTGGCTTAGCTCATTTCATATTCTAAAAGTTCCAAACGAAGCAATCAATGATGGTGTTGTACAGGGGTGGCAAAATTGGACACGATCCGCGAATCCGATACGACACGACACGAAATTAATAGATTATGGGTTGAGGCTTAATGGGTTCGTATTATATTTGGGTTGACATGGTTACGGGTCGGGTTAGTGTTGAACACATAGAACCCATTTGACCCGTCTAATCCGTTTAGTTAAATGACATTTTACCAATATATCTTTCGAACTCTAGGTATATAAACTTATTAGTTATTGTGATTTATTTTCTTTGACATATTGTGATTGATTATTTGTGATATTGGAATATACTTTAATTTTGAATGATTATTTGTGATGCGGTTACTTGTTAATTCTGAATTTTATATTAAAAATATTTGTTTGTTTGTTTTTTCATAATTTTTTTTTTCCATTTTAATAAAATCTAATAAACAAGTCGACACGACTGAATCATTTAATAAATGAATTGTGTTAGGGTTGAGGAATCTTAACCCGTTTAATAAATATATCGGGTTAGTGTTAACCTATATAGTCAAATATTCATGAGTTGACACAACACGAACCCAACACGAATTGTCACCCCTAATGTTGCAATTCCTGAAAATCTCTCATCTTCCCCCTTATGGACAAATTAATGCTCCATTTGTGTTAACAGAAAATATTAAAAAACTGACTTGTTTTGTAGCGTTTGTTTATTTGACCTTAAAAATTAGAAAGTTGAGAGTACACATTTATGGTACTTTGAAAGCACTTCCACTCTATTGGATTTTTTGTCTGTCGAAAAAACATTTATGTTAACTAGCATTTTCCGTCTTACCAAGCATCAGAAAACGCAGAAAAAGTTTTCAAAAAAACGTCCTGAAAATTCTCTAGGTAACTCAACTACTTGAGTAGAAGTAAAAGTATCATCTTTGGAACTTTGCTCATAGAAAGGGGGTTTCGTTTTTTGGGGGGTCAAGTGTATTTGAAGGAAAAGAAAAGCAGATGAGACTTATTGAGTGTAACTACTTAACTAGCACACACAAGAATTTAAATAGATGATATTCAAAAGAGAACTACCACCATATCAGCTAAAATAGGTAGAATGGTATTAAAAAATCCTGAGTTGTGATTTATTACATTATATCAAATAAAGAACATATTCCAATTTTCTATTTAGCTAAAGACAGATTCGAAGACTACAGGGTCTTAAGAGTCCATCAAGGATAAAACAGAAGGAAGAGAACATATAACCCAACTCTAGAAAAAGGTAAAATTTGGTAGGACGATGCATCCTCTCTCACAAATTAATTCCCTGCTCACCACAAGCCAACAGAAATTATGCTTCTCATTTTTACGCCACAGCAGGCATGTCCTTCAGCCATGGGTCCAGTGGCTTACCAATGGAGTAAACGATAAACCCAATTTCCCTCAGCTTCTCCACATCCACAATATTCCGGCCATCAAACACAAATGCAGGCTTCTGCATATTATCATAAATCTTCTGGTAATCAAGCGTCTTAAACTCATCCCACTCAGTCATAATGCAGATACCATGAGCATCCTTAGTTGCCTCGTAAGCATCCCAAACGACACTGACTTCCTTGACGGAAGTAGGGCTCAGTGGCTGAAGATGAACTGGATGGTCCCAATCAAACTTCTTCATTGCAAGATCCCTCTGGATCTGATCCCCAGTCACCTGTGGGTCGTATATGCTCAATCGAGCTTTGTCCCCCAACAGCCCTTTACACACATCAATAGCCGGGGTCTCTCTGGTATCACCAGTGTCCTTCTTGAAAGCAAATCCCAGAATTGCAATCTTCTTACCGGAGACTGTGTTGAACATTGAGGCAACCACACGGTTCACAAACCTTGTCTTCTGGTAGTCATTCACCTTAATAACCTGTTTCCAGTAATTTGCTACATCAGGAAGGCCATTGCACTCACAGATATAGACCAAGTTCAAGATGTCCTTCTGGAAGCAAGACCCACCAAAACCAACACTAGCATTTAAGAACTTGGGACCAATTCTTGTGTCCTTGCCAACAGCATGGGACACTTGGGTGACATCTGCACCAGTTGCCTCACAAAGTGCTGACATGGCATTCACAGAAGAGATCCTCTGTGCCAAGAAGGCATTGGCAGCAAGCTTAGAAAGCTCAGCAGACCAAAGATTAGTGCAGATTATACGATCCACAGGGACCCAATGGGCATAAACATCTTTCAATGCTTGTATCGCCTTTTGCCCATCTGGGGTCTCCCTACCTCCAATGAGGACCCTATCAGGATTGAAAAGGTCTTTAATTGCAGTTCCCTCGGCAAGAAATTCTGGGTTGGAAAGGATTTGGAAGTTGATCTTCTTGCTATTGTGGGTCAGGATCTTTTCTATTGCCTCAGCTGTTTTCACTGGGACTGTTGATTTCTCAACCACAATTTTGTCAGATTTTGATACATCAGCAATCATTCGAGCAGCGCTCTCCCAATAGGTCAGATCAGCTGCTTTGCCAGCTCCAAGACCCTGGGTCTTGGTAGGGGTGTTAACTGAAACAAAGACTATATCAGCCTCGAAAACATGTTTCTCCACATCAGTGGAGAAGAAAAGGTTCTTTCCTCTGCACTGCTTCACTACTTCATCAAGGCCAGGCTCATAGATGGGAAGAGTATCACTGTTCCAGGCATTAATTCGTGATACTGATATATCAACCACGGCTACTTCAATTGCAGGGCACTTAAGTGCAATCACAGCCATGGTAGGCCCACCGACATACCCAGCTCCAATGCAGCAAATCTTCACCATTTTTGTTTGTTTTCAACAGCCTACAACAACAACCAAGTCTTAAGTCCCAAAAAATTTGGATTCAGATATGGATCCTCAACAGACCAATGAATGATACCTAAAAGATAAGACATTTCTAAGCACTTGAAGTCTGAAGCGACTATCACTCCTATACTTGACCATACAATCAGGGGTAGATTTTAAGAGAACAAAAACCATCCAAACAGAAAACCAATCATTCCCAAACAATCTTTAATCATAAAAGTTCGACTTTTTTAAAGCTTCCTTTTTCAAGGTACAGTTTTTTAAACAAAATCATTTTCGAAAAGCTGAAAATAAGCGGCTTCAAACGGGAACCATATAAACACCAAAATTCATGATCAGTTCAACAGTGATATCACATTACTCATTAAAATGAGAGTCAATTCTGCATTTTATAATGATAAAATTGAAACTGAAATCGACTCATACACAGAGAAATCAGATCTATGGACTCAACAGTGGATAGCACTATAAAAGTTGAAGATCCAGAACTTCAAGTAGATGCAAATGAGATTACAGTATTATACACATGCAATTGAAATGCAAAGGCTCATTTCATATGATTTGGGTCTCTCATAGCTCAAAAAATGACATGACACAAAATCGAAAATCCCAATAAGCAGATTCAGCTATCAGATCTACACTAAAAACATCACAAGACTAGCAGATCTGTCCATAAACAAACAGTTCAACCCACCAAAACATAAAAACAAAACAAACCCACAAACAAAAATGCATAATTTAAGCATTTGACAAAGAAACTGGAAGCATAATTCATAACCCAAATCAAGCACAACCCACGTCAGCTAAACACAAATAGAGCAAAACCCAATTGAGTATAGGGAAAAATGGATTACCTTTACTAATGATCACTGGATTTTGTGCAAAGAAAAAGAGAAGATCTGATGATGCAGAAGAAAAATGAAGGAAAGAAATTTCTTTCTTCTGCAGAAGACTGAGGAAAATGGAAGACCTTGCCTTCCATATATATACCCCACCAAGGTGTTTGTTTCTTAAAAAATTATAAAAAAAAAAAAAATTTAAATAAAAACTCAGTACCGTTTCTTTAGATTTAGACCATCCTGTTCAACACGTTTTCAATTTTGCCACTCACCAATCATGATCCTACAACTAACCACCAACCAGTTGATTTTTAGTTTAGAATAACAAAAAAAATTTTAATTATTTTTAAAATACTTGTAAATGAAAATCACAACGGTCATTTCATAGTTCATGGTGAAAATTTATTGAATAAATTTTAAATCTTACATAATTTTAGTACGTTATTTAAAAATACATAATTCTAAATAGGGAAGGATAATTGATTTTTTTTTTCTTTTTTTTTTAATGTAAGGAAGGATAATTGGTTAGTGTGATATTCTTTAGAATTGTTAAGATAACATTAGTAAAGAATACTTAACACGTAACAATTATTCTATGCATGTGATATATGTATTTATAGCATATATCAGTTGCATAAAATACTTTATTATTAATATCATGGAAAGTTCTACCTTGCTCACATTTTTATATATGTACCATACTTATATAATTCTTTTTCTAATAGAAGTCACTTCATACTTAGTTAATGTTAACCGTTATCACAAGGTATTGCTTTATTTAATATATATTTCATAATAATAAATGAATGGTTAAAATCATAAAGGTATTAGACTAAAAATAAATAATAATAATAATCATAAATGTGTGTTGTGACGTTGAATGACCATAATATTACATATAATCATACTCATTCTACTATAAAAGGAGTTAAATGAATTTATTACATGACTAACACTTTTTTTTGTTGAGGAGAGACCTTACTAACACTTAAATTAAGAAATATTGACTAATATGTATTTTTTTTTTTTTTAGAAAAGACATTGTTAACACTTTTCTTTTAGAATCTACATTACTAGCAATTTTTTTTTTTTTTTATAGAGAAACTGCATTACTAACACTTAAATTAAAGAACATTAACTTATAATTTTTTAAGAGAAATGCTACATCCACAAAATTAATTTTTACAACACTTTCACAACAAATTATTTGTGTCCAGTTGTTACAAGCTGTTACTGGCAGGCAAGAATGTAATTTGAGTATGGGTTTAAATTAAAAACCTAAAACAACCTGTCACCTAAGATTTGTTGTAAAAATGTTGTGAACGTAACATTTTTTTTTAATCATAATTCAAACTTTTGATGGTATGAAAATATTCAATTCACTCATTTCATAATGAATAAATAGGATTCTAACTTTTAAAGACCAAATTACTTTAAAAGCTCAAGAAGAACTTAATGGGTGATGAAATACACAATTTTGCATAATCTGTAAAAGTCTAAAATGTTTGACTACTTTTCTTAGTTTATTTAAGAGGTTTAGCTTTTAAAGCCTTACTCTTATATATATAATTTGTTTTGATGTAGAACTTTATATGAAAATAATTTTTCACATTTTTTAATAGTTGGTAATATCATTAAAAAAAAGGATCAAAGCAAAATTATTTTTGACTTTCTTTATTTAACTTGGTGTGAGATTTTTTCAAAAAAAAAAAAAAATGGCGTGAGATAAAGTTGTTTTTTGATAAATTTTATGGACAACTTCTTTATCTCATGCTAAGCTAAATAAGAGAAGATAAGATATAGATTTCTAACTTATTTTAAGGTGGTAACTAAACATGAAAAAAAAAAATTAGAATTTTTTTTTTGAAAAAATGATTTATTTAAAAAAAATGTTAGTGTCAATGAGTGTAAATCTTGACTAATTTATTTTTCTAAGCATAATAAGCTTAAAAAAAAAAAAAACACGAAATCATAAAGAAAGTGTTTTACCATGCCTAGCTTATTTTTCTATATAGTACATACAACTTTCTTTTTTGTTATGAAAATGATTCACTTGTTTCCTTTTCATTTCTAATCTAAGGGTGAAAGAAAGAAAGAAAAAAGCAAATGCCAAAATATAGTATTTTACCAACCAAGATACTATAATAATAATGCACCGACAAAACACTTTTCTGAAATGCAAAGCAACTCAAACAGAAATACATATAAAAAAGGTTTCTGAATTTCCCATAAAATGTCAATGTTTATTTTAAATATTAATCGTGTAGAGAAAACTTTAAATGGCAGAAAAGTTGCTCTGGTCCACATGGACAGAGGGATTGAGTGAAATGAAAGCCAAAACAAAATAGAAAGTAGTATATGCACCATATTTTAGAGAACTTTAATTGAAATAAATTTAGTTCAATGATGCTTGATGGTATGGTTGACCAATATTATACAAATTAAATTCGTGCATACTCATAATACTATAGTTTATTGATGTTATTATTTGGGAGACGTGTTAGACGCTACGAGGTCATTGCCACTAATAAATTGATTTAAAAAGGAGGCTTTAAATTTAAAGGCCCACTTGTGTCCTTACCCATGTAATCTCAACAGTTAAAAGAATTTCTGACTTTTTGCATGAAATTTTAGAGTAGTTTTAAGACGGTAAATTAATTTACAATATTTTTGTTACGTAACAAAATTATGAATAGTTAATTATTATATATACATAAATTTACTAATGTTTTTTACCAATCACATCCTGTCATTTCATAATTATAATAATAAATTGTGAAAAATTTGTTGTCTTACACTTTTTCTGATTTTATTCCTAATGAATATTTCTTACTGTACATAACTCGGTACATTGATAACCCGTAAATATTGTTTATTTGTATTATATTATATTACTTATGCATACTGTGCAATCATTATGAAAGGTCCAAATCTTATAATACTTAATTTGATTAAAACTAGCAATTTTAGCATTCCATCCCATAAAAAAAAAATAAAAAAATCATTCCATCCCATCACAGCATCGATGATTTGTCATTGCATCATTTTTTTTCTTTCTGTTTTCATGATAACCAAACTTTTTTTTTTTTTTTTTGGGGAGAAATAACCAAACCATCTTTAGATATAATAACAAACGAAATCTTATTATCATAACTTAAAAGAGAAGCAAAACATCATAATAATGGTTGGCCTCCAAATTGCTTTTGGCAAAAATTCCTCCAATTCACTGTGAAACGATTCAAATAATTATTCATGTGTTCTTTAGTGTTCTTGTAGTATTCTTTTAGTCTCATGTCATATTTAATGAGTCATGTAATTTAACACAAATTAATAATTTATGAAGTGTCACATAATAATTTGAAGGAAAATTTTATTCATACTTTTAATTTCGCATTCAAATTTCCTTCATATTGGTGACTTTATGATATCTCTTTGTCAAGGAAAGTAATGCGGAGGATGAAATTATTCATAAGACTATTTGCTCGGGTGTAAGTCAATCTTATAGGATGAAATTATTGCAAACTAAAAGAAGAACTGTACTTTTGTTTTAAAAATTGTTAGTACTATGTACCATATATATATGGGAACCATATTAAGTCTGAAATAAAGCATAAAGCATAGAATGTTAGTATCAGGCTGTCAGGATACGTGGTATATTGTGATTACCAAGGTAAACCATTCAAATAAGTCTTACAATGGCATCACTCTCATGACATTAAGGCAATGCCTGTCAAAGAATTAAAAGAGACATTAGGCCAATGGCAACTACAACCACATATGCCTGAATTTATGTTTTACGGCTTTTTTTTTTTACAAGATAAAATTATATTCTAGCTTAGTATAAGTATTTATGTGTGTAAAGCTCCTCCCTGAAGGCCTAAACTTCAGTCCTTGCTTCCCACACTCTACAAACACTTATATTTGTAAAGTGACCACTAAGAGTGTGCAGTGTATGTTTTACGGCTTTGAAAGACTTCAATTCTTAAATTCCATTTAATGAAGCTGGTCCACATTAGAGCAATTTGTAGTTTTGTACTTCTAGGATTTATTTATTACTCACCATTTGTGGAATCGGAAAAGGCTTGTATCAAATAAATGAAATTAAAAATAAATAAATAATTGTTTGAGTCTCTTTTGTTAGAAAATTATTTTGAATCCCTTATCATCTTATGACCATTTTGAAGTTGCTTATGACTGTCACTACTTTAAAAAGCTTTTACAACATGGAGAAATTAAAACTAATGCAATATTTGCAATTAAGTTTTATAAGAGTGTTAAATATTAGTTATGATATATATTCTATGTTGAATATGTTTGAATAGATGCGGAAGAATGAAATATAAAATATGAATAGAAGAACACGAAGATTACATGATTTAGCCTTCTGGCCTACGTCCATGAATGAAACTCTTAAGAGTTAAGAGTTACATTTTTATTATATAAGAGTGAAATACAAAACTTATGTTATAATGAACTATAACACAAGTATATATAGTAAATTAAGCTCTAAAATAATAATTTCTCCAAAAAATAAAAAACCCTAAACTAATAAACTTCTAATACAAGTAAGAAACTTGGCTTACACACAAAGCAATATTAAACTTGAGCCTATGCTAATGAGTTAATATATTTCTAACAAAGACATTGTCAATAACCTTATGACTCAGTGACATTGTCTAATTTCTATAGTGAGAACCTCAATTCAAATCATTTTCCTCACTTGTTGTAATCACACACACACAAAGAAAGTTTTTTAAATGTGTAGGGCTTAATTTAAAATCTATAAAAATATAGAATCAAAATAAAAACTCACACCTAAATTATGGAATATGAAATATAATTTTTGGTTTCTTCCGAATTTGGTACTGTACAGGTCCTTATCACAAATGATGTACTAGCTACATCATAAAAGACCTCTAAGTTCAATTTGTGGATCACATACAAAGACAAATTTGTGTTATTCGATTCAAAGTTTTGTTCACTTTTTTTGTCAATTTCAGTGCAAGAGAATGCGGGATCAGCTGCCTAAAAATCACTCACGAAAGTCTAAGAAGAGAGAAAAATCAAAAAATGGAATACGGAATTTTCTTCACATAATATACACACACAAAAAAAAATTGCTGCGTTATCTGCGGCGTGAATCAGTTTTTTATATAAAGAAAAGAAAGATCATCATTATAATCGAATTACAAGCTAGATCATGCAATTTCGACAGTTTGCTTTTGAAAAACATACAAATCCTGTAAAGCTAAGTTGAATTCTAGAGATAATTACAATATGTTGATAACCTTTATGTGGCGTTTGATACGGAATAATGTTTTAGGATTCTTAGGAATGTTTAAAGGTTCCCATGTTTAGTTGCAACACGCCAAAGAATCAGATGGCAGGGAAATCTGGATTCCCCCTTTGAACCCCTCTCCGTAGGAATGTGAATTCTCTTTAAAACAGATGGGTATCCAAATTCCCAAGCTTAAAAGAAATTGTATTTTTTATAAATTAAAAATTTTAACCATTTTTCCTTATCATTTAAGCAATTAAGATAAAATATAAAACAAATCATCAATATTTTTTTCCTTGTCTTTATCTTTTCCCTTATCTTTATCTTTTTTCGCCAAAATAACATAAACAGGATAGACAACTATGTTGATATATTCTTGAACAGAGTTCTATTTAGATTTCACATGAAAAAAAAAAATTGAAAGGAACCCTCAATTATTGTCAAGTATTCACTTTTGCTGTTGTGTGTGTATTGCTCAACAAATTATTAATCATTTATATTTTGTTTTTCATTATTTATTTAGAGGAAGATTTTTTTTTTAAAGAACTTGATAGTATTCAAATTTTAGGATAGAATGAGAAAAATAAATAATTCATTTAAGATTCTTGGGAATAAATTAAACATTATCATCTCAAATTCTTAGAAATCTTAAGAGATTCTCAATGAAACTAAATATTGGAATAGTTACATTCCTAAGCATCCAAATTATAATGAATCACATTTCTAAAAATCTGGATACCAAAAGTAATGTAAATTCTCTCATACCAAACGCCACATTAGTGATTATCGCGGTGATTGTGTAATGGGTGTTATTAACTAGGATAATTATTTCAAGGTTCTTGAAGTTATTATTACATATTTATTCTTATGGAAGTTTTATTAAAGTAATTTAATGGGATTAATACTACAAAGGGGTTAATCTGTGCATGGATGAGAGTTCATAAATTTTTACGGGTAAATGTTTGATCCATTATTATTTTCGCATCTATTTATTTATAATCTGTGACAAAATTTAAATGATTGATAATCACTATTTAAGAATTTTATGGTAGAAATTACACTACAAAGATTCTAATCCGTATGGATGCAAGTGTGTATGTTATAAGCTTGATTAGTGAGTAGTGGCTAAATAGATTTGATTCTGCTCAACATATGATATGATCAAAGAAAGTTAAGTTTCAACTAGAGGCCTAACTTGTTACAAAGTTCAACAATTTCAATCAAGATTCTCTGTATCATCTGCCAAACAAAAAACCTGAAACCCTTGAATTATTTAAGGGGTACAGGAAGTACTTGAGAGAACCAACTGAAATAAGATAAAACTTCCACTTCCAAGCCAAACATTGAAACGAAGTCAATGAAAAATTTCACTGCCTCAAGAAAAAAGAGAACATGTTCCATATATATCACATCTCTTTTATTTTCTGGCCCAAAAGAATAAAAATAAAGAACAACTATAAACAGTCTGAGAAAATCCCACGATTCAATGAAGAGAAAAGTCTATATCACCGAAATCATAGAAAAATTTCAGACCTTTTCACTACTTGTGCATTGTGGTAGATCCAAGTGAAGTTTACTGTGAGATTGGTATGAAATTTTTTGTTTAAGTTTTCGGTGTCTTTAGCAAAGTTCATAAAGTTAAGCCTAATACTATGTTTGGACAAAGGGAGATGGGGGAAAAGGGAAAGGTGACCGGAATGTACTAAATTTTAGCACATACCAAACATCACTTACTCTTCTCTCCTTTCATCTGCATTCGTTCCAAACATGCCCTTGTATAATCGCATGATTTTGCAAAAATAATTCAAATCATAGTCATAGTGCATAACCATGAAAAAATTTTCTGCAGAGAGTAACTACCAAAATGCACACCAACCTACTGAACATGCATTTCCACCTTAATGAGGAAATCAAGCTAACGATCACAGACATATCAGCATAGATCTTTATTTGCTCTTCCCCCCACTGCCTCTATTAAGAACCATGAATAGTACAGCAGACCCCACAGCAACGATGTCCGTTTTATATTTGGTACAGAAACACCAGCACTGCACCCCTTAAAAAGATGCACAGATTCACAACATTGCCTAACACCAGTACTTAGCTCTGAACATTATATTGCAAATTTCCTCAGTATTTCTTTGAAGCACTCATTTCTTCCACAGACCTCAACATTTAACAAGATCATGTGGCTAAAGCTGACTTAATAAATAGAAAACAAATTGTTAACAAACCTACCATTTTTCTCGAAAAATATTTTTGATCTCCAACTGGCTATCAACTATTGCTTCTTAAGTGCATTCATTTTGTCCCTGAGATAGTAAAGCTTGGCCCTTCTCACTTTCTTCTTGTCCAGCACCTTTATCTCCTTTATGTTAGGTGAATATCTGTCATACATTACAACAAATGATGAGGATAGCTAAAACCATATATGTGATGCATAAGGAAGTAATTAGTTAACAAACTCCAAGAGTTTGACCTTAATTTCAAATTTGATTATAGTTTATTTACATCCATATTCAACCACATAATCTCAAATTGGGTAAACAATGTTGTTACTAAGAAAATACACCTTTGATTATAGTTTATTTACATCCATATTCAACCACATAATTTCAAATTGGGTAAACAATGTTGTTACTAAGAAAATACACCAGTGCAGAATTTAGAAAAGAAACTTATAAATTGTTCTTTTATTTTTTCTTTACAGCAAGTGAATGTGAATCCACTTCATATTGTGGCAACAGAACTGCTAATACTTGAATCAACAAGATTTGTTAAAAACAGCAGAACTGCTAATACTTGTATCAGCAAGATTTGTTAAAAACAACACCAATCTTTTCCCCCACGTCCACTTATTAAAAGAATAATTTTACAGATTACTGCTTTTATTATTGACTCCACATCTGTGCATGACTCCCCCCAACCCCCCTCCAACCCCCTTTTCTCTTAATTGAAAAGATAAAAGTGAAACAACTTATTACATTGCCAATCATTATATTGGAGCTTGGAAGTTAAAGATACACAAGTTCAACAGAATCCTCTCGTCTGTGGTATTTCAAGATTTGATTAACAACATATTATGCATATAAAAATGACTACTGGCACTATTTAATGTTGACAAAATGATGAGAAGGCTTCTGTGGAACGACTACTGGCACTATCTAATGTTGCTGCCAAGCCACACGGCAAAAACCAGGAAGTTACTTTTCCAGTTAAAAGCAGCAAGGCCAAAGTTAATTAAAGGGCCGTATTTACTTAAAAAAGCAAAAAGGAACCTCAAAATACTTACAGCGGGAAGAGAGATTCAACTCCAACCCCAGCCACTAGCCTCCTTAATCTGAATGTAGTATTTAAACCAGCATTACGCCTTGCTATAACAATGCCTTTCAGAACTGAAACACGTCGCTTGTTCTCAGGTACTTCCTGTTCATATGAAGGATAATAATGAACAAATTTACTTAAGCAGCATAACAATAGCAACAACATCTTCTTAAAAAGATTTGCTATACCACTTTGAGTTGCACAATATAACCAGGTTTTATATCAGGTATTTCTCGGTTCTCCCTGACTTCCTCTACAGCTTCCTTATCTAAAATCTGTGAAGTACAATACCAATTGTTATCAAATTGAGGAAAAGAAGATGATACTATTGATTACTATAATAGCAACACAAAGATGCGTGCCTGCATTATGTGCTTGGCAGTTTTATCGAGCCTCTTAAATTTGATCCTGGGAGTTACATCAGGGATAGAAGCAGAAGAATCCTGTGAAGCTGATTCAACAGTATTTTCAACCGTTGTAATGCATCTGCTAGTGAAAGGAGGCAGCACAGCTGCCCAATGTAACAAACCTGGCCTAGAACTTCTGCTTGACACTGATACTGAAGGTATGCCATTATTAGATGGTGTTGCCATAGCTGCTTGGGAGCCAATTCTTGTCTGCAAGAACAAATTTGTAAACATCATACAAGGATGTCTTGATTTGAGAAAAAATAATAGCTAATAATTCACCAAAAAAAATTTTCTCCACAAATAAATGTTAAACAATGTAAACCGTGAAGTGTAATCGCCCAACTGCACCTTTCTAATTCAAATTATGAATCGCATAAAGCTCATTGGCTGATAATTAATTTTCCCACAAATTGGTAAGCATAAAATGCAAGTTAAGTGAAAGAAGTTCTGCTGGTATCAATTCTCTAGATTTCAAAGTCACAGAGGTGGAGTAAAAGACAAATAACCGGTGAACACAACTCCAAAAATCTTCGGGAATAGCATTAACAAAGATCATAATTTATTATCAGTCACTTTTGCAGCTGTTAACAGTAAACTTGAGTGAAGCATCTCTATATTGCCTTTTTTTTTTATTCTTTTTTAAATATTGGTAATTACACATGCACCCAGTGTATTTTTATCATTACTTCACCCTCCACCTTGCTCTTACAAGGGGAAAAGTGATTTGAGCTAGAGCTCATTGGTAGCATCTTCATATTGCATCTAAGAGACAAGATATGAATCTTCAGACAATCAACCACTTAACCCCCAAAACAGTACATATGCCTATTGGAACTCAATTCCACACTAATTGAAAGATTGGGTGCCATCCACACTCATTATTCCACACATCAAGCTCACTTTATTATCATAACCAACAAAATTTCACTCGACATGCCAAACAAAAGCTTTCACGAGAAACAATTATCTCATGATCACAAGAAGCTCGACAACATCAAGATTAAAGAAACATTTGACACATGTATTGATCGACAAAGACGCATAGCACAATGTTGCTTCAAACCTCTATGCGGTCCCTAGCATTTAGCAAAATTTTACTCATAATTAAACCTATAACAACTAATCAACCACACTAAATATCCAAATTGGCTGATTCTAAATACTATTAAGACAGTTTTTTTTTTTTTTTTTGGATAATCAAATTTTACTTTTTTCTAGAGTTGGGTTTTATGTTCTCCTCCTTCTGTTTTATCCTTAATGGACTCTAAGACCCTGTAGTCTCTGAATCTGTCTTTAGCTAATAGAAAATTGGAATATGTTCTTTATTTGATAAAATGTAATAAATGATAAATCACAACTCAGGATTTTTATTTTTTTATTTTTGATAAGTAAGAAGAAAATATTATTAAAAAAGGAATAGCAGGAAAAACACAGAGTTCACGGTAGTGAACAAGAGTAAAAAGAATCAAAAAGTAACAAGCAGCCACTAAGCTATTCTAAGAGACAAAAGAAAATTCATAAGTGTAGAACAATCCGAGAGGCCCCAACACCGAGACCAATCAAAGAGGGTCCGTTGGCAAAAATCTAACAACTGAGCCAAAGATTTCCCAGTATCCTCAAAAGAACGCCAATTCTGTTTAGTCCAAATAGTCCACATTAAACAGCCCGGAACCAAATTCCATATATTAGAA
This sequence comes from Lithocarpus polystachyus, assembly GCA_033629205.1. Taxonomy (NCBI): domain Eukaryota; kingdom Viridiplantae; phylum Streptophyta; class Magnoliopsida; order Fagales; family Fagaceae; genus Lithocarpus; species Lithocarpus polystachyus. The sequence continues at coordinate 84,882,182 of CM066164.1, forward strand.
TTATGCTTCCCAAACCAATGATACCAACAAAATAATAAGTCCGCAACTGAACCTGGCATGACCCAATCTATCCCAAACAACCGAAGCATATACATCCACAAAGAATGAGCTATCAGACAAAAAATTAACAGGTGATCCACAGGATTTTTTAGCACAAACAATCGATCCCAACTCAGGATTTTTTAGTACCATTCTATCTATTTTAGCTGATATGATGGTAATTCTCTTTTGAATATCATCTATTCAAATTCTTGTGTGTGCTAGTTAAGTAGTCATACTCAATGAGTCTCGTCTGCTTTTCTCTTCCTTCAGATACACTTGACCCCCGAAAAAACAAAACCCCTTTCAACAAGCGAGGTTCCAAAGACAATACTTTTACTTTTACTCAAGTAGTTGAGTTACTTACAGAATTTCTGCATTATAACAGATATGTTGTTTTCAACTGACAAAAAATCCAATAGAGTGGAAATGTTAAGCAAAATCACCAAAAAAAAATATATATATATAACAAAGCATTATAACTACTGAGACAGATTTAACCAAATCGCAAATTTTCTCAATTAACATTCAACAACCATTTAACTTGGATTAAACCCATTACAAGAGTGTCCAATTTTTTCAAGGTGCCCATGATTCTTAGCTTATATAACACTAATAGTACACTAGTAAATATATAAATAGATAAAGAAAAACTGAAAAAAACATGATCATGCTGAAGATGGTAGTACATCAGAGTACAATGAGTGAGAAGACATACGAATTTGGAGAGGGACCCTAAAAAGCGAGCATTTGAAAACCCAATTGAGCTGCCATGAAATTTGGCAGTTGCAGTGGCAAAGTGGGAACCGTTTGATTTCAAATCAACGTTGTTTGAGCATTGCCTCCGGACCAATCGGATGCTCCCACGTAGAGATTGCATCGTTTTTCCTTAAAAAAAAAAAAAAAAACAGCATTCGTGAAAATTAAGAGAAAGATTGTTATAAGCTTTGAAATCGAGAATTTTTAGTTACCGAGTTTGAGAGGTTCGTTTGTTTGCTGGGAGCAAGAACAACGTTGGTGTTCTTCTTCGTCCTCGGTGAAAATGGAAAATCGAAAACCCTCGGAGTGAGACTCAGGGTTTAGAGGAAAAAAGGAAAGACTGGAAATATGGGCCGTTGATGGGCCTGGTATCGGAGTTTGGACAGTTGATGTTGATGGCCCATTTCATGAGGAATCATACAATGAATGAATATGGGTTTTTATATATAAGCCCATATTTTTTTTATTTACTTATTTTTAATTTTACAAACAGAGGTATTTTCGAGTATCTGAATATTGTCCCGGATGTATGCAGTCACCTCATTCCTCACATGCCAAGTAATTACTGGAAATAAATCCCTTGAAGGTGACTCTTAAGATACTGGCAAGAGACTTCAAATTTAAGATTTCATAGATATTATGAGACCTTATGAACTATTAAGACAACTTTTTAGGTTTAGAATAAACTCTTATTCTTGTAGGAATGGTGGATCCTACTGCAAGCTATGAATTTAATTAATGAGACTTCACTATTCATATGAAAGGAGAATGTATCATATCGTTCTACTTTGAGAGTACTAAATAACAAGTCTAGAAGCATAATAAAATTCACAACTATTTGAAGTGGCAAGTTGTTAATATATTTGATAATTAAATAGTCTAAGCAGTGAATCCATATTAGAATTAATAACTTGAAATGAGGGGTTTAAGTGATAGCCTAATGGTAATGACATATTTTATGGTATCCTTATATTTATAGTTCAAATCCCACCTCCCCTTATCTCCCCTGCTATCTAAAAATAGTAAAAGAAAAAAGAGAAGAATAACATTGACCAATATTTTTCGTCATAATTTATACTTTAAAAGTTTGTTAGGGTGATATTTTCAAAAGTAAAATTGAGATTTTAGCCTCTATGTTTCAATTTATTTTAGTAAATAGGGATAGAATATTTTTCACATATTTTTTAAAATTGCTAATATGATCTGTTTTAATTGGAGCAACATCATTTTTACATAAATCAACCATTTAAACCATTATATTTTTATGTACCAATCACAATAGGTTATGCATCAATTGTGAAAAATACCTTGTACTTAGACTTACTGATTTTTTTTTCCTTTTTTAATATATATTTCTAATTTTTCTATTTATATATAATCACTTATGTTATATCGATAATTCTAAGATTTTTGATGCTTTTCCCCAATATCTAGATCAATATTTATGGTATTTAAGCCAAGATATCTCTAATTAAATTTTCAAGTATTATTCTAAATTTTTATAATCGATAAGGATCTCTTGAGATATCATTGGGAACTAAAAACCATGGCTTAGGATTATCCCAGAGCCTAAATAAAACGTTTAGATATAGCCGTAGGCTTTTTCTCAAAAAAGAAAAAAAAATATATATATATATATATATTTATATAACCATAGGCCTAGGAAAAATCCTAGTCTACTGTTTTAACTCTAAATATACAAAAAGACCTGTTAAGAATTTTTTTTTTTGGAGAGACCTGTTAAGAATTTAAATCATATAATATATATATATGTATCATATCATATCATATTATATTATATCATATCATATCATATTATATTATATATAATAAAAGTTGGGCTTAGACGCCGTGGTTGCGCCACGTGGCTTCACAAAATTGTAGAAATTTTTTTAGAAATTTTCTTAAATTTTTAGATTTTAAGAAAAATATATATAAGAGTTGTAGTTCACACGTTAGATATTAGAGTCCCTCACATGCACAAAGACCGACCTACATTTTGTGGCTAAGGCCAACTGTCATGTAAAAAAACACGTTATATAGATTTTAATTCCAACTTTATATACTATTATACTTCACAAGTTAGATATATAAGTTTATATATATAAATATATATAAGTTTAATCAATTGTTACCGTAGTAGGTTTCTATACGGTTAAAATTATATACTCATCATGTGTTTTTTCCTTAATCAACTGTAAACCGTATATATCCCAGAAAAAAAAAAAAGAGTTGTTGGTGAAGATAAGAAATTGACCGGCAAAGAAAAACTCAGTAGATATAATAAAAGTATATACCAATTGTGACTGGAGTGAGTTTCTATTTTTTTATATTAATTAGCTTTAGACTTTTTGTTCGTATAAAATTCTTCAATGTGGAGTGTGTGTGTGTATATATATATATATATATATCAAATAATTCATAATTAATACTCATCATACGGTTCCTTTGCGCTATTATTATTTTCTTCTACCTACAATATCTACTATTCTCTTCTTCTACCTACAACTTTACAAGTATGTATTTGTTTACTCTACTTTTTTTTTCCATCAAATTGAATATATTTTGTATATTTGTTTAAGTTGATTTCCTTAAGTTTAATCCAATTTAGGAAATTGTTATGGATTGATGTTTATACTATGTTTTTTTTTAATTATATATTATAATATGTTTTTAATTTTAATTGCCGCTAAAGGGTTCTCTTCTTCTACCTACAACTTTACAAGTATGTATTTGTTTACTCTACTTTTTTTTTCCATCGAATTGAATATATTTTGTATATTTGTTTAAGTTGATTTCCTTAAGTTTAATTCAATTTAGAAAATTGTTATGGATTGATGTTTATACTATTTTTTTTAATTATATATTATAATATATTTTTAATTTTAATTGCCGCTAAAGGGCTTGAATTAGTGTTTTTTCCTTAATCAACCGTAAACCGTATATATCCCAGAAAAAAAAAAAAAAAAAACGTTGTTGGTGAAGATAAGAAGTTGACCAGCAAAGAAAAACTCAGTAGATATAATAAAAGTATATACCAATTGTGACCGGAGTGGGTTTCTATTTATTTATATCAATTAGCTTTAGACTTTTTGTTCATATAAAATTCTTCAATGTGGAGTGTGTGTGTGTGTGTATATATATATATATATATATCAAATAATTCATAATTAATACTCGTCATACGGTTCCTTTGCGCTATTATTATTTTCTTCTACCTACAATCTCTACTATTCTCTTCTTCTACTTACAACTTTACAAGTATGTATTTGTTTACTCTACTTTTTTTTCCCATCAAATTGAATATATTTTGTATATTTGTTTAAGTTGATTTCCTTAAGTTTAATCCAATTTAGGAAATTGTTATGGATTGATGTTTATACTATGTTTTTTTTAATTATATATTATAATATGTTTTTAATTTTAATTGCCGCTAAAGGGTTCTTTTCTTCTACTTACAACTTTACAAGTATGTATTTGTTTACTCTACTTTTTTTTCCATCGAATTGAATATATTTTGTATATTTGTTTAAGTTGATTTCCTTAAGTTTAATCCAATTTAGAAAATTGTTATGGATTGATGTTTATACTATGTTTTTTTAATTATATATTATAATATGTTTTTAATTTTAATTGCCGCTAAAGGGCTTGAATCAAGTTAGTGTCTCCATGAACATATTAGAAAATATTTTATTATCATATTATATATAATAAAAGTTAAGTTTAGACGTCATGGTTACACCAAGTGGCAGCACCAAACTGAAGAAATTTTGTTAGATTTTTAGATTTTAAAAAGAAGATACAATTTTTTTTTTTTATCTTCTTCTTCTAAAATTACTAAGTTGACAAAAATCTTAATTTAATTACAAACCAAATTCTTTTCTTCATCTATTCCTTCTTAATTTGATTACAATCCAAAATCTTCATCTTCATCTAATCCTTTTTTTTTTTCATTTAAATTACTACACCTATTGCTACATGTAAAAAATAATTTTTTTTAAAAGAAAACATGATATTTTTCACACCTCATTAAGTTGAATACAAGAGAAATTGAGTTAAACTAAAACTCTAAGTCTACTAAATGGATATAATTTTTTTTCTTATCTTCTTCTCCTATTATTTCTAAGTTGATAAAAATCTTAATTTAATTACAATCCAAATTATTTTCTTTATCTCTATTTCCTTTTAATTTGATTACAATCCAAAATCTTCATCTTCATCTAATCCCTTTTTTTTTTCATTTAAATATCTACACCTATTGCTACACGTATATATAAATAAATAAATAACTAAAACAACAATTATTTTTTACCCCTCCACAAATTAAGTTTGATCCAAGAGAAATTGAGTTAAACTAAAACTCTACTAAGTCTACTCTACTCTACTATTTAAGAATGCTAAAATCAATCAATAAAAAACCAAAATTAAGTGAAGAACTGTGGAAGGAAGGATTTGATGGCTTTTTCCATGAGAATAGCTATCTTCTTTTTCTTTTTCTTTTTCTTTTTTGCGTTTCAATTTTTCTATTAATGTAGTTCAAATAGTACTTAAATTCTATGATTTTTAAAAATATTTTACATAATGCAATTCATCTTAATTATTGATACATTTTTTGATTTGGTGTTCTTAATTAATTATGCAGATTATTTCCTCACTTATGGCAACATTAAAATGGCCATGACTAGTGATTTATAAGTAAACATTTACATTACAATCTAAATAAATAGGGCTTAGAAGCCGTAGTTGCGCCACGTGGCTTCACCAAATTGCAGAAATTTTATTAAATTTTTAGATTTTTAAAAAAACTAAAAAGGAATAATATACTACTAGGACTCTAATTCATGTCTAAAAAAAACTGTAAATTAATATTAGATTAATTAGGATTCTAATTCATTCTTATCTCTAATTTAAAAAATCAAGACTCAAATTCATAACAATTAAAAGCCAACAAAAAGCCGGTGGTTACGTTAATCTAAAAGACCTAGCAGTAGTCGGGTAACGTACGTGGTGTATGGTGCTAAAAGACCCAGCAGTAGTTGGGTAATGGGTTGCTAAACAATAAACCAAATCAAAACAAAATTCAATATTTGCTAAATATTAAAAGACTCACCAATTGGCATATCACGTGGTAGTTTAACTAGCTTTAGACTTTTTGTTCATATAAAATTCTTCAATGTGGAGTGTCTATATATATATATATATATATCAAATAATTATAATTAATATCCATCATACGGTTTTTTTGCTCTATTCTTCTTTTCTTCTACCTACAACCTCTACTATTCTCTTCTTTTATTTACAACCTTACAAGTATGTATTTGTTTACTCTACTTTATTTTTTCCATCAAATTAATATATTTTGTGTATTTGTTTAGGTTGATTTAGATAATTGTTATGGATTGTTAAGTTGAATTGTTTTGTGGGTAAGATGTTGAATGCTTTTTAATTGTTTATATTTATATTTATGTTTTTTTAATATACTTATTTTAAATTGCTACTCGATTTTTTGTTCTTAGCTGCTTTGGATTCAATTCTAGATGCTACTTACATATGACGTTTTCTTTCACAAGGTAGCGCATCTATATAGCAAATCTGAAAGCAGACAAAAAAAGTTGTTCCCATAATTATTTGTTTCAATTGTTACCTTAAGATCCTAAATATAACTTGGCTGAATATTTAACCACCAACACCAAAATATTATTTATATATATATATATATATATATGATATGAAATGATATAAATTATCCAAAAATATATACCCGAGTATGGTGTTTTTTTATATTGAGTTTATTTATTTATTTATTTATTTTTGAAAAGGAGTTTAATTTTAGTTATTTTGTTCTTGACGAACATGGTTGTATGATATGCCAATTGCAAGCATAGCCCAAATTTTTAGTCTTTACAATTCAAATTTCTTTTGTTTTTAGGTAAATGCTATTTTTTTTTTTATTAGAATGGATAGACAAAATCAAAGATATAATTTCTTGGATGAAATCGACACTGAAAAAGACGATTGGAATATTAGAGTTAGAGTCACAAGAATGTAGGAAGTTCTTAATATTAGAACAAATAATAAACTTATGAGTGTTGATTTGGTGCTGCTTGATGAGAAGGTAAGTTTTGAAATAATATAATAAAATTACTTTTAGCTTTTCAAATACAATTGAATTATATTTTCTTGATAAATTTATTCTTATTTTTTCAAGATAATCTTATTCATGCAAGTATTAGAATATCATTTGTTAATCATTTTAGAGATATACAAGAAGGTAAAATTTATCGAATAAAATATATTGGAGTTGTCAAAAACAAGGATGCTTATAGGATTGTGAATCACAAGTACATGATAAGCTTTTATGCAACAACATTTGTGAAGTTGTTAGAAACAAATGATGAACTTATTGCAAAGAAAAAATTTGAATTGGTTCCATTTGATGAGCTGAAGTATATTGCTGACAAAAACACAACTCTAACAGGTAATTTTGATTATACATTTATACTTAAAATATATTTATATACTATTATCTTCATAACTCATTATTTTGACTAAGCACTTTATCGTTTGTAGATGTAATAGGAGAAATCATAGGAATTTCTCCCATGGAAAAGATAGAGGTGCGTGGGAAAAAATTGAACAAAAAGCTAATTGAACTTCAAGATAACAGGTTAGTTAGATATTGATGAATATATTACTTAGATTTGTACATTTTTGTTAAGAGATAAAATTTTAATTTTCTCACAAAAAAGTTTATGCAGGAGGGAAAAAATTATAAATCACATTTTGGGATAAATTTGCGGAGGCAATTAATGATGATATATGTTTTGATAATTCTGTGCGGCCTATTATAATTATCACATCAACCACTGCTAAGACATATATGAGTAAGCAATTCTTTCTTTTGATATACATGATATGTGTTTAAACGTTACAATTTAAACTACTTATGTATGAATGATGGTAGGAAAATTATCATTGTCTTCTACAAACTCTTCAAAGTTGTATGTGAATTTAGATATTCCAAAGGTCATAGAGTTAAGAAAAAGGTTAGTACAATTTTAAAATTACTTATTTATTTTAGTTCAATTTTATAATTTCTTAAATTATTATTTTATGATACTAATAGACATTTTTAATACGTTGAATTTCAATATAGTCTTGAAGAAACTGAATTTAGCCTTGATGAGAAAGAGAAGAAGATTGAGTCGTTGCAACTATCACGTTCAATCCTTGACCCTAATGAGGTTTCTAAGATGAAAAGAACACTATTGAAAATTTTGACCTTTATAAAGACTGAAAAAGAACAGGTTAGTATTACGTGTGCAAGGTATTGTTATCTCTTACTAGAACTTGGATTCAATTGTTAAATATATGATGGCAGAGAGTAAGCAATGCATAATCTAATTTTTGTAGGGTAGTGTGTGCATCTAGGTATGCTTATTTACAAAAGGAGAATAGTATATGTAACAAATAAATGAATAATTAAATGGGAAAAAAATAAAAATGGTTGAAGAATGGATTTCAAATGAGGCATATGTACGTCATATGCGAATGCTGCAACATAAAAAATTTCTTTTCCTAGAATTTGGACTGACATATCAATCAATAAGTTCTGTTTATGTTTAACTCTAGGATCGAATCTCCATATTTGTGCTTAGTAACAAAAAAAATAATTTACATATTAAATAGTTTAAATATATATTTTTAATTTTTTTCTTATTTAATCAAATAAAATAATCATGTGAAAATCAAGTTGATTTGATAATTTTTTTTGGTAATTAAGTTTAAGTTGATGACAACAAACTATGATTACGTTAATTCCTCAAATTGATTTTGAATATGATAAAGACTTTTGGAAAGGAGCGAGTAGTAAATATAATATGATTACGTTAATTCAGTTCTATAAAACAACTTCTAACATTTTTTTCCTCATTAATATTATTGATACATGTAACTACAAGTCTCACAAGAGCACAATTTATAAGTTATAAGCTAATAATTTATGTTAATATTTACCATTGGTTAACTTTGAATATATATTTACTATTGGTTAACTTTGAATATATATAAATATTAATTGATATAAATGGAAAAAAAATATTTTAGATACATGTTGGACATGCAAGTTGGAGACATAATATAATTTGCAAATATGCAAGTCTAAATAAGCATAGATATATTCCTTTTGTTATTATAATAATTATTTATTTGGTTATTATTTATCAAATAAAATATATATAATATAAGTTTATGATAAAACCGTGCAACGCACGGGTCTTTTACTAGTATATAATAAAAGTTGGGCTTAGACGCCGTGGTTGCATTACGTGGTTTCACCAAATTGCATAAAGTTTATTAAATTTTTAAATTTTTAAAGAACTAAAAATTAATAGTATACTACCAAGACTCCAATTCATTCTTATCATTAAATAAAATTAAATTAACATTATTTTTTTATTTGTTAGGATATATTTCTTAAATTAAGGGATAATATTTAACATACAAAAATTTAATTTAGATAATATTTTATCATCTAAATTTCCAAAATTTTAATTATACTCTAATTAAAAGTCTATTTTAAAAAATTCTAAATTTAAATCTCATCTCACGTTTTTTTTTTCAAAAATATATACATATAATTTTCCTTCTCTTATAATTTCTAAGTTGATAAAAATCTTAATTTTATTACAATTCAAATTCTTCATCTGATCATTTTCTTATTATAATATATAAGTTGATAAGAATCTTAGTTAAAAAAAAAAAATCAATGTACATAGCACACATAAAAAAGGTCCATCTAATCTTTATTTTTTTATATATAAATTATACTACTACACTTACTACACGTAAAATCTTCTTACAAAAAATTGCAGAAAAGTTTTTAGATTTTAAAAAGGTAGATATAATTCTTCTTCACCTATAATCTATAAGTTGATAAAAATCTTAATTTGATTACAATCCAAATTTTTTATCGAATAATTTCTTAAAGTACACATTTAGGTCTATATATATAATTCTCTCTCTCTCTCTCTCTCTCTCTTTTTTTTTTTTTACTACACATAAGATGAAAACAACAAAAATCCATCTAATATACATTAAACTTTTTTTCTAAGATGATTCATAATAAACACCTACAATACGGTTTTTTTCCTCTATTCTTCCCTCCTACAACCTTACACATATGTATTTGTTTACTCTTTTTTTTTTATGTATTTGTTTACTTTAATTTTTTTTCCATCAAATTGAATAGGTTTTGTGAACTTTTTATCTTTTGTTTAACCTAATTTCCTTTATTTTTATCCTATTTAGATGGTTATTGTTTGAGCATCAATATTAAAAAGAGTTAGACATGAGTTTTTATTATTTTGTATATCATATATGAATTACACTCAACAATAGCACGCTTATGTTTTGTTTAGTACAGTTTCATTTGAAGTTTTGCATATTGGACAAATTGCTTCAACATGAACACCACACCTGGATAAATTGTCCATTGCAAGTAAAGAATTACTAAATGATCTCCAAAGAAAAAGTAAGACATTTTTCCCCCTTCACTTATTTTATTATATTTATGCCTCAATTACCTTTTTTTTTTGTTGGTCTTTTTTTATTCTTCTTTAGTTATTTATTTATTTTTATTTATTCGTATTACTCATATTGTTAACTGGGAAGCTACTGTTTACCATTCTCTTTGTAGTTTAAGCATTATTTGAAAAATCTTAATTAGGTGAACTAGATAGTATTTTGTTTTGTCAATAATAGAGAGAGAGAGAGAGAGAGAGAGAGAGAGAGATCAAATAATAGAGATTATTATTCACAAGTAAAGGCCAAAAAGGATGTTACTATTGAGATGTGATCTTCTCAATTCTTATCATATCTCAATGCTAATGAATTTATTTATTTATTTCATTTGGTTGGGTGAAAATCACTCAAGTTTTGGTGTCTTCTCCCATGCTTTTAAGGACAAAAATTAAATTTTCATGTAAGTCTCTCTACTTTAGATTTTTAAATGTTTAGTTATTTAGATTATTCTTAATTATTGAATTGAGGTTTCCACTTAAATATACTTTCAATCATTTTTTTAATAGCTTTTAATTATTAAATTCAAAGTTTTTCCATTTAAATATTACTTGAGCCTTAAATCTCAATATATTATGCAAAATCCTTTTATATTTCTTTTATGTATCTCATTTTATATTAGTTACATCTACCATCTTCCATTCAATTATTTTAGATATATATATATATATATATGCTTTTATGACACTTTAGTCTCACACAATATGTATTCATTATATAACTCAAAAGTAAAATATTCTTTTATTTTTTATTGTTTAATTTTAAGTAAATTAAGAAAAAATTTGTTTATATTTAAATTTTGATTACGCCGTGCATCATTCAAATATAATACTAGTATATATATAAAATCATAATACCGATAAAACATAAAAAAAAAAAAAAAAAGGTAAAAGTTTTCTAAAATCCAATGCTCTGCCTTTCCCTTTCCGCTCTGTCATATTTTTTCTGCCTTTTTCTACCAGCTCCTCCTCGATCAGACCCACGGCAAACCAACAGCAAAGTATCGCATCGCATCTAAAGACCACAGATTCCTCAATGAAAACCCACCACACCCACAAAATAAAAGTTTTCTAAAACCCAATGCTCTGCCTTTCCCTTTCACGATGCTCTGCCATCTCTTCCCTACCTTCCTCTACCAGCTCATAGCACCTTATCATTATTTTTGAAGCCTCAACCACCATGAGATCTGTCAAAACGTTGAGATGAATGCTTGTGCAAAATCTTTTGAAAAAAAAAAGAAAAGAAAAGAAAAAGAAAAGAGCATGATGACGATGCAATATGTAAGAAAAATCTTGCATTTTATTGTTTCTGTGACTGAAACTAATTTGTTAGGAAGAAAATGAAGAGGCTGAGACGGAGGGAGAGGAAGAGATTTGTGAGTGAGGATGAGAATAAAGAATAGAACATTTGGTCGTGTAGCCGTTGGGAAAGAAAAGTCAAGGTATTGGGAAAGTAAAAATAATTTAAATGTGTGGATGAGAACAATTCAAGATAAGAGAATAATAAAAAATAACAAAGAAATAAAGATGAGAGAATTAAAAAAATGGTGGAGCAAGAATAAATATAAAAGGAAAATACGGATTGGACTTATACAATTTAGGAATTTAAAACTTCTTTTTACCCAAGTAATTTTCCACCCGTTTCTCCAAAAAAAAAAAAAAAAAAGGGTAATTTCCCACCCTCATCCTCATGTCATTTTCTCTTCTGCGGTACTTATTGATTGTTTTTTTTTTTTTAATTATTTTTAATGGGCTCATTGATTGATTTTTTAAATTTTAAAATAGGTTGAGTGATATTAGATTATTTTCATTATTCTCTTTACATTTTAATAACCTATAATTCTGCTATTCCAGGTTTGTTAAAAATTTCTTCAATCTTTTTATATTAGATTATTTATATTATTTTCTTTATATTTTAATAACTTATAATACTGCTATTTCAGGTTTGTTAACAATTTCATTAATCTTTTTAAAAAAATATTGTTCCTATTGAGTATGATTTCTAGGTATTGGTAATAATTATATATTAATGTTGTCTTTTTTAGCATAAATTTTAGGTATAACAAATAATTACTGATATCAAAGAAATACCAAATTATTATTGGTGTTGGACTTATCATTGCTATTAGAATTTTTTCCCCTTTTCAATTGTAACTTTTATTTTCAAGTGATTATAACTTTAAAACTTCTGCTCAACTCTTCTGTGCATCGTACGGGTTAGCGACTAGTTTTGACAATGACAAAGTCTTCATACAGGTCTTCTTCTTTTTCTTTTTCTTTTTTGAAGAATCATTGTTACGTAGTGATTAAGATAACAATCAATGTGTATTTTAATTAATTAAATTATTTAAACAAATCATACAACTATTAAACAAGTCATGTGACTAAAATCATATGATCACTTTTTGAATTACCCCATAATATTTTGGAAGAATTCTTCCAAACCAATTTAAGATTTTTAATTCTTCCCAGGTTTGGGGCTTAAGAAACTGATTTTTAGAAAGTATGAATGGCCATTCCACACAACAAATTGGCCTCTGCAATAGTAAATACAGAACTATAAATTGTGAACAATGATACTTGAGAAATTATACAACAACTAATGCTACCCCAGGTACAGTTTAGTGCACTTTTATTTCTTTGGATTATTGAAAATAAACATCTGCAAATCAATACATGGAGGACACATTTTCTTTATATCTAACAAGATGGAACAATTAAGAATATGCTTTCAGACACTGCTTGTACATTCAACATGCAATGCATTGATTTGTCCATCTTTATGTTGAAGTCAAGAACTGCTTGAACCATGTAACAGAGTCCTTTGGATATCTCTTGAGATTGTCTTTATAATCAACAAAATAGAGACCAAATCTTGAAGTATATCCAGCTGCCCACTCCCAGTTATCCAATAAAGACCATGCAAAATACCCTCTCACATTGCAACCATCATCCCTGCAAGTATTAGCAAAGCAAACCATTATAGATCTTATCAACAATGACTAGTGAATATGTGCCTGCTGGATAGAAGACACTATTACATACTTGATTGCAGCCAGCAAGTTGGTTAGATGGTCATTGTGATATTTGACCCTTTTCTCATCCTTTAGAGCATCTTTAATGGAGATTAATGAGTTGTTTGGATCATCCATCCCTATTCAACCATGATAAACAAGATTTAGATTGAGATTTTCATCATATCTGTAGCATATTGATGCGGATAAATATGTTTAAACTACAGATGCTGATAATTCAATCGCATTTTAGAATAGAGTAATACTAGAAACACGAAAAGGTTTACAATTTTTTTTTTCCACAACTTACAAAGGCTGCAAGTTGTGATTGGTGCAACATCTCTTGCACATGATCTCACCACTAACACAACTTTTTATTGCACACCAATCACAACATGCCATCTTAACTGCTGATAATTTTTGTTTCACGAGACTCATTGTTTAGGATATCGACTGAAATGTGTTCATTTATGAAATAAATAATAAGTACTTGTATACAAATCAGCAAGGTTAAATGGACTAACTATTGAAAAAATTGAACAAGAATCTGAACAATTCTTTTATTTCTGATCCATTATAGACTTAGTGTACTGAGTCATTTGCTTTTGAAAACACAGAATTCACCTCAAAATGCTGTTTAAGATGTGACAACTTAGTTTATGGGTATGAAAACTGTCTTTTAGAGGATTACCATTTTCAGTGATAATAACCAGAGGGTTCCCATACTTTTGCTTGATGTAGTTCATTAACTTTCTGATCCCTTCAGGTACTATGTACAACCAAATAGAACTTGCCTGCAATTTATTATGGGTAACAATATATATTCAGGTAGACAAATTATACCATAATCACAATGCTTGCCTGACCTACAGAGGCATTATATTTTTTCACTCTCACCAAAATCCAGCCAGTCCAAGAAAAAAAAAAGGTCAATGTAAGCTAGATTGGTGTTGGTTGGCCCTCTATCATGTCATGCTACCTTCTTTCTTAGAATATAGAAAATGTTAAACTTGTAATCAATTTTAGTACAAAAAACTTATAAACTGACGTGACAGTAATTGAAATTAGTGCCACTTCAACAACAACACAAATAATTTCATAAGTACTTTTTGTGATCGGTGACACATCACTGCATCAGTTTGTACGATTTATAATTTAATCATATTTGTAATATCCTTAATATCACTCTTATAGAAAAACTTATATGTTGCTTTAGATACACTTACCCTGTCTCCAATAGCTTTCCCATCTTTGAATGCTGAAAACAAAGACCAAAACCAATATGACAAAAGTATAATACAGAGTTAAAACAAATAGATCATTATCTCTAACTAGGTAAGTTTCCAAACCATATTACTAATTTTTATGCAATTTTAGAAAGGAATCACCATTAACTTACGTAGGGTAATTGTACCAGAGTCTGCGATGGAGTCGCTAAGTATTTTACCAAGTAAATCACTTGAATCCTTTCTTGCATAAAATGTTGTATAGTAATTAATGCCAACAAAATCCAAAGAACCCTTGAGAAGAGCTGCCTCAGATTTAGAAAATTCTGGCAACCGGTTTCCTACCCTCCTTCTCATCGAGCTTGGATAATCCCCTAGGATCAAAGGCTCAATAAACCTGCAAATATAATGTAACAATTCCACTAAGTAACAATAAAATTTAAAATCTAGGAAAACCATAAAAGGCTTACAAATTAATGCTAAAATTGATGTGATTGATGCTACATCAACAACATAATAAATAAATTTCTGTATTACTTTTTTTTATTTATTAAAACTTGTTTGCAAGATTTACGTAGTATAAATTGTAGTAATAGTATCATCACTCTAAAATACATCAAAACATAATTGCTGGTGATAGCGGAAGCTATTTGTTGGAATAAGTAGTAAACAATTAACAATTATGCTAGTATTATAGTTTTATAAAAAAACCCCTATTTTTCTCTTCCTTAAGCACTCTTTGAACCAAAATGTGTAGCTGAATAGAAGTTAAAAGTTACCAGCCAAGCTGAAAATCTTGAGCTCTTTGAGCAGCTTCAATGTCATCTGTGGAGTTTGTTGCTGGTTCAAACCATATAACATCAAAAGCTATTCCAAGTGATCCACGCTGTTTTTGCTGCACAATGGACAAGGAAGAATCAATCAGTGTTGTTTATATCTAGTCAATCATGAATGCTGCCAAGCAATGTATAAGTGCACGCACAGACATATACAAGGATGATTATATATGTTAGTGTACACCAAGTGCCAATGTTTGTCAAAAAAAAAAAAAAAGTACCAATGACTGTTTCATATAATGTTTCATCCTTGTTATGTTGATTTGAAATAGTATCGGCCATCATACCTTGTACTTTTTTCTGTATATATCTGCCACAGTAGCATGAGAAAGAAGAACATTGTGGGCAACAATGTAAGGCTCGGTTGCAGAGTTTCCTGCCCTACAAAATAAGTGAAGTAAGATAGAGCACCGCCCTGGTGCCTGGAGGCCAACGTCGTACCCTTGGACAGTAAATGTATGGGGCTCATTGAATGTGATCCAGTGCTTCACCCTGTCACCAAATTTCTGAAAGCATGTCTCGGCATATGTTGCAAAGTCCTCTCTGCAACCAACTATGATTAGTTACTTGAACTGCCAGCATATAAACTATTCAAATTTACATAAAAGGAGAGAGAAGTACAAAAGTGGGATCAATTACATGATTTGGGGGTTCAACCATCCGTTGTATTTATCTTCTAGTGCTTGAGGAAGATCCCAATGGTAGATGGTCACATATGGTTCAATTCCTGCACATGTTGTCTTATATTGCATAAGCATATCTCCATAGGAATGTATACTGGATATGTGCGTGACATTAACGCATTAATTTTAATGCTTTTGATCTTACATTAAAGTTGCTATCAACAAGTTTATCCAAAAAAAAAAAAAAAAAAACAAAGTTGCTATCAACAATCTGATGGTTACAGCCTTCAAATTGGTTTGAGGTTTCAAAATAAGGTCTTCACCCTTAGAAAGAGGGGTTTCGATTTGACTTGATAGTGTAGATCAATGCTAGCCTAATTTATAGATATGTAAGCTTACCTTTGGCTAGTAAAGCATTGATGAGGTTGTTATAGTGATCAACTCCTTTCTGGTTGATTTCACCACTTCCATCTGATAGAAAGGAATTCACAATAAGAACTTTCATTTTTAATTCTATTCTTAAATAAGGTTGCAGAGAAACTATTGTGAAAAATAAATAAGATCTTGAATAGCTTTATTATTAAAAATAAATACACAGTTCTTTTGAAATTTCCCAACATTGGGTCAAGTTACACAATGCTTTGGAAGTAATAAAATAATCCACATGAGACTATGCAACTAAGGATAAAGCATAAAGCATAAAGCATAAAGCAGGACATTCTACCATATTTATCAAAGAAGGATAAAGCATAAAGCAGTTAATTTCTTTCATAAAAAATTGTTTAAAGCATGGTGTGATTGAGTGATGTATGACACCCTGCATTTCATGTAAGTTAATTTATTTTTGAACCATCCCCAATCCAAAGATTACTTTTATTTAAGCACTGTAACTGTTGATTGAAGGCTTTATTTGCTTGATGAATTAGTTCTAGATGAGCACTGATGCTGATTCCAAAGAAGACTTACTAGGAAAAATCCGAGACCAAGCAATTGAAAACCTATAGGCATCCATTCCCATGTCCTTCATAAGTTGTATATCTTCCTGTTTGCCCCAAAAAAAAAAAAATGTGTACCGTTTATCAAGAAGAAACAAGTAAAATTTTTTCTCTAAACTGGGTTTGGCTGTGTTTAAAACTTATTAAAAAAAAAAATGTACTTGAAGTATGCCAAAAATTAAGCAAGCATGCATACACTTCTTTCAAGTCTAGTTCTGACCATTTGCACATTCAAGGTTGTCCTAGACTGAGTGAGACATATGATGTGCCAATATATTTGTGTTCAAACCAGAACATTCTTATGGCATAAGCAGGAGATATCATCATAGAAGGCCATAAATCAGTCTTATATCCTCTAGTGACTAATTCCTCATTGAATGTTCATAACTATGTATGCATGATTGGCTATCATGGGATGAATCCTAACAAACCAGTACTATTTCACCTAGTAAAAGAACCAAAAATGGATCGAGTAGATTTACATTATAACGGTGATAATCATCCACAGCGACATCGGCATTACTGAAATCAGCTACTTTACCTATAACAGAATACAAAGGTAAACAATTATCAGAGCCTTGAAAAACTCAATTCTTTCACAGTTGTTAGGTACACAGTAGAACTTTATGGACTTCTGCTAAATTCTAAATGGTATCTAAAACGCAGCCAACCACTCCAATTGGTCTTATACTAAATGATGGTTTGATTGCCGAAAGCCTAGAAAACTTTCAGACATATTTGAAGTGGGCTAATACAACTTAAGTATCATAATGATCACAAAGTAAGAGCTGGCAAATTGCAACAGACAAGAGGCTAAGAAGCACGAACACTTCAAAACCCTTGGCGTGTCCATGTTAGACACGTTGGTGATACTTCTGCATACGTGTCCTTGTTATGTTGGAAAAAAATTTTATTTATTTATTAAGTTCCTCAATTTTAGATTTGTTTTAAATATTTTGATGGTTGTTATTTATTTAGAAAACTTAAAATGAACATAAAATATGTCTCTAAATAAATAAATTATACCTAAAGATATATATATTAACTAATTGATTAATTGTCACATTTCCATCATGTCATGTTCTAATTTTTAAGAATTTCCATGTCGTTGTGTTTCGTGACAGTGTTTGTGTCCATACTACTTAGGAAAACCACCTAGTCAAATTTGTCTAATATTTTTTGCTTATAACAACTGGGGATGGGGATTCAAACACAAGTTCTTCTAGGAGAATTAGATGGTGCTACTAAGTTATAAGAATCTTGGTACTTGTGTCTGACTTTAGCTTATGTTTGGTTGAAAGGAAGAGAGGTGAAAGGGAAAGGGCGTATGGGAAAAGCGAGGGAAAAGAACTTTTCCCTTGGTTGGATAGGTGGAAATGAAAAGGAGAGAAAGGAAATGGAAGGATTTTGTTTCCCTCCATACCCACTATTAACTTTCCTTCCAAATAGGAAGAAATGGAGAGAGAGTAAAATAGAAAGCTTAATTTTTATTTTTAATTATAAAAGTGAAATCATGAAAGATAGAATTTTTCACTTCTGTTCCATTTCCTCTTCTTCCCCTCTCTTATTTTCTTTTTCCTTTTCTCCCCTCAATTTTGCCAAAACGATTTTAGATTTTGAGTGAGAAAAATTAAATTGAAGAAACAGGTGACACTTTGAATATGGTAACACATAACGGTGGACATGATTAGAGTAACTCGTCATAAGACGAAAGTCAAAGTGGGATACAATAGTAATTATCTTGTTCATTATTAATATAATATTACAGAAAATTCTTAATTTATATTGTACTAAATAAATGTGTACAATATTGTACACATTTAATTTATTTAGTGTAAATCTTACATTGCTAATATAACGTATAAGAATTTTCTTAATATTGTTTTTGTTGGGATTATATTCTTCAAATGAAAACTAAGAATTTTAATATTGTTATATTTATTTTGTACGCAACATATATATATATATATATATATATATATATATATATATACCAAAAGTATGTGAAAAAGTGTCCCAAACAGTGGGTCCCCTCCCGTCCTCTT
The DNA here is from genome assembly GCA_033629205.1 of Lithocarpus polystachyus. Lineage (NCBI taxonomy): Eukaryota > Viridiplantae > Streptophyta > Magnoliopsida > Fagales > Fagaceae > Lithocarpus > Lithocarpus polystachyus. Next base: position 84,901,297 of record CM066164.1, read on the forward strand.
TCACCGCTCCTTCATACTGCATAGATCAAAGGGCAATTCTTGGTAAACAGCATAAATATGGATTATGATCACATCACATCACATGCACTTCTTGGTTTTTGATTTCGGCGAATAATCCAACGAAGAAAATGACAATCCAGCAATAATAACGCTATTTTTAATTTAAGCTGAAAGTTCTAACATGACATTAACACTAATGAGAAAAATAAAAAGGAAATCTTATTAATATTCTAAATGCAATAATTTTCATCTTGTTCTCTCTTGACTTGTCAAACAGATGTTGTGATATGTTTCTACCAAGTCAAATCTACAATGAACTAGCCTCCATAAAATTAATAAGTTTAAAAACACAAAAAATTTCACCTTTTTTTTATAATAAGAGGCGATATGTTGTGATTGTTACTAAAGTGCTAATAAAAGTTGTGTTATTGCTCCAATTGAAAATTGTCAAGTTAATAACTGTAAAAAGCCTTTTTTTTTTCTCTAGCCTTATAGTATTTACATCAGTCCTTATAAAATAGAATAAGCCCCACATTTTAACCAACTCCCAAAATCTCTCACTTCAGTCTATGTATTGTTATGGAAAAATACAGTTGTGATATAGTAAATGTGTAAATTTACATAATTACTGTAGCTTTGCAAATGAATATTTTAACAATTCTTTACTTGTTTTGGTTTGATTATGAAAGAAGAAGAAAGAGAGATGGCTTGGGATAATAATAAAAAATTGCCCGTCATGCTATGGCCTTGGTAGCGTGTCCAAAGGGGCTGCCTAGGCTTTGGCTGCCAAGGCCATGGCATGCCTGTGTGCATGCCTCTAAGGCCATAGCAGCTCCCATAATCAAGCAGCCAAGGCATAGACATGGTGGGCGTGGCCTCAGAGAGGTGACCCCGAGAAAGGTAATAGTATTATAATGAAATGAAATGTAAAATAAATAAACTGATGTTGAATTTTTAGAAAAATAAGTATATGTAAAATTAAAAAAAAGTAAGTTCTTATAGATAAATTTTTTTTACACAAACTAATGTATGCGAATACGGTTATAAAAGAAATACAAGATAGTCACTTGCCAAATTAGTCGTTGTAAAAAACTTTGTGAGTCTAACATTACTAAGGATAAAAAGGAAAGACAAAAATTAATTAAAAAAGATGGTTAAAATAGTAAATTGACAAAAGAAAGTTAGTTATTGTTTTTTTTTACTGTAAAAAATACACCTATTTAAAACTTAAAAATGGGGTTAAAATAGTAAATTGACAAAAATAATAAATTTTTACTTCTACGTTGAAATGTCTTTATGCTTCTAATAAACTCTTACTTTTACGTTGATTTAAATTCCTACTTCTACTCACTTTCTACAAAATAAGATCACTCTTTTGTTAGTTTTAAAACTCCTCAAATCTACAAAATTCACCCCACGTATTTATTATTATTATTTTTTTTGTGATTGAAAAAAATAAAAATCTCAAATTATAATAAATGTAAATTATTAATTTTTACCTAAAAAAATAAAAAAGCCTTTATGCACGCGCATGAGCGCGTGCTCAGAAGCTGAATCGTAAAGGTTAGTCATTATGTTTGTGTCGTGAGGTTATATAGTCTCATGCAAATCATGAAGGACTAAGAAATAAGAATATTTGTGAATTTATAAAAGATTAGCTTGGGGGGAAAAATAAGCTATTTATACTAGTTTCTATATAATTTTGAGGAACAAATAGATTTTATTGGAATTTCCTCAAATGATTGTAAATGCAAGTCATTCGCTCACTCAGTCGCCACATCTAAAGCTTAAAAGTCAAAAAAGTCTATTTTTAGTTATTTCCCTTATATTTTCTGGCCCCAACAAATAGACAAAGGATAATTGGTTCCCCTATATTCTCGAATCTTAAGGAGTTTGTGGCCCATCCCCGCCAATTCATGAGCGAAATAAGTTGGAATGACAAATATGCTCTTAGAGAGAAAAACTAACAAAATAATATTAACCCAAAAAAAGAATATATATATATATATATATATAGAAAGAAAAGAAAAAAGAAGAACTAAGCACTTTTCATCCACCCAGTTCTTTTCAGATACTCATGAAGAAAGAGTGAGATAAGTTAAGAATCAAATATTTCTTTTCACTGTTTTATCTTTCTTTTCTTATTGTGGTTGAGTGGCTGTAGTGCACTTTCTCATACATGGAAAACAGCTCTAAGAACACAATAACTCTATTGGGGTGGCTTATTGTGGATTAGTGCACAATAACAGTGTTAGTAACAGGTTTATTATGGAAAAGTATTGTTCCAACAACAACTTTCTCAACTTAATAAATTATGAAAATTTTTGGTGTTTCTATACTTTTTAAGAAAATCACCAAAATATTCATATTCACCTGCAAACAAGACACAAAAGAAGATGTTTTAATGTCCACTAAAGGAAACAAAATTGTGGGAGTTTTGTTTGACTCTTCTCCTAAAGGAAAAGCTTGCATTAGAGGGGCCCAAAAAACATATCACAGACATAACTGATAAAATATCATTGATGTCAATAATAAATAAATAGAAGGTCTTGGTTAATGGAGTCATGACCAACCTGGAAAGCAGAAGAGGCAGTCCCAAAAACAAAACCCTTTGGAAAGCTTCCTCTGGTAATAGTCTCTGACAAACATATGTGGATTCTACAAACCATCACGAGTGTAACCAAAACAATGCCTATTCTTCTCAGCCTCATAGTTTGTTCAATGAATTCTTATTAGATATGAGAGAGAAAGGAAGATAATTTTTTGTGCTGAGGACTTAGAGACTTGTTTGGATTCACAGAAAGAAAAGAAAGAGAAACAGAGAGAGAGAAGAAGTAAAAGATAAAAGTATTGCAACTTGTATTAAGACTAAGCCTTGGTTGGATTGTATTTATAGGAGATGGATAGAGAGAGATTGGAAGAGACCAGAGTAGTGAGAGAAGAGAATGTTTTAATCATATGGTCTTTGAGTAAAAGCTAAAAAAATGGTGTTAAAGTGGTGCATCATGTGGCTGCACAAATGGTGGGGTGGCTGTGATTTTTTTAAGTCCTGAGTTCACACGTTTTTGCACCATAACAAGCATCCATGGGATTGCTTTTCGATACCCTTTTGCTTTGCCTTCATCTATGTTCTGATCACTGATGTCATTGGTGCGTTACTAATATTATAATGTTTCTTTTTGTTTTGATGGATCTTATTCATATTGGCCGACCATAATAACCACAAAGAATTCTCATCATTTAAGTTAATTATGGTCCTCTTTCACATTTTTTTTTTAAGGTACAACTGTATAAATTGACCAAAATAAATCTCATTCGATTCAAATAACGCATAATAAGTCTGATTTTTCATCCCACTCAACAAATTTTGGAGTGTGCATTGTATAGTCCTCTAATAGTGGCCTTAGTTCACTTTTTCCTTCCTGAAACTTTGTATCTAAAATAAATTCTCAATTAACAATCAATAATTATCTTAGGTACTCTGGGAGCACAGAAAATAGTGTTTCTTCTTTTCATATTAATGGTGAGATTCATTCATTAAACTTATGGTGTGTTCATTATGAATGTGAGAGGAAGGAGTATCTATCATAAATGTGATAGTGTGTCCATCATAAATGTAAGAAGAAGGAGTATCATTTCACTGTACTCTGAAAATACTTAAGTATTTTTCTATATTTTCTTTCTCATAATGCTTGAGTCCCGCAATCGCATAAATCACATACCTTATAATTAATGAATGATGGGGCTTGTCATTCTGCCCGTGTCCTCTAACCAAAAAAAGGAACGAGACTGTTTTTGTATGTATCCTCTAACCAAAAAAAGGAATGAGACTGTTTTTGTACTGCATGCTGCTGGATTCTCTATTTTTGTATAAATAGCCCGTGCATTTCCTTTTTCTTTTTAGGTAAGTATAACCAATATATCTTAGTCACATACTACAGTTTATTTAAGCTCATATATATGTGGCAGATGCGTATGCTTAGAGGTAAAATTAATTATTTCTAGTTTTGGATTTCTTGTAATGATCTACAGTTCTAATACAGGGAAACAAATGTCACTATTACTTTGATTTGTATAGGAAATGAATGAATTGGGTGAAAATGATTTTGGTATATAATTCATGAATGGCGCTTATTCCTTAGCTATCACCTATCAGTCTAATCACTTTTAAACCAACATACTCTGCGTGATTTCTTTTGAGAGGTATTCAGTTACGAAGCCTTTTCCTAGATGGGCGATTGTTTCTATAATGTGAGCAACATCATGTGCCTTTCTTGTGCTTATCCAAGACATGAAAAGACACCGCGTTGGCAATTCTTTTTTCTATTCTATTTTTGTTTGTACATGTGTGCTTTTGTGAATAAGTTAGAAACGGGTTTTGTTTTGCCGACTGCATTTTGATGAAATGCTAGTTAGTTCACTCAACTCGTCGGTGGACACTACTCCATATATTCCAATGCTTTGAGGTGTGTGAAAGCATCTCGTGAGACTTGATTTAATGGTCATATTTGATAGGCTACAAATGTGGGATTCATATGAAAGAACGTTATTGGGTGAGTTAATTTTTCTCTCTAAAAAAATTATACAAATTTTTGAAGTTTTAATTTTTTTTTTGCACAGTAGCATAAGTTATTAAAATAAAGCAAAACCTTCAAATATTCCAACACAAGCATTTCAAATTAGGGATTGTAGTGGGTTCCAATTAGCTTAATTGATAAAATTTATGATAGTTGAATAAGAGATCTGAGATTCAATCCCCGCCTACACTAAAAATAGATTGGTGTCTTGATCTAATGAACTATCATTAGAAGTGGATACTATAGGTTAAAACTCTTTTAAAAAAATTAAGGATAATATTTTTCCCTATTTGATTGATGACATAATTATTAATCTTAGATTTTTTGAAAATTTTATAAGTATGGAGAATATAAACTTAGGCTTAGGCTTATAAGGTATGGGTGGGAGGTATCTCTCCCTGATGTGGAATTGAACAAACTCTTGAAGACTAAGGTTCAACGCCATTTCAAGAGAGAACAATACTTGATTGGGGGCCGAGACTAAAGTCCTCCCACAGATATATATATGTATATATATATATATAAACCTCCAAGATTTTTTTTTAAACCTCCAAGCAATTACCACAATATATTTAAATGAAAAAAACCAAATTCACAAATAAAAAACTACTCAAATATATACAAATTCAAATTGAAAGAATGACAATCCAAAAAAACAATTGAACGTAGAGTTAAGGGGAAACCTCAATTCAATTTTTTTTTAAAAAATCTGAATATCGAAACAACTTAGGATTTATAAGAGAAGCAGAAGACTGGTACAGAAAGAGATAAATGTAAAAGTTTTTTTTTTTTTTTTTGGAGAAAAAGATAAAAGCAAAAGTTGATAGCCAAGGAGAGAGTTTAGGCGTATAAAATTTGTTATAAGATTTCAAAAGAAAAAAAGTTTATAGAGTTGTCTATTAAATACTGTTTAAAAAGAAAACTGTTAAGAGAAAGTTGAAAAGAAAACAAAAATTATATGCAACCGTGTTGTAATAATCAGTTAGTAAAACGTTAATTTTAAAAGTTAATAAATTAATAATAAAAGATATTGTATATGATGGAGAATTAAGGGGATATTGGGCTTTTGCCCTTATTTTGCAAAAATAACGGTAATATGTTCATGTATTGAAACTATTTAAGTCCATGTCCTTGTTTTTGAAATTTGATTTTAACAAAATCGAGTTTGATATAAAACTCGATAATCTCAAAATTAAGTTATATGTAAATTTTTAATTGAAACTCGACTTTATCAAAGTCGAGTTTTACTTAATTTTTTTTTTAAATTAAGTAACAAAATATGCATAGAACTCGATATTGCTAATGTCGAGTTTCACTTGTAACTCGATTTTGTTAAAATCGAGTTTCAAAATAGAGACACGGACCTAAATAATTTCAAAACATGAACATATTGCTATTATTTTTTGCAAAATAAGGGCAAAAGCTCAATATCCCCATAATTCAAATGATATATAATCGAGCAAGGGTTTTTATTCAACTTAAAAATGATAGGAGAATCAGACACTAAAAAAAATAGTGTATTAATTAAGCTATTCAACAACCTTCCAATATTAATAACTACTTTTAATGTCTTTATTATCTATATCTATACTATTATTTAAGGGGCTTCCTTTGTTTGGATTCCTCATTTTTTAGTTTAAAAATACCCCTACATCCCTATATTTAAGTAGAGACAAAACTAAGGGACAATTTGGTAAAAATACTCTAACTCCCACTAAAACATTGCCTAAAAAATAGGACTACTTCCCTATTAATTTTCAAATTGATTTATTCATTTTTAAATTAAAATTTTAAAATTAAAATTATATATATAAAATAAAAAAAAAACATAATTTTTTTTCTACAAAATAGGACCACTAAAAAAAAAAGACTCATCGCACGCGCGAAGCGTGTGTAATGAGGCTAGTTATTATTTAAGGGGTTTTTCCTGTTAGGATTCCTCATTTTTTAGTTTAAAAATCATCCTACACCTCTATGTTTAAGCAGAGACAAAACTAAAGGACAATCTGATAAAATATTGTCTAAAAAATATGACCACTCTCTTATTAATTTTTAAATTAATTTATTCACTTATAAATTATATTTTTAAAATAAAAATTATATATATAAAAATAAATAAATAACACAATTTTTTTTTCTATGAAATAGAACTACTAAAAAAAAAAGAAGCCAATTTAGAGATCAGTTTTGTTTTGAGGCAATTTGGCATGGCAACAATAACTGTAATGTATATTGTAATGGTAATACTAAAAGGCAACGTATTTGCAGTCCCGTCATATGCGGAGCAAACCAAGTGGAAGTGTGGTAGCCGTTTCCTAGGGCGGCGCCGACGATAGTCAGTCAACGGAGTTCCCATATTCTCTCAACTTATTTACATAAATAAATAAATAAAACCCTAAAATGACAGGTCATCATGTCCTGTGTCAGAGGGTAATTTGGGGATCACGTTGTGAAACAAAAATAAAAAATAACCGCTACTTTGCCACTTTCTTCTTCTCTCCTGAAACATAAAAGGAATAATCCCAGCAGTTGCCAGCTGGTTTCAAGTTTTAACGTTCAAACTTCAAATACCCAATTTTTTTATTTTTTTATTTATTTTTTATACAAGATAGAATTCTACTTTCACCTAATTTAAATGTATATGTGTATGAAGCTTTCTCCTGTAGACTTGAACCCCAGCTCTTGCCCCACACAACCTGTAAGCATTTATACTTGTAGAATGACTATCGCACCAAGAGTGTGCGTTGGTAAAAATCCCTAACTTTGAAAACAAGGAAAAAGAAAATAAAAAGCAACTATATATATATATATATATATATATTTTTTGGTATGTTCTTCTGGGTTACTTTCTTTTTTGGGCAGTGTCTTCAGTGCACTGGATCCATTACGATCAAGACACTTGTCCCAAAAAAAAATAGGTGCCATGGTCGCAACGGGTCTAGTGTCACAGGGCATTGGGCAGAAGCCACACCCTTCTTTTTTTGGCTCACAATTTTTGGGTTTCTTGTTGCAACTGAATAAGGTCAATTTTCGTTTTCTTTAATTTCCATCCTGCAGTTTTACTATTTGATTGATATATTGCTTATATGTATATTGATTCTTATTATCGTCTTAGTTGGAATCTATTTCTATATTTGAAACCTGGGTTGTCTTGTGTAAACTGATCAAGTTCTTTTAGCTTAGCTTACTTGGTTTTAATTAATTTGAAAGATAGTAGGGGCTGGGAATGTAACTTATTATTGTTATTATTATTATTATTATTATTATTATTATTATTATTATTATTGATTTAAATAGAGCAAAATACAGAAATATGAACTTAATTACATCTGAAGCCCAAGGGATTTTTTTTCTCTAAAAAGTAAAAACTCTCTTGCCGCATAAAGTGACTTTGATTGGTTTACATATTCAACTCCTGATGCCACTCATGATGCATAATCAAAAAAGTAATTTCAATAATAAGTTCAAATTTAAATCAATAACAATTAAAAATTTATGATTTATTATGAAAATATTGTGTCACTTCTTTAAAATTTATGATCAAAACTGCGTGATTTTTTTTTTTTTGGCAATTTTATGAAAACATAATCACAAACGGCACCACACCTGTACGGTTTTTGCACCTCCACGGCCGCTAGTTGTACAATAACACCATTTTGTGATCATTTTAAATTAGGATGGAGCGGTTTTTTGTACGACCTGTAAGAATACTTATCGTACCCTCTCCTAATCTTCATAGAAGTTGGGGATTTGTGCACCAGATACAATCAACTAAAGCATAATCTGCCCCTCAAAAAAAAAAAAACTAAAGCATAATCTACCATGCAAGAAAGATACGTACAACTTCATTAAAAGTGGACTTTCTTAACAAGGCAAATCATTCACAATTTTTGAGATCATAATAATAGAATAATTTTAACACGTTGGTTTGTATGGCAACCCACCCTGGAGTTTAGACACAAGAAATGACCAACTTAAATTGGTCACAAGTTCAGTCAAAAAAAAAAAAAAAATGGTCACAAGTATCTTATCACTTCATCTCAAAGTGACATATAAATAGATCACATTTATATTGATTTCATCAGCTAAATCTAAGGGAGTCAATCTCGTATTGGAGGCTGTATCGGTTTGACCAGTGGAACGATATATTTTGGTATCGGTCAATATTGGTGTACCGTTTCGGGTTTATCGCTATTTTATATGTGTGTGTGTATTATAATAAATATAAGAGTTTACCATAAAACATTACCTTAATTCAGAACAAATTATTCATGGTTTTAGACTTTAGCATCAATTAAAAGGAAAAAAAAAAAAACACAATATAAAAATAGAAAGCTTAATTGTTTATTGCATACTAAGAAAACAAATAATACCAATAAGTTAATGCAAATAAGTTACCATTCTGCTCTTACAAAAATTCAAAAATTACAAAATTAAAAAAAAAAAAAAGAAGCTTTATTCTGTACCTGCCAGTATTGCCCGAAATCGGCCGGTATAGTCTGTACATGGCCGGTATTTAAACTGGTACGAAAAATTGACTTTTCGATACCAGTATATGTATTGGTACGGTACATACCAGCCGATACGGCCGATATCAGTACGGTATTGACTACATTGGCTAAATCAACACTTTAAAACTAGAGAAAATGGGCTTTTGCCCCTTTTTTTAAAAAAATATCCAGCAAAATGCCTCATATCTGAAACTATTTAGGGAAATGTCCCTATTTTGAAACTCAATTTTTGGACAACCGAGTTATAGCGAACTGAAAATTAAAAAAAAAAAAAAAAATCTGGAACTCGAGTTCCTTGATTCAAATGGAACTCAAGTTTCTTAAACTCGAGTACTTTACATGGAACTTGAGTTCCAAATATTTTTTTTCTAAGTCCACATTCGCTATAACTTGATGTTCCAAAAATTGAGTTATAAATTTGAAACTCAATTTTTAGAACCGAATTTCAAAACAGGGGCATTTCCCTAATTAGTTTCAAACATGAAACATTTTGCAAGATATTTTAAAAAGAAATGACAAAAGCTAATTTTCTCCCTTTAAAACCCCAATAGCCCAATTCCAGGAAACATCTTCCTGTGCCTCAATTTTCAACAAATCAAAGCTAAGAATGTACCTAAACAAATTATAGCCTTTTCGAGTAATAATCAATTGTACAATCAAATATTTTTTTTTTTTTAAAGACGGGAACCTCACTAAGGCACAAGGTCCAAACCCATGAGGAGTAAGAGATTTGATTTAGAATTAAAAAAAGCTAGAGTTAGCTTATCAATTAAAAAATCTGAGACAAAATGCCATTTAAAAAAAAAAAATATATAGAATCTTTCCACTACACATTTTTGGTGTAATGGTCATTTCACATGTACAAGTTCTTATGGGGTGGTAAGAGGTAAGAGTCTTAGTTCAAGTCTTCAAGAGGGAGCTTTACACACACACACACACACACACACACACACACACACATAAGGGTGTCAATTAATGTTCAACCTAACTCGCAAACCTGACACAAACCCGACACGGGTTTTTGCGGGTTAGGGTTGGGCCTTAATGGGTTTGGGTCATAAACAGGTCGACTCGAAAGCGACACGATAAGAAACGTGTCATAAGTGAGTTAACCCGTATAACCCGCAATAGACACGTTTGACACTCCAATTTATTTGTGTCAACTCGAAATGACCCACTTAATACAACTCATTTAATTCGTATAACAAATAAATATTCATTTTATTTTAGATTTGTCAAATACCTTTTATATCCAACATATATTTTAAATTTTAAAAGAAAAGTGAATAATTACAAAAACTTACGAGGGATATAATTGGAAATTGAAACTTTACAAATCGTAGATCTCTAAACCCTACAAACCTTAAATCTCTAAACCTTTTTATAAATATCTAATTTTATTATATATATATATATATATATTTTTTTTTTAGCCATACTACTCACTCTACTATCTTATAGTCTTATACCCAATTCTCAAACTCAAAGTCTCAAACTGGTTATTGCTCTTTCTCTCTCTAATGTGTTTAGTGAGTTTTAGAATTAAAGTAAACCGTTTTCTTAGTGTTTCAAAATTTTGCAGTAATTTTTTCTGCTTAATGTTTTTGTTCTATAAGCTTTGAACACATGTGCCGTTATTAATATATGAGATATATTAATTGTTGATTAAGGCCATGGTTGTAGTATTTTTCTTGTGCCGTGTGTTTTTTTTGGTGTTTGTATTAGTGTTGGACGCTATCTACATAACTTGCAAGTGGGTTTATTGCGATAGTTTATAAACTAGATCTGATGGGTATTGCTTTTAAAAATTAGAACTACGTGTAACGTTGTAATACTCCCTTTTGATATCATATAAATAGTTTCATGATTGCATGATATGGCCCACTTGTTTTAGTTTCTTTGAAAGTTTCTTTGAATGATAATAAGACAACTTGACGTTGAGCTTGTTGGCCATAGAACTTGTTTCAGTTTCGTAACTACTAATACTTTTTTTTTTTTTTTTTGCATAGAACTTGCACAAATGAAATTGGATGAGCTTGTGGAAGATGTTATGAATTTGGACATCAACAAAGAATCTATAGATGGTAATCGTAATCGTAGTCATAGTCAAGATTAGTTTATTGTTTGCTCCAATTCTTTCAATATTGACACTTAGCATTTGGCGAGTTCCAAGGATATTATATTTTTGTTGAACTATGTTATTTTATTTTTGTTGAACTATGTTATTTTGAAATTGGGTTGAAATGTATACGTTTCTTTTTTAGTGTAAAAAAACTATGTTATTTTATTTTTGTTAAACTATGTTATTTTGAAATTGGGTTGAAGTGTATACGTTTCTTTTTTAGTGTAAAAAACTTATTTCTAGATGAATGTTATGTTTTTGTTGAACTATATTATTTTGAATGTGGGTTGAAGACTTGAAGTGTATGCACTACTTTTGGGATGCAAAAAAAAAAAAAAAAAATTATTTCTAGATGGATGTTATATTTAATATTATGTAGGTTGAAATGGGTTGTGTTACATTCGTGTCAACCTAACACGAGCCGTTTATTAAGCATGTCAAATGGGTTGGGTCAGGTCAACCCACCTTATTAACAGGTTGGGTTAGGGATTAATATATGAGATATATTAATTGTTGATTAAGGCCATGGTTGTAGTTTTTTTCTTGTGCCGTGTGTTTTTTTTGGTGTTTGTATTAGTGTTGGACGCTATCTACATATCTTGCAAGTGGGTTTATTGCGATAGTTTATAAACTAGATCTAATGGGTATTGCTTTTAAAGATTAGAACTACGTGTAACGTTGTAATACTCCCTTTTGATATCATATAAACAGTTTCATGATTGTATGATATGGCCCACTTGTTTTAGTTTCTTTGAATGATAATAAGACAACTTGAAGTTGAGCTTGTTGGCCATAGAACTTGTTTCAGTTTCGTAACTACTAATACTTTTTTTTTTTCTTTGCATAGAACTTGCACAAATGAAATTGGATGAGCTTGTGGAAGATGTTATGAATTTGGACATCAACAAAGAATCTATAGATGGTAATCAAAATTATAGTCATAGTCAAGATTAGTTTACTGTTTGCTCCAATTCTTTCAATATTGACACTTAGCATTTGGCTAGTTCTAAGGATATTATATTTTTGTTGAACTATGTTATTTTATTTTTGTTAAATTATGTTATTTTGAAATTGGGTTGAACTGTATGCGTTTCTTTTTTAGTGTAAAAAAACTATGTTATTTTATTTTTGTTAAACTATGTTATTTTGAAATTGGGTTGAAGTGTATACGTCTCTTTTTTAGTGTAAAATCTTATTTCTAGATGAATGTTATATTTTTGTTGAACTATATTATTTTGAATGTGGGTTGAAGACTTGAAGTGTATGCACTGCTTTTGGGATGCAAAAAAGAAATGGATGTTATATTTAATATTATGTAGGTTAAAATGGGTTGTGTTACATTCGTGTCAATCTAACACGAGCTGTTTATTAAGTGTGTCAAATGGGTTGGGTCAGGTCAACCCACCTTATTAACAGGTTGGGTTAGGGATTAGTATATGAGATATATTAATTGTTGATTAAGGCCATGGTTGTAGTTTTTTTCTTGTGCCGTGTATTTTTTTTGGTGTTTGTATTAGTGTTGGACGCTATCTACATATCTTGCAAGTGGGTTTATTGCGATAGTTTATAAACTAGATCTGATGGATATTGCTTTTAAAGATTAGAATTACGTGTAACGTTGTAATACTCCCTTTTGATATCATATAAACAGTTTCATGATTGCATGATATGGCCCACTTGTTTTAGTTTCTTTGAAAGTTTCTTTGAATGATAATAAGACAACTTGACGTTGAGCTTGTTGGCCATAGAACTTGTTTCAGTTTCGTAACTACTAATACTTTTTTTTTTTTTTTGCATGCATAAAACTTGCACAAATGAAATTGGATGAGCTTGTGGAAGATGTTATGAATTTGGACATCAACAAAGAATCTATAGATGGAAATCGTAATCGTAGTCATAGTCAAGATTAGTTTACTGTTTGCTCCAATTCTTTTAATATTGACACTTAGCATTTGGCGAGTTCCAAGGATATTATATTTTTGTTGAACTATGTTATTTTATTTTTGTTAAACTATGTTATTTTGAAATTGAGTTGAAATGTATATGTTTCTTTTTGAGTGTAAAAAAACTATGTTATTTTATTTTTGTTAAACAATGTTATTTTGAAATTGGGTTGAAGTGTATACGTTTCTTTTTTAGTGTGAAAAACTTATTTCTAAATGAATGTTATATTTTTGTTGAACTATATTATTTTGAATGTGGGTTGAAGACTTGAAGTGTATGCACTGCTTTTGGGATGCAAAAAAAAAAAAAAAAAAAAATTTCTAAATGGATGTTATATTTAATATTATGTAGGTTGAAATGAGTTGTGTTACATTCATGTCAACCTAACATGAGCCGTTTAATATTAAGCGTGTCACATGGGTTGGGTTAGGTTAACCCACCTCATTAACAGGTTGGGTTAGGGTTGAAGAATCATGACACGATTATTAAATGGGCCAGGTTGGGGTTGAGTCATTTAGTTGAACAGTTCTACCTAAACACGGCTCGAACCTGACACGCTAACCTAAATTGACACCCCTACTTCAACCCAATTTCAAAATAACATAGTTTAACAAAAATAAAATAACATAGTTTTTTTACACTAAAAAAGAAACGTATACACTTCAACCCAATTTCGAAATAACATAATATTTAATTGATACACAATATTGCAATATAATATTTAAATAAGACAGCATTTTCTTTTGCTTTTAACTGATTATAATTACATAATTTATACACGTAAGTAGAGTGTTCGTAGCTTCAGATACTCCAGCGGGATTGCGTCTAGCATCTGCCATATACAAATTGGAAAGCAACCCGAAATTCTAGCAAAAGAATTTGCAAATATTGATATATATAATATATAAATCATAATCTAGTCTAATATATATATAAACGTATACACTTCAACCCAATTTCAAAATAACATAATATTTAATTGATACACAATATTGCAATATAATATTTAAATAAGACAGCATTTTCTTTTGCTTTAAACTGATTATAATTACATAATTTATACACGTAAGTAGAGTGTTCGTAGCTTCAGATACTCCTGCGGGATTGCGTCTAGCATCTGGCATATACAAATTGGAAAGCAACCCGAAATATTGATAGATATAATATATAAATATTAGACTTGATTATGATTTATATAGTGGCGGCGCCACATACAGGTCAGGGTGGTCCCAGGACCACCCTGACCTGAAATTTTTTTTTTATATATATAATAATTAAAAAAAAATTTATTTACCTACCCTTAAAAAAAAAATTAGGAACACCCTAAAAAAAAATTAGAAATTCCCTCAAAATTTTTGGTGGATTATTTATCATCAGACTAAGATACTAATTGGTTTTTAGTGTAAGTAGAGATTGAACTTTAAATCTTTTATTTAACCATAAAAAACTTTACCAGTTGAGCTAACTGAAAATCACTTATCAATATAATTGGAACATGGATGCACACTACAATACTCATTGCTATGTCACGCTTTTTCTTTTTCTTTTTTCTAAATGTTTTCAGGTGTCATATAGCTCTCTCTAAAAAAAATTTATTTAATGTATCTAATAATATTTGTTTAAGATTATTCTTTTTTTTTTTTTTTTGGTAATACCTAATCTAAGTAGGAAGAAAATACCACTTAGGGAGGTGCCCAATAAAAAGTCCATGTACGTGTACTCATCATACCTACGAGTCTAAAAATTATGAATTTGAGTCAGTGGTGGCGCTACATACAGGTTAGGGTGGTCCCAGGACCACCCTGACCTGAAAATTTTTTTTATATATATAATAATTAAAAAAAAATTATTTACCTACCCTTAAAAAAAATTAGGAACACCCTCAAAAAAATTAGGAACCCCCTCAAAATTTTTGGTGGATTATTTATCATCAGACCAAGATACTAACTAGTTTTTAGTGTAAGTAGAGATTGAACTTCAAATCTCTTATTCAACCATCAAAAACTTTACCAGTTGAACTAATTGAAAATCACTGATCAATATAATTGGAACATGGATGCACGCTACAATACTCATTGCTATGTTACGCTTTTTCTTTTCTTTTTTTTTTTCTAAATGTTTTCAGGTGTCATTTGGCTCTCTCTAAAAAATTTATTTGATGTATCTAATAAACATTGTTTAACATTTTTTTTTTTGGTAATACCTAATCTAAGTAGGAAGAAAATACCACTTAGGGAGGTGCCCAATAAAAAGTCCATGTACGTGTACCCATCATACCTACGAGTCTAAAAATTACGAATTTGAGTAGTGATAAACCTCATTTAATACTAGATGGTTCCACGCCATAATGTCAATGGCGGCGCCACATATAGGTTAGGCTGGTCCCAAGACCACCCTGACCTGAAATTTATATATATATATATATAATAATTAAAAAAAATTTATTTACCTACCCTTAAAAAAAATTAGGAACACCCTCGAAATTTTTTTATGACAATAAAATTAAATTTTGGTGGATTATTTGTTACATTTCGGCCGGTGCCAGTTTTTAGAAGAAAAAAAGAAAAATCCCTAAACTAACAAACTCGTCAGCACAGCAAGTCATTACTTGCGTTGAATGCCTAAAAAACAAATCCAGCCATCGCAAAGGTCGCCCCTTCTTCTTCTTCTTCTTCCTTTTCTTCTTTTTTGTTTCGTTTCAGACACTCTGCTAGTCTGCCTCTTCTTTCTTTTTTTACTCTAGTTTTTGCTTTGTCAAGTTTTTTCTTTTAGTTTGCCTTTCAGACTTTTAGCTTGCTGACCCCACCCACGTTGTAAATGACAAAACTCAAAAAGCTGACAAAAGATATTGATTTCAAACTTATTTATTGAGTCTTGCCTCTTCCCAATATAATATACATATATATACACTCCTATTGTACTATTTTTTGTTGTTGTTTTTCATTATTTAATTACATATTTATGTTTTAATATTCTAAAACAGTAATTTTTATGTAATAACTAAATGATTTGAGTGTCAAAAACGAAAAACTAAATAATTTGTTTTATTTGAGGTTTACTTATTTGGATCGATAATTTTATGTTGTATAACAAAATATAAATATATATTATTTTTAATTTTTTTAAAAAACCCCGAAACACTTTGAAATAGTACGTCAAAATAAATTGATACCGAAATATTCCGTTCCATTAAACAAACCGAAACATGGTCCAAAACGGTATTCGTAACATTGCTTTCAAAGAAAAAAAAAAGCTAAAAAAAAAATTTGAACTAAAATCTAAAAAAAAAAAATTGTAACAGAGAGTCTAAAAAAAAAAAAATTGTAACAGAGCAAACCCATCCAAGAACACCCTGAAAAACATTCTTGGAGCCGCCAATATAATATATATATATATATATATATATCAATATTTGGAAATTCTTTTGCTAGAATTTCGGGTTGCTTTCCAATTTGTATATGCCAGATGCTAGACGCAATCCCGCAGGAGTATCTGAAGCTACAAACACTCCACTTACGTGTATATATTATGTAATTAAAATCAGTTTAAAGCAAAAGAAAATGCTGTCTTATTTAAATATTATATTGCAATATTGTGTATCAATTAAGTTCAATACTTCAAGGCAACTAGATATTAATTAGTTATTAGCTATGAATGTCCTGAGAATGAATCTGAGAATCTTAGAGAACAAGTGGCTAAATTCTGATGTCTAAACGTAGTTTAAACTTTGAAGCTATGCGTGTTCAATAAAAAACTTTGAAGCTATGCAACATACTGCTGGTGACGAGATAGAAAGTTAATATATCATGTCACTTTCTGCAAAATGTGCAAGAAAGGTATAGAATTACTCACAAGTGGACAGTTCATATCGGCCCCTCCATTGCATTTGATGTCTTCTAAGTTCTATCTCACTATATCTATAAAAAATTCGATGTATATTCAATTAAATAAGTACATTAGTTCACAAGCAATTTAGGAGTTGCAATATTGCATTATACATACAGACAAATCAAATAATTTCTGGTCATGACATTGACTTATTTTGTTTCTTTTCCATTCTATAATTGTAAGTTGAGATCAATTTATCCCATACTTCTTTGAATTGAATTCATTCTAATGTATTATATCTTCGGAATCAAAGAGAACTAAAAATTATTAATCAATGTGGATGCTCATGCTACTTAAGTTTTCTCTTTTCTCTGCTACTAATAATTCTAACATACTAAACTCTAACCCAGCCTCTGGTGGCTGATTGCAAATCCTTCACTAATACTAGGGAAACTAACAGAGCACACTACCAGATCTTTTTTTGCTTATGTAAAACCTCCTTTTGATGTAATGGAGGTTTTAATTTCCGATAACTCTTCTGTAATCATTACTTGGTCAAATCCGGGTAGTACTATTAATGATTAATATGGTCCAAGTTTAACCAAAAATAGTAATAATAATAATAATAATAATAATAATGAAAGAAAATATTCAAATTATTACAGATTCTATTACAAAAGGCTTACAAACTAATATTACAATGAATGTGATTGATTTAACATCAATAATATATAATCTAAATTTCAAAACTATTTTTATGTTTCATGTTTAAAAGTTGATACGAGAATTTTCAAAATTTATGTATCAAAATTTGTAATAAGTATTGATGATGCTCAAAATATCGCCAATAAGTTGCAAGATTCTCTCGCGTGCTCGAAACAACCTGCACAGCACAAAATAAGAAGACCTCAAGAGGATACCGGTGTGGTACCGGCTAAAGACCCTCCGAAGATTAAGTCAGAGAATGTTCGCAACCCTAGGGTGCCAGAGTTGGAGAAATTATGCGTATCTTGATTTATGAGGGTCTTAGGGCTTTTATAGTAGTAGAAGGTTGACATTCATACTTGGTAAAGAAGATATTTCCTTATGGGAGAGATCCTCCTTAAGCGGCGTATCTCAAAGAGTTCTTTTCCATATAGGACTCTCTTGACTAGGGTTAACGTGCTGCACAAGGCGTTTTCCTTATATACGTGCGTCGGAATCAAGGAGGGCCACGTCAGACCCGTCAATCATGTATCCTCTTCAGCCTCCTCCCGTCGGCTTCCCACCTTGTTACTAAAGGCGTCCCCGTCAGCTTAAAAGTGGAGCTGTAGACTACATGTCTTCTTCACTGGGTAGAACTGACGGGCTTGTACGTATGACCTCATCACACTCAATCAATATGGAAAAATTACCCTTATCAGCTGCCCCCTACTCCATGATCTCGTCAGCCAAAGCTGACGAGATCATTTATGAGTAAATCCTCAAGCAGCCCTTATTAACTATTTAGACATGTGTCATAAGTAGATTGGATCCGGTTCTGGACGATTGCGTTGCTTCGTCTTCCACGCAATTTTTCATTCTATATATATATACCACAATCCCATCCTCATTTTCTCCTATTTCATCGTTAATTCTAGAGAGAGCGCTAGCTACTTCAGTAACTCCACTCCCGTCACTTTATTGCCTCATCACCATTCCTTTGTTGAGATAGTCATTTCTCCAGAAGCTGTCTTCCTGGTAAGTCTCTTCTCTTGCTTTTCATTTGGTTTGTTTTAATTGTGTATTTTGTAGAGAGGCCGTCACCTTAGGTACTTAGAATGCCTCCGTCACTTATAGGTAAAAAATGTCTAGGGAAGCAATTACTGAGTAGTAGTCAGTCCGTGAAGGAGCGAGCTACGACGAGGTCTTCCAAACAGGTCAGGGGCCTGATGAGGGCTATTCCTGGTCGTCAGATAAAGAGACGTCTGCCTGTTCTCCTGATGAGGACGAGGAGAGTTATGTAGGAGAGGGAGAGGAAGATGAGATATTTGAGGTTGAGGTTGAAGGTGACGAAGCGGAAGGAAATGAGGGAGAAAGGAATGAGGTGGAAGAGAGAGAAAAGGGCGAGGCTTGTACTGACGAAGGAACTATGGAAGTTTGGAGTTCACGAAGCCTTAGAGATGGTTTTACCCATCCATCTATACTCCCTAGAATATGAACTGTCAATGACTTTTTACCAAAGATGACTGCCAATATTTTTAAGGACCTGAGGGATCACTATCAGATCCCTGACCATATCCCAATCCGTCTCCTTGGGAAATGCAAGAAATGCTACTCAGGGAGGACTGTGGACGTCGGCATGTACAACGCGATGTTCGCAGCAGGACTAAGACTGCCACTAACAGCTTTACACTGTCAGCTGGCCAATTTCCTTAGCTTATCCGTCAGCCAGATCGCCCCAAATGCCTGGAGGATTTTTATAGGAGCCAAGGTTTTGTAGGGCCGTCTAAGTGGTAGGAACCGTCAGCTTACGCTAGACGAGTTCTGTTGGTGCTACAGACCTCAACACATAGTCTCGTCCCAAGGTATATACCATTTTCTTGCAAGGAAGAAGTCATTAAGACTAGTGTCAGATATGCCCAATTCTAACAAAAATTGGAAGGGCAGATACTTTTTTGTCAAAGGGATGGATTAGGTGTGCCGTCCTGATGAGTGGGAGACAATGCCTCATGGTTTTGACAATACTTGGGGTATTGTAAAGGATTCAGGTTAATCTCGTCTGTCATTATCTCATACTTCATTCATTGATTCTTCTAGCTTCTAATATCGTCTGTTTTTCCTTGTCTTTAGCTAGTGTACGTCTCCATATTTCGAACGAGCAAGAAGACTTTATCCGTTGGGTTATAGAGATTCCTTTGGAGGAGAGAAAGTGTCGGGACCTTATTACGCTCGACACTTTACATCTCTACTGCAGAGGCCCAGAACCGACGCCTGTAGCCTGTAAGCTAAACGCCTATTCCCGTCGGCGTAAGTATCCCTTTAATTTCCCTCGTCGTCTTCATACTTGTTTCCTTTTTGGTCGTCATTTATGTAAATATTCGTCGTTCATCTTTGCAGAGATGAAAGCAGCCAAACAAAGGGTGAGGGTAGCTGCTGCTCGCAAGAAGGAGGAAGAGAAGAAAACAAAGTTGGGGGAGTCCTCGTCAGCCCCTAAGGTCGTTGGTAAAGGGGCGATCAAGAGGAAGGTTGACGGGAAGGACGACCGTCCACCAAAGAAGGCGTCCATCAACCTTTTGGAGAAAGTTTCAAAGAAGCCGTCACCTTTAAAGCACGGTGCGGGCAAGGGTTTGATGTCGCCGCTTGGCCCCGTCACTCAAGATTCTGAACGTCGCCTCCTAACCCACAAGTAGTATGCTGTCGAGATGCTTGATTCTATTATTAAAGATACAGACACAGATCCTTGTGTTGGCCAAGCGTTGGGAGACCTGGGGGATTTGGGCCTCTTTGACCTCGCTCGGGTAAGTACTCATTATTATTTTCATGCCAACTAGCTAACGACTATATTGTTCTGTTATTCATTCTCATGCCAATGAGCTGATGACTGTTTTGTCCTGCAGGAAATGGTTCGTATGAAGGCTTTACAAGTCAAAGGTGTTGCCAACGAGGGGGTGATTGCCTGTCAGCAGAAGCATATCAAGAACCCAACTAACGGGCAGGACCAGTACAAAGAGGCCCTTCGTATTCTCAACCAAAAGGTGAAGGATTTAAAGGAGAAGTTGGAAGGGGAAAGCCGTCAGAGGAAAAATGGCCGAGAGGCCAAGGAGACGACGGAGAGAGAGCTGACGGTCCTACAGGGTCAAGTGGAGATGGCCAAAGCTGACGCTATGAGAGATTTCAAGGAATCACAGGCGTACATTGATTCTTGCGTCGAATACTACGGTGTGGGTTTTGAAGATTGTCTTAAACAAGTCAAATTTCATTACCCAGACCTGGATCTGGTGAAGGTCTCAATGGACGACCCCTTACCATCGACACCTATAGGTGATGCTGTTCTTGAAGAAATTGACGGTTCTACCGAGTCAGGGTAAGACACTCGAGACGACAGCATTGTTCTTGCTCAGTCTGCTCGTTCCCCCATCCTTCTGCTTACTTCGTCGGCCAATCCTCTTGTTGCTGACGGCTCCCCAGCTCACGATGCTCCTGATGTCCTCCATAAGGGTGACAAGCCCCCTTAAGAGCCTCCAGCTTCATGAACTTTAGCTTTTTTCTTTCCTTTATGTAAACTTGTTCTAAATTTTAATGCCCTTCCGTTTCTTGGGCTTTGTTTGTAAAGACACTATTTTTATTTATGGAGTTTTTATTTCCGTCGCTTTCAGTACATGTGCATTGTTTTTTATTTGCTGATCCATAGGTTTAATAATTTCATTTGTGCTTTCTAATGAACCTGTCTACTTAGCTACAAGCTCGTTTATTTGTTGTGGCCTTTGGCCTCAACCCAACGGGATGAGGCTGTCTAAGGACTAATCACAGACCCGTCTGTTTGGCTAGGTCTGTCCACTTATTTATGGCCAACCTTAGCCTGATGGGGTCTGTTCATTGACTAAATTATAGACCCGTCTGCTTAGTTAGGCCCATGCGCTTGTCATGGATCCGTCCATTGTTGTGTGGACTTTGTTTTTGAAAGGAACTTGCACTTCTCATGGATCCATCTACTTTTTAATCTCGTCTACTTTGTAAACTTTGAATTTGGTTAGTAGACTCATCCACTTTTGTGAGCTTACTATTAATCTCGTCCACTTAATGGATAAGCTTTTGAGCTCGTCCATCTTGTGGGTCCATCATCCGTTTTTTGACTTTGGTAGATTCGTCCACTTTATGGACTAATTAAACTCATCCACTCTATGGACTAATTTTTCATCCTCTTGGGATGAGGTCATCTATTTTGGAAAAAAATTCTTCGTCCTTTTGGGATGAAGTCGTCCATTTGATGGACACAATGTCGTCCACTTTATGGAATTAGTCTTTCACCCATTTTACTGAGTATTGGGGTTGTCTACTTTGGATTCATTCATTTTGTGGACTTGATATTGTTTCACCTCTTTTATGACGAGGTTGTTCGTTTTATGGACTAAACAATAAAGTTGTCTACTTTGTAGACTCATCCACTCTTGTGAAATTTTAAAGTACTCACAAGTGTACGAACCGTACCGAAGTATAGTTTGACAAGAACGAAGTCGAACCCACAGGGACTTGAATGAACGTAGGAAAATTAATTAAATCTTAACCAAATTAATCCTAATCTAATTTAATGAAAATTGGTTTTTTGAGATTAAATAAACTAAGCAAATAATAAAATTAAGCAAATAGTTAAACTAAGCAAAAGATATAAAGCAATAAAAAGATGTAAACAATCAAGAGAAAGAAATTAAGGTTTTGGAATCCGCCTTGTAAGTCATATCAGCATATATTTGTTAGGTTCTAAGAATTAAGAACTAATGTATTAGAACTTCAATTTGTAATCTTGGCAAACCATGATCAAAACATTCTTTAAGTCTTGTGTTTGACTTGCTCAAAGTATGACTTTTTATGTAAAGTTAGAATCGAGTTGACTGCAGAATTCACTGTTCACTTTCTGCCTGACTCGATCGATCGAGAATTAGACTCAACCGATCGAAAATCGTGCAGAACGTTTTTCTGCAGAAAATTCCCAACTCAGCCCTAGCTCATTTAATGTATAGGGTTTTATGTTTTGCCCTAAGTATATAAGGGAAAACCCTAACCACGTTTTTAGAGTTTTGAATGCTGTGTTTGTGAATCTATTTGTTAGATCTAGAGGTGTTTACTTTCACATACACTTAGGGTTTCCAAACTCAAGATTTATGTCAAGAGATTGGTAAATCATACAGTTGCAGAATCAAGAGAACTTAAAGATATACAAGCAGGTGCGCTTGTGGATTGCTGAAGAATTCAAGGAAAGAAGGAGTCCGTGGATCTCGGAGCTGTCACGTGGTCGTGGTAGTAAGTTTCCTACACTGGGTAGCAATAGGATGTTAGTGGTCTAAGTCTTATTGTGTAAACTTCGATTCTTTCATAGTGAATTCGGTTTTTACCTTGAGGATAGTTAGGTTAAATCCTCCCCAGGTTTTTTACCGGTTTGGTTTTCCTGGGTCATCAAATCTTTGTGTTCTTTATTTTTCGCTGCTTTATTGTTTTTGATATATTTGTGTTAACCTAGTTTTGTTTAAATTACCTAAGTTAATCACTTGGCTAATTCACTAGGTTAATCTGTTGGGTTTAAGGGGTCTAAACGAACTTACAATATTTATGATCATTAATTTTTTCCAACTACTGCATGATAATCTAGAAATCAATCTTGCTATCATGGAAAATATCATCATTAAAATCCTTATGTTTAAAAATCTAAAGCATGTTCTTCTTCGCTTCTTAAGTATAAAACCAAATCATCAATTTTATCTGTAGCCAAACAAATCGCAAACGATATTCAATTTTATAATCAAGAATTAATAAACCAAGCATTCAATTAATTAAGACAAATCCTAAATCATGAGAAAAACATGATTGAACTCATATCTAGAATCCCATCCTAGTCAATTGATATGAAGCAAGAATAATTTAAATCATTAAAGGATAATTATTGTGGGAAAAATCAAATCATATGAATATTACTGATAATCCTTAACAAGGTTTCATCCTCAACCCTAATTATAAATTTAGCTACTCATGATAATTGAAATAAAACACAATAATAAAATACTAAACATTAAAGTAGACAAATAAAATAGAGAAAGAAACAGTCACAATGCTATTATGGAGAAAAGCTACAGAGAAGCCACATGCGGCACTGCCTCTTTCTCCAATTTTCTGTTTTGCATCTCAGCCCTAGCACTAGCCTCCTGAATTTTGCCCTAAAAAGCCTTTAAATAGGTCAAGGAATCCTATTACAAATTGAATTCCCGTTTGGAGAAAATCCTAGATTTTAAGGCTTCACTTAACCAACGATTTTGTCTCATTTAACGTCAGAATTCGGACTTTTGGTAAACTACAAAGTTGTAGCCCTTTAAGTTAACTTTCCAGCCTAACTTGAATCATCTCGATTGGACATCTGAACCGAAAGTTATGCCAAAAATACTAACTGATATGCAGGCTGGAATCCTAATCTGAATTGGACTTGGCTTTGGTGCAAATTTCCATTCCTTACTCCAATTGGACTTAAATTTAATTGGGTTGGCCTTTTTTTAACTTCATCATGGCCCTTGTAAAAGTAAAGTCCATTAGCTTTCTTCTTTGCACAAATTCACTTATTTAATTCAATTCTCCTACAAAAGATAAATTCACGCAATAAGATTTAATTAAGCACAAAAATTGATTATTCAACATTATTCCAAAACCAAATATAAAATGTATGAATTACCTCAAAATAAGTATGATAATGATTTCTAATAGTGATATAAATATGCAAAATTAAGCTATCATCAATGCACATCATCCACCTTACGAATTTGTCCACTTTTTGTAGATAAAACCTTTAGCCATGTCTAAATAAAGTCCTACAATAAACCATGCATTTATAGAAAAATTAGTTCTTAAAAGGAAGAAAACCTGCCCTTTGCGCTTTAAAGGAATTATTGTGGCTAAAACTAAAGTAAATAGGAAAACTGAATATAGTTAAAATTAACTAAGGTAAACTAGAAATAAAAGGTTGCTGTTCTTCATGGCACCCTCTCTACTGGTAGTACTTCTGTAGGTGCTCGGTGTTCCATGAATGGTGCAACTTCCGTCCGTCCAGTGTCTCTAGGTGGTAGGTGCCCTTTCTCTGCCATGATGTGACTCGGTAAGGTCCTTCCCAGTTGGGGCCGAGTTTATTTTGGGTAGGGTCTCTAGTGGCACCCATGACCTTTCTCAAAACAAGATCTCCAACCTGAAAGTCTCTATGTTGGACTCGGGAGTTGTAGTGCTTAGCCATACGATTTTGGTACCGCGCGAGCCTTTGTTCTGTTGTCGCCCTGACCTCGTCAACAAGATCAAGCTTTAGACGCATAGCCTCGTCATTTTTGCTTTCATTGTGGTTGTCTACCTTGTGGCTTGTGAGTCCTACCTTAACTGGAATAACCACCTCACTCCTGTAAGTTAGCTGAAATGGTGTTTCTCTTGTAGGTATCCTTGCTGTTGTCCTGTATGCCCATAGTGTGCTTGGTAGTTCTTCAGGCCATATGCCCTTTGCCCCCTCGAGCCGAGTCTTGATAATTTTGAGCAAGGATCTGTTCGTGACTTCAACTTGTCCATTAGCTTGGGGGTGGGCGGGGGAGGAGTAATGATTCTTTATTCCCAACTATGAACAAAAATCTTGGAAAGAGTTGTTGTCGAACTGTCTTCCGTTGTTTGAGACCAAGATTCTAGGGATTCTAAATCTGCATATGATGAACCTCCATACGAAGCTTCCCACATTCCTCTCCATAATGGTGGTTAAGGCTTCGGCTTCCACCCATTTTTTGAAGTAGTCTATGCCCATTATCAGGAATTTCAGCTGTCGTATCACGATTGGGAACGGCCTCATGATATCTAACCCTTACTGAGCAAACGGCTATGGGGCTGTCATAGGGGTCAACTCTTCGGACGGCCCCATGATATTGCTGAATCTTTGGCATTTGTCGCAGGTTTTAACATACGTCTGAACGTCTTTTTGCATGGTAGGCCAGTAGTATCCCACTCGAATCAGCTTATGTACCAACGATCGTGACCCTGAGTGGTTTCTGCAGATCCCTTCGTGGACTTCTCTCAGGACGTAGTCCACTTCCTCAGGACTCAAGCATCTTAGGTACGGGCAGGAGAAGCCTCTTTTATATAAGACGTCTTTCATCAAGACGAATCGCGCTGCTTGAACCTTCAGCTTTCTTGCGGCCTCTCTTCTATTTGGTAAGACGCCATTTTTCAAGTAAGAGACTAACGGCGTGGTCCAATTGTTTTCAGAACCAATCTACTGCACATCGACGAAATCTATTAGTGGAGAAAGCTGAACAAAAGAAAGCACGTTCTCAAGGGTAGTCATATCTTCGGCTGAGGCGGCTTTGACAAGGCGATCGGCTTTCTCGTTCTCTCTTCTAGGGATTTGGATGATTTTGGCCTTCAGCTCGTCTTCCCTTCTCCTTACCTAGTCCAGGTATCTCTTCATTCTTTTACCTCAGCACTCATAGTCCTTGTTTACTTGGTTGGTGACGACTTGAGAGTCGCAGTAAAGAACGACTCTTTCGGCTCCTACTGCTTTGGCGAGATTAAGCCCTGCCACTAAAGCTTCATGCTTCGCTTCATTATTGGTAGTGGGGAAGTCGAGGCGAACCTTCCATTCAATTTGGTCTCCTTCAAGGGAAAGAAGCACGACTTCTACACCCCCAGCCTGCCTATTGGATGACCCGTCTGTATGTATGCTCCACTGAAGACATTTATCTGCCCCCTGGTCTTCCGCGCTGGTGAACTCTGCTATGAAGTTAGCGATGACCTGCCCCTTGATGGCAGTACGCGGGTGGTACTGAATGTCAAACTCACTCAACTCTATCGCTTATAGAGCCAACCGACCTGCAGCTTCAGGGTTACTTATTGCCCGTCGTAAGGGCTTGTCGGTCAGGACGATCACCATGTGGACCTGGAAGTATGGTTTGAGTTTGCGGGCTGCCGTAACTAAAGAGAATGCAAGTTTTTCCATGGGTGGATACCTTTCCTCTGTACCACGAAATGCCCAGCTGGCGTAGTATACGGGCTTTTGAACCTTGTCTTCTTCTCAGATCAAGGCCGTGCTGACGGCTGCCGGCTGCCGGAGAGACAGCCAAATAGAGGAAAAGCTCTTCTCTCGATTGCAAATGACTTAACAATGGAGGGGAAGAGAGGTAAGCCTTCAGCTCCTAGAATGCTTGCTGACACTCAGCAGTCCACTCGAAAGATTTCTTCAGTGTGTAAAAGAAGGGCAAACACTTATCCGTCGCCCTTGACACAAACCTGTTCAGGGTGGCTACTTTTCCGTTTAAACTCTGCACTTTTTTCACGTTTATTCGGAGGGGCCATCTCTATTATGGCCCTGATCTTGTCTGGATTAGCCTCGATAACCCTTTAAGACACCATAAAGCCTAGGAATTTTTCCGTTGTTACTCCGAACGCACACTTACTTGGATTGAGCTTCATGTTATAGGAGCGAAGGGTGTCGAATGTTTTTTCGAGATCTTTTAGGTGGTCTTCTTCTCTTCTACTTTTTACCAACATGTCGTTGACGTAGACCTGAACATTCCTTCCTATTTGGTTTGCAAACATCTTGTTCATGAGCCTTTGATACATCGCGCCTGCGTTCTTAAGACCGAATGGCATCACTTTGTAACAGAAAAGACCTTGGCTGGTAACAAATGAAGTCTTCTCCTAATTCGCTTCATCCATTCGGATTTGATTATACCCTAAAAAGGCGTCCATAAAGCTCAGTAGCTAGTGTTGAGCTATAAAGTCTACCAGTATGTCGACCCGAAGGAGCGGGAAGCTATCCTTGGGCCATGCTTTGTTCAGGTCTGTAAAGTCTACGCACATCCTCCATTTCTCGTTGGCTTTCTTAACCATCACCACATTTGCCAGCCAATCGGGATAGTACACTTTTCTGATGAAGCCCGCCTCTTGTAACTTGCCGACTTCTTCTGCTATTGTACGGTCTCGTTCTTGGGCGAACACTCGCTTCTTCTGTCGGAGGGGTGGAAAAAAAGGTGACATCTTCTGTAGGTCGCCCTATGATGGCGTTGTAGGCGGAGGAGTAGTCGATAACGAGAAATGTAACATCTCTAGTGATTTGCTGAGGGTAATCTCCAATTGTTACAAGCAATGTGACTGCGCCAAGGGGGTATACTTTCATTCCTCTGAACCCAACGAGTGGAGCGTTGGTTGACACTAGGCGTTCTTTATCGGTTCGCATCTGTTGGAATGCTGGGTAGTAGAGAGTGTTTGCAGAACTTCTGTTGTCAATCAAGACTTAGTATGTGTTATAGTCTTCTACTCGTATGTTAATGACAAGCGCATCGTCATGCGGGTGGTGAAGACATTGGGCATCTTTTTCCGAGAAACTGATAATGGGCTTGTCGACCCGCGGCATCTTCAGGACAATACCCGTCAGCTGAACGTTCTGAACCATTCTGAGGTAAGTCTTTCGAGCCTTTTTTGATGAGCCGGTGGTCGCCATACCTCCCATGATCATCCTTATGTCTCCTAGGGGTGGTCTGGGGCGCTTGTTGTCCCGTCGGGGAGCTTGCTCTTGAGGTGGTGGATCTACTCTTTCCCTGCTGACGAACTTCTGCAGTTTCCCTTTCCTGATGAGGACTTCGATTTGCTGTTTCAAGTTGTAGCAGTCGGCTGTATCATGACCGTGATCACGGTAAAAACGATAGTATTTGTCTCTAGACCGTTTGTTGGGGTCTCCTTTCAGCTTTCCGGGGAAGGTTAAGGCCCTTTCGTCTTTGATTTGCATTAGGACTTAGTCGATCGGAGCGGTCAGTGGAGCGAAGCTCGTGAATTTCCCTGTAGGGGGTTTGGGGCGCCTGTCATCTCGTCTTTCTCCTGTCTTGGCAATCTTTCGTCCTTTCCTACCGTACGTTTTCCTGTCTCTCTCTTTTCTTGGAGGGCTTTTCCTTTCGGCTAACAGTGCGTCTTCTGCGTTCATGTATTTCGTTACCTTGTAAAGCACATCCGACATGGTCTTCGGGTCATTCTTATACAAGGAAAATAGAAACTTACCCTTTCGCAGCCCGTTTGTGAAAGCGGCAACGAGTATTTTATCATTGGCTTCATCGATGGAGAGTGCCTTTTTGTTAAAATGGGCTATGTAAGACCTCAGCGTCTCGTCCTCTCGTTGCTCAATGCTCATTAGTCATGCAGTTGACTTTTTGTATCTGTGTCCTCCAATGAAGTGTGAGGCAAACTGAGCGCTCAACTCCTTAAAGGTACTAATGGAGCCGAGTGTCAATCTGCTGAACCAAACCCTTGCGGACCCCCTTAATGTTGTGGGAAAGGCCCGGCACATAATTTCGTCTGCTACCCCTTGTAGGTGCATCAACGTCTTGAAGGATTCTAGATGATCCAATGGATCCTTAGATCCGTCGTAGCTTTCAAATTGCGGCATACAGAATTTGGGTGGAAGGGGGTATAAATTGATAAACACGGTGAATGGGGAGTCCGTTCGATAAATCAGGTTATCAAGGTCGTTAGACACCCGCCCTTTGAGGGCGTTTATCGTGAAGTCCATGCGCTTTTTCATCATCTAGATCTCCGCAACTACTTGAGGCGGGACCGGATCTGTTGCAGATGGACGGCTTGTATCCTACCGTTTCGGCCTGCTCAGAGCGTTGCTTCCTTCTGGCCCTTCCTGATATCTTTTCTCAGCACTGCTAGCCTCCTGATCCTCACCTTGGTTGTTATGTGCTATATTCTTCTACCGCAACTGCTCCTCCAGGTCAAGGTTCTGTTTTGTAAGGTGCTCTACTGCTGCTGTGAGGGTTTGAACCTGTCTCTTGAGAGCCGTGGTGCATGGTTCGTCCCCCTGATTATTCGTGATGGTTGCCATTGAACGTGTAAGTACCATGTAACTTTTCGTTCAGGAAACGTGAAATATGGCCTTTCCTTGCATTTTTCCATAGACAGCGCCAGTTGATGCCGCTCAAAATATCGCCAGTAAGTTGCAAGATTCTCTCGCGTGCTCGAAACAACCTGCACAGCACAAAATAAGAAGACCTCAAGAGGATACTAGTGTGGTACTGGCCAAAGGCCCTCCGAAGATTAAGTCAGAGAATGTTCGCAACGTGCTAGAGTTGGGGAAATTATGCGTACCTTGATTTGTGAGGGTCTTGGGGCTTTTATAGTAGTAGAAAGTTGACATCCATACTTGGTAAAGAAGATGTTTCCTTATGGGAGAGATCCTCCTTAAGCGGCGTATCTCAAAGAGTTCTTTTCCATATAGGACTCTCTTGACTAGGGTTAGCGTGGTGCATAAGGCGTTTTCCTTATATTCGTGCGTGGGAATCAAGGCAAGCCACGTCAAATCCGTCAATCATGTCTCCTCTTCAGTCTCCTCCCGTCGGCTTCCCACCTTGTTACTAAAGGCACCCCCGTCAGCTTAAATGTGGAGCTGTAGACTACATGTCTTCTTCACTGGTTAAAACTGACAAGCTTGTAAGTATGACCTCATCACACTCAATCAATACGGCAAAATTACCCTTATCAAGTATAGTGTCACCCTTTCTATTAAAAACTCACTATGGTTTAGAATGGTCTCATCCTTTTTTAGTAACAAAAAAAAAAAAACCATACTTCTTGTTGTGTGAAACTGTGAATTAGTAGCAACTAAGCTTTGATTCTATTACACTTACAACTCTTTTTTTTTTTTGGTGGAGAAGAACAACTCTTTTTTTCTTTTTTAATAAATTTAATTATGACTTTTGTGGGGGTCAAAAACACAAAACAAACTTAGAAGGAGTATGAGTTTCTAATCAAGACAACTAATTTGTAAAGATAAAGGGATGAAATTCCACAATGAGAAGGCTAGATAGGTGATTGGAGATGAAAACAACAAACCTAAATTCTTTCATTGATAAAAATCAGTTTCTAGAGCTATACATTGTCCCTCTTGCAATGTATAGGTTGCACAAATGTGGGCCTTGCCTAATATCTAAGAGGGGTGTTGCATGAACTTGTCTCACAAGGTATTTTCTCTTTGTTTTAGTGCGAAATAATTATATTACCCATGACAGCCTTTGTGTTCGAATAGTTATTAGACCTGTTCCAGATGTTAACCTGGTCTATGCGTCGGGTCACTGGTTCAACCAGTGACTCACTGGTTGAACCACAGGGATCAAATAAAAAATTTTAAAAATTATTTATGTGTGTGTATAAAATTAAGTTTAAGAAATCATAACATGAAAATGTAATTTTTTTTTTTAAAAGGCATGTA
Source organism: Lithocarpus polystachyus (assembly GCA_033629205.1). Taxonomy (NCBI): domain Eukaryota; kingdom Viridiplantae; phylum Streptophyta; class Magnoliopsida; order Fagales; family Fagaceae; genus Lithocarpus; species Lithocarpus polystachyus. The sequence goes on from CM066164.1 coordinate 84,932,221, forward strand.
CCTAAATTAAACTCGCCATTATAATTCAAAATCAAGGTTTCACAAGCAACAACATTAGAAATTTTATAAAATTTACAAGCAACATATATGATTGTCATAAAATCGCAATGAAGTCTTTGCTAGATAAAATCTTGTTACTTGTCTTAAAATACTATATATTTAAAAAAGGCAAATCTCAAACTACATAAATAATAAAGAGAAAAAAAAAATTAAGGTCTTAAACTTAAAGCAATAAACAAATAAAGCATAAAAAAACATAGATAAAAGAAGTGAAAAAAATTTAAGGTTAAACTTAAAGCAATAAACAAATAAAGCATAAAAAACGTAAATAAAGAAGAGAAAAGAAGGTTTAAGCAATAAACTATGTAACATATACTGATATACTCATACCTAAGTGCTAACTAGTTATGTAAAATTGAATATTGATATATTTAAAACAAAAAATTGATGCATAGTTGTAGTTTGGGGAATTGAAACAGTGAAAAGTGACTAGGTGATGGTATAGTAGTATGAATCGGCAAAAAAGTAAGAGAATAATGCATTTATTTATTTAGGTTTTCTTTTATTTAAATTGTCGTATCATCATGCATTAAACAGTAAAAAAGTTAATGAGGTAGACCAATTAATGTAATTTTACACAATTCACAAACTCAGCTGGATTATTGAAACGGTCGGGAAATTATTGTGTACTCTCGGAGTATTATAAATGCGTATTCTCTCCTCTTACATGAATGGTGAGTCCCACTAATTAAATTCATGGTGAGACCTGCCATTTATGTGAGAGGAGATAGTACACATTTATAATACTCCGAAAGTACCTAATAATTTTCCAAAATGGTCACACAGTTTGTTTACAACTTACTGTATTTTGCCAATTTTGACTAGGAGCTAAGCCTGGGGGGAATTGCCCAATAAGGCAAGCTATACCCCCTTAGGCAGAAAATAAACACAAATAAGGAAAAAAGCTTCTTTGACCCTACTGAAATAGATGGAAAAAGGCAAGCTTACCTAACACCTAATAGTGGGAAAAAGGCAAGCTTACCTAATGCCCGAAAGTCAATAACAGTGTGCAGAAAAAAAAAACACTATCGTTAATTAAATACTATCGTTAATTAGGTGAACACGTGACAAGTTTTTATTGGTGAAGTATAGAATGAAGTAGGAAAAATGAGACAGAAGATTTAGACTTAATAACACACACCAAGAGCTTTAACTTGTCTGCTGTTAAGCTTAGCAAAATAATAATAATCACCACCCATTTTAGTGTCTTTGTTATGACATTTGAATTGATAGTCCTATATTTTACGCAATTTATTTTTTGTCCTCAATTTCTTGACATTTCAGTTTTAAATTGTGAGTTTACGTTATGAACATAAATTTTAATTACATTGAAAAATAAATAGAAAGTTGAATTTCACCCATAGTTTAAAAAACAATCAAGACAAGACAATGAGACGTGTGTACAATTTCGCAAGTAAATTTCTACACTTTTAAATATTTTCAAGTTTATTTATTTCCACAATTTATTTTATAGAATTAACTCAAATGTCTAACTATAGTATATGTTTGTATTAGTTTTTGTATGACACTTACAGTTGTTATTGTTTATTTATATTTTTTATAATATAGATTAATATTTTTTTCGGTTATTTTTTTTTAATATTGATTTCTAATCTTGCCTCCCTGAACTAAAATCTTGGCTCCGTCATTGGTTTTGATTGAGTCTTGTGCGCATTTTATCCAATTGATCACCTGGAACGGTTTATATATCACCAGATTACTAGTTCAGCCAGCTGGGCTGAGTTGGGTTTTATAACACTTCGAAGTTTCTTTAAACATGTTTCATTTTCTTCAAAATCTTTTAAATGTTTTTATTTTTATTTTTTCTACAAGAGAAATGTGTTGGGTGAATTCCGCTAATTATTTTTTTGCATTCTAATATTACCAATGCTAGCTCCAACTTAACCTCTCTCTCTCTCTCTCTCTCTCTCTCTCTCGTTGTTGTGATGAACTGCACACCATATTCTCTCCACATCACACTGATTCTAATTACGATCCAGATAATTTTATATAGAAATCATTAAGTGGAAGGCACCGGAGCTTATCTACTTGGATGAGAGCTTATGCATAGACCATATACATTGCAGACAATCAATTCTTGTCATGTAATGTGGCCTTTTTCTTTGTCATATTATGAGAGGAAAATGGGAGACCAGACCATTGTTTAAAAACTAAAAATAGGATGCTTCAGTTGATGGGGGATATCACTTATCATATAGTTTTGAAGCTCTAACTTCTTCTGATTTACACCTAACCCTACTGTTGGAGCTATTCCTGTTCTTTCCACAAAAGGTGCATTTTACATCATCTCATTTTCTCTTCTCCTTTCAAAGTAGCAGATGCAGAAGATAATGGCTGAACACAATTAATCCGTTTTGACTATGTACAAGAATTTCTGCAGGAAACTGATGGTGGGTAGCCAAACCTTAATAGCATGTTTGGGAGTAAAAAAAAGGAGAGGGAGTAGAGTAGAGGGAGGGAGAGTAATTCAATTACCTTGTTTGGAAGTTTTTTAAGGAATGAGGGGGAGGGATTTGGAGGGGTTTGGAGGGGTTTCAACTCCCTCTAACTCCTCATTTTTAATTCCTCCAAATTGGAGAGATTTGGAGGGAGAGTAGAATAGATAAGTTATTGACCAAATGAATTCCCTAATTTATCTTTTCTAAATTAACAAAATTACCCTTTCTAAAGGGCTAATTACCCCCTTCTCCCTCCCTAATTTTAAAAGCATTCAAACAATGTAGAGGGGAATCATTCTCCTTTACTCTCCTCCCCACTACTCTCCTTCCCTCTACTCTCCTCTACTCTCCTCCCTCTCTAAACTTCCAAATAAGCCATAAGTTTCTTCTCAACTTTATTTATATATAACCGCAATTGAAAACCTTACAGCTATCTCTCTCAAAAAAAAAAAAAAAAAAAAAACCTTACAACCATCCTAATATATATAACCACAATTGAAAGATGTTAAAGACACCTAATATATATAACCACAATGCCAAACGTAAAAGCCATGTTCTTGAATTAGGAATTGAAATTCCATGACTCTGTTCAAGGTGGGCAGTGGGCAATCTAAGATTTAATATATATTTATCCCAAAGAAAACGTAAAAGCCAAAGAATTAAGATTTAAAACATGACTTTTGTTCTAGAACACACAGTGGGCAACTAACGTAATAGTGTAAACAAGAATTCTAGGCAAGGGCGGAGCCACTTGGCTCCTTTGGGGGGGGGGGGGGGGGAGGGTAGGGGGGCGGGGGGCCCATGGCCCTCCCAAAATTTTTCAAATTTCTTTTAGAGTATATATAAAATTGACTTGCCCGCCCCCCCTCCCCCACCTTCCCCCCCCAAAAAAAAAGTTGATATCCGCCCTCCCCCCAAAATTATTTCAACAATTCTTCTAAAGTTGTAGTCCAATACAACTTCAAATAAAAGAAAAATCTTGGCCCGCATCCAGCCCCACCAGCCAGCCCCTCCAATATTGTCACGCCTCTACCTTGGAAACAATCTTCTCACCCGCTCGTCATGGCGCCGCAGCCTCCATTCGCCCGTTGACTTGTTCATCACCTCAACCTCAAGCCCTCACCTCAATTCCTTAAGGTATCTCGTTCAGTCATTCTCATCTCACGTCTCTCTCTTTTTCTCAACAACTGAACTAAATTTTGAAGTCTGAATAGCAGAATAGATATATCAAATATTTGAACATTAATGTGAGATATCCCTTTGCTAGCACAACTATTTATGCATATTTGACTTTGTTTTTTTTTTTTTTGTTTATTGTTATTGTATTCTTTATTCTTGACCCACTGACTTCGCTGACTCTTTGACTTAGCTTTTTGGCTTTTGTGTATGGGGCTTGTATTGTGTAGTTGGGTAGTAAAATAAGGATGTATTTGGATACTGCTAATTTTGCTGAAAACTGAAAACTTATTACTAAAAATACTATAACAAAATATTTTTTAAAAGCCAAAACACACTGTTCACGCATTTTTGGTGTTGGCTGGTCCATGAACAGTGCCATGGCTCCAGCCAAAAAAAATGCAAATGCAAACTACCGCAATTCCTAAATGCACACTAAGTAAATTATAAATGAAAAAAAAAAAAATCTATGGAAGGCAATTGGGATGAGGGCGTAAGTCTGTGTATTTTGTTTTTAGCCATTACATTATGCAAGGTAGCAGGGTGTTGTTAATTTATTTGGTTTATGTTGTTTGTTTATACTTTTAATTGATTTGTTTATTTAATTTTTTTATTTTTAAAAGGCCATTGCTTAACTAAAGGTGTATTTATATTACATTTCGTGTAAGAATGAATTTTATATGATAATTTATTATATCTCTCTCCCAAGTTAATTTATCATTTTTTAAATTGATATTTTTTTTGGATTGAGATTATGTACCAAATAATGAGTAAACGACAAACAATTGATGCGTTCTTTATAAAAAAAGATATTAGTCATTCAGAACTTAGGACATCTGAGAAATAAATGTTGATATTTCAATGCCTAATGAGTGTACAAGAATATGATGATATATGAAAGTTGATAATTTTGTATTCAATAGACTTATGAATTATATTTAGTATATCTCTATTACAACCTGCCCCCCCCCCCCTAGTAATTATTCCTAGCTACGCCCCTAATTCTAGGAAAATACCCCTTTTTAACAATCTACCCATCAATAACGTTTTTCATGCTAAAATTCTAACTCTTTTAATTCTTTATTTTTAATGGTGAGAAATCATATCTTGAACAATTTAGTTGCCTCTTCAATTGTATGTGTTCCAAACTCTAAGGGAAAAATACATCTCTTAGCCTCTTTAGTGATGAATCATTTTACAAAAACCCTAATTTATCTCTTCGTCTACCCGCATCAAAGATGTGAGCTTAGTCGGGTAGTGGGCTGTAATTACTAACAAAAAGTACTTATGGCCCATCATTAATATATATAAAATATATAATAACCACAAATAAAGATATGCGAGGTATTTCACTTTGAGTTCAAAGTTTCTTCAAACATGTTTCATTCTCTTTAAAATCTTTTTAATGTTTTTATTTTTATTTTTCTACAAGAGAAACGTGTTGGGTAAATTCCACTAATTTGTTCTTCTTTCTAATATTACTGATGATGTCAAGAATCAACTCAGTAAGCTGCAGGGTCTTCGCGTACTTCTAGCAACCTGCACAGGGGAAAAGAACCTCAAAGGGGAGTACCGGCGTGGTACTGGCCAACGACCCTCCGATAGTTAAGTTAGTATTGCTCACAACTCTAGAGTGCCAGAGTCGGGTAGGAGTATTATGTGTACCTCGATTTGGGAGGGCTTGGAAGTACTTATAGTAGCAGGGGACCTTAGCCAAGGCGTGCTGGGGAAGATACCACTTTACTAGAATTGCCCCTGAATAGCGTGGAGCGCAAGATACTTCATGGGCAATCAAGTGTGTTGGGCAAGACATTCCTTTGGGAGTAATCGTACTGCGCAAGACATCTGTCCAAGTAGTAGCGTACGCGACAAGATTCTTCCCCTCATGGAAGTGTACATGACAAGACATGTATCGCTACCTTCGATTTCGTCCCGTCGCTTACCCACTCCTTTGCTTAGGGTTGGACCAGTTAGGCCTCGTCGACCGTCGGCTTGAACAGGGGTCGTCCGCCTCGCCGTATGGGCACGGACGGCCGTCAGCCTATGTCGTCCCATCGGCCTTTGTAGTGCCGTTGGTTAGGTAGGCTGACGGCAATACTCGGGCTATCCCTATCAGTTGCCCCCTACTCCTCAATCCCGTCGGCTTCATCTGACGGTTCGGGGAGTATATCTTCATGTGGCAGACAAGGCATTAATGGCTAGCCTCTTCGAGCCGTCTTAGTGTCGGAACACGTGTCCTGGGTCCACTGGCTTGCGTCTAGACGAGGGTGTCGCTTCGTCTTTCGCGCCCATATTCTTGCCTATATATATGTCCCACCTTCCTCCTTTTTCTCCTTTATTCCAATCCTGCTAATCAGAACAAGAACGTCAGTTTAAAGAACCGAGACTATCGAGTGCGATCTTGTCTACGTCTGTTTATTGAGACCGTCATCCTCCTCAAAGCCGTCTTCATAACTTGGTGAGTTATTCTTACTTTTATTGTCTTTTGTTTATTCGTATACTGAACTTTGCAAGAGGTTTTACTGGGAATGTCGTCACTTGGGTTCTTAGACCACCCCCGTCGCTTCTAGGTAGTCAGATGCCTAGGGAGTTGACAAGTGAGCAATCGTCAGTCCGCGATGGAGCGGGCTATGACGAGGTCTTCCAATCAGGCCATGAGCCTGGGGAGGGCTCTTTTTGGTTTTCGGGGGAAGGATTGTCAGTCTGGTCTTCTGACGGGAAGGTGAAGAGTTATGGTGGTGTAGTTGGTGAGGGTCGGGTTGATGATGTCCAGGTGGATGAGAGCGGGAGTGACGGCAGTTCGGCTGATGATACTTCGGAGAGTACGTCGGGAGGCCCCGAGGACGACCGTCCATTCATTCTTCCTAAAGAGTAGACGGTCAACCACTTTATGCCGATGATGACGAAAAAAGTGTTTAACTCCCTGCGCGCGCGTTACCAGATTCCTGATGATATCCCGATCCGTCTTCCCTTAGAGAGAGAGAAGTGTTACTCCGGAAAAACCACGGACGTCGGCATGTACGACGCCATGTTCACGGCGGGCTTGAGGTTGCCCTTGACGGCACTCCACTGTTAGCTGGCCAACTACCTTGGTCTGTCCGTCAGCCAGATCGCCCCCAACGCCTGGAGGGTGTTCATAGGGTCCGAAATCTTGTGGGGTAGTCTAAGCGGAGGGAATCGTCAGTTAACTCTCCACGAGTTTTTCTGGTGCTACCGTCCCCACCATATTGCCTCGTCTCAAGGGATCTACCACTTCTCCACGAGGAAGAAGGAGTTGAGGCTGGTGTCTGACATGCCCGACTCCAATAGGAACTGGAAAGGCCGGTACTTCTTCGTGGAGGGCACGAACTGGGTGTGTCGTCAGGAGGAATGGGGGACGATACCCCACGGTTTTGACAACACCTGGGCGTTCGTCAGGGAATCAGGTCGTCGCCGTCAGCTTCTCTTTGGAATTGTTCACTCTTGAGTTATAATCCGTCTGTTTTTCTTCTTTTATTTCAGCCTGCACTCGCCTGGAGGTCACAGAGGAGCAGGAGGCCTTCATTCTCAAGGTGACAGATATACCTTTGGAGGAGCGGAAGTGTCGTGACCTCATCATGCCCGACGCTCTTCACGCCCATTGCGGAGGACCCGTGCCTTCAGAAGAAGCCCGTCGTTTACACAACCTTTCCCGCCAGCGTAAGCTTCGCCAGACCCCCCTCATTCTGTCACTTTTACTTTATGGTCTCGTTGACACACTTTTTGCAGAAATGGAGTCAAGCAAGCTGAAGGCGTAGATTAGGGCTACCGCTGCGCAGAAGAAGGGGGAGGGGAGAGGAAAGGACGGTGCATCCTCGTCCATTCCCAAGGTTGTCATTAAGGGCGCGCCGAAGAGGAAGGGCGACAGGACAGAGGACCGCCCGTCCAAAAAACAAACCATTACTTCTGAGGAACATCCTGCGAAGCCCCTGTCTCCCAGGCATGGGGCCAGGAAGGGGTTGATGTCGACCCACGGCCCCGTCGGCCAGGAGAATGAGCGCTGCCTCCTTACCCATAAGGGGTATGTGCTGGAGAGGCTGGAGTCCATCTTGGAGAAGAGGGACGCTGATTCTTGCGCTAATCAGTCCGTGACGGAGCTGGGGGACTCGGGTCTCTATGATCTTGCCCGAGTATGAACATTCACTTATTATTATTATTATTATTATTATTATTATTATTATTATTATTATTATTATTATTATTATTATTATTATTATTATTTTGTTCTGTCTGCTTTTTGTGCTAATGGGCTGACGGGGGTTTCGTTTCGCAAGCTATGGTTCGCATGAGGGCCATACAAGTTAAGGGGGCGAAGAGTGAGAAGCTGCTGGCCTGTCAGCAAAAGCGTATCAAGAATCTGATTGATGGGTTGGATCAGTACAAAGACGCTTGCCGCACCTTGAACGGGGAGGTAAGGGAGCTAAAAGGAAAGCTCGAGGAAGAAGGCCGTCAACTAGAGAAAGAACGGGAGGCTAAGGTGACGGCAGAGAAGGAACTGGCGTCTCTTCTGGGGCAGGTGGAGATGGCAAAAGCTGACGCCGTGGCTGAGTTCAGGACTTCTCAGTAGTTCATCGATTCCTGCGCCGAGTATTATGGTGACGGGTTTGAGGACTGCCTTAAGCAGGTGAAGTCTCTCTTCCTTCACCTTGACTTGTCGAAGGTTTCCATGGATGACCCTGTGCCGTCAACGCCTATGGTCGACACCGTCTTTGTGGAGGATGACGACCCCAGTGAGTCTGGGATGCATGCCAAAGATGACGGTGTCGTCCTTGCCCAACCTGCCCTGGACAGGTCTGCTGCTCCAAAGATTCTGTCATCCAATCCTCCCAGCTCTGAAGGCTTCCCTGTCAGCGAGGCACAAGATCCTAAGGGTGACGAGGCTGCGCCAGATGCCCTAGCCCTTTGAGTTTTCAATTCTTTTTGTAAAATTTATCTCTCCTTTTTGTACATGATGCCCCGTTGTTTTGAGGGCTTTTTGTAAAGACATTGTTCTTGAGATATAATACTTTATTTCTGTTACTTTTAGTGTACTGCTTCTTTTTACTTTAAGCCTTGTGGATGATTTCTTTATCACTTCTAATGAGGTCGTCAGTTTCCACGTTTAGCAGGCTTTTGCGCCTCTTTTTTTTTTTTTTTTTTTTTTTTTTTTTTTTTTTTTACCTTTAGGATAGAGCCGTCAGCTTACGTCGGCTTCTAGGACTGTTGGCGCTTGTACTTCGGCTTTTTATGCCTTACATATCCATTTAGGATAGTATCGTTGGCTTTAGGCCGTCATCATTTTATGCTCAACAGGCTTTCGTGCCTTATCGTTTAGTCGTCAGCCTTTAAACCGTCAGCTTCCATGCTTGACCGGTTTCTATGCTTTTTATTGTTAGGATTGAGTCGTCAGTTTTTATGCTCGCCTGGTTTCTACGCGATCCTTTTAGGATGGAACCGTCAGCTTTTATGCTTGGCCGGTTTTTTGTGCTATCCTTTTAGGATGGAACCGTCAGCTTTTAAGCCGTTGGCTTTTATGCTTGACCAGCTTTTTGTGCTATCCTTTTAGGATGGAACCGTCGGCTTTTATGCTTATCACTTTTATGCCTTGCATCCGTTTGGGATAGTGTCGTTGGCTTTTAAGCCGTCAGCTTTTATGCTTAACGCTTTTATGCCTTGCATCCGTTTAGGATGGTGTCATTGGCTTTTGAGCCGTCAGCTTTCATGCTTAATGCTTTTATGCTTTGCATCCATTTAGGATCGTGTCGTTGGCTTTTAAGTCGTCAGCTTTCATGCTTAACGCTTTTATGCCTTGCATCCATTTAGGATCGTGTTGTTGGCTTTTAAGCCGTCAGCTTCTATGCTTGACGCTTTTATGCCTTATATCCTTTTAGGATGGAACCATAAGCTTTTAAGCCGTCAGCTTTTATGCTTGACCGGTTTTTATGTTGTATCTTTTTGGATAGCGTCGTCGGCTGTTCAACACTTAGCATAGGAGAGACTGAGTAAATATCTGAGCCTTGTATAATTTCAAAAATGGGGGGGAAACGTACCCACTGGGTTCCCCAAAATACATCAAAGTAAACTAGAAGTGATGAGTCGTTGCCATTCTTTCCTACTGGTAGTACCTCCGTAGGTGCTCGGCATTCCATGGATGGTGTAGCTTTTGTCCTTCCAGCGTTTCCAAGTAGTAGGTGCCTTTTCAATGCCATGACGTGACTCAGTAAGGTCCTTCCCAGTTGGGGCTGAGCTTCCCCTGGGTGGGGTCTCGGGTGGCACCCATGATCTTTCTTAAGACAAGGTCTCCGACCTGGAAGTTTCTGTGTTTGACTCGGCAGTTGAAGTGTCTAGCCATGCGATCTTGATACCGCGCGAGCCTTTGTTCTGCTGCTTCTCTGACTTCGTCGATTAGGTCGAGCTGTAGGCGCAAGGCATCATCGTTTCTTCCTTCATTGTGAGTGTTCACCCTATAGCTTGTGAGTCCTACTTCGGCTGGGATGACCGCTTCGCTTCCGTAAGTTAGCCGGAATGGCGTTTCTCCTGTAGGGGTCTTCGCCGTTGTCCTGTATGCCCATAGTACGCTGGGTATTTCCTCAGGCCACATCCCCTTTGCCCCCTCGAGCTGAGTCTTGATAATCTTAAGTAAGGATCGGTTCGTTACTTCTACTTGGCCGTTGGCTTGGGGGTGGGCGGGGGAGGAGTAGTGATTCTTTATTCCCAACTGTGAGCAGAACTCTCGGAATGGGCCGTTGTCGAATTGCTTGCCATTGTTTGAGACTAGGACTCTAGGGATCCCAAACCTGCATATGATGGACTTCCAGACAAAGCTTCGCACGTTCTTCTCCGTGATGGTTGCTAAAGCTTCAGCTTCTACCCATTTTGTGAAGTAGTCTATGCCTACTACCAGGAACTTCAGCTGCCGTATAGCCATTGGGAATGGCCCCATAATGTCTAGTCCCCGTTGAGCGAATGACCATGGGGCTGTCATGGGGGTTAGCTCTTCGGATGGCTGTCTAATGGTGTTGCTGAACCTTTGGCATTTGTCGCAGGCTTTGACGTAGGCTTCGGTGTCTTTTTGCATCGTGGGTCAGTAGTATCCCGCTTGGATCAGCTTATGCGCTAATGACCGTGACCCCGAATGATTTCCTCATATTCCCTCGTGTACTTCCCTCATGACATAGTCCGCTTCTTCGGGACCCAAGCGCCTTAGGTATGGGCGAAAGAAACCTCTTTTGTATAGGACGTCCTTCATCAGTACGAATCTCGCCGCTCGGACCTTCAATCTTCTGGCGGCCTTTTTCTCATCCAGCAGGGCGCCATCTCTCAAGTAAGAGACTAATGGCATGGTCCAATTATTTTCGGAGCCTATTTCCTGCACATTGACAGAGTTTATTAGTGGCAAAATCTGCACAAAGGACAGCACATTGTCAGGGACGGTCATGTGTTCCGACGAAGCGGCTTTGGCGAGGCCGTCGGCTCGCTCATTTTTTTCTCTAGGGATTTGGATTATTTCTCCCTTCAGGTCGTCTACCCTTCGTTTCACCTGATCGAGGTATCTTTTCATTTTGTCGCCTCTACACTCGTAGTCTCCGTTTACTTGGTTGACGACGACCTGAGAGTCGCAGTAGACTACCACTCGGGCTGCTCCCGCTGCTTTGGCAAGATCAATCCTGGTTATCAAAGTTTCGTACTTCGTTTCGTTATTGGTGGCGGGGAAGTCCAGGCGGATCATGCACTCGACCCGATCTCCCTCGGGGGAGTGAAGTACGACACCTACTCCACCGGCCCATCTAGTTGACGACCCGTCTGTGTGTACACTCCATGGAGGGCATCCATCTGCCCCCTGGTCTTCCGCGCTGGTGAACTCAAAGATAAAGTCAGCGACGGCCTGCCCTTTGATGGCGGTGTGAGGGCTGTACCGGATGTTGAACTCAGTCAACTCGATTGCCCATAGGGCCAGGCGACTGGCAGCTTCTGGGTGGTGCATCGCCCGCCGCAAAGGCTTGTCGGTTTGAACAACTATTGTATGAGCTTGGAAGTATGGCTTAAGTTTTCGGGCCGCTGTAACTAAGGCAAAGGCGAGCTTTTCCATGGGTGGATACCTTTCTTTCGCTCCGCGGAATACCCGGCTAGCGTAGTACACAGGTTTCTGGACCTTGTCTTCCTCTCTGACTAAGGCCGCACTAATGGCTGTTGGGGATACGGCCAGATAGAGGAAAAGCTCTTCTCCTGGTTGGGAAGGGCTAAGTAATGGTGGCGAAGAGAGGTAGGCCTTCAGCTCTTCGAACGCCTTCTGGCATTCGTCTGTCCACTCAAAAGTTTTCTTCAGTGTGCGAAAGAAGGGTAGGCATTTGTCTGTCGCCCTTGACACAAATCGGTTTAGGGCGGCCACCTTCCCGTTTAAGCTCTGTACCTCTTTCATGTTCTTCGGGGGGGCCATCTCCATTATGGCTCGAATCTTGTCTGGGTTGGCTTCGATGCCCCTTTGAGACACCATAAAGCCAAGAAATTTTCCCGCCGTCACTCCGAACGCGCACTTCGTCGGGTTGAGCTTCATGTTGTAGGAGCAGAGGGTGTCGAATGTCTCTTCGAGGTCTCTCAGATGGTCTTCCTCCATTCGACTCTTTACCAGCATGTCGTCGACGTATACCTGAACATTCCTTCCTATCTGGTTGGCGAACATTTTGTTCATAAGCCTTTGATATTTGGCCCCCGCATTCTTTAGTCCGAATGGCATCACGTTGTAACAAAAAAGACCTTGGCTAGTAACGAATGAGGTCTTCTCTTGATCTGCCACGGCCATCCGGATCTAATTGTACCTTGAGAAGACATCTATGAAGCTTAGCAGCTGGTGTCGAGCCGTAGAGTCTACCAGCATGTCGACCCGCGAGAGGGGGTAGCTATCTTTGGGACACGCCTTGTTCAGGTCCGTGAAATCAACGCACATGCGCCACTTTTCGCTAGCCTTTTTGACCATCACCACATTTGCTAGCCAGTCGGGATAGTATACTTCTCGGATGAAACCCGCCTCCTGTAGTTTGCCAACTTCTTCCGCTACTGCTTGGTCTCGTTCCGGGGCAAACACCCGCTTCTTCTGCCGAACGGGCCGAAAGGTGGGTAATACGTTCAGCCTATGTACCATGACTAAAGGGTCGATTCCCGGCATGTTCTCGTGACTCCATGCGAACACATCTTGGTTTTCCCTGAGGAAAGCCATCAGCGCTCGGCGGGCCGCAGGGCTGGTGAGAGCGCTGATCTTGGTGGTCCTCTCTGGCCTTGACTCGTCGAGGGCTATTTCTTTGAGCTCCTCTACGGGTTCTGCCCCTACCCGCTGCTCTATGTTCATCGCTTGTAAGTGACTGTTCATTTCTACCATCGCCACGTAGCATTCTCGGGCCACCTGGTCTCCCCGTAGCTCTCCCACACCGTTCTCGGTGGGGAACTTGACCATCAGGTGATAGGTTGACGTCACGGCCTTCCACGCATTGAGGGTGGGTTGCCCTATGATGGCGTTGTAGGCGGATGAGCAATCGACGACGAGGAAGGTGACATCTTTGGTGACTTGCCGGGGATATTCTCCAATTGTGACTGGCAAGGTGATGGCACCAAGGGGGTATACTTTCGTTCCCCCGAACCAGATGAGCGGAGTGCTTGTAGGTATCAAGTGTTCTCTGTCGATCCGTATCTGTTGGAACGCCGGGTAGTAGAGGATGTCTGCGGAGCTTCCGTTGTCGATCAAGACCCGGTACGTGTTATAGTCTCCTAGCTGGACGTTGACAACAAGAGCGTCGTCGTGCGGATGGTGAAGACGTTGGGCATCCTCTTCTATGAACTCAATAATGGGGCTGTTAACTCGTGGCCTCTTCTGGACCACGCCTGCGGCTTGGACATTTTGAACTGCCCTGAGGTATCATTTCCGACCTTTCTTCGTTGAGCCGACAGTTGCCGCACTCCCAATGATCATTCTTATGTCCCCTATAAGCGGTCTGGGGTGCTCATTGTCCCGGCGGGGGACTTGTTCCTGTCGAGGTGCTTCTGTCCTTTCTCGGCCGACGAACCTTTGCAGCTTTCCTTGCCTAATTAGGGCTTCAATCTGCTGTTTCAAATCGTAACAGTCGGCAGTGTCGTGGCCGTGGTCTCGATGGAAGCGATAGTACTTGTCCTTGGGTCGTCTATTGGGATCCCCTTTCAGTTTTTTCGGAAACGTCAGGGACCCTTCGTCCTTGATCTGCATCAGGACTTGGTCGATCGGAGCCATCAACAGGGTGAAGCTTGTGAACTTTCCGGTGGGGGGTTTCGGGTATCTGTTGTCTCGGTTCTCTCCTATCCGAGCTACCTTTCGCCCCTTGTCTTGCCGTACGTCCTCCTGTCTTTCTCTCTTCCTGGAAGGCTTCTCTTCCCTGGCCAGTAGTGCATCTTCCGCATTCATGTATTTAGGTGCCCTGTAAAGCACATCCGATATAGTTTTCGGGTCATTCTTGTAAATGGAGAATAAGAACTTACCCTTCCGCAGCCCGTTTGTGAATGTGGGGACCAGTATTTTGTCATCGGCCTCGTCGATCGAGAGTGCCTCCTTGTTGAAACGGGCTATGTAGGCCCTCAGCGTCTCGTCTTCCCGCTGCTTAATATTCATCAAGCATGCGGTAGATTTTTTGTGCCGATGTCCTCCAATGAAGTGAGAGGCGAACTGAGCGCTCAGCTCTTTGAAGGTACCTATAGAGCCGGGCGTCAGTCTGCCGAACCAGGTCCTTGCGGGACCCCTCAACGTCGCTGGGAAAGCCCGACACATAATTTCGTCCGGGGCACCTTGTAGGTGCATCAAGGTCTTGAAGCATTCTAAGTGATCCAGCGGGTCTTTGGACCCGTCATAGTTTTCCACTTGGGGCATGCGAAACTTCGGCGGTAGAGGGAACAGAATGACAGGTGCAGTGAAGGGGGAGTCCGTACGGTGGACGAGGTCGTCGAGGTCGCTGGATACCCGTCCCTTGAGGGCGTTCATCATGAAATCCATGCACTCCCTCATCGTCTGCATCTCCGCGGCAACGTGGGACGGGACGTGGTCAGTGGCCGACGGACGGCTCGTCCCCTGCCCTTCAGGTCGGCTCAGGGCGTTGCTGCCCTCTGGACCCCTAGGATTCCCTCTCTCAGCGCTGCTTGCCTCCCGATTTTCTCCCTGATTGTCGATCGTCGCATTTTTCTGTCGTAGTTGTTCTTCCAAGTCGTGGTTATGTTTCGTGAGGCGTTCTACCGTGGCCACTAGAGTTTAGACCTGCCTCTTGAGAGCCGTCGTGCGCTGTTCATTGCCTTGATCGTTCATGGTGGTTTCCCTCGAACGCGTGAGTACCATGCAACTTTTGTCCGAAGAGCACGGAACACAGTTTACGTAACAGTATAGTTCCCACAGACGGCGCCAACTGATGATGTCAAGAATCAACTCAGTAAGCTGCAGGGTTTTCGCGTACTTCGAGCAAATCTGCACAGGGGAAAAGAACCTCAAATTGGAGTACCGGCGTGATACCGACCAACGACTCTCCGATGGTTAAGTTAGTATTGCTCACAACTCTAGAGTGCCAGAGTCGGGTAAGAAAATTATGCGTACCTCGATTTGGGAGGGCTTGGAAGTATTTATAGTAGCAGAGGACCTTAGCCAAGGCGTGCTGGGGAAGATACCACTTTACCGAAATTGCCCCAGAATAGCGTGGAGCGCAAGATACTTCATAGGCAATCAAGTGTGTTGTTGTGAAATTTTAAAATACTCGCAAGTGTACGAACCGTACCGAAGTATAGTTTGACAAGAACGAGGTCGAACCCACAGGAACTTGAATGAATGTAGGAAAATTAATTAAACCTTAACCAAATTAATCCTAATCTAGTTTAATAAAAATTGGTTTTTCTGAGATTTAATAAACTAAGCAAATAATAAAATTAAGCAAATAGTTAAACTAAACAAAAGATATAAAGCAATAAAAAGATGTAAACAATCAAGAGAAAGGAATTAAGGTTTTGGAATCCGCCTTGTAAGTCATATCAGTATATATTTATGATCATTAATTTTTCCCAACTACTGCATGATAATCTAGAAATCAATCTTGCTATCATGGAAAATATCATCATTAAAACTTATGTTTAAAAATCTAAAGCATGTTCTTCTTCGCTTCTTAAGTATAAAACCAAATCATCAATTGTATCCGTAGCCAAACAAATCACAAGATATATCCAATTCTAAAAATCAAATCATAAATTGTATCCATTGACAAACAAATCACAAACGATATCCAATTTTATAATCAAGAATTAATAAACCAAGCATTCAATTAATTAAGACAAATCCTAAATCATGAGAAAAACATGATTGAACTCATATCTAGAATCCCATCTTAGTCAATTGATATGAAGCAAGAACAATTTAAATCATTAAAGAACAATTATTGTGGGAAAAATCAAATCACATAAATATTACTAATAATCCTTAACAAGGTTTCATCCTGAACCCTAATTATAAATTTAGCTACTCATGATAATTGAAATAAAACACAAGAATAAAATACTAAACATTAAAATAGACAAATAAAATAGAGAAAGAAATAGTCACAATGCTATCATGGAGAAAAGCTACAGAGAAGCCACATGCGGCACTGCCTCTTTCTCCAATTTTCTGTTTTGCATCTCAGCCCTCGCACTCGCCTCTCTGAATTTTGCCCTAAAAAGCCTTTAAATAGGTCAAGGAATCCTATTACAAATTGAATTCCCGTTTGGAGAAAATCTCAGATTTTTAGGCTTCACTTAACCGACTATTTTGGCCCATTTAACGTCAGAATTTGGACTTTTGGTAAACTACAAAGTTGTAGCCCTTTAAGTTAACTTTCCAGCCCAACTTGAATCATCTCGATTGGACATCTGAGCCGAAAGTTATGCCAAAAATACTAACTGATGTGCAGGCTGGAATCCTAATCCGAATTGGACTTGGATTTGGTGCAAATTTCCTTTGATTCCTTGCTCCAATTGGACTTAAATTTAATTGGGTTGACCTTTTTTTTAACTTCATCATGGCCCTTGTAAAAGTAAAGTCCATTAGCTTTCTTCTTTGCACAAATTCACTTATTTAATTCCATTCTCCTACAAAAAACAAATTCACGCAATAAGATTCAATTAAGCACAAAATTGATTATTCAACATTATTCCAAAATCAAATATAAAATGCATGAATTACCTCAAAATAAGTATGATAATGCTTTCTAATAGTGATATAAATATGCAAAATTAAGCTATTATCAATGCACATCATGTGTTGGGCAAGACATCCTTTTAGGAGTAATCGTACTGCACAAGACATCTGTCCAAGTAGTATCGTACGCGACAAGATTCTTCCCCTCATGGAAGCGTACATGACAAGACATGTATCGCTGCCTTCGATTTCGTCCCGTCGCTTACCCACTCCTTCGCCTAGGGTTGGACCAGTTAGGCCTCGTCGACCGTCGGCTTGAACAGGGGTCGTCTGCCTCGCCGTATGGGCACGGACGGCCGTCAGCCTATGTCGTCCCGTCGGCCTTGGTAGTGCTGTTGGTTAGGTAGGCTGACGGCAATACTCGGGCTATCCCTATCAATTACTAATTCTAGTTCCAACTCAACCACTCTTTCTCGATTTTGTGATGAAATGCATGCCATATTCTCTCCGCATCACAATGATTCTAATTACCATTCAGCCAATTTTACATAGCAATCATTAGGTGGAAGACCAGACCATTGTCCAAAAACTAAAAAGAGGATGCATCAGTTGATGGGGGATATGTAGTTATGTACTGTAATCATATTAAACAAACCAAGTTGTTATCTTCTCCCTTTATTTTTATGAAAACCCTAATTTATCTCTTCCTCTACTCTATTTTTAATGCATCAGAGATGTGGGCTTCATGGAATAGTGGGCTGCTATTACTAACAACAAATACTTATGACCCATCAATAATATAATATAATATATAATATAATAACCTCAAATAAAGATATACATGGTATTACACTTTGTGTTCAAAGTCTCTTCAAACACATTTCATTCTCTTTAAAATCTTTTTAATGTTTTTATTTTTATTTTTCTTCAAGAGAAACATGTTGGGTGAATTCCACTAATTAATTTGTTTTTCTTTCTAATATTAGTAATTCTAGTTCCAACTCAACCACTCTCTCTCGATTTTGTGATGAACTGCAAACCATATTCTCTCCACATCACAATGATTCTAATTATCATTCAGACAATTTTACATAGCAATCATTAGGTGGAAGACCAGACCATTGTCTAAAAACTAAAAAGAGGATGCATTAGTTGATGGGGGATATGTAGTTATGGACCGCAGTCACATTAAACAAACCAAATTGTTTTTTTTTTTTTTTTTCTCTCTTTCTTTCAATGAAAACCCTAATTTATCTCTTTTTTTACTTTATATTTAACGCATCAGAGACGTGGGCTTAGTAGGGAAGTGGGCTGCAATTACTAACAACAAGTACTTATGACCCATCAATTTATATATATATATATATATATATATATAATATAATATAATATAATATAATATAATAACCTCAAATAAAGATACACGGGATATTACACTTTGTGTTCAAAGTTTCTTCAAACACATTTTATTCTCTTTAAAATCTTTTTAATGTTTTTTTTTTTTAATTTTTCTACAAGAGAAACGTGTTGGGTGAATTCCACTAATTTGTTTTTCTTTCTAATATTACTAATTCTAGTTCCAACTCAACCACTCTCTCTAGATTTTGTGATGAATTGCATGCCATATTCTCTCCACATCACAATGATTCTAATTACCATTCAGACAATTTTACATAGCAATCATTAGGTGGAAGACCAGACCATTGTCTAAAACTAAAAAGAGGATGCATTAGTTGATGGGGGATATGTAGTTTTGCACTCGCAAGCAAATTAAACAAACCAAATTGTTATCTTCTCTCTTTATTTCTTTAGAATCCATTGGAAAATGTTGCTTTGAATTAGAGAAAGAATCAAAAGGTAGGAACAATAACTATTAACTATATAACAATAAATTCTACACATGAGATGGCAAAGTACACTCATAAAGAAAGACAATGGCAACAATCCAATAGACTAGGTGAGATTTGTTGCTCTCATTGTTTCTGAAGATATAGAACCTTGATATGGTATCCATGACTATCATCATTCGCTTAATCTGTTTTAATCTCATACAGTTTTGAAGCTCTAACTTCCTCTGATTTACACCAAAGCCTACTAATAAAAAAAACTGTAGGAGCTGTTCCTGTTCTTTCCACAAATGGTGCATGTTACATCATCTCATTTTCTCTACTCCTTTCAAAGTAGCAGATGCAGAAGATAATGGCTGAACACAATCCGTTTTGACTGTGAACAAGAATTTCTGCAGGAAACTGACGCTGGGTAGCCAAACCTTAAGTTTCTTCTCAACTTTATTTCTATAATGGGCTATAGGATCTTGCCTTGACAATCTCATGCCTGATTAATGGAAGAGCTGAGCTGTGATCACCTTCCATTGAATGATAGAGATAGTATCCAAATTATGAAGGGGCACTACTGAAGTAAGCCTTTGGGAAAAATTCAACTTAGGGAGAGACATTTAGAAGCTCTCCAACAACTGTAAAAAAGTAAAATAAAATCCATTATCAAACGTTATCATTCCCCTAGTGGGTGTAAACTAACAAACCACTAATCATAAGCAAATGAAAAAAATTGGTGCGATGGTCACTCCACAAGTATAAGTGCTTGTGGGGTATGGGAGGCAAGAGCCGGGATTCAAGTCTTCAGAAGAAAGCTTCACACACATACACTTAGATTAGTTTAGAGTAGAATTTCTATCTTGTATATATAAAAAAAAACTTATATATTATCTTTTTCCTTTCCTCTGTGGAACTCGATAATTTTCATCATTTTAAATTCATTTTAAGTGGATATATTAGGAATCAATTTTTCTTTTTTTACTCCTTAACATTTTGGGAAATACCTGCACGGGTACGAATACGGTACGATGACATAGCAATTTTTGAAAAAGTAAAAAACGAATACGGCAGGAATATGTATATTAATTAATTATTAAATATATTTTTATATATGGTTAAGCATTTATTTTCATATAATATTAAATATATATCAATTTAAGAGAAATAATAAATATTTTATTTCTATATATTATTAATCATTTTTTATTATTTGTAGGGGTAAAAGGCCCAATTCCATATAATGGGCCGTGGGCCTGTCCGAGGAGATCTGGCCATCCGAGGACAGTAGATCACGAAGAATGTACCTGGCTTAACTCCTCCCCATAGTAAAACTTGTGTGAAGGAAGAAAGGAGTAGTCCGAGGAGCATTGCCTGGTCGGATGATCAAAGAGACGATCCAGGTAGACGTCCCAGCATAGATCCTGTCATTTTTGGAGAACTTTCTGGTTCATCTGGGCAGAGAGGGCAGGTGGCAGCAAAGAGATATTATATGAAAGGCTACTGCCACTGCATTTATAACCCAGCAGCTAACCTCCTGGCCGCATTAATGGGGAAAAAACATATGAACAGTGACCTTCATCCTTTACAGCTACCACATGGAGACTTCAAGTGAAGGTTGATGGGACAAGTATCAAAGGAGACTTACCTAACTGGCACGTAAGGCAGATTGGCCTATAAATAGAGCTAGGAACAGAGTAAAAAATCATCGAACAACTAGGAGAAAAAGGGAAGCCATAGAAAAGTAGAACAGAAAAGAGAAAGATAGAATTACTCATAGCAGTTGCCTAAGCTTTCTCCTCGGACTAAGCCGAGAAGAATCCTGTACAATCTCAATAATTCATTTACGTTAATCTGGTCATTACCATACTTGGGCCATCAACCCACTTACTCTCAATCAAGTTTTCTTCGGCCCACTCTCTCAACAAATTCATTCCAAGGATATTGTATACATCATGGGCCTCAACTTCTTCTACTTGTAGGCCCATCCGTTGATTTGTGTCCTTATATTATCAAATTAAGAGTAATAATGGGTAATAAAACAAATTCAATACAATTAAAGGATGTTCAATTTTTTTTTTTTTTTTTGGATACAAAATAGAAATTCTACACTAGAGATTTGAACTCCAACCCTTGTCCCTTACACCTCACACCTCACACCCCATATCCCATACCCCTCATGCACTTATACTTGTGGAGTAACCATTGCATCAAGGGTGTGTAGTGATTGATGTTCAAAAATTAGAATACAAATCAAGAATAAAGATATTTATTAATTTTCAAATGTAATATTATTATTTAGAGTATGAGTGTTCTCTTTGTTTTGTGAAAGAGTATTCGATTCCTCTTGTTCTCGTGTCTTGGATTTGTCCTATCTATATATATTTTTTAATTTTTTTAAAAAGGACACAACTGGGACATGCATGCAGAAGTGTTCGAGAAATGTCAAGTGTCTAACGTGTATCCGACATGAATACGACACCCAAAATGAAGTGTCTATGCTTTTCTAATGCTAAGGGATGGGTTTTGAGCTGAATGGGTTCTTGGTGAGCGTCTGTTGGTCTGGGTACTTGGTTTTGTGTTTTGATTTCATCAAAATGACGTCATTCCATTGGATACTAACAGTGCCTTTTCTTTTAGCTAAAACACCATCATTTTGGGAGGCTGATTTAGCCACACAAAAAAAAAAAAAAAAAAAAAATTCCACTTTAAAACTAGTGGCCACTCTAGGATTTTTCTAGGGGGGGTCAGCAATGGTGAAACTAGAAATTAATCATGGGGGCAAATAAAAAAATATATATATGTTTTTTTTTTTACAAGTGCAACTTCCATATTATATACATTACACAATAATCTAAGATAGTATTCTAAATATAATTTAGTATAATATCGGTAAGAAAACAACCATTGAATGCATAAACAAATATAATTAAATAACTAATAATACACGCAGTCAATCTCTTAGAGTCAGACTTACAGTAAATGTGAAACTAAGCAAAAAAAAAAAAAAAAAAAATAGTAATTGATATAAGTTTTAACTTTTGATTAGGGTACT
This sequence comes from Lithocarpus polystachyus, assembly GCA_033629205.1. Lineage (NCBI taxonomy): Eukaryota > Viridiplantae > Streptophyta > Magnoliopsida > Fagales > Fagaceae > Lithocarpus > Lithocarpus polystachyus. The sequence continues at coordinate 84,953,962 of CM066164.1, forward strand.
TGGTTTTGTGTTTTGATTTCATCAAAATGACGTCATTCCATTGGATACTAACAGTGCCTTTTCTTTTAGCTAAAACACCATCATTTTGGGAGGCTGATTTAGCCAAAAAAAAAAAAAATTTCCACTTTAAAACTAGTAGCCACTCTAGGATTTTTCTAGGAGCGGTCAGCAATGGTGAAACTAGAAATTAATCATGGGGGCAAATAAATATATATATATATATATATGTTTTTTTTTTTTTTACATGTGCAACTTCCATATTATATACATTACACAATAATCTAAAATAGTATTCTAAATATAATTTAGTATAATATCGGTAAGAAAACAACCATTGAATGCATAAACAAATATAATTAAATAACTAATAATACACGCAGTCAATCTCTTAGAGTCAGACTAACGGTAAATGTGAAACTAAGCAAAAAAAAAAAAGAAGTAGTAATTGATATAAGTTTTAACTTTTGAAGTGTATAACTTCTTAACCATACACGTGGTTAGTTTCTTGAAATTGGAGCAAGCACTAAAAGATTTTTTGAATTTGGAAATTTATAGAGCATTTATTAAATTACTTGATCAAATAGAGAAAAAAACTAAGAAAATATAGAAAGGAAAAAAGAAAGATAGAGAGAATGAGGAAAGAATCATAGATATAAATATAGATATAGATATAGATATGTTGGTTTTAACAATGGTGTACTTTTTTGTTGATGAAGAAGAAGAGTGCAAAGAAAACAACTTTTTCTGCTGTTAATAGCAAAGTAAACCAAAGTCTTGAAAAAAATGTTTTTTTTTTTATAACAAATGAGCAAAAATTTGAATTTTTTTTCTTCCTTATAAAATCAAATATTTTAAGAGTAGTGCTATTGACACAATATTTTCACAACAAAATCTATGTGGCAAATTGTTAAAGGTAGGAAAAAAGTGATATTAGTTATGAGTTCTGATAAAAACCAATTACAACTTGTCACTTAACCTTTATTGTTAATTAATAGTAAAAATATTGTGAAAGTAGTATTAAAATGATAATGTTCAAACTTATATTAGCTAGGTTTAAACAAAATTTAGGGCTGAAAATTTTATTTAAAGGGCTAAAAAAAATTTATTAAAAATTATATATATAAAAATTATGGCCTGGTAAAGGGTTCATTTGAAACCTCTGGTCTTAAGGAAAAACCGCTCCTGTTTAAAATTTAGCGTGTCGTTTAATGGCTGTATAAATGAGACACCCAAAAAGGATTGATTTTGCTAGCCGAGAAAAAATGTAAATTTTAAGGTGTAAAATTCAAGCAATTCAATTTTTATTTGTAATTTACAAAAAAAATTCAAGCAACCCCAAATTTTATTTGCAATTTACAAAAAAAAAAAAAAAAAAAAAAAAGCCCCAAAAAAAAAAAAAAAGCCCCAAAAAAAAAAGCGCAAAAACCCGCTATCCTTCAACTGTATCCCGGCCGCAACAGACAGAGAGAGGGAGAGAGCAATCCCATTGGAAAAAAAATGGAGGACGATGAAGAAGAGCCACCGCTCGCTGTTCAAATCGACGAAGAAATCAAACACTCAACGCAGCCACCACCAAACGACGACGTTTCCGTCGGAGTAACCGTCATCACAGGCTACCTCGGCTCCGGCAAATCCACTGTAAAAACGCATTAACTCTTCGAATTTTTTTTTTCAAATTTTTGATACAACCAATCTCTCTCGCTCTCTCTCTGATCTTCGTTGATTAATTTTGTGAAAAAAGCTGGTGAATCACATACTGAATTCACAACACGGGAAGAGAATAGCGGTGATATTGAACGAGTTCGGCGAAGAAATCGGCGTGGAAAGAGCCATGATCAACGAAGGCGACGGAAATGGAGGAGCCGTCGTCGAAGAATGGGTTGAGCTAGCAAATGGCTGTATTTGTTGCACTGTGAAGCACAGTTTGGTCCAAGCACTCGAGCAACTTGTGCAGCGGAAAGAAAGGTAACTCCAATTAAACCATATTTTTCAAAAAATTAGCGATTATCTCAAAAGTATGGGCCTAAACTACTCTTATTAAGTGGGGCCCAACACGGGTTTTGAATTAGGATCTCCTGCTCTAATACCACAAGAAATTATGATTATTTGAAAAGTTTAAGGTTTTAGGAAACAATGAATTTGATCTAACATGTAATTTGATTATATGAAATTTGAGTGATATGTGTGGTTTCTTTTGTGTGTGTAGACTTGATCATATATTATTGGAGACCACCGGGTTGGCGAACCCGGCTCCACTTGCTTCTATCCTTTGGTTGGATGATCAGCTGGAATCATCGGTCAAGCTTGACTCGATTATCACTGTAAGTTTTATTTATTTGATGTTTTGTTTCGTTTTTTTCTGGTTTATGTTGATGAAATGGGATAGATTTATATTTGTTACTTGCACTACTAGTCATACTAGGAATATTTTGCTTGCTCTACAAGTACATGGACTTACAATAAGCCTGGACTAAATCTTGTAAGCGTGTTGTAAAATTCAAATATAATAATTGGTACTGATATTTTTTATTCAGTTTTGGTTTATCTCAATGGAATGGATGGGTTTATTTAATGTTAGAGATACTTACATTACGAGTAGGACTAGGGTTGCTTTGCTGTACATGGACCTACAATAAGGTTGGATGGGTTTTGAAATTTGAGTGTCAGATGTGATTTCAAATCCATAACATTATGAGTGTTATGTTGGAGCAAAATCCTGAAAGCATTAATACGTATGTATTTTTGTTAAACCCCTTGATTTTAAGTGCTTAAGTCCAAATGCAACTTTTATTGTTTTACTGTATGATAATACTTCTGGTCATATATACAAGTCAATTATTGTGACTTTTCTTCTTATAAGTTTTGGCAATTGAATGTGGGATTGTAAATCAGATTGCAGTGTTGTTAGAGTACTGTTGAATACTGTGTCTTTCTTGCCAAATACATATAACAGCATGGGGTGTGTTTGTGTCATTTCTGTACTCAATTTGTGTCTTGTGATGGTTTCCTTTCTCTCAAGTTCTTATTATCATGCTCAATTAAAAGATACCTTTCTTATTACTTAATATCTTTCTGTTGTTTCTAATAGGTTGTCGATGCTAAAAACCTTCGGTTTCAGCTCAGTGAGCGCCGAAATTCATCTTCATTTCCTGAAGCATTTTTTCAGATAGCATTTGCGGTAATGATCATGTTTTTACGTTGTGAGGACACATTTGGCTTATAAATTTTATTGTTATTATTTTTTGTTTTGTCTTTTTAAGCTGGAATATTGTCTGAATATAATGCATGTATTATGGCATGAGCACCTAAGAGATAATTTTGTTGTTTGTGTAGGATGTTGTAATTCTTAACAAGGTTGATTTGGTTTCTCCTGAGGGCTCTGGAGGTGTCCTGGAGGAACTGGAGAAGGAAATTCATAACATTAATTCCCTTGCCAGTATCATTCGTTCTGTTCGGTGTCAAGTTGACTTGCCCAAGATATTGAACTGTCGGGCCTATGAGGCTACAGTTAGTCATACATCTCTTTGTTTTTCATCTGCAAGTTTATCTTCTTAGTTGATACTGACTTTATTTAAGTGACATCACTGATTTTTTACCCTTTTCAGCACGCTGCTCATTTAGAAGAATTGTTGGAAGAGAACCGTTCTCTATCTACCAAAGATCTTCATGATAGTGGTGTGAGAACCTTATGCATTTGTGAGCCACGGCAGGTTGATCTTGATAAGGTAGTCTTTTCTCTTTTGAAATAGCTATAATATTCATGTTCTGGAAAGTTGGCACTTCGTTACTGCTTTTGACAACAGTTTACAATTCATTACGAGTATTTCAACCCAATTAGTTGGCAAAAAGTAATTTTCCAATGGAAAGTTGATTAGTGGGTGCTTACTGTGTTTTGTGTTGTGTTTGGCTCAATGTCCGTATAAACTAGGGCTGCTTTAGGCAGAGAACCAATATAAAAGTGTATCCTACTAAAAAGGCTTAAAATTTTATTATGTTATGTCATGGTTCTCCTCTATTTATAAAGTAAGGTTCTAGATTATTGGATGGGTGAAAGAAGACTTGTGTCAGTGACCAAAAATTATTTGGGACACAATATTTGTAAGAATATGGTTGCTAGATTCTGGTTGGTCAAATGGATAAGTCTATTAATTTACTTATAAATCTCAATACTTACAGTTACACTTTAGGATCTGCAGAAAATGTCACAAATAACAGCTGATCTTTTCTGTTTTCTGTCACAAAAACATTTGATATCTTAACCACACTAGTGAAAGCTCATATATCTTAACTATGTAATTTTTCACTGCGGATGCTTGTCTTTTTACTTATTTTATATCAACTTGAATCAGCACTTCCTTGTTTATGTTGCTATTTGTGTATGACATTATACCTGATTGTCTGTTGTTTATAGGTTCGTTTTTGGCTTGAGGAGATTCTTTGGGATAAGAAATATGGTATGGATGTGTATCGCTGCAAAGGAGTTCTAAGTGTTCAAAATTCTGATCAGTTACATACTTTACAGGTAGTGTTTCATTTCAAATGCACTCTAAGTACTCTTCATTGGAAGTCAACTAGTGCTGCATTAGACCCACATCACCTTGGGGTTCTGGTCACTGGGGATGCTTATTTAAAATTTTTATATTAATCGATGGATAATTAGTTTGTTTATATGAATTAAAATCCACATAAGGGTTTCATATTTCTAGGGTGCATATGAAATGGCCAATATGCACAGGACCATGCTAAGGCTTTATGTACGTTGTCATAAAGGGTTTTAGCCTTACTAGGCACTGCAACCCTTAATATTGACATTTCTCCGTCATTTTCTTTTCATATTTTTTCTTTTGAATTTACTGCTTGAATTAGTTTGTTTTTGGAGGAACTAATTTTGTTGTGTTCTGTCATTTAAAAACCTTATGTTCCTGGCAGGCTGTGAGGGAGATATATGAGATTGTTCCAGCTCGCAAATGGAAGGGGGAAGAAAATCAGATGAACAAGATAGTTTTTATAGGTATTATCTAATATACAACATCATTTTCAAGTGAAGTTCTTTATGGATACTGGTCAAGTTCCTATTTTAGTCTTTTTATCTGTTTGTTTTATATTGCAGGTCATAATCTGAATGAGGATGTTCTTAATGATTCCTTCAGAACTTGTACAACTTCTTAATTTCTAATAACAGCAGTTGATTGTCATTACATCTCAATGTTAGAAAGTTAAGCTGTAAATCATGATCTGGATAGAATAGGATTCTGGTCCTAGAAGCTTCACTGGTTCTAGAAATTTCTTTATTACTTGAAGTCCTACATCAAGCATTATCAGCAAGAAATTTGGATGATCCAACTTGTTTCTAATATTTGTATTCTATTTTTTCTCCCATGTTGAATTTTGGTTACAGATTGAATGAGAGTTGGTTACTTTAACTCTTTGGGGTGTGAGTTAAGTTAGTGATCTTTAGAAATGTTATTACTCTGGTTGGGACAGTTATTGGGGGCTTTAGTTTCTTCACTTATCTTTTATTGATGTTGCATGAGGTTTGATGCTAATATAGCTAAAGGAAAGGAAAACAAGGCTGCATTCGTTACATATCTTTATTTGTAACTCTTTATTCGTTCAATAAACAACCAATATATAGTCCAAGAAAACTAAAAAGAATAATTAGTCTAATTTTGGTCATAACTGTCCTATGCTGCTGATGTTCTGTTAGTTGCTTATTTTCCTATAGTTGTTTATAATGTACATACTAGGTAGATAATGGGGTGGGAAAGATGAAGTTTGAACTAGTACATCACAAAAGAAGATGACATTTTCATTGTGCTAACTTTTGATTCCCTAGTCATTATTGTTTAAATTTGATATCTTGTTTGAGGATGACATTTTTGTTGTGCTAACTTTTGATTCCCCAGTCATTATTGTTTAAATTTGATATCTTGTTTGAACGCGATAATTGGTCTAATCACAACCATTGTTGTAATCTGCAACCATTAATTCAATCAAAATGTTTTTTATTTGGAAAAATTTTCAAACTAACGGCAAAATTGGCTGGAAGTAGACAAAATGACTAAATTAAAAATATTAAAATTAAATAATTAAATTATAATGAGAAAAAAAATTAAATAATTGAATTGAAATGTTAAGAGTAATGTTATACACATTTTCACAATAGTTGAGTAGATATATTTTTATTGATTTTCATTTGAGCTCACCACTAATATCACTTTATCATTTATTATTATTCAACAACTAGCTACCTCAATTGTCGTAAAATGTTTGGAGAAATTCTTGTGAAAATATTGAAATGTCAAAGTTAGAGTGTATTATTTATTGGGCTTTTGTTAATGAGTGCAACCACGCATCGGATAAAGATGAATTCAATGGGTTCCACTGCATTAGAAAGCAACAATAGCAAATAACCAATAATTTTTCTTTAGCTGACTAATGTTCAATTGCAACCAAAAAATTGGTTGATTAAAATAAAATACTCAATCTTAATTACTATCTTCAAGCACTTGTTAACCAGGTTCTATTTATATTTTAAGGTTTTTTTTTACCTATCTCAACCCAAACTAAGCATACGCACTACAATTAGGGGTGGCAATTTTTACCTGAATACATCCATGACCTAACCCAATTAAATATTTGAGTTAAATGAGTGAAGACACATTGGGTAATTTAGTTAAACTAGCCTCAATAGGTAAACCAATACTTATTTATATATATATATATATATATTTTTTTAAACTTTTATAATTTAAATTCTAAATTCTAAAAGAAAAAAAATATATACCCTACAACAAAACTCAAAGCCACTCCCTACTTCCCACTCTTTTTCTCTCTTACTTTCTCATTTTCCCTTCATTTTCCTCTCAAATTTTCTTTTCCTACAAACACCGCTTAGCCGCCCCTCACTCTCTCTCTCTCCCCAGCAAGTCCAACCCCAAAATCCAGCCCATCTGCTACCCCTATTGGGCCGAACCGAACTGATCGGCCCATCAATCACCGGTTCGCCCGACCCAACCTAACCCTCTAAACCGTCCAGACCAAAACAAAACCCAACACAATATCAAAACCGAACATCATAAAACGTTGCGTTCCGACAGTTGAACTCTGAGATTTCACTCCCTTCGCCGACCAAACCCCTCTTCTCATTCTCGTCTCAACGATTAAGGTAACCTTGCAATCTTATAATCTTTTTCGATTAAGGTTTAACTTTTTGCTCAAAATCAACCAATCAGATTGTACCAATTCCTAGGATTCTGGAATGTTAATGTTGATGTATACATACATGTCTGTTATAGCACGAAGAATTTCCTGTTTTTTTATTTATATTTTTTTGCTTGTAATTACAATTTATGTATTATTATTTGATAATTCTAAGAGAGAATAGAATTTGGCAAATTTTTACTCAATTTTACTGTATGAACTCATACTTAACGATAACACTTTGTATAAAATGTTGGAAAACTGTGTTTCGAGTTTAAAATGTGCGTCTGTAAAAGAAGCTACGAGGAGGAGTTGTAGTTGCAAAACAGAGTTTTGGGTTAAAAAAAAAACGCTCTTTTAATCTCCCTGAAATGCCTAACCAAACGGACCCTTAAGTGAAGTATATCAAATAAAATCGATAATGGGCACCCGGTGTAGCTATTTTGTTAGCGTTTTGTTGCTTTCTTATTGGATTTGGAGACTCACGAATAGTGATTCTCTCCCCTCTTTTCTTAGCTCTCTTTCTCTTTTGTAATTAATTTGTCGTTTGGTTTTCTTTTTTGGTTTTTCAGTTTTCTTCTTCTTTGTATTTTTTGGGTTTGCTCTATGTTTTTTCTTGCATAGAGTAGCCATTCGTATATATAACATTCTTACTTATCAACAAAAAAAAAAATTTCGTGTGTTAATAGGATGTTACTTCTTATTCGATATATAAACTTATGTTTTATGTATAGTTTCTTTAAAAAAATTGAAATTTAAACGTTTTACACATGAGATGATCGTCTTGAAGTTTTGCATGAATGGAGGGTATTAGAAGAATATGTAATCCAATGGTAGATAGATTTGTCATATTATGCATCTAATATAAAATTATTGACTAGTATAACTTTGATAAAAGTATTTCCAGGTTTAATTTGAATTTATCTCATATATTATGTACTGAGTTCTTTTCTCTATGGTGTTTATGTATTTGCACTTAAAATCTTAGGAAATTTTATCCATATTCTTTCAAAATCTCTAATGCTCAGCTTATAAGAGTTGTTATATATATAGCACAGTCAGTGGTGTACTTGCCTCAATAAACATATCCACAGAATGATTTGAAGTTTTCTAATACCACAAGTTAGGATTTCATTGTTAAGATTTCAGAATATTCTTGCACTAGTGTAATATGTTTAAAGAATCTTTAATTGCAGAACTACCTTTATACCTCCTGGCCCTGCAAATATGGCTCAACAATGTTGGATGTATTGCTTTCTTTTATTCGATGTCCCAAAATGAGTGTCCGCTTTCAAAAAATAAAAGCATTTAGACCATTAAAAAAACATTTTTATTTTCATGTTCTCATGTTACCCTTCACTAATTCAAAAAACCAATGAAGACGCACTTTACAAGTTGTGCCACCTTTGGGAATTTTGGTAAACTTGTACATCTTTTCTTCTTCATTTAATGTTGTGCCATTTTAAATTACACACTCAAATTAGGATGAAGCAGATGTAATAGGCCTTTTAGAAAACTAATTATAGTCGAGTGATCTTTATTGATGTATGTTCATTGGTTTTTATGTAGTAAAATACTTTTAGAAGAAGTGTAAACAGCCACTTTTTTTGTCCAATGGCATTGGTGGTAATCTGTGGGCAACCATGCAGTGGGAAGTCCACAGCTGCCCTCTTCCTAGCTGAAGCTCTCAAGGAGTCAGAATCAAAGCAAACAGTCAGGATCATCGATGAAAGTTCCTTTCATCTTGATCGCAATCAGAGCTATGCCAATATGACTGCAGAGAAGAATTTAAGAGGGGTGCTTAGGTCTGAAGTTGATAGATCAGTGTCAAAAGATAATATAATAATAGTAGATTCTTTGAATAGTATAAAGGGTTACAGGTATGAGTTGTGGTGTTTGGCTCGTGGTGCAGGAATAAGATACTGTGTTCTCTATTGCGATGCGGAAGAAACCCATTGCAGAAAATGGAATGAAGAACGTAGAGAGAAAGGAGAAGCTGCATATGATGCTGAGATTTTTGAAGATTTGGTAAGAAGGTTTGAGAGGCCGGATAGAAGAAATAGATGGGATTCCCCTTTGTTTGAGTTATGGCCACATAAAGATGGAATAGAGAAATCTTCTGCTGCTGTTTTAGATGCTGTTTCATATTTGACAAAGAAGGTGGACTCAAAAACACAGGATGTAAAAATTTTACAGCCAACAATTGCAACACAAAGTATACGATTTTCAGAGGCAAATTCTCTATATGAATTGGACAGAGCAACACAGGAGGTGACTAATGCTATTGTGGAAGCACAATCCCAGGCACTTGGAGGGCCAATAAATGGGGTATCTCTTGGCCAGGGTTTACCAACTATCAATATCTCAAGATCAGTTGGGCTACCAGAGCTACGTAGGCTGCGACGAACTTTCATCAAATTGACTGGGCAGACGAGTTTAAGTGGCCCGCCACCACCATCTGATGCAGACAGTGCCAAGAGGATGTTTGTGGACTACCTGAACAGGGAATTAGGAGCTACTTGAATGAGTATGATGTGGATGATGTTAGAGTAATGTATTATGGAAGATCTCTTTGTACTAAATTGATTTTGTAAGTTATTTTTGCACTTGCATTCTAGGTAATGTTAAGAGTTGGTGTTTTCTACCAACAAATATATATGAAGGGGCTTGCTTTTCATAGGGTTTGTACCATGCCTTTTGCTTTGAATTTTATCAAGTTGTTTGTTAATGGGACCATATGCTATCATTTGTACATTAGTCTATGAGAATTTTGAGATTGCAGACTAGCCAGTGAAGTTTCCTTAGCTGGAAGCTCTTGATCATGTCAATCATATCCTTGCATGCAAGCCACAGTCCTTACTAATGGGGTGTTTACATTTGCTCCCTAGTCGTTTGGTGAATTCTTTTCTAGTAATGATTCTTGCGTGGGGATCTGTAAATCAGAAAAATGAAAGGTGAAAAACATGCTGCCCAATCTAGTTATCAGAATGTTGAACTGAACTGATTGTACCAAACCTCCATTAACTGGCCAAGGATTTGTAATATCAACTTTGTTAGCACATTGAGACGAGAATTATAATCAAGCAATCCTGTTAGCAGAGAGACAATTGGAGATCAAAATGGATTTGAGTTGGTTTCTTGAAGGGTGAGATCTTGAGAGACATGAGACAATTTTTGAGTTGAATTTCTCAAACCCAAGTTCAAAGGCCTGTTCAGACTTGAGAGGCAATTTAGCCTTTTTGAAAAAGTAGTTTGCAATACATTTTAATGTTGGGCGTGGATCCAATAATTTAGCTTTTTTTTTTGGTAAACCAATAATTTAGTTGTTACAACCAAACCCACCCGATCCATTCACACTTTAAATAATAAAAATAATAAGAAACTAGAATAAAAAAAAAAAAGATTCTCCATTATTATTACTCTTCAAGTCAAGACACAAACACAAATGAGTTTCTTTTTTGTGTGTAAATGAGATTTAAATCTAAGTTCCTTATATAACAACAAAAGATTTTACTAGTTAAGATAAATGAAAACCAAAAACAAATCTGACATTTGACACAACACTAAAAGCGATCATGAGTAACCTAATAAAATAATTCAATAAGCTTAGATACGCAATAAATTTCACAAATTTTCCCACTAATTATTGAGGTAACATGTGGTTGGTGTATAACTAAAGTAATACCAATTATGGTTCATGTGGAAATGATGTCACTGTTGTGAAATATAATGTTTATGCATTATTGAAAATAAATTCATTTGAAAGCCACATTTGCATACGTAGTTGTAACAATTTCTGAATGAGTTTACTCATTAACACAGCTCACCTTTTGTTTGAGCCACCCTGGAGTCCTCAAGTAGCCATTTGCCAAAAATGATAAAGTATACCTTAACTTCCTAAAGAAGCAAGATTCTATTAGCATATTAGGTACCAACCTGGACCTACCTAGTTAGAGTAATTCAGATCTTAATTAAAATATAACAACCAAAGTAAAGCTCCAGTCTAAGATGTTCCTCCATTAATGGGACTCCTTAGATTTGTCAAATCTCGGTTTGTTTTCGAAAACTAATCTTGACTGTGAGTCTAATAAGTTTTTGTTTTTGTTTTTTGGTTTTCTTGTTTTTTTTTTTTTTTTTTTTTTTTTTTTTTTTTTTTTTGAGATTCGTCAATAAGTAATAAGAAGTCACAACTCACAAATGATACTCTATTATTACTAATTCTGTTTAAAAATTTCAATAAAAAGTAATTATTTTTTTTTAAGTTTTAAAAAAATCATATATTTAGGTCAAAGCCATAAATAAATTAATTAATTTATGAACAACTTGAGAATAGTTTGTCCATGTTCATTTAATAAAATAAAGGAACTTATTTTAAGCTTAATTGTTAAACAAATTGTGCATAAACGTCAGAATAAGTTTTCTCTCAGAAAAAAAAAAAAAATTGTTCATGAATAAGTTTATGGGTAAGAAGCTTGCTTTATTTTACATATATATATATATATATATATATATATTATCTCAACTATAAATTACTTATTAATTAATAGTATAGATTTGTGAAGGAGTAACAGTTTTTTTGTTGTATTTTTTACTATATATGGAACAAAATAAATTAGTTAAATAGTTTGTATAGAAGTTTGAATTTGTTCGACAAAAAAATGAATCAAGTTTAAATATATAATTAGCTTAATAATGAGCTCGGGCTTAGAACGCATTCCAAACACAATTAAATTAATGAACTTGACTTTTAAAACTTAATTTGTTTTAGCTTGTTACAGTCTTGTTTCAAAGATTTTAAAATGAAACGAAGCCATTACCACTTCTTTATTTTATTTTATTTTTTGTATATTTTTTTTCGTAAAACAGGGAGCAATAGTGCTATAAACATAATATATTTCACAAAATTTTTTTTTTTCAGAACTTATTAAGTTGGTCAGTTGTGATCAGTACATCAATTTCATACGAGATCACCACTAACATCAAAATTTGGAATATGTAAAATGAAATGAAGCAATTATCACTTTTTTTATTTCATGGGTATTAAAAAAAAAAGAAACAACAATGCTATAAAAATAATGAATTTTACAATATTTTTGAATTGATTGTAGTAAGAAATTGTGATTAGTGTGTCAATTTCACATAGGATCACCATTAATATCATAATTTATGGTACTCCATCTACTTGCCCAATTTTGTAAAATTGATGCTACAAACATAAAAATTCTCACAATTTTTTTTGTAACGATTAAGTTGACCAGTCTTATTAAGATCATATTATCGTTAACTAATAAAAACTTAACACATCAACAATTGTAAAAATTTTATTGTCTATCAACTTTGATTGTTATTTGTTGTTGGACCCAACTTACCTACAGTATATTAGAACCGACACAATACAATCACATACCTAATTTTTGTTATATGATCATTATTATATCACGATCGTGTCGACTACTGTAGTTCAATGGAGCCATCCTTTTCTCTTTCTTGTTTAGATTTTTTGTTAATGAAAAACGGGAACCCACCAAAAAAGAACAGTGATGTCACATGGTTGAGACAGGAACGAGCGGAAAAATTGGATGACAGAGTTGTGATAGGTTGACCTGAGAATGACATTAAAACACACGTTAAAGCCTCCATTTGTCACCATAATCAAAGCTTTAACTCTAATTAGCCTAGCTCTCAATCTAGGTTCCTTAATGTCACAAAGTAGCTTTTAACGGCTAAATCTTAACCGTCCATTTCTTGTCCTTTTTCAAATCTCAATGCCACCACCAATGTCCATGTCATAAAAACATACCCATAAAAACAATAAATACTAAATTTTTGTGTGTTTACTATTAATTTCGGTTAATGATTCAGACACTGTTTGTTGTTGTTGTGTGTGTGTGTGTGTGTGTGTCATATAAATAAAAAATTGGAAAAAAAAAAAAAAAAAACTGGGAGAATGACTTAATACAAACACAAATGGAATCCGATAAATTTGGACTCAATTTCACACAAACTCTCTCTTTCACCCAAAAATAGTTGCCTGGCTTTTGAATCTCACAGAGTCTGCAATCATCAACGATCCAAAATTGGTACGCTGAGAAAAGCCCTTTTTTTTTTTTTTTCCAATTTTGTTTTGTGTTTATTTTTTTGGGAAATTTGAATCAATGTGACTGTGTTTATATTAAGGTAGACACATTGATTTTGGGTTGGATCTGTGCATTTCTTTCCTTTTTGAGATCTGGGTTTTGCTCAGTGGATTGTAAATAATTGAAAAAGTTCAAGTTTTTTGTTTAAATTTAAGATTTTTGGCTTTTGGGTTGCTGATGATCATGGAAAAGGAAAGGAAAATTTGGAAATTTTTGAGTAAAAACTGATGTGGGGTTCTTTTTTTTTTTTTTTTTCGGTTTAATCAGGAATGAACTTGTACCGTTAGTGACTCACTTTTTGACTTCTCTGCAGGTTGATCTGGTTGATTGAGAAGAGTGGTATTTTGCAGAAATTGGCATCAGTTGGTTGTATACAATTTTGTTTTTGGAATTCAGCATTAGTTGGAATTCTAATTCTTATAGATTGTTGTTTCTGTTATTGGATTGTTGATCCATTATTGGGTGTTAACAATCTGAGTTTTGCATTTCACGTATGTGTATAGTGGATTTGTATGAGTTTGTATTAATGTGAAATGTGAGTCTGGTGGTGGGAAGAGATCTGCGTGTGTATATTTGGGAAGTGTGAAGGGTGGATTTTTCAAATTTCAATGTTTGTAGGGATTGTTCGGATTCATGGTAATATAGATAGAAGCTTGTCTGTTATGATAGGTTATGGTTTTCACTGTTCTTGGAGATATAGGTTAAAGGAGTTGGTTATTTAGTGGGATTTTCTTAATTTGATTGTTAAAGGGGGTTGCACAATTTGGACATGAGAAGTTCTTGGTTCAGTAAACTATCTGTTATTTTTGGCTCTAGACCGCCACTCAGCTGGTTACTCTTGTGCCTTATTAGCTTGGTTGCACTAATTACAGTTTTAGGATCATCTTCTTCTAATGCATTTGACTCTGTAACTTCCACTCCAGTACCAAACATTTTTTTGAACTATAGAAGGCTAAAGGAGCAGGCAGCAGTAGATTATTTGGAGCTGAAGTCTCTCTCACTTGGAGCTAGTCGCCAAAGAGAACTTGGCCTTTGTGGCAAAGAAAGAGAAAATTATGTTCCTTGTTTCAATATTTCAGAAAATTTGTTAGCTGGCTTTAAAGATGGGGAGGAGTTTGATCGGCATTGTGAGGTTTCAAGAGATCAAGAGCGATGTTTAGTTCGCCCTCCGAAGGACTATAAGATTCCCTTGAGGTGGCCTACTGGTAGGGACGTGATATGGAGTGGAAATGTGAAGATAACCAAAGACCAATTTCTTTCGTCTGGAAGCATGACCAAAAGGTACTTCTTTGTCAGTGTGTGAAAGTACCTCTAACTACAAAAGTGATTAAAGCTTTTAGAACTCACTGCTATTTACATGTTAATTGGTTTTTATGTCATTTTCTTTGTTGGGATTCTGAGCAATTAATGATTTGATTATGTATCCTTTTTACACTTTCTCCATAGGTTGATGTTACTAGAAGAGAATCAAATTACTTTTCACTCTGAGGATGGATTGACCTTTGATGGTGTTAATGACTATTCTCGCCAGATTGCGGAGATGATAGGGTTAGGAAGTGAATCTGAATTTCTTCAAGCTGGGGTAAGTTTAGTTCCTCCCCCAAAAAAAGGAATATAATTTCTAGTTGTTACTCTTTGGGCACCATTTGGTTTTAAAAAGATGGAATTTGTTTAATGCAATTCTTTGTTGTTCTCTTAATGTTAAATAATTTACTTCATAACTTGAAGCAAAGAATCCTTATGGTTTGTGGGTTTTCTTTTTTGGGTTACTCTCCTTTTTCCTTTTGATAAAAAGTAGTAGAAGTATCTGTTGCATTACATATTTCAACTTATTTATGTTGATTACAGGTGCGTACTGTACTAGATATTGGCTGTGGATTTGGTGGCTTTGGAGCTCATTTACTCTCACTGAAGGTAATGGCTGTTTGTATTGCTGCTTATGAGGCAACTGGCAGCCAAGTCCAATTTGCCCTTGAGAGAGGTCTTCCAGCAATGATTGGAAACTTCATTTTGAGACAGCTTCCATATCCATCATTATCATTTGACATGGTTCATTGTGCTCAGTGTGGTATTGTTTGGGATGAAAAAGGTACTTTAAAGTTAAATCAAGCATTGTTTCATTTGACTTATTAATGATGTGCTTCCCTCTGGCTTTGGGTGCTGAACTTGTGGATGCTTGATTGATTGATGTCACTTGGGTTTTTATTGCTTGGTTGATATTTTGTTGACTTTTGTTTTGGGTAACATTGATTCTCCATCATTTTCTGCACTAATAGATAGACATAGTTCTTATCTTGGTTAATAAGGCTCTATGTCACCATCAAAACCACGAGTTAGTTTTTACCTCTAGTTGACTTTGTCCTATCCTTTAATTTCATCTTGGATTGTTTTTTAAATCTTGTAAAAAGAAATGGTAATTTTGCTCCCTTTATGAAGGATAGTCACTGTTATATATGGTTAGAGTGATAATTATCCACTTTCAAGCATGGAAGCTGGATTTCCAAAGAATTTTTTTTTCCTTTATTTTTTCAACCAGACTAAAAGACACATTTAAAGAGTTGCTATCCTGCCATTTAAATTTGTGGGCATGATCAGCAGTAAATAGAGATGCAGTGGATTTTGGGTTGCATACAGTAGGAGGTCAGGATATGTGACAAGTGTTCTGTTAGAGGTAAACCCCCTTACAAAATTTGTATAACAAGTGTGAATTAAAAGCCTTAGTTTTGTTGAGCTCTTCTAGGTTATAACAACTAGGAACTTTCCTGTTATGTTTGTATTTGTCAAGTAAATCAAAGATTTTCTGGTAAAATTGTGCATATGAAGAGAATATGTGACCAGAAGTTGATTAAGAAAAAATAAGCTGAAATGCAGTGAAGTGGAATGAGTGATGGTGAATGGTAAATTGGTGATGCTTGGTAACATTTTTGTGGAATAAGCAAGCATGAGAATGGTATCTGATTTTCCCTTTCTCAAGAATCAAAGACAGATAAGTTCGAGCCAATAGGAAATCAACAAAGAGCTGGTGATTTGCACCAGTACATTGGTAAAAACAAAACATGATTTTTCATGTGGCCACCTTAGTAGTGGAATCAGCATAATAGATCCCTTTGGTTTACTGAATTAGAATCAGTAAACCATTGAAATAGAAGCATTTGTGCAAGAATTTTGTTATTGCTAACTGCTAAGGCAACACAGGGCAGGTCACTGTGAATTTTGAGTTGACACATGTAACATTCCAATAAAAAAAATCTGTGTTAGTAAGAGGATTCTCATCAGGTGTGTCAAATGCGAACATACCAAACACTAAAAAACCACTTTCATCAGGTGTTTTAAATGCCATAATATTTGGCATTGATGGACAGTACAATCTCAAATTTGAGACCGCACTGTTCACAAATGGTAAAATTTTTATTATTTTTTTGTATAGGTGGGACCTGCTTTCTTTTCTTCTTATTTTTTCTGTCCTTCTCATTTCCATCTTTCTTCCCTGTCCTTTGAGCCTCCAACCATTTCTCTTCTCTCTCTCTCTCCCTCAGCTCAACGTCTCTGCCTCCCTCTTTGACGAAACCCAGGCTGGAGCATCAAGCGAAGCCAATCTCTGTCGTAGTGGGTTTTTTTTTTTTGGTGATTTGATGGTAGATTCAGCAGTGGTTGTGTGGGTTATGGATTCGGCGTTTTGGATCGGCGTTGTGTGGGTTGTGGGTCGAGGTTTTGGGTCAATGATTGATCGGTTGGGTTGGGGTTTCAGACCACTCTCTCTATTTTTTTTTTTTTTTTTAAATTTGTTAGAGGATTCCGGCTGTGGTGGCTGTGAGTTTGTGGCATTGGTGGCTATGGGTGTTTGTCGGTGGTGGTTGTGGGTTTGTGGCGTTGGTGGATGTGGGTTTGTGCCGGTGGTGGCTGTGGATTTGTTGTGGGTATGAGTTTGGTAATGGGTTTGTGCCAGTGGTGGCTGTTGGTGTTGTTGTTGTTGCGGCAGTGGTTGTTGTTGGTGGCCGTTGTTGCGGCAGTGGTGGTTGTGTTGTTGTTGTGGTCGTCGTCGTCGTTGTTGAGTAGTTAATATATTATTTTAATTTGTTTTAAATATTATTTTAATGTATAGAATTGAAGAATATGTGATGAAAGGGATATTGTAAAATGATGTTGTAAAATAATAAAGTAGACTTTTAGTGTGTCAAAATGACATTTTTTATCGAACAACTGATGGGTATGCTCTAAGGGAACAAAATGTTGGTATAATAGGATAGAGTTTGAATTTTCTAGAGTTGAGCTTTGAACTTACTGGTTGTAAACGTTGGGAGAGGCTCTGTTCCCATTTAAATCCTCCAATTTACTTCAATTTTTTATCCAGATGTGAAACATGTGGTATTTAAAAAATCCAATGGTCTTAAATACCCCATTTGAACCACAAAAAATTAAATAAATGCCATTTGTCTCACATCTAACTGAAAATTGGAGGGAATTTGAGGATTTAAATGGAGGGGATCTTCCCCCATAAGCATTTGGATGAAGAACAAGTTCCTTAGATCTGTTTAGTTTTCATATGATCTTATGTATTTTTATTAGAGATAATCATGTCTCTTTCTGTTCATAATGTTTGAAATAATTGTCAGTCGTCTTGAAACACGAGTTTAATCTTGTCCTGAAACACAAGTTCTATTCTATTATGTTGGCAACCAACAGAAGCACCACAGTGACTGAAGTAGATGCTTCTGTTATTGCCATCTTAATCCTGCTTCCAGCAGCATCATAGTGACACTGATAGTAATTCGTAGAGCCTGTCATGCATAGAATTGTTTAATTCATGCAAGGTAAGGAATGCTAATTTAGAGTTTCTGAGACCATATTGGCGGTTAGCTTAATAGAAGCAACGGATAATTATATTTGGCTCATATGGAGTGATTTGGTTAATATTTAATTTGCAGAGGGGTCTAAGTATTATTTTCATCTGTAAAATAACATGTCCTTGCTGTCTAATGATGACTTCATCAAACAGATGGAATGTTCCTTATTGAAGCTGACCGGGTACTGAAGCCTGGAGGTTACTTTGTATTAACATCACCCACAGACAAGCTACACGAAAGTTCAGTTAGTATGAAGAATAGAAACATGTTAACACCATTGGAAGAATTGACCCAGAAAATCTGTTGGAGTCTTCTAGCTCAACAAGATGAAACTTTCATCTGGCAGAAAACTGGGGATACTGATTGTTATGCATCTCGGTAAGGATATAAAAAATGATGCACTTTTTTCCATGAATGATGTTTTGTTATTAAAAAAATAAATTTAGGGCTAGGTTTTGATACTTTAACTAATAACAAATTTAGCTTTGGTTTTCTCGCTCCATTAGATTAGTTGTATTTGTAGAGCTGCCATATTTTTCTCTTTAAATTATGGTTTTATTAATGAAATTTTATTTATTTTTCTTCATTGTAGCAAGCAGGGTGCTGTACCACTTTGTCAGGAAGGGCACGATGCTCAATCATATTATCAGCCCCTTTTATCGTGTATAAGTGGGACCTCTAGCAAACGCTGGATTCCAATCCAGAACAGATCCTCTAATTCTCATATGAGCTCAACTGAGCTTGAAGTTCATGGAAAGTATTGTTTTATTATGATTTAAGTTTTATTCTTATTACTAATTTTTTTGTGTTCCAGTTGTCTAACCTTGTAAATATTTATCTTAACCCAAAATTTATACCTACTTCATATCATAATGCTGTGCCAGCTTATTGATTATCTTGTTTCTTTGCAGGCGTTTTGCCTGAAGATTTTTTTGAGGATTTACAGGTTTGGAAATCAGCTCTGAAAAATTATTGGTCTCTGCTTACACCCCTAATTTTCTCGGACCATCCAAAGAGGCCAGGTGATGAGGACCCATTACCCCCATTTAACATGGTACGCAATGTGATGGACATGAATGCTCATTATGGGGGTCTTAATGCTGCATTTTTGGAGGAGAAAAAATCAGCATGGGTGATGAACGTAGTGCCCATCAGAGGTCCTAATACACTTCCTCTCATACTTAATCAAGGTTTTGCTGGTGTTTTGCATGACTGGTAAGTTGTTAATTTCAGTTTCTTCTAGAACTTCTATTTCTATTTTGGTATTAGAAGCTCACTTTGGGTTGAATTGATCTGGTTGGCTGCCCTATCACAAATGTGATGCAAAGTGTGTTTCAATATTTTTCAGTATGTTCATTTTCTTTTGAAAACTTGTACTAATGACTAATCAATACTCACACACACATTTGGTCTTGAATAGGTTTTTAGAAATGCATGCTAACGTTGTATAAATAGAATATTATTAGTTAAATCTCCCTTCACATCCCTTTTTAATAGGAACCAAGGGCAAATCTGAATCTTTAAGATGTCAATTAATATTCTCACTATAACTTCTCAAGGGTAAGACTTTGCTAGATTGGGTTTTTCATACACCCTTTGCCTTAATGACATATATATCACAACTTACTTGTCAGATTAGGTTATCAGAAAAGGGGGAAAAAAATTAAATAAAAAGCATAGAGAAAGAAAACAACTCCTGAGTCAAAATTGTAGATGTTTAATTTCTAAGGTTTACTTAAGATTATAATAAATGGTTTCTGACTTAGCTTTCCCTATTTTATTATACTTTGGGGACTGACTCGATGATCTAGACATAGAATACATTTAATTCATTTATATGGTTTATGAACATGAAGTTCACAAACTTTGGTTCTGAAAAATTTTTGTTTTCAGCCAATGAGGCCTAGCTCAAATGGCACCTCCTCCTCACATAAGAAAGGCTGGAGGACAAGGTTGTGGGTTCAAAAGCTTGTTTTCATTTCTGGGCTCCGTAACCTATAATTTTTTTTTTTTTTGTCTTTTCTTTCAAATTTTTTAATTAAACTGCACTTAGAAATAAAGTTTCTGTGCCTCCTGGGCATGAGGATAAACTACCTAGCCCATTAGGGTGAAAACCCCTAGTTTACTCGGTAATTGGTTTTGGTGGGTGGGGTCAGTTGCTCGTAAGAGTTTGATTAACAGTGAGGATTTTTGTACATTATATTCTGCGACATGCAACTAATCTGAGTGAAGTTCTTCTACGTCATTAAAAAAAAAAAAAAAAAAAAAAAAGTTAACTGCAGTTTAAGTTGCTTTGCAGATAGTAGAGTTATGGTTGTGATTATCTGTTGTTGCACAGGTGTGAACCTTTTCCCACGTACCCTAGAACATATGATATGCTTCATGCAAATGGGCTTCTTTCGCATCTTACTTCAGAGAGGTGCAGCTTGATGGACTTATTCTTAGAGATGGACAGGATATTGCGCCCTGAGGTAATTATATTGTAGCACAGTTTTATTTTGCTTATGCCAGAAAATGTACTGCAGTATAAATTGACTTTACTGCAGTATGAATTGATTATTTATCTATCAAATTGGAAGATTGTCTGCAAAACCTTTCCTTACTTTACACTCTTTAACAGTACAAGGTACATATTTAGGAGACTTGTTATGTGCCTAAGTGCCTTTCCACCTGGAATGCACGGACGCGGCGCCGGAGGCGCCGCACCCGCGTCGGACGCGGCACGACGCGGCGACGCGCACCGGACGCCGCTGCCCGCGCGTCGGTGCCGCGTCGGGCCGCGTCGGCCACGTGTCTTTTTTTTTTTTCGCGCCGACTCGGGCCGACTCGCCCCGACGCGGCTGAGACGCGGGCCGATTCGCCCGGAACCGGGCTGAATCGCCCCGAATCGGGCCGTTTCGGCCCGTTTCGGCCGATATCGGCGGTACCGGCGATACCGGCGAACCGGCCGATTCCGGCCGAAACGGTATATTTCGGCCGAAACGGCCGATTTCGGCCGAAATTCCGGCCGATTCCGACCGAAATTCAGGCCGAAATACAGCCCCTCACTCAAGCATTTTCTCTCACACCCTACACTCCCCTCTCAATTCATACATTTATTTATATTTTTAATATATTATCTAGTATTGCTCTTAAATTTGGTGTATGTTTATATAATGTGAAAAAATATGCTTAACAATATATTAAAAATATAAATAAATATATTTTTAATAATTTTTTAATCGCCGAGTCCCGCCGCACCCGCACCCACCTTTTTCAAAAATTGCCGAGTCCCGCACCCGCACCCGCACCCGCACCCGAGTCCCGAAACGCACCCGTGCTTCATAGCTTTCCACCCTCTTTCTTGTTTCTGATCTGGTTTTTCTATGCTGGAAAATTTAGGGAATATGAGTTGTTTACATTCTTTTTATTTAAGTTGGAATGTAGCTTGTAGCACCTGTCCTTGTCCTATAATCCTTTGGTAGAAGATACATAAGTAGGATGGAGGCGAATTATGCCTTTTTCCTCTCTCTTATCTTGTTCTTGATTTTTTTTTCCTAAGCCACTACCCAGATGACATTCCTTCCTATTGTAAGTTAGTCTTGTTGAATATCCGTTCTTTTTTTTTTTTCTTTGGTTTCCAGTATCGCAAGTCCACTTGCATTTGATGTGCCTCAATATAAGTTGTGTCAATCATGATTATAATGCAATAGTTGCCAATGAGCTATAGCTCTACTTGCACTTCTCCCAGAACAATTGGTTGGAGGGTGAAGTTGTGGGTTTAAGACCCAGTAAGTGCCTTTGTAACTTACAAGTAATACAAAAAAAAAAAAAAAGATGCAATAGTTGCTCCTTGCTTGGAAATCAGGCTGCTATATGACAAATTTGATGATCTGCTATGTGAAATTATGATTGGTTGCAGGGATGGGTTGTTCTTTCTGATAAAGTGGGAGCTATAGAGATGGGACGCACACTTGCTGCACAAATACGATGGGAAGCAAGGGTGATCGACCTTCAAAATGGTAGTGACCAGCGGTTACTTGTTTGCCAGAAACCATTCGTAAAGAAATGATAGATTGAGCATCTGGAGGTCTCACCTTTGCGACAGAATACAATTTCTTCCTCTGGTAATTCCGCTAAATCTGTCATGGAATTTGGGAAATATTCTGGACCGTGTAATGTTTGCGCAATCATGACTTGATGTTCTTGTGGTAGAGTTCACACATACACCCTAAAACAAGAGTAAGAGAAAGTGGATTTGAAACTAGAGAAAAATTAATGAGCATTAGTTTCGGATGAAAATATGACAGAACAACAGGTCTAGGCTGTGAACCCTTGGAAGGGGCCATCCTTGTGATTCTACTACTAAACAAAATCTGCTCTTGAAGCCCTACTTATTTTGTTTCGTCCCTGTAAAGCAGCTTGTGACATTCAAACAATGAGGGAGTAAATAAAATAACAGTGTCAGTGGAGGGCATTTGATTGATTGTTTTTTTTTTGAAAACACTTTTAGTGGATTTCTTAAATAATTTTATGTTGTTATTGTCAGGTTCTGGATCGTTTTGATAGTGATTCCGTGTAATTTACGGTCAGAGCCCGATTGATTTGGCAATGTCCACCACTAAACGAGAGGGAATGTGCAGGCTGTAGATTAAAGAGGTTTGCCACAAAAGTAGCTGCAAATCTGTTTATTTTTATTTTTTGGGGGGTTCAGGGTTATATGTAGCAATTCATTCATCATTTTTTTTTTTGGCATTTTAATTTGTTTTTTTTTTTTTTAAATATTTCTTTATTCACTGATTTTGGACTCCTTGGAATTAAAAAATATTGTTATTGAGTAAAGAATGTCAAATGGCCACGAAATTAATTGTTAAAATCATTTGTGTAACCCTTTCTCTTCTCTCATGCGCATTATCTAACTCATCAGCCCAATTAATGTAGGAAAAACTTAGGTATAGTTCCTTTTTAAATATTGTATCTTTGGTTTCTCAATTAAATTCAAAAGCATTGTTACATTTACCAATATATATTAAGCACAAACAATATTTTCTTTTCTAAAAACAATATAATTCAACACAATTTTATGTTGAAATTAAAATCTATAATGATGTGGTGTAAGACCAAAGTTTTGCATCCTCCAACTTCAACAAGCCATATCATTATATCACATATTAAAGAAGAGTCTGAATTTGGTAAGGATGTGGTGTAAAACTTATGTTTTATACCATCTAATAAGAAATTGCCACAACAGCATTTTACTTAAAATTTAATACATCCTACTACACTTAATAATATCTTAATAAAGTCCTAATTTGATTGGATTTATATATAAGTATTAGAATTGATTGGGTGTGATTATACTTATTTTTAAATATATAATAAGATGATGTGGCATGTTGGGATTGGAGGGAGTAAAACATGGATTTTACATCACATTTTTATAGAGTTTAATCTCATTAAAGAATAGACACATTCAAACTCAATCAATTTTAATACTAATACGAAAATCCAACCGAATTGAGAGTTTATTGAGATGTTATCTAGGTGTGGTAGGATCTATTAAGTTTTAAGTTAAAAATTGATGAGATAATCTCTTATTTGATGGTGTAAAACATAGGTTTCACATCAAATCCTTATCAAATTTGGATGCTTTTTAGTATGAATTTATTGGGTAATTTAATGTACTACACCTAATGAATTGTGCCGAAGTTTTACCCATTATTGTTCTGCTTTTGTTTGAATCTTGGTTTGTTAGTGTGGAGATATCTATTTGTTGTGAGTATATCCAATAACAGACAGTTTATATAAATTATAAAATATAAATAAAACAACAATCACACGTGGAAGACAAAGATTTACATAATTCGGTCTTATGCCTACATTCAGAGACTGTCAAGAAGAAAATCTTACTATAATAATTGGGAAATTACAAAGATTGTTATTGATCAAGCATTGTCTCTTTCAAATATGAGATCTAGTAATCGAATAGTAGGAATGGTATGTTTGTAGTACGGCTTCTCAACTCTTTTTTTGGTATGTTTCTTAGAACATCTTCAATACTCCATTTTCTCACCCAAAATAAAGAGAAAAAGAACTTTCTATTTTATCTATCTATTTTTTCAAATACACTTTCTGCATTTTTTTCCCTCTATCTCATTTAATTATTATTTATTTAATCTTTTTATATTGTTTCATAAAATTTATTCTTTATTAATTCTTTTGTAACAGCTATATTTTTCATATTTCCCAAATGGCTATTGTAAAGACCGGATCTGAGTCCTAAGTTCAAAAAGTAAAAGGATATAGGTCCAAAGAGCCCAATATAATGAATTTGTAGCGAATGGATTGAAAAACTAAGCTCTAATAAATTGAGTAGTAATTATAGTGGATCTAAATGACAATAAAGTAAGAATAGACTGGTTATATCTAATGAAAATCGTCCTCGGCACAGTTTGAGGAGATTAATTTTTGTATATAATTCTTGAAGTTGATTATAAGTACAGTTCTTATTGCTACAATATTTCTTTCTCAATTCTCCAATCCCCTGCCCTTAGGGTCTTCTTTCTATTTTATACTATCCTCCTTCTTCATCTCTACCATCTACGTGTAGATTAGATTGCTGGTGTTAATTTTTGTCCCATCAGCACCTTTTTGAAGTCTTTGGGGAGTAGCTGTAAGGCTGAAAGTTACTGTTCATGTATCACTTCCTCATTAATGCGACTAAAGAGTTAGCTACAGAGCATTCAATGCGGTGGTAACAGCTTTTTCTTAGATATTTCATAACTCCCATGCCTCCATGACGTGCATCCTTGTTAATAGAAACTCTTAGAATGTTGCTCTGGATGACGGGCCGCACCTTATGACCTCTGCCTTGCTTATCCGAGGAAGCATCCCTCTTCGGATCATCTTCCTAGACCATCATGCCTATATCCCTTCCTTTATTTATTAGAGCCGATCTCTATAACGCGTTTACCCATCCTCAAATTACTAGGTGTCTTCAAACTGGGCCCTTGGCCCATTGTATTTTACTGGACCTATCATCCCTACAGCAATGTTTTTGGAATTTTTCAACGGCCAAATTTCCCAACAATCACTTTTTTTAACGGCCATATATTCCCAAGTCCCAACAATTATATCTTCTAATTCACGATAAAATTGGAAACAACGAAACTCATTCCCAACTCTAATCAGATCCTAAAAAGCACTTGTGATAGCGTCATAGGATCATCTAATTTTATTTTTATGCTCGTATTATTTATTTATATATATTAATGTTTGGTGTAATCAGAAATTTATCTAAAACTATGTTATTCTTGGAATTAAAAAATATATATATGTAATTTGAAAGTACAGACTAAACAGTATAAAGTTTAGACTCTGACTAGATAGGGAGCAACTGTTTCAAAAGTACGCATGTAGCTTTATCTTAGCCCACCCCCGACACCACCCCCACAACCCCCCCCCCCCCTAAAAAAAAAAAAAAACATATACAGCTTTAAGCTCTGCACAAAGCAAAGAAGGTGCCCCACCTTATTTAAATTTATCATGCTATATTTCTTATCGCAATTATTCACGGCAATTAACTTAAAAGATAAATAAGTAAAATAAGCCCATGACAAGTCAATATTCATCAACCTATTGGGCTGCACTTAATGCCCAACAAAAAAGGGTTGCACCTAATTGTACATCCATTTTCTTTTTGCACCGAAATCATGACCTGAAGTTGAGTAAAAGGACAATGAAATCTTTATAGAAATGGATAATAAAATTTATGAAAAAAAGTTTATCTTTACAATTTGCATGGTGAAACTTGAAAATTTTCATTTCCAATTAATATAAAATTATAAAATTTTCTACCAAAGTAAGTAATAAAATTTTAGTGGAACCAATGAAGCCTTCAAAGAAATGGATGATGCAAAGTTCAATAAAAACAAGATTAAATTTTACAATAAGAAAATGAAAATTGAGAAAAAGAAAATATCACCTTGTCTCTAGCTATTACTGCTTGAACTTGACCAGTTGGTCAATTCTTTTTTGGAAAAAATTTCATTTTAAGCTTGTACAAATTAAACCCTATAATTTTTAAAAATAACAAATAAAATTTGAAATAAAAAAAAAATAAAAAAATCATAAGGTTTCAAAAGATTATAAAATAAATCCTCAACTTATATTTAACACAATGGATTGAAGTTTGATTTGTTAATTCTTGAAACTACAAGTTTAATACTTTTTTTTAAAATTCAATTTTTATTCATTGTTCTTGATAGAATAAAATGCAAGTTTAATCCTTTTTTAAAACGTACCTACCTTTTATGTTTCTCCAGAATTCATTTCAGTCTCCTAATTTTGTTTTTTGTTAATTTCAGTTCTCTAATTTCAGCTTTATTCAATTAAGGCATTTCCGTCAACTTTTGTTAAATTTTTTTTGAAAAAAAAATCTGGAAAATATTTTTCAACCATTACTTGAATTTTTAATTAAAAATTTTTGAAGAAAAATTTAAAAAATTGGAAAATTAACCAAAAAATATAACAAAAATTGATGGAATAGCCTTAATTGAATAAACTTGTAAGTTAGAGGATTGAAATGAATAAAAGCAAAGTTAAAGAACTAAAATGAATTTTAGTAAATATAGAAAGTGTGTTTTGCATTTTAGCCTTCTTGATACCACATAGTTTAAGTCGTTACACTTCTTAGATTATAAGTTCTAAAATAATAATTTTCTTTTCTTTTCTTAAAAGCACCTGTAGGTTAAATCTTTAAACTATTACATAATTTTTTTTGTGAGAGAGAATTTTAACATTCAGTGTCCGCTTCTAATGATTGCCCTTTATTATCAAATCAAAACATTTGATTGGTTTTTAGTGTAAGCAGAATTATATATACTATAAAAAGGATTTTAAAATTTGGAGGGCCATGGCCCCACACTCCAGTGTAGTTCCAATATATCCGCGAGAAAAGTTTAGATAGCTTAAAATAATTTTGTGTAGTTATTACTAGATTTTAATAGTTTTTAATTTTTATGGTATCTTTATGCAGTGGGAAATGTGGAGGCCATAAAGAGGTTTGCCATTGCAACTGCATATCAATTTCTTATTATTATTTTATTTTGTAGCGATATATCATTCGGTCCAACTTTTTTTGCTTTAATTTTCGGTTTTTGATTACTTTATTAATGGATTTTTAAATTTTATCTTGGATTTAAAAATCGAAGATAGAATGTCAAATGGCTACTACAAAACGCAATTAGTAGAATTATTTTGTGACCGTTTCTCTTTTCTATTGAGAATTACTTTTGTGTTATTGCTGTGAATGCATCTAATAGTAATAATACGATGAAAAATAGAAATAGAAAATAAAACAAACAATCACACATAAAATACAAAGATTTATATAGTTTGGTCAGCTAATTGGAGGATCTAATAATATTTCTCCTGAATCTAATTTCCAATAATCTAACATCAAATTTGTTGCTGCAGGATTTGACACCTTTGTATGTGGAGTTATCTCTTCTCTCTTAAGGTGTTTTCTCAATCGACAAACTACCAGATCTTTTATCTGCAACATAAAAATATAACAATGTCAAGGACGTTACCTTAATCCAAAGCCTAGATAATAGTCACAATCAAGAAAATAATAAAGGGAAAAAAAAGAGAGAGAAGAAGATCTCTATCAAGAAGAAAAGAAAACAAATATTTCAAGAGAGTAAGAAAAAATACATATAAACCCTATAATCAGGAGGGATAGCAAATTAAATTCTAAAATTTTATATATAAAAAAAAATTAATCCTTATAGATTGCAAAGATTATAAATTAAAAGATTTTATAACCATCGATTTCATATGCAAACTTCATATTTTAATTTGTTACTTTTGATATTATAAG
Source organism: Lithocarpus polystachyus (assembly GCA_033629205.1). Classification (NCBI taxonomy): domain Eukaryota; kingdom Viridiplantae; phylum Streptophyta; class Magnoliopsida; order Fagales; family Fagaceae; genus Lithocarpus; species Lithocarpus polystachyus. The sequence continues at coordinate 84,982,008 of CM066164.1, forward strand.
GTTTAATTTTTGAGACAATAGCATCTAAATCAAATACAATTTAGTAAAAAAATAAAAATAAAAAAATTCAAAAATCGAGGCTATGTTTGGTATATAACCACTTTTGTTTATTGTTTTCAAAAAACTTGTTTTTAAGAAATAAACAAAAAGCAATTTTACTACGTTTGGTTAGTTCAAAACTGCACAAAACTGAGTGAGCATTTCTTGAGCCTTTAACTATGAGACGAACCAAATTTTTTTCTCTTTCTTTCTTTCTAATCAGTAACAATTTATTAATAGATGGCAAATACATGTGTGTATATCATCTTATGCCAACGCAATTAGTACACGCATGCACATTCTGTCAAAGTAAAACAATCCCACTAAATACATGGGCATTGTATACGTATCTATAAACACATTACCAAAAGCTGATATGAACGTGAAATATAACCAGCAAGCATGAGTTTCTGGTGGAGTGGTGGTGCACATATAGGTTGATGGTTGGTTCAACAATGGTGGTGGAGTGGTGGTGGGTTTGGCTGCACGTTTAAGAATTGTTGGGTGTGCTTTGGTTTTACTTATTTATTTTTTGTTTCATTCTGGCCTCATTTAACTGTTTTTAGTTTCTTTTGAAAATTGAGATCTGGAAAACCGTTTTTGTTTTCTATGTATTTTGAGTTACCAAACATGTTTTTTTATTAGAAAATAGAAAATAACTTTTGAAAACAGAACATTGAAAAAATAAAAATAAAAATTTACCTTAGCTTGCGACAGAAGAGACTTGTCCAAGGAAAGCTCATGCAAGATCCAACGATTGTTGTCTTTAGACTCATCGTTCTTATAATGGAAAGTCTTTTTGAATCCAATTCTTGTCCTCGTCAGTGTTTCCAAAACATCCTTAGCGTATTTTCCCGAAGCATCGCCCTTCCAACAACCATTGCCGATGGTTCGCTTGATTCGAGAGTCGGTAGAGGAGACCCTCTTCAACCTTGTGAAGAACAACAGCTCAAGCTCTTCCTGGTTTTCTTCCAGATTTGGTCCCCCAAATGCTTCCCAGATTTTCCAAGGCTCAGTGTTGGGTGCGTAAAGATCGTGTTCTGGAATACGATTGTCCTCACGGGTTTGTGTTCCTATTACCTTCGGATAAAGGTAGTAAAGCACCAACTCTTCGTCCGTGGGACAAAACCTAAAACCCTCAGGGATCATCGTGGGTGCCATTGTTATTTCTCTTGAATTTGATTGCAAAAGTTCTAGCAAAAACTCTAACATCAAATTTGTATTTTGACTAGTCTGACTTGATACATGTGTACTTGGGATTATCTCTTCTTTTTTAGGGTGTTTTCGCAGTCGACAAACTACCATGTCTCCTATCTGCAACATAAGAATGTAACAATGTCAAGAACGTAACCTTAATTCAAACCCTAGATAATAGCCACAATCAAGAAAATAATATAGGAAAAAAAGGAAAAATGAGATATATGTCAAGTAGGAAAGAAAAAAGTATGTCAAGAAAGTAAGGAAAAATATACATATAAACCCTATAATTAGAAGGATAACAAATTAAATTCTATAATTTCATAACAGAAAAAATTTAGATTGCAAAGATTATAAATTAAAATATTTCAAATAATAATAAATTAAACCATCAGATTCATACGCAAACTTCATATTTTAATTTGTTACTTTTGATATTATATGGTTTAATTACTGAAACAATAGGATCTAAATAGTTTAAAAAAAAAAAAAAAAACTGAGGCTATATTAGTTTGGTTACTACTATTGCTTTTTGTTTTCGAAAATTTGCTTTAAGGATAAAAACAAAAAAGCGATTTTATTGAAGTTTCAAAGTTAAAAACACGTTAAATGACCAAGAGATTAACCTAACTTTTTTCTTTCTTCCTTTCTATTCACTATTAGTAACACTAAGAAAAGATCTCACTTTAAATTGTCGCTTTAGTTTATTCCCTAAAATTATAAGTTTTCAAGTTTTCAATCTCTTAGTATTAATAACACTATAAAAAAAATTTCACTTTAAATTGTCATCTGTTTTTTTTTTTTTTTTTTTTTGAGAAGGGAAAAAAAGGGTGGCTCACGTGTGATATCACTGTCGACCTTGCCCCACAGGAATTATTGACCCATAGGTACCGCCAACACAAAGTGGGGTTCGCAACTTGGACTCCACTCCAGTGCATTTCGTTTTTGGTAAATTAACCAAAGCCCAAACTCCACACCATGAGGTATGAGGACTTGAACCTGCACCTGGCACAGCCATCAAGAAGGAGGCCACCACTACGCCACACTAGCTGGTGGTACTTTAAATTGTCATCTTAGTATTATAAATTTTCAAGTTTTCAATTTCTTCAATATTAATAACACTATGAAAAAATCTCACTTTAAATTATCGTCTTAGAACTATAAATTTTCAAGTTTTCAAGTTCTCCTATTATAAGTTTTCAAGTTTTCAATTTCTTCAATATTAATAACACTATGAAAAAACCTCATTTTAAATTGTCATCCTAGAAATATAAATTTTCAAGTTTTCAAATTCTCTAAAAAGGAGAGAGAAAAAAAGAAAGAAAGAAAGAAAGGAGAGAATGTTTACCTTAGCATGTCGTAGAAGAGACTCGTCCAAGGAAAGCTCATGCAAGATCCAACTATTGCTGTCTTTAGACTGATCATTCTTATAATGAAAAGTCTTTTTGAATCCTATTCTTTTCATTGTTTTACTCTTTGTTTCCAAAACATTCTTACCGGACTTTCCCGAGGCATCGCCTTTCCAACAGCCTCCGCCGATGGTTCGCTTGATGCGAGAGCCGTTGGAGGAGACCCTCTTCAACCTTGTGAAGAACAAGAGCTCGAGCTCTTCCTGGTTTTCTTCAAGATTTTGCCCTCCATACTGTTTCCAAATTTTCGAAGGTTCAGTGTTGGGTGCGTAAAGATCGTGTTCTGGAATATCGTGTTTTGGAACAAGCTCATGGGTTTGTGTTCCTGTTACTTTTGGGTACAGGTAAGACCTCACCAACTCTTCATCTGTGGGACGAAATCTAAAACCCACAGGGAACATTGCAGCCATTATTGCTATCGTTCTTGGTTTCTGATGCAAAACTCTGCCCTAGTGTGTAGAACTGTAGGTATAGAAAGCATGCGTATAGTACGTATATATAAATTCTCAAGGTCGGTTACCTAAAGTAAATCGGTAAAGTCTTTTTTTTAAGAAAGCAAATAAATAAAGTCGGTTAAGGTTAATTAGGTGAGAGTTTGTACAGTACTTAATTAAACTTGAACACTGCTACTTTATTATTTACCAATAAGGCAATAACAGTTTGATTTGATAAAGTGTTTTATCTCTAACATTATTTTTAATTTTAAGATAGTACTCCTACCTTAGCAAGGAGTAACACACGTACAGCCTGCCCTTTGTGTCCCAAACAATTTATAAAAGGTGTGATTTAACAATTTAGAAAGATAATTGATTTTTTAAAATAAAAAAATATAGGTGAATTTTGCACTCTTTCTTCCACCCTTTAGAAGTCTTCCAAAATATTGAACTAATAGAAATTCCATCCAATTTAAACCTTAAACTGCTTCATGACTAAAAAAAAAAAAATTATCAAGTGTCTACTGTCTAATAACTATTTTTTTAACAAATTCAAAATAAATGTTAATAAGAACTCAATTAACACTTTTTCATCTCATAAAGCAAGAAGAATGATTTCTAGACCAAAAAATATATAACATAGAAAGTTAAGTAAATAATATTTAAATATTAATAATACATTAAAATTAATTGTCTTAGGTCCAAAATATATAAGAAAGGTTTTGCTGCATATTTATATGTAGCAATTACTGCATACAGGATTAATTATGTGGCAACAAAAAGAAAGTGGCAAATGTCTAACGGTTCATCTGATCATGTGCATGACCTTTGGACACATATTGCTTTATTTTTGCTACCACCTAACCTATTATATAGCGATTGTTACATACAAGCATATGGCAAAACCTTTCTCAAAATGTATTGATGAGTGTGAACAAACAGGAGCCACGGCTAGCATACATGTCTCCTGGTGTTATCTTAGCAATTTTATGTTTTCAAATAATTGATGGTGTTGGTTTGCATTTAACATCAATTATTTATTTGGGTAGTGATTATCACTTACTTGCTAATATTGCAGACTCACTGTACACATGACCACGTAGATTGAAACTGTATTTTTTTAAAACACGATTTCAATTAAAATGGAGAAATTGTGTTTTCAATACATTATTTTACCATTTCACAATTTTAACTAAAATGAAAACAAGATTTCAAAGGAAATATGCAATAGTAATTGTGTAACTTTATTTTCCCTATTTATTTTTATTTTAGCTACTGTGGTGGGGGGTAGACAAAGAGGGTTGTCCAATAATGGTTGAAAATAGCAATGCTATCTCCTCTCACATAAATGATAGGTTGTACACTAATTTAATTAGTGGAATGTATAATTATGTGAAATTACATAGTATTGCTCTCGAAATACAGATAATTACTTGTAATGTTGGTTGTAGCTAGGGGCACGTTTCTTGCTATGATGTCTCAATTTGGAATGATTTGTGTTTCAAGTCATAAAGGTAATTAGGTTATGGTTTTCACTTTTTGAGATTATTGTGAATAGTCAAATTCTCTGCTTGGAAAGTGTATACAACTGTTTGTGAATAGTCATGTTATAATCTTCTAAATTATTAGTCCTTATGAGTGTAGGAGTATGTGACTAAGATCATCATATTTATTATCAAATGTCATGTGTTGCTATCCCATTCCCAAGTTCAATGGTTCAATCGAAGGATGGTCGAAAATGCATGAGTATGAGCAACAGAAAAAAGAGATACGTGCTAAAAGGCCTTGTAGCCGAATTGACACTTCTCTATGCACAAAGTGCTTGGGAGTTTAGGAGAAAAAGAGTTCGAGCTGCGGGATTAGCAGCATGTTGTAATTATCTCTCCTAAAAAAAAAAAAGAAAAAGAAAAAGAAAAAAGAGGTACATAATAATTTTGCTTTAGTAGGGCTCCTTAATTAGTTGAAAGATTTTTTTGGAAAGCCTAACTGTGTTCTAAATTTTCGAATGTGCTTCAATTCAGTCCTTCCTTTCCTGATAGTATGAACTCTGAATTTCTAATGGTTGAAAACTTGAAATCTAAATGTGCCATATATTATAACTTAACTGTAATACGAGTCATGGTCCCTGTGCACAATGTTTGCAAATTAATTATTTTCACGTATTGTAATGTACGCGGCGGTGGGATTTAGCATTAATTCGTGGGAACTCTAAATTTCGATGACATTTTCAAATTGGTGTTTGTATGATTTATTTTCAGATCACTCTTGTTTGTTAATGAAAGTACACAATTTCTTTAAGTCTTTCAGTGTCATATGTAGGCAATAACATGATGTTCTTCTTATCGAGTCATACATACACTCTATAAGAGTAAGAAATATGTGAGTTTAAGACTTTAGGGAAAAAAAAAAAACTAATTTATGTTTATTAGATGCAAATTTTTTTTTTTCTTGAGAAAACTAAATTTCTTTAGAGCATGTTCTACCCTAATTTAAATTGGATGGTTCAAGTTTTCCAGCCTTTGGTGGAGGCTTCCATTTAGAATAACAGTTCTGGGAAATGGAGAAAAGAATAAGATGAAAGCAGAAGTTTGTTCGCAAATTCTAAAAGCTCATTTTGTATTTCTATTCTTTGGACTGTTTCAAAATTGTATCATTCCAATTTTGAAACAGTGTCTTTAGAAGAATGCACTGTTGTAACTGAAAAGCTTCAATTTGGCCTATCACTCACACAACTTAGTTCGTTCATGTTTCAGTGGTAGGTCTTAATTTAGCGGACCTACTTGATGACTCAGCAACTTAAGAGAAGAAAATCTAATAAAAAAAAAGTAATTCCATATGATATATGATTAGAGCTTGATGAATTTGCACTGTCCCGAGAGAGTAATGTGGAAGCTATAGATTAAAGAGATTTGACATTGCAACTGCATATTATATTATATATATATATATATATTTTTTTTTTTTTTTGTGGATGGTTAACAATTTAATTTTGGCTTTTCGTTTTCTTTAATAATTGATTTTGGACTCTTTGTCTTGGAAGTAAACACTCACTAATCATCACAAATCATAATTGGTAGAATTATTTGAATAATTTTTGTAACCCTTTTTCTTCTTCCTTGTGCAATATTTTTATGTTATTGTTGTGAATATAATTTATTGTTTTGTGTTATTATTGTAACTAGTGTGTAGTCTTATACATATGCACGAGTACAATTAAAAATAATAACAATTATAAGGTTCAAATTATACATTTTTTATTATAGAAAATGTTCAAATTATACATGGTATTAGCTTATACTTTTTTTAAACTATACATTTCTAAAATATATAATGGATTCTCATTATATATATATATATATATATATGATTTAAAATTTACTTGATTTTAGACTTTTTGATTTTGTACCCAGTAATTCACTTGCCACAAAAATTAAAAACTTTGAGATGATCACATGGCGGAAAATTGAACTCCAATTGAAATTCAACTTAGATCTAATTGTATTTGGATTATTTAAGATTTTTATACTTAGTAATTCAATAGGCACAAAATTAAAAATTAAATGAGACATGTGGCGCAAAATTGAGAATCCTATTAAAATTTAATTTAATTTTCTCTAAGTTTTGGCTATTAATATATATTAGTGTATAACCTGTACTTACACATGATAATATCTCTTAAATCGATTGCAGATAGATGCATGAGATTGTTTAACTCAATTACAGTTTATTATGTTCAATACCTTCGCATACAAAATATCCGAAAAGAAATAGTATAAAAAATATACTCATTAGTTTAGAGAAAAAATAACAACAAAAATATAAACAATTTAATTTGTATGAAAAGCTCAAAAGCAAAATCCAATTATGATTCTAATTGAATTTTCCCTAAACTTTGGTACACACACACACACACACACACACACACACATATATATATATATATATATTACATACTTAGTAATGAACGGTACATAGTCATAGTATATTACATAAAATACTTATAAATTTAAATTGTTTTTAGTTATACAAAAAAAACTCATAAATATAAAATCACTCAAACTTTCTCTTCTGCTAATTTTATATATAGAGTTAGATATATAATTAGATTTTTTTTTATGGTTTATTTATATTGGAGTTTTCGTTTTCTACACTAAATAAACTCATTTGATACAAAATTAAATAATTAGATTAGATGGGATATGTGGTGTAAAATTAAATTCTAATTAAAATTCAATTTTTATACTGAATTTACTCACTTGACAAAAAAATTTAAAAACTTAGATTAGAGAGAACACATGGCACAAAACTAGACTCTAATTAAATTCTAATTTGAAATCTAATTGAATTTTCTCTCAGTTTTACCTATTAATATATATATATATATATTATAAATGAGTTTATGCAAAAATAAAAATAGAAAATAAAATAAACCATCAACATAGAATACAAAGATGTATGTGGTTCAGTCTAAGGCCTACATCCATAGGCAATGTAGAGGATAAATTTTTACTATCAAGATTGTAAGATTACAAAGGTTGTGTTAGGTTTTATGAATCCCATTAATTGTTATTTCTCCTGAGTCTGTCATCAAAAAATCCAACCAATATTCTCCTATTTGATCTGGCATATCTGCACTTTGATTTTGACTGCTCAACGAATATTCTACTATTTGATCTGATACATTCGAAATCTGATTGGACTTATTTTTTGTTTGATCTAGAGTATGATTTGGTATACCAATAACCTGATCTGATAAAATTGTAGTATGATTTATCATAGTTATACTTTGACTGCTTGAGACACTCATATATGAAAGAGATTTAGAATGCCTTCTGAGTCTACAAATTACCAGATCTCCCGTCTGCACATAAAAAATGAGAATTAAGAAAATAATATTAAAAATAGAAAGTAAAAGAAGATATATAAGACACAAATAAAGAAATAGACAAACAATATCAAGAATGTAACTTTAAACCAAACCCTAGATAATAATAATAATAATAATAATAATAATAATAATAATAATAATAATAATAATAATAATAATAATATAGGAAAAAAGAAAAGAAAAGAAGATATATGAGACACAAATACAAACAAACAAAAAATAGAAAAATAGTATGTCAAGAATATTTTTTTAAAAAAAAAAGAAAAGTATGTTAAGAAACTAAACTTAAACCAAACCCAATGGTTTTTAAAAGCAAAAAAAAAATATATATATATATATATATATGTTATTAATCAAATATACTTTAATATGTCAAGAATATAATTTTTTTTAGAAACATCACTTAAAGTTGTCGCTTTAGCTCTAAAATAAGTTATACCTAAATTCTATATTTACAAGTTTTCTAAAAAGGAAAGACCTACAAATTTTAATCTTAATCGGTTAAACTATCGATTAAACTATTTACAAACATATGAGAAATGACCTCATTTAAAATTGAACATGTCTCACTTTAAATTATCACCTTATTTCTATTCCATATTTCGAAGTTTTTTAGAAAGAAAAGACAAGAAAGAAAAGAAAATTAGAGATGGTTAGTAAGTACCTTAGCGTGATGTAGTAAGGACTCATCAAGGCTAATCTCATGCAATATCCATCGATAGCGGTTGTTGTTGTCGTCGTCGTCATTGGACTTGGACTTGTCAGTCTTAACGTTGTTTTTCTCGTAATGGTAAGTCTTTTTGATTCCGATTCTTTTTCTTTCGTTTTGGTAAGCACGATAAAAAATATTGCTGGAATTACCATCGCCTTTCCAACAACCTTTGCCGATGCTTCTCTTGCAACGGTTGGACTTGGGAGAGACCCTCTTCAATCTTGTGAAGAAGAACATCTCTTCTTTATTTCGTATACAGTTATTAGCTTTTTCCATCTTCTCCCAAATCTGCCATGGTTCTTCAGTGCCGTAAAGATCGCGCTCAGGGATTACTTCAGGGCATTTACAGTTGGAAATTTCCGTGGCCTTGGGATGAAGATAATGAATCACAAGCACTTCGTCTAGTGGATCAAACACGAACCCGCCTGGCCATTCAAGCGTCGACGAGGATGAACATGATAATGCAGCTGCCATTATTGTTTGATTTTTGATCTGTGTTTCTACAAATGTGATTTGAATGAGCGTAGGATAGGTTTAACACGGTATTTATATATATTTTTGCAACTCCTTTTCTGTACAGATACGGATTCCTTGCCAAAAAAGAAAAGATGACACTTGAGTCAGCCCTAAATCTTAACTGACTTCGATTAGAGTTAGAAAGTATACGATTAGTCACATGATCCCACGACACAAACCTTTAACCTACAATATATTAATTCATTATTAAATCTTTTTTATTTTTATTATTAAATATATTAAAGCATTTATTTTTTTGGATCTTGCATGAGCCTTCTTTGAAGGAAACTTTTGCATGGGGAATGTTTTTTCTGCAAATGCTATGGTAAACTTTCTCTTTCTTAATTTCCTTTTATCCTTTTTTAGGGTTACTCAGTTTTGTTTATTTTCTTTTGAAATCTTCATATTTATTATTTTTGCCAACTAACTATATATATATATATATATATATATATAAGATTTAAATTATTTCTTTTTGAAATTTTAGAATTAAATTTTTTTTTTCAAGGAAAAGAATTTAAAATATTTAATAGGAGGATTTAAATAATATGTTATAGTCCTGAGAACAAGTTAGATATCATTTATGGTAGAATTATTCTTATTATTTTCTTTAGAGATACTATTTTTGTTTTTCTTTTTGGCCCTATTTCTTGGTTTTAATGTTTAAGATTATGTTCTTGCATAAACTCAATACTGTTAGATATACTCACAACAATAACACAAATTAGTATAATGCTTAGGAGAATACAAACTGATTATTTGACAAGTATAATTACTTCAAAATCAATACATAATCTGCATTTGCTTACATCTCATGAAATTTAACTCTCTAAACTTTCTAAACTAATTAAATGATTCACTATCTCATTCAACTAAATATATATCCTGAACTCCAAAAATCTCTTGTTTAACAAAAAAATAATGCATAAACGCTGCATTCGACTGGGAAATGAACCCAAAAAGGTCAACATATTGTGCAATCTATCACATTAGTTTCTGAAGTCAAATTATTCAAATAAATCACAAAACGGACCCAAAAAAAAAGGATTGATTTTTATGTACTGGACTTATATTGATTATTTTATTGCTTACCCAATACAATTTGCGATCTGCAATCTTTTTATTATTATTATTTATTTATTCAGATCTCACTCAATAGCTAGGTTTATTAAACAGGATGTTGGTTGGTTTCTTGGATTCTATTAATTACATCCATGTAAATTTTACTAACAGATGTAATTTATGTTTAAATGATAGAATTTAATATTTAAATTTATTAATTCCCCATTATTAAACAGGCTCTAGAATTTTCAATTAATAAGCTTCTAGCTTGTACATAGTTTTTAACTTACTGATCAACAGACCGTCATATGGTTTACGGGCCACATCCATTCAAATTTATTTATTTAAAGAAAATCCATATCTAATTCAATTTCTTAATGATAGCTACAGAAATCAATTAATTCTTTTTAATTCTTTCCTTTATAAAGTAAAATTACATTTACAACAACAAAATGAGCTCGTCTTTTAGATAAAAAAAGAAGAATAAATATCCTCTCTCTCTCTCTCTCTCTCTCTCTCTCTCTATATATATATATATATATATATATATATATAATATTTCTGAAAACTCGAATTTGTGTTAAAAACACAATAGCTGTTTAGACCCCTAAAAGGATTACGGCTTGATTGATTTTACATTGACTTAATATTAAGTGCGAAATAGTGTAAATGCGAGTAAATAAACAAACAAACTACTCTAACTCATAAACAATAAAACACAACAGTGAATTGAAAGTAAAAGAGTAGGGAAGAAGAATGCAAACACAAGATAACACTCCGATGTGTTATCGAAGAGGAAATCGAAGTACTCGGCGTAATACCTCTCTGCCGCCCTCCAAGCGGTAATCGATCCACTAGAGAATAAGTTAGAGTACACGAATAACAAAAAACCCTCTAAGCCTAGTCTATCCCATGTACTTGAGCCCTCCAAGCTCCTACTACCAACTGACTTCGCCAAGCCTTGTCTTCTCTAGCTCTCCGGATCACGCAATTCAGCCCGATTGCATCCGCTAAACATATGGCTTCTTTTAATGCTTCTCAGCAGCTCCAAAACCTTAATTTTCACTCAAGATGGGTGTGGTAAGTGTTTGGGCTATCAACCTTTTAAGGATTTAGAAATAGAGAGGTAAGAGTTGAGGAAAACCACAAAGGATTGTGTAGAGATTTGTGGATATAACAATCTTTCACTCTCAAGGGTTTGTGGCTAGGGTTTTCTCTCAGAAGCTCTCTCTATCATTTGTGGGTAATGTGAGTATATATAGTGTGGGTACAGAAAGTGTGTATCAGATAGTACAGACTGGCAAAACAGAATGTTTTGCGAGTGTCTCGTGGGAAGGCCTTACTCGCGAGCTACTTGCGAAACACAGTTATCTCCATCTATCCTAACTCTTCACATTTCAGTCATGTGCAGGGCACATGTATCACTTTGCGGGATGCTCAGTCTTCAATTGCTTGAGTCTTCACACACTCTCTCTTTATCATATAACATTTACAATTAAATCCCACAATGAATACAGGGTATAAAAAGATTGAATAAAATTACAATCAAATTTGGCATGAAATTAAAGCCAACAAAACACATAGTTGTAAATAACAACTTTACAATATCCCCCTTTGGCTCTTCTGTGACAAAACCCCTAAAACGGACTCTAGACTTAGACGTGAGTTTGGGAACAATGGTAAAACTCACTCACACCTAATCTAGAAGCTATGAAGCCCTTGCATGTATATACCTCCGACCTGAAACACTTGCACACAAAAAAAACTTTCAATGAGCTTATGACAAGTTAAATACAAGGTATGTATATAAGCAAGTATAAATGCGATAAAGTTCATAAACACAATATAACATGTATGCATAGCTTGATCAAAACAAAACAGTCATTAAAGAATGACTACAATGAACATTTAGCTAATAAATGCTCATCCGGACACGCAATGCAATAAAGACCAATTCACAGTGATCAATAGCATGTCCAACACACAACCAATGCAAAATACATGAAGTATTTACATCTAGGATACAAAATCCTACTAGGGTACAAGTGTGAGGTACTTAAGACATATTAGCAATATCTTAAAAGTACAAAAAAATGCTACAAAGCATTGAGATTAACGCAAGTACTGAAAACTAAACTGAAATATAAGAACAATGTACTAAAAACTTAAAACAAAAGCAGTAACAACAATAATCCAAGAGTTATATATGCTGAAACAATTTAAACCAAAACATAAATAAAGCTAAACCGCCTATGATGAACCAATGGATCTAAAATCTAAGTTATGCTCTCCCTCAACTGTGCAAGCTCCCCCTCAAAATTTTCTCACCCTTTTTGACCAAAATGGCCAAAGAGGCTAGAATTGGTCGAACTCTGAATCTGATCCTTGATCCATGGACAAATCATCAATCTGTGAGGATAAAGCTGTGACCTGACCCTGGATATAGGCAAGCTGGTCCGCGGTATGCTGCACATGGGAGTCAAGCATGGTAAACATCTGGTCCACTCTAGCTAGGAGGTGATCAAGTCTGTCTGGTCCTCGTGCTGGTGTTGAAGATGATGGCTGAGCTGAAGTCTCTAGTGCAGAAGTGAATCTATCAATCTCTTCCTTTGTATCTCTTCCCTCTTCCTCAACATGATCTCTCGGTATTTGAGACACACCGGTTTTGGATCCTCGAATGTAAGCTATGCTACGAGTCACCGTGTGTGCACCAATGGGATAGTCTCTTTGTACTACGGTGAGGTTGCTCGGAAGTTTGAACTTTGCCTTTGCAATAAGGACCATAATGAGAGAGGGGAATGGCATGATTGTTCTAGAGTTCCGCTTCTTAATGCTCTTGGTCAAGAGGTGGAATATGTGTCCACAAATATCAATCTCTTTATGAGTGAAGAGATCATACAAGAAGATTGTCCTTGGAGCGAACAATGTCTTCAGGTTGGTGACCGGATACAGATTTTGGATCACCACATAAGCTAAAGTCCTCATCTCCGGATTGAATGGAATTGTGTTCATGGAGGACTTTTTAAGTGTGCCACCAAGAATGGTCACCATCTCCTCTATAGATTCCAAGTGATCATCATATTGCACTGTAATTGGCTGTGAAGGAGGACGAACTTCCAAGAACTCTTGAATGCTTTCCTTTGTGATCACGATTTCTTTGTGTCTCACCCAGCAATTAATGTGGTCGCCATCCACACTAGCATTTGAGAAGAATTCTTTGATGCTTTTCCAAGTACACAACTCCACTCGGATTCAGCAGCTTCGTCCACGTCCTTTCCTTGAACACTTCAGGTATGCAAGTGTCCTTAGGGGTATCCTCAAGGGTATCCAATTTGACGACCCTCTCCATGATAATTGTTGCTCTTTGTAGCAGTCATTGTAAGCCATATTTGCCTCAACAGACTTGAAGTTGTCAGAATCCGTGCGAGCACGCTTGGGGGATTTCTTGGACGTTGAATGTTTGGTAGGAGACATCTGCACATGTACACAGAAAACAAAGAAAAGAAACAGGTGCAAAAACACAAAAACAGAACACAAAACTTGATTAGATTCAAGTTAGTCCAAAACATAAGTATAAATACTTAAAACAGAACACAACAAAGTTAAAAAAAAATGCTATCAATGCTAAACAATGTACTCGTGAGCAAAATGCAAGAAATTTGCAATTGTGCATGTGCTGATGCATGTGAGTGAAGCAGGTGATGCATGGGGTGTGCCTAGTGGGTGCCTAGTGCGAGTATGGCATGGCATTGATGCACACATGGGTCAAAATGTGTAAAACACACATCCAATGATTAAAACATGTTCAACAAGTTTAATCAATGGTAATCCCAGTGTTTGGAGCTCATTTGAGTCCAAAATAGCAAAAATATGTCACATAGACATTTTGTCAAACACATAGCATGCAACATTGCACTACACTAATGAACGATGCATGAACATAAGTGAAAATGCCTCAATGCATGGTTAGAATGCCTTATAGGGCCAACATAGATACACAAAGATCAAATGGGACTGAGCCCAATCAAAATTTTTGAAAAATTTTCACAAAATTAAGAACTCTAACCCATTTTCGAAAAATCCCCAATCTTTAGAACCCTAACTTAAATTTCTGCATTACACTACAACAAAATGTATTTTTAGTGACGAAAAAATTCATCACTAAAAGTCCAATTTTTCGTCACTAAGAACCTTTAGTGACGAAATCGGACATTTAGTGACGAAACTCATTTCGTCGCTGAAACCCCATCACTAAAAGTCCTGGTGACGAAAAATTTCGTCACTAAAAGTCCAATTTGTTTTTTTTTTTAAAAAAACTTTCAGTGACGAAAACGTTTCGTCACTAAATGTTTTCCTCGCTAAAAACACTATTCAGTAACGAAATATTTCGTCACTAAAAACACCTTATTTTATTAAATCATATTTAGTGATGAATAATTTCGTCACTAAAACAATGTTCTAATACATATAGTGACGAAAAAATTCGTCACTAAAACTATTTTTAAGAAAATTCAGACACATATAGCGACGAAAATTTTCGTCACTAAAACCATTTCTTACAAAATTTTGTTACATTTAGTGACGAAATATTTCGTCACTAAAACAATTTTTTGTTGCTATATTTGTGATGAAAAAATTCATCCCTAAAACTTCTTTTCTGTTTTTATTTTTTTTATGACTTTGATATTAACCTGTAACCTGTCATTACATTATTAAAACCTCACATTTCAATAACACATTTATTTCGACAACACATTTATAAAAAAAAGATCCATACATTCCACAAGTAAAAAATAAAACAAGTATCAAATTCAAACTCCTTTCATACAATAATTGTTTGCAACATATACAATAACTCAAGATGTTTTATAACAATACAAAAAGTGTAGCATAACATAATTAGAAATAACGGAAAATCTCCTCATATGTCTTCAAGTAATACCAAAAGTAAATCCCCTAAAAGCCACCAATAAAAAATCTGCAAAAATATAAAACAATACTACATTAAAATCGTAAAGTAAAAATATTAACTATGTTATAAGAAACATTTCTAACAATGCATTAATAGTAGGCACACCAATGAATTATAATCACTACTCCTAATGTATAAGTTGTAGAAAGCAAATATAAATTTTTAAGTGTAATATAATACAATTAGTTTCAAATAATGCATAAAAAAAAAAATAGTCACACCATGTAATGTGGGTCAATTGCTAAAATTAAGTACTAACCAAAAAGTGTTTTAACTTGAAATTGAACCACCACGATAGGTTAAGTTCATAATAAACTAATGTAATTAAGTACCTATGTCCAGTGTTCACATGTTTAACTTCCATTTATCCAATTCCTTAAGCATTTATAGATTACTTAGCTTTCATGCCAATCAATTAGAGGCTTTGATTTTGTAGAGAGAACTTAAAAAGTATGACACTGAAAAATATCAGAAGTCTACACTACTGAAGTACTTGCTGGCTGAAAAGTAATATAGGTGATCTATTGGAGAAAAAGTGAGCACTACTTCAAGATGCCACTAGACATCATAACAACATTAGCAATTTCATGTTGTGAAATTCTTTGACAATGCTAACTTAGCATTGCTATAAAGATGTTTAACATTAAATGTTAGGGGAAAAAATCATATTCTATTTATGGTATCAAGAGATATAAAACAGCTGCATGAAACCTATGTACAGAAATATCACACAGCTGGCAATTTTACACTTAATTATACAAAAAAACTTGCATTTAGAAAAGAAAATGAAAACTTGAGAGCTCCATAAGGTCCTTTGTTACTTTTTGGAAAGAGGGGAAAGGAAGATGACTTACCTTTGCTCTATTCCAGAATATATCAGCTACTTCAGGATTTGCAATCATATCTACATACCTAAACATAGATAAGATACATATAGATATAGTTAGGCATCAGAACTTAACCAATTTGCCAGAGACTAAAAATAGAATCAAGCATTAAGGAAAATAAGTATACCACAGAGCTAATTGAAAATAGATTACAGTGGCGGATGGATGAGTAATGAGTTGCACCTAAAAGAAATTGAAACAATGAAGTAGGATACATATGTAATTGTTCCACCAAAGAAAGCTCATTTAAAAAGTTTGGTTACTAGTACTTGAGACTTGAAATTGAGTTTGTGCTTACGTAAGTGTTACATTAGTTTACAAGTGCTTGAGACTTGAAATTGAGTTTGTGCTTGTTAAAAAATATATATATCCACAAGTTATTTTGCCAAATGCATGCCATTCATAATTTATATAAAATTTTGAATAGCTGGAAGAGCTCATAATATCTCACTGTATAACGAAAGAGCTTCAATGCAACTTGAAAACCAGAATATCTCCTACATTAGTGGCTATCTTCATAAAAATATTATGAAAATCACATCCTTCATATATAATACAATTACCTACATTATATAATACAATCATCAAGTATTGAAATCGAATAAAGGAACACAATTGCTACTAGGTCTTTCTCTATTTTCTATTATTACATATTCCAGACTATAATGTCATTCAATCATTCATATCTGCTTATATAAGATTCAGTTAAGTTATAACGCTAGTAACAAGACAGGGAATACGATCATTAGGCTCCCTAAGTTCAAATATTTTCAAAGTGCATGCATCTCCTAGCAAAAATCATATTTCCACCGCAATGAAAATGATATGATAATAGGTCATAACTCATAATCTTAGTAAAGTGTTGCCGATAACTAATCTCAATAATGTGTTGCAATTTGTTCAATCCTCGCTACTGAATTACTAAGAATCAAAAATAAATTTAATATAATTTTGATATATATCTATATATATATAGGTGGTTTTGCTTTTGAATGAAAAGAAAAGGAGCTGAACAAGGCAGCAATTAGATTCCACAGCTAGATATCAAGTATTGGTATCTAGCAATAATAATAAGTTAAAACGTAGTACAAATTGCATAGCTATTAGCATTTGAGTATTATGGTCATGATACATACAATGTCAATGGGTAAACCATGTCTTGTAAGTTGTATAGTTAGAAGACCTTTAAACGATAAAAAAGAACCTCAGAACTAGATAATGACTATAAAGCCATCATTGCAAAACAATTTTGAAAGAAAGAAAAAGGAGGGAAAGTCTGTAACAAACTTCGGGATTCTTTCCTCCACTCAATAATTCTTCTCTCCCTTTTTTCCAAGTGGATAAAATGTATACAAAGCCAATACAATCTAATTCATAATCCCAGTACTAACTGCATCAAGAGAGTTTTGCTAAGCTAATAATTTCACGAGATTCCACCTTTCCACCCTTAAACATAGAATTTAAAGATTTAGAAGGTATTCTATAGAACACATGTGAGAAAAGAAGAGAGTTGGTTGACCAATGACAAGATTACATGGTTAAACAATTTCAAAAGGAAAAAGATGGAAAGCCAACATAATAATAGCAAAGTGTTTATTCTGAATGTCATAAAGAGACAGGAACAAAATGACGGAAATTAGTCCAACAAAAGATGTATATCTTCCTCAAAAAGTAAGATTTCTGCACATAAGGATTCCCATCTTCAAAATAGAACATGGTCCTATTCACTCAAATAGAATTTGAAGAGTCTATAAACCTGAAATTTTTGACACCAGAAGAAAATCACCAGCAAAACCAAGCAACCATATCAGACAAGTTTAATTTTAGTGATGAAACCCTGTCAAAGCACCAAGATAAATTCAGGTACAGGATCGAGGGGGTTGAAATAATACATAAAAAATGCTACAAACAAAAATTCCATCTCAAGCATTGCAGGTAACATCACATGCACAACGGAATGACAGCGACTAGATAATGCTAGTTTTGACAAAACAAAACTATCCTAGAGCGAAAATAAAGATTTTAGAGTTAAAAACCAACAAACTTAACTGCCACTGCACTTCAGTTCCAAACCATCTCCATAAACAGGGAAGCAACCTGAAATGACAAAACTAACATAAACGTTCCTAAAAGTGGAAAAGAGGCCTGAAGGGTCAATAGCCTATATCACTAAATGCAACAAGACCAAAGAAAATTGAACCCAAAGTCGGCATTGATCATATTTCTACACACCATAATCACTTAATGATTATTCCCACGGCCCTCAAAACTGGTATTCCTTGACTTGCTTGCGTCTTCAAGTGAGGAGTTGTCACCAGATGTTCTAAAAAAATAAAGTAGAAAAAAAAGATGATAGAGAATTAGACTTTTATAGCTTAATAGCTTAATTAATAAAAGTTTCAATTAACTAAGCACATAAGCATTTATAAAAATAACCAGGATGACTTACTGTTTCTGTTTCTTTGCATTTTGCTTGATGCTCCGTACCATGAGATTTTTATATATTTAATAATTTCCATGCTAGGATTTATATTCTTGTAAATTTAGAAACAAACTTCACAAGTGTGTTCAAAAAAAAAAATTGTGAACCTAAATATTAATGAATGAATAAATATTAATAGCCTACCCCACTCATTCTTTGTATATTAATGAATGAATCTAATTAATATTAATAAATATTAATATTAATGAATGAATCTAATCAATATTAATGAATGAATATTAATGAATAATTAATTTTAATGACTAAATCTAATTAATGAATGAATATTAATGAATAATTAATATTAATCAATGAATTAATGAATGAATATTAATAAATATTAATATTAATGAATGAATCTAATTAATATTAATTATTAATATTAATTTTAGTAAATGGAAAAAAAAACATTAATAAGGACCGAAAAGAGTGAGACCAGTTAGAGAGGAAGACCAAGAAACTCCAGAAGCGTCGCCGGAAGCGTCGTCGGATGAAGCGTCGCGAACTGAAGATGGCGCGTCGCCGGCGAGTTGAATCGTCGCCAAAGATCGGCGACCTGAAGCGTCGCAAGGGTGAGCTGAAGCGTCGTTGAAAAAACCTTGACTTTCTCAACGGCGACGGTTGGCTCTTCTTAACGGACCTTAATCGGCGACGGTGGGAGCTTAGTCAGCGACGGTTGAGCTCATCGGCGACGGTAGTAGCTTAATGAGCTTAACGGCGGCGGTTGGCTCTTAAACGGAGCTTAATCGGCGACGGTGGAAACTAAATCAGCGACGGTGGGACCTCATCGGCGACGCTGGGACCTCATCGGCGACACTGGGACATCATCGGCGACGGTGAGGCTCTTGGGTTTGAGGTTTTTTTGTTGGCTCTTGGTTTTTTTGTTGGCTCAGAGAGTTAAATGGCTCTTGGTTTTTTTTTTTTTTTGGCTGAAATGGCTCTTGGTTTTGAAATGTACGTGTGGTCTGGCTATTGAAATTAGGCTTTTAAGTCTTTAGTGACGAATTTCAATTTCGTCACTAAAGACCGGGCTTTGTTATATTTTTAGAGACGAAATTCATATTTCGTCACTAAATCATATTTTTAGTAACGAATTGTGATTTCGTCACTAAAAATATATAAGTGCAAAACTATTATTATTTTTAGTGACGAATATTTTTCGTCACTAATTCTTTCTTTTAGTGACGAAAGGAGTTTCGTCACTAATATTATTCACAGTAATACCTACAGTGACAAAATATTTCGTCACTAAAAATTTTAACTTTTAGCAACGAAATATTTCGTCACTATAGATTAATTAAACTTGAACCAAAATTTCCCTCCACTGGCGCCCATTTTTCAGATCACAATAGTGACGAAATTTATTTTTCGTCACTAAATGTTATAATTTTTTTCATTATTAGTGACGAAATTCATATTTCATCACTAAAGCTGTATTTTTAGTGACGAAAAATATTTCCTCACTAATATTCGTCACTAAAAATACATTTTGTTGTAGTGTAAACTCAGAAAAAACATGAAGAAAATGTTTTAGAAATCATACCTTGAAGTTGGAAATGCAAAAAATAAGTTTGAAAGTGATGGGATTTGAGTGAAAACTAACTTTGGGTTGAGATGGGTTCGAGAAAGGTAGTGCGTGGGAAAGGAGGTGTTTTTGAAAAACTGTCACATCTGCTATATAAAACTGAAAACACGCGTTTTTCGCGGGTTAGGCAGTAGCGAGACAGTCGCGAAAAGGACCACTGAAGCTCAAAAGCTTTTGCGAGAAACTGTTAGTCGCGAATCAGTCGCGATACAGTCGCGATAGCCTCTGTATGAATTGAAAAATTTCCAGTTTTTGCCTAAAAACATTTCACGAGAAGTGGTTAGTCGTGAAATACTCGTGAGACAGTAGCGAGACTCTCTGTATGAAATGACAAAATTTTTATTTCCCTTAATCTGCTTTCACGGGAAGCTCTAAGTCGCGAGCTTCTCGCGAAACTACTTCTGAACTAGTTTTTGAAGAAAAACACAAAAATGCATTTTGAACAAAAACTAAAGACACGAAAGTATAAAATCACTTTCAAAAACATATAAATCACTTAAAATTCTTTTTGGGTTTGATCGGCAAGCTGAGCATACACATCACATTTAAATATGTACAATCACATAAATGAGATACGTATTAATTGAATCAAAGTCTTGTGTGTTGTGGGTGAATATCAAATGTGGAATAATCCTTAGAGCAGAGTGAAGCTTCAATGATCAATTCAATCAAGTCATACACAACTGATACTAAGTCAAGAGGTCTATCTCAGTTATAGAAATGAACATATATAACCTCCCACAAGAACATGATTACAAATCTTAGAAGCTTTTCATTTGGCTTCTGCATAAATTATAACATTAGATCATTTTGAACAATATATCTTATTTTTGGAGATCGGTGCTTGAAATTTTTGATATTTCAATATTGAGAGATAGCCTTTGGCTATTTGAGCACCATACATTTCAATAGAAAAGTCGCTTTCCCTTTTTCCTAGTCAAATACTAGTATGTGCGACATACTTTTGCAGCTTATAATCTCTTTTTCATTTTGAGATTTACATTTAGGGAGCTCTATTGCAAAAACATAAAAATAAAGGTGGGAAGAGATATAGGGACAAGTCTATGCAAGTATCACGACCATCAAAACTATTGACCAATCATTCATGACAAGCTTAAAGATCTATTTACAACAAACACACATAGTTTTCAAGATTTCTCCTACAAAGATATATGTGCATACAAAACAAGTTAGGCTCGTAAATGCACTACGCCATAAGTATGAAGGTACCAGGCCAAACTCATATGTGATATACACAACACAAGCGATCAAACCTTTTTGAAGATTTTTCAATTTTTATGGGTTTTTGAATTTTTGAACACACTCAAAAATAGAACAAGAAAAGTAAGATCAACAAAAACGTCAAGAACAAAAACAAGCTTGAAAAGAAACATGCTAAAATAAGAATCATAAGCAAACAACTAACCAAGGTCACAATAAATAGGAAGAATTGATGCGTGGACATGATCAAATACTTATGTATGAGTACCCTTCTTCACCCACACAGCACGTGCATTTGGGGTGATATCCTTAGAGGATTGGGTAATAGAGCTGTGATTCGTAAACCTTTGACTGAAGCTGGCCAAACACAAAGTGATGGCATCTATTATCTTCATCACATCACTAACACCTGAATCAGCTTCTCGTCCTTTTGTTTGCTTGGCATTCCAATTTCCTTTTCCTTGTCCACTTGATCTTTGAAAATCTGCTTTCTTTAGTGCGTGAAGTTTATAACAATTAGGTCTTGTGTGTTCTCGAACTCCACAATGGTGGCAGAAGTGTTGTACTTGAGGATCTTTTTGAGACTTTAGAAGAGATTTCCCTTTACCCTTGGGTTTGGCCACAAATGGTGTTTGAGGTTTTGTTAAGACCATTTGAGCAGCTCCATTTGGCTTCTTCTCCACTTTTACACTCTCAACACTTGGAGTTGCTACCACTGGTTCCTTAGCCTTCACAAACTTCATCTCTTTGAACATATTTGCACTTGAACTACCCTCTTCGGTATATCTTAAACCACTTTTATCAGAAAATGGCTTTTGATATATAAGTACTTCATCAAGCTTCTTGGAGGCAACTCGCTCCACTTTAGCATTAGCTTGAATCACTTCAAACTCAAGAAACTTGATCTTAGAGTAGGCTTCAATGAGTTCTCCATTCTGCGCCTCAATTTCACACTTTGTTTCTTTATACCTCATGAGTACGCAATTGTAATCTTGTTTAGCTCTCTTCATTTTTCTGATGGCTGCTTTAGCCACTCTAGCATACTCTCCGGTCTTCTCAAGTAGAGCATTATAGGATTTTTGCAATCCCTTTGCTTCTTCATCTTCTTCATCAGATTCTTCCCCAATTCCCATAGACTCTACCTCCGTGTGCTCATTGAGTTCTTCCATTAGAAGACTCAAATCTTCCGCTAAGTTTACGGGTGCAATGGCCATAAAAACAGAGTAGTTTCTTTCTCCATCACAACTTTCTTCTGAATCTGAATTTGAACCATTAGAGTCACTAAGGGTAGTTGCAAAGACTTTACCCATTGCTTTCAAATATGTGGGGCATTCTTTCTTTACATGCCTATGACCTTTGCACTCAAAGCACGTGACCATTTCAGATGGCGAAGAATCTCTTGAATCCTTCTTCTTGAATTCTTTCTTGTCCTTTTTTAATTTTGAAAATTTTCCCTTGTCAAAAGACTTTCCATCTCTCTTGAACTTAAGAAACTTACGAAAGTTCTTAGTGAGATATGCTACATCCTTTTCAACCTCATCCTCATCCGAGGAGTCTTGAGCATCGAATCTCTCATTTATTGTCTTGAGAGTAAGATATTTGTTCTTCTTTTGAGATGGTAGAGATAGCTCATAGGTTTGAAGAAAACTGATAAGTTCTTGAATCTTAATTTCATCAAGATTTTTACTCTTTCAATGATTGTAGAATCTTCCTCACAATCTTGGAATCCTTTTTCTTCTCTCCCAAGTTGAACTTCCCAATCACCACTTCATTTAGTTTCCCATAGAATGAGTCGAATGACTCGTCTGCACTCATTTTTAGTTCTTCAAAGTGTGTGATGAGCATTTGCAACTTGGTGTCCTTCACCTTTTTGGTGCCTTCATAGGTCGTCTCCAAGATATGCCACGCCTTCTTGGCAATTGTTACATGAGAGATCCTGTGAAATTCATCAGGAGAAACACCATAGAAAATAGCATTGAAAGCCTTGCTGTTAGCATTAGCTGCCGCTAGAGCTGCCTTATCCCATGTGGATTTGGCAGCCTCAAGCCTAGTCCATCCTATCTCGACAGCGTCCCAAACACTATAATTGATAGAGCAAAGGAATACCCTCATACAGACTTTCCAAAAAACATAATTACTCCCATCAAAGTATGGTGAAGCATTGAGCGATTGAGATCGGTTCATCTCAAAAAGGGTCTAGGATCACATTCAGGTAATAAAACCACAGTGAGTGTACTCACTTTGATACCAATTGAAAGTTCGGATTTGTGTTAAAAACGCAAAAGCTGTTTAGATCCCCAATTAAAAGGATTACGGCTTAATTGATTTTACACTAACTTAATACTAAGTGCGGAATAGTGTAAATGCGAGCGGATAAACAAACAAGAGGAAACACAACAATGAATTGAAAGGTAAAAGAGTAGGGAAAAAGAATGCAAACACAAGATAACACTCTGATGTGTTATCGAAGAGGAAACCGAAGTACTTGGCTGGCGTAAAACCTCTCCGCCGCCTTCCAAGCGGTAATCGATCCACTAGAGCATAAGTTGGAGTACACGAATAACAAAAGACCCTCCAAGCCTAGTCTACCCCATGTACTTGAGCCCTCCAAGCTCCTGCTACCAACTGACTTCGCCAAGCCTTGTCTTCTTTAGCTTTCTGGATCACGCAATTTAGCCCGATTGCATCCGCCAAACATATGGCTTTTTCCAATGCTTCTTAGCAACTCCAAAACCTAATTTTTCACTTAAGATGGGTGTGGTAAGTGTTTAGGCTATCAACTTCTCAAAAATTTAGAAATGAAGAGGTAAGAGTTGAGGAAAACCACAAAGGATTGTATAGAGATTTGTGGGTATAACAATCTCTCACTCTCAAGGGTTTGTGGCTAGGGTTTTCTCTCAAAATCTCTCTTTATCATCTGTGGGTAATGTGGGTATATATAGTGCGGGTACAGAAAGTGTGTATCAGATAGTACAGACTAGCAAAACAGAATGTTTCGCGAGTGTTTCGCAGGAAGACCTTACCTGCGAGCTACTCGCGAAACACAGCTGTCTCCATCTGTCCTGACTCTTCGCATTCCAGTCATGTGTAGGACACATGTATCACTTTGCAGGATGCTTAGTTGCGAGCTACCCGCGAAAACTTTTTTGTCTTCAATTGCTTAAGTCTTCACACACCCTCTCTCTATCATACAACCCTTACAATTAAATCCCACAATGAATACAGGGTATAAAAACATTGAATAAAATTACAATTAAATTTGGTACGAAATTAAAGCCAACAAAACACATAGTTGTAAATTACAACTTTACAATTTCTTTGAGAATAAAACATATCATTTCTATCTAATAAAATTAGAGACACATAAAAAGAAAGAAAAGTTAAATACAATTTTGATTCTTAAAATTAATCACAACATACAAAAAAAGTTGATGGAAAAGCTTTAATTGAATAAACTTGAAAGTTAAAGGACTGACATGAATAAAAGCAAAATTAGACTACTGAAATAAAATCTAAAGAAACTTAAAGGGTCAGTTTTGTATTTTACCATTTTTTTTCATTCCTAAACTTTAAAAAATTCATTTTTCATCCTCAAATAACTATTGAAAAATTTATTTTTTGTCCCTAAATGATTGAAAATATTCTACTTTTTGACCTTAAACTTTACCTAAAGTTTTTTTTACCTCGGTTCTTAAACTATTGAAAAAATTATTTTTTATTCCTATTTCTCTCTCCATATTATTTTTTTTTTTTAAAAACCTTTTATAAAATTTAAGGATGAAAAAAAAAACTTTTTAAAGCTTTGGAAGAAAAATAAACTTTTGGTAAGGTTGAGAGACTAAAATAATATTTTACCCATGAAAGAAACATACGAATTTACCGTAAGTCAAGAAGGTTCTAATGATATTCTACTATATGGATGAGTTTTTTAAAATGAAGAGAAAAAGAATGAAAGAAGTAAATCAGAGATGGTTAATTAGTATATATCTTTGTTTGTTGTAGTGATGATCTTGTCAAGGCTAATTAAGCTCATGCAAGATTCAGTGCCAGTGGTGGTAATTGAACTTGATATTGTTGATGTATCGTGAGTGAGTTATGGTTCTTCTTGTAACATAACGTAAGTCTTTTTGGGCACTCCAGTTCTTTCCCTATCAAAAATATCATTGGAATTACTATCACCTCTTCAAACTTGTGAACAAAACATCTTCTTCCAACAATTTAATTTATTAAGGGTTCAAAACATGTTTAATTAATTTTGAATATTTGTGAAACTTTTTAAATAATATTATAAACCTAGAAATCTAGAGTTACGAAGTTTTTGTAATAAAAGAGTGTTACATAATAATTTTTTTTTTTTAATTCCGATAACATGAGTGATTAGGATAATAACTTATTTGTTAGCTTCTTTTTCTCAATTTATTTAGACACAAATTTTTAAAATTTCATTAAAAAAATTAAAGATATAAAGAGGATAACAATTAACATACTAACTTCATGTCAATAAATACAATTTAGCTAACGAGAAAAATTCTTATTTTATGTATGAGTGTTAATGACAATTGTATGTTGCAATGTTGCATCACATGATTCAAGAACTTAGATAAGGATGATTATACAAACAAATAGTTGGTATTTTATATAACATTTATTCATAATAATTAGTATTTTAAGTAAAATTTGTTTATAATGTCTTTCTAGATTAACAAAAGAAAACATACTCTTTATCACTTTGAAATGGTCACTACAAAAAAAAGTCCCTACAAAAAAAAGTCCTATAGCCACTTATAGCTCTTGAAAACGTGGCTATAGATACATAATTTAGTAACAATGGGCGTTTTAATTTCCTAATTATGTTATTTTTTGTAATCCATGTTTGCAATCCAATTTTTCTATATATAAAAATGGATCTTCCTATATGTTTTAAATCAGAACCCAACCAAAAGTGTACTTTAAAAAATCATGAATTTTATCTTGGTTTTCTCGCTCTTTCCCTCTATGTAATTCTCTCTCTTATGTTTTTTGTTATAGAGTTTTTTTACTACCATAAATAAATTCACAAATTTTTTTATACTCCTCTCTTACACAAAAGATTATAATTGGTTGTTTGTTACTTTTGTATAAACTCACTATTTTTTCTCTACTAATCACACTCATCCATATAGAGAATTGTAACAAAAGTTGTACAATTTTTTGCTTTATTGTCCACTATGCTTGCTTTTGGTGCTCCACACTTGTTCGCATGATTTAAAATTTGCATGTATATGTTTGAGTTCTTTTCAGAATGTTTTAGAAAAGCACCCGATAAGTAATCTGCATCATGTGGTGTACTGGTGTCTCCCTTTCGAAAAAAAAAAAAAAAAAAATCTTTGCACAATGGGGATTGACAGCCATAACTGGTTAGCATGATCTTCATGTTTTCGACCTGGTGCAGATCGATCCCTCAACGTTAATAGCTTGTTCGATGCGACAACTCGCTAATGGGATAGAAGACAGTTCAAATCCTTGTTCTAAGACTCCACCCAAGATGACATTTTGGGTATCAAACTCGGAAACGCTACCTCCCGGGATAAACTTTATTGGAAGGAAAATAAGCAAAAACTCTTCTCGATAAAAATAGCGTACTAGCTGGCTCTCCGCCTACATAGTCCATCCTTGGGGGAGCATTCCCTCGCTTATCAAGATAGAAGTCTTTGAAAGAAATTGTGGTTGCTGCACACTCCACCAAAGGTTCTAAATTTCCTATGGAGGTATTGACCCAAATTTAGATGCTCAAGTAGAATTTGGAACATTCCAAAAACTTGGGGATCCGACTATAAGACGACAAGCAGCTTGATACAAGAGGGGCAATGATTACGTGATCACTATGGAATGCTAGAAACCGATTGATTTCCCTTTTAGCACGTTCAAACTCACCCCACTGTCATTCTAAAAGGGACAACTTTGTTACTCGAAAAATACCAACGGCTGATCTTGGCGGGATCCCATCTAAGAGCTTTGGTCTCTCCCTCTTTTGTTATAATTTTTTTTTTTTAGTTGCTTCTCATAGGGTTGCATGCCACTGTGTTGGTTTTCCTTGTACAACCTCCAGTTGTAGGAACATGTATTCTGTTTTCCACTTTTCAATATAATTCTATCGTTTGAAGTAAAAAAAAAAAAATCCTTTTTGAAAATTTAAAATTTAAAATATTTAATCAAGGTTTAAATAATATGTTATAGCCCCCTAAGTAGAAGCTAGATATCATTGATGGTAGAATCATTCTTATTATTTTCTACATAGAAATGATAGTATTTTTGGGTTTTTTTTTCCCCATTTCTTGGTTTTTAATGTTTTAAGATTATGTTCCTGACCCATATATATATATATATATATATATATATATGTATGTATGTATGTATGTATGTATGTATCTTCTCTTCTTTTTTTTCTATATTATTTTCTTGATTTTGAATATTATTTAGGGTTTGTTTTAAGGTTGCGTTCTTGGCATTGTTCGTCGATTTATTATTTGTGTCTTGTATGTATCTTCTTTTTCTTTCTTTTTGATTTTTATGTTTTTTTTTTTTCATTCTCATTATTATTGTTTGGTGTAGATAGAAGATTTGGTAATTTGCAGACAAAATATTTATACGTTATTTTAAATTTATTACTAAATTGTATCTGATGATTTAGATCATATTGTTTCAAAAATTAAACCTTATAATATCAAAAGTAACAAATTAAAATATGAAGTTTGCATATAAATTAATGGTTTAATTTATTATTATTTGAAATCTTTTAATTTATAATCTTTGCAATCTATAAGGACTAATTTTTTTCTTTCAAGAAATTTTAGAATTTAATTCTTTATCCCTTCTGATTATAGGGTTTATTTGTATTTTTTATAACCCTCTTGACATATTGTTTTCTTTCTTTCTTAACATATATCTTCTTTTGGTTTTTTCCTATATTATCTTCTTGATTATGACAATTATCTAGGGTTTGGATTAAGGCTATGAGCTCGACATTGTTATATTTTTATTTTGCAGATAAAAGATCTGGTAGTTTGTCGGAAATAAGAGATAACCCCACATACAGATGTGTCAAGTCCAGCTACAGATTTGATGTTAGATTATTTGATAGATTCAAGAGAAATATCATTTGATCCCCCAATTAGCTGGTCCGTTATGCTACATTTGTAATCTCCCCATAGTGAAACTTTTTCTTTGATATTGATCATGCGTAAATGTAGGCCTAAGGCCAAAACCATGTAAATCTTTGTGTTTTAGGTATGATTGTTTATTTTATTTCTATTTTAATTTTTCATCGTACCACTATTATTACATACATTCATCACAATAATATTAAAGAAATAATAATGGTCAAGAGAAAAGAGAAAAGGTAACAAAATAATTATACCAATTACGTTTTGTGGTGTCCATTTGACATTCTTGCCTCGATTTTTTAATTAATCCAAGATAAGAGTCCAAAATCCATTAGTAAAGAAATCAAAAAACCAAAATCTGGTAATCTATATCTATATTACGTATAAGAGAATTCCCTTCTTTGAACTAGACTTTTATATAGTTCAAAAATACCTTCATTAATGAAGGGTAACTCCTTTTAGAAATAAGGTTATAAATAGGGATGTAAATTTTGTCTCATCCCACTTAACCCGGCCCTCCCCATATATATATTCAATTTATTTATACAATGCACTGTTAGTTAGTTAGGCTTGGCTTAGTTGGGTAGTACTATTATCTTAACTGTCAAGTCCAGCGGTAATTCTGTTAGACTATTATAGCCAAGTATAAAGGCTGATCTGATTGTAATCTGATGGTATGAGAATAATAATGCAATTGATTAGTTTCTCATTAAGATTCTGATTAGGAGGTTGATTCCCTCGAAAGAATCATTGGAAGCCTAGTTCCCTCTAAGAATTACCATAACTGTGAGATTGTGAGTTGAAGTAGAACAAGGTTCTTATCATTTTGGTATCAAAGTAGGTTGAGCCATGGTTCAGGAGACTTGTTATTCCCTTTTAAGCGACTCTGTTTCTTTGGTTCAACAGAGGATGGATGATCATGCGATAGCCATGGAAATGATCCCTAGACGATTGGAGCAATTGGATTCTAGTATGAAGGCAATGCAAGTTGCAATGGAAGGAAGGTTACCAGCCCAGCAGCAACCTGAGTAACAACAAGAAGAACATCTTCCTCCTGTAGCAGAGATGGTGCGACTACCAACACATTCCCAACTGCATAATCAAAGACCTGAGGTATGTGCACTGGTCTCTAGACCTATTAAGCTTAAGTTTCCAAGGTTTAGTGAGGGGGATCCTTCAGCTTGGATTTTTAGAGCTGTGCAGTTCTTTAGCTATAATAATATTCTTAAAGAAGAGAGAATCTTGAACGCTTCTTACCATTTAGATGATGAGGCTCTAATTTGGTTCCAAGATTGTGAAAGATCTTTAGATTCTTGGGAAACTTTTGTTAGAGCTATTCAAACTAGATTTGGTCTTTCCCCATATGATGATCCTATGGAAGCCTTAACAAAATTGAAGCAAAACACCACTGTTGCAACTTACAAAAGCCAATTTGAGATGTTGAGCAATAGGATAAGAAATTTGCCCGAATCCCATAAGTTGAGTTGTTTCATGAATGGTCTTAAGGATGAAGTGAGATTAGCTGTGAAGATGCAGAATCCAAGATCTCTAAGTGTAGCTTTTGGGTTGGCCAAGATTCAAGAAGAATATTTGCAGTCTAGTAGGAAGGCTTATAAACCTGTCTATGAGTTTAACAAGAACAATTGGCAATCATCATCATCAACTGTAGTTAAAATTGATAACAAGGGTGATATTAGATCAAGGGTGCCTATACAAAAGGTGTCTTCAGCTTAGATGGAGGAGAGAAGAAAGAAGGGACTTTGTTACTATTGTGATACCAAATGGCATCGAGGACACCAGTGCAAAGAATTAAAGTTGTTTCTCATGGAAGGCATGGAGGTTGTTGGTGAAGAAGAAGTGCTAGCAGTGGAGGAACAATCAGATTTTAAGCCTGAGCAATCTGAGATTACACTGTATGCTTTGTTAGGTAGTCCCTCTCCAGGAACTATGAGGGTTTTGGGGCAGATTAGGGGACATTGGGTTGTTATTCTCCTTGATACAAGAAGCTTCCATAATTTTCTAGATTTTACCTTGGTACAAACACTGAGTTTACCCTTAGATACCACAAGAATTCTTGAAGTTAGAGTAGCAAATGGTGCCCTAATCAAAACCAAAGGAGAGTGTAAAGATGTATCAATAAGCATACAAGGAAATGATTTTGGGTTGAATTTACATGTGCTGACTTTGGGGGGTGTGATGTGGTGATGGGTACTCAATGGTTTAGTACTCTTGGTCTCATCAAATGGGATTTCAAGATCATGGAGATGTCTTTCTTCCATCAAGACAGGCAGGTAACATTACATGGTGTAGAGCCAACAGGGTCCCTTATGCAAGATGGAGAGGAATTCTTCAAGAAAACAGCTAGAAAGGGTTTTTTATTGCAAATTATGCAACAAACTAGTGCAAATCAGATGCAACAACTTGTACTAGAGGTGCAGACTTTGTTAGATGAGTTTACTACAGTTTTTGAAGAACCAAAAGGACTGCCTCCTTCCAGAGGTCATAAACAACAGATTGTGCTTAAGCCAGGTACTCAGCCCATTTGTCAAAGACCTTACAGGTATCCCTATTACCAAAAGTCTAAAATTGAAGCAATTGTTAGAAAGGCTGATGGGAGTTGGAGGATGTGTGTGGATTATAGGGCTCTTAATAAGGATACTGTGAAGGATAAATTTCTCATTCCAATTGTTGATGAGTTATTGGATGAGTTGAGTGGAGCTTGGGTGTTTTCAAAATTGGACCTTAGGTCTGGTTATCATCAAATTCGAATGAAGGAAGAAGATATTGAAAAAACAGGTTTTAGGACTCATAAGGGCCATTATGAGTTCCTAGTCATGCCATTTGGCTTAACGAATGCCCTTTCCACTTTTCAATCCCTAATAAATGAAGTGTTTAGACCATTTATTAGGAAGTTTGTGCTTTGATGACATTCTTGTGTACAACAACAATTTACATGATCATGTGGCACATTTGAAACAAGTTTTACAGATATTACTTGATAATAAATTGCTTGCCAAAAGAAGCAAATGTGTTTTGCTTGTTCTAAAGTCTAGTACTTGGGGCATATTATTTTTGGTGAGGGAGTCAAAGCAGATCCTAAGAAGACAGCAGCTATACTAGAATGACCTGTTCCTAAAACAGTGAAAGCTTTAAGGGGTTTTCTTGGCTTAATTGGTTATTACAGAAAATTTATCAGGCATTATGGTCAAATTGCTTCTCCACTTATTGACTTACTCAAAAAAGATGCATTTGAGTGGACTGACAAGGCAACTAAAGCATTTGAGGATCTTAAACAAGTTGTCTCTTAACCTCCTGTGTTAGCGCTGCCTAATTTCTCAAAACCATTTTTGATAGAATGTGATGCTTCTGGTTATGGACTTGAAGCTGTACTGCTGCAGGGCAATAGACCCTTGGCTTTTCATAGTCTAGCTTTAAAAGGGAAGAGTGTTCATTTGTCCACTTATGAAAAGGAGTTGTTAGCCTTGGTCCAAGCAATTAAAAAATGGCGACCGTATTTGTTTGGCATGCCCTTTGTAATCAAACAGATCATCAAAGCCTTAAACACCTATTGGAGCAGTGGATTGGCACTCCTATACAGCAAAAATGGGTCACTAAATTGTTGGAGTATCCATTTATTATTGAATACAAGAAGGGAAGAGAAAATGTAATGGCTGATGATTTATCTAGGCAAGGTGAAAAGGAAGAACAGGAGGGTCAGTTGGGTATCTCATTGGTTCAACAACCAGATAATTGCTTGTTTTTCATTTCTCACTGCAACTCAGCACTTGATCAGGATGTTGGAAGCATGTTTTTAATATCTTTTCCCAGTCCCACTTGGATTGAGGAGCTTAAGGTCAGTTATGCTGATGATCCAGGAGTGCAAAAGATTTTTCAATCTATCAATACAGGACTGCCAGTACAGGAAATTTTAGTGTGACAAATGGCTTATTATTGTACAAGGGATGGATTTACTTGGGTGACAAATGCAAGTTGAAGGGTAAGGTACTTGAATTGGTCCATGATAGCCCTTTAGGTGGCCGTTCCGGTTTTCTAAAAACATTACATAGAGCCAAGAAAGATTGGTTTTGGTGGGGTATGAAGAAAGACTTGAAAGACTACATTAAGTGTTGTGAAGTGTGTCAACGAATCAAACATGAGACAACTAAGCCAGCTGGGTTGTTGCAGCCTTTGGCTATTTCTTATAAGCCTTGGACTAATATTAGCATGGACTTTGTGGAAGGTTTGCCCAAGTCTCAGAAACAAGATGTTGTGTTTATAGTAGTGGATAGGCTAACCAAGTATGTCCATTTTATTCCTCTCTCCCATCCTTATTCTGCAGCAAAAGTTGCAACTCTGTTTATGCAGCATGTGTTCAAGCTACATGGCATGCCTGTTTCTATTGTGAGTGATAGAGATCCAGTTTTTACCTCTACATTTTGGGGGGAGTTGTTCAAAAAACAAGGTGTTGAGTTATTTATGTCATCATCCTATCATCCACAATCTAATGGGCAGACAGAAGTGGCTAATAGAAGTCTTGAGCAATACTTGAGGGCATTTTCAGGTGATAAGCCTAAGCTATGGATTGAGTGGTTACCCTTGGCTGAGTTTTGGTTCAACACAAATTTCCATACATCAGCCAAAATGACTCCATTTGAAGCCCTCTATGGCTTTCAACCACCAAATTTACTGGATTATATCCCTGGCATCACTAAGGCAGCAGCTATGGATGAGTATTTGTTGAACAGACAGCATGTCTTGAGCCTTCTTAGGAGTAATTTGATCGCTACACAAGACCGAATGAAATTGCAAGCTAATAAGCACAGACAGGAGAGGTATTTTGAGGAGGAAGACTGGGTTTTCTTAAGGCTACAACCCTTCAAGCAGAAATCCCTTCGACTAAAGCAAGTTGGCAAGCTAGTACCTAAGTTCTTTAGCCCTTTCAAGGGTTACATAAGATTGGAATAATAGCATACAAGCTAGAGTTACCACCTGAATCTGGCATACATCCAGTCTTTCATGTGTCATGTTTGAAAGCCAAACTTGGACAGCACATCACTCCAATTCCCACTCTACCATCAGTGGATGATCAAGGTAACCTTTCACTTGCACCCAAAGAAATTCTGTAGCAAAGGACAGTCCAGCTGAGGAGGAGGCCAATAACTGAAGTTCCAGTCCATTGGGATGGTACATCATCAGAGGATGCTACTTGGGAGCTGTTACCTAAGTTGCAACAGCAGTACCACACCTTGTGGGCAAGGTGCTTTAAAAGAGGGGTGCAATGTTAGGCTAGTGGATATATGCTATATCCAACTAATGGTACACTCATGGCAGCCCCAGAGGCATATAAACCATGAGTGGGGGTGTGCTTTAGGCAATGTGGGATAGTTGGAGCAAGTCTAAAAAACTGCCAATGACTCCTGCCCCTTCAGCAAAAAACTGTAAGGGTCTGGCTCCCCAAAGCGGACAAAAACTGCTAATGTGGTCCAGGAAAAATCCCCCACAAGTTTACTTGTACATTGTTAGTTAGTTAGGCTTGGCTTAGTTGGATAGTACTATTATCTTAACTGTCAAGTCCAGCTGTAATTCTATTAGACTATTATAGCCAAGTATAAAGGCTGATCTAATTGTAATCTGATGGTATGAGAATAATAATGCAATTGATTAGTTTCTCATTGAGATTCTGATTAGGAGGTTGATTCCCTCGAAAGAATCATTGGAGGCCTAGTTCCCTCTAAGAACTACCATAACTGTGAGATTGTGAGTTGAAGGACAACAAGGTTCTTATCATACAATCTATTCATACAAATTGAATATACATACATATATATATATATATATATATATGGGGAAAAACTATACAAAGGGTGCACTTGTATGGAATTCTATACCTTGAAATATGTATATATGAATGATAGATAATTAAGAGAGAGAGAGAGAGAGAGAGAGAGAGAGAGAGAGAGAGAGAGAGAGAAAACTCAATGCTTACTTTTATTAGAGATAATGATTTTTTTTTTTTTTTTGGTCTTGCACTCATACATACAAGACTATTCACCGTATATACAAACAAAAATATACATCACTGATTTAAGAAATTTGAAATTATCCGCCTCATAATATATAAATTTGTTTAAAATTAAATGGCATAAATCCATAAATTTTATATATATATATATATATATATATACACATATTGTAGGGACACGAATTTTAGACCCGTTCCTGGAATGTATGGAATCTTGGCCCAATGAGCCCAATACAATAAATTTGTAGAGAGTGGGTTGAAGAGCTAGGCTTTAGTGGGTCCAACAGAGATGAACTGAGTGAAAGAGCGTCCTCGGCACAACCCGAGGAGCTTTGTTCTAGTAAATGGGTGGAATCAGAATTGTTACAGGAGTTCTTAAGGTTGTTCTCCTCCCCTTTCCCATGGTGGATTTCTCCTATTATATAGTCCCTTTCAAATAATCTGGACCTTCCATTAGTTGATCATCTAGGCCTATACTTGAGTGCCTGTCCCATCAGCCACCCTCTTTAGTATTCTGTGAGTTGCAGAAACCAAGGTAGCACTGTTCAGGAGTCCTGTCCACATAAATGCGGTGTCAGCAGCCTTTTGTGAAATATCTCCTGGTTGCCACCTGTCCCCTTTGGCCCATATAAGTCAAGGGATTCCTCGGAAATATCAGGACCGGTGCTGGAACATTCATCTCAGCCGTTCCTTTGATGATCCGAGCAGTAAGTTCTCCTCGGACAAGTCCTTTTCTCTTTCGCGTAGCTAATACGACAGATAGGAGTCAGGCCAGGTACTTTCCTCAGGACGGGGTGTCCTCGGGATAATGGCCTCCTCAAACGGGCCCACGGCCATTATCTGACATTAGGCCTTTTACCCCCACAATAGCCCCTCAAAATTCCGGCTTTCCCTCTTATCCGAGGAGAAAGGTGGGATTTTGATTTCTCTAGGGGTAAGGCCCACTAAACTTCCCAACTTATCCACTAGAAACAGAATTGAATGAGTACGCTAACTCGGAGTGCGCAATGTGTAATGACGAGTTTGTGATGGTGTTACAGTTTTGAGTGGACGATCTGAGGGGTTTGGGTACGTTTGAGGCCCCAGATGATGTTTCAAATTGATGTAGAGGGGTGCTAACTTACCCCAGGTACGTGGTCCGAGGGACCAGGCATGACCAAGGTTTTGCTTAGCTGGAGGTCTGAGGGACCCGGCGTAGCTAAGGCTTTGGTTAGCAGAGGGCCTAGGAACTCGGCGTAGCTAACGAGTTGCTTAGCAGATGGTCTGAGGACCCGGCGTAGCTAAGGCTTGGTTAGCAGAGGGCCTAAGGGACCCGGCGTAGCTAACGAGTTGCTTAGCAGAGAGTCCGAGGACCCGGCGTAGCTAAGGCTTTGTTTAGCAGAGGGCCTGATGGCACCGGCGTAGCTAACGAGTTGCTTAGCAGTTGGTCCGAAGACCCGGCGTAGCTAAGGCTTTGGTTAGCAGAGGGCCTGATGGCACCGGCGTAGCTAACGAGTTGCTTAGCAGTTGGTCTGAGAACCCGGCGTAGCTAAGGCATTGGTTAGCAGAGGGCCTGATGGCACCGGCGTAGCTAACGAGTTGCTTAGCAGAGAGTCCGAGGACCCGGCGTAGCTAAGGCTTTGGTTAGCAGAGGGCCTAGGGACCCGGCGTAGCTAACGAGTTGCTTAGCAGAGAGTCCGAGGACCCGGCGTAGCTAAGGCTTTGTTTAGCAGAGGGCCTGATGGCACCGGCGTAGCTAACGAGTTGCTTAGCAGTTGGTCCGAAGACCCGGCGTAGCTAAGGCTTTGGTTAGCAGAGAGCCTGATGGCACCAGCGTAGCTAACGAGTTGCTTAGCAGTTGGTCCGAGGACCCGGCGTAGCTAAGGCTTTGGTTAGCAGAGGCCTGAGGGACCCGGCGTAGCTAACGAGTTGCTTAGCAGAGAGTCCGAGGACCCGGTGTAGCTAAGGCTTTGTTTAGCAGAGGGCATGAGAGACCCGACGTAGCTAAAGAGTTGCTTAGCAGAGAGTCCGAGGACCCGGCGTAGCTAAGGCTTTGGTTAGCAGAGGGCCTAGGGACCCAGCGTAGCTAACGAGTTGCTTAGCAGAGAGTCCGAGGACCCGGCGTAGCTAAGGCTTTGTTTAGCAGAGGGCCTGTGGGACCCGACGTAGCTAAGGCTTTGGTTAGTAGAGGGCCTGAGGGACCCGGCGTAGCTAACGAGTTGCTTAGCAGAGAGTCCGAGGACCCGGCGTAGCTAAGGCTTTGTTTAGTAGAGGGCCTGATGGCACCGGCGTAACTAACGAGTTGCTTGGCAGAGAGTCCGAGGACCCGGCGTAGCTAAGGCTTTGTTTAGCAGAGGGCCTGAGGGACCCGACGTAGCTAAGGCTTTGGTTAGCAAAGGGCCTGAGGGACCCGGCGTAGCTAACGAGTTGCTTAGCAGAGAGTCCGAGGACCCGACGTAGCTAAGGCTCTGTTTAGCAGAGGGCCTGATGGCACCGGCGTAACTAACGAGTTGCTTAGCAGTTGGTCCGAAGACCCGGCGTAGCTAAGTCTTTGGTTAGCAGAGGGCCTGATGGCATCGGCGTAGCTAACGAGTTGCTTAGCAGTTGGTCCGAGGACCCGGCGTAGCTAAGGCTTTGGTTAGCAGAGGGCCTGATGGCACCGGCGTAGCTAACAAGTTGCTTAGCAGTTGATCCGAAGACCCGGCGTAGCTAAGGCTTTGGTTAGCAGAGGGCCTGAGGGACCCGGCGTAGGGTCAGGCACCACGCAATGGGTGTGACCGGCCACCGAGCTCGGCATTAAGATTTATCCTCTTTGGGGAGCCGAGCCCTCAAGGTTCATCTCCTTGCGGAGCCCCTTTGATCTGCTGCACCATCAACATATTCCTCCTAGAATTAAAGTTCTCGAGGCATGTACTTGATGTCAAAAGCCCCTAGAACTTTGCCCCATTTAGTAATCCTCTCCATGTAATCAGCCCCTCGAGGTATAGACTTTGGCCTCATGTAGTGACTTGTTTACATAGTAATTGGCCACCACAATGGTTTTACCCAAGGATTCTTGCTAATGGGGGCCTAACCGTTGTACTCACTATCACACAAGCTCTCCCCACAGACGGCGCCAATTGTAGGGACACGAATTTTAGACCCGTTCCTAGAATGTATGGAATCTTGGCCCAGTGAGCCCAATACAATAAATTTGTAGAGAGTGGGTTGAAGAGCTAGGCTTTAGTGGGTCCAACAGAGATGAACTGAGTGAAAAAGCGTCCTCGGCACAACCCGAGGAGCTTTGTTCTAGTAAATGGGTGGAATCAGAATTGTTACAAGAGTTCTTGAGGTTGTTCTCCTCCCCTTTCCCATGGTGGATTTCTCCTATTATATAGTCCCTTTCAGACAATCTGGACCTTCCATTAGTTGATCATCCAGGCCTATACTTGAGTGCCTGTCCCATCAGCCACCCTCTTTAGTATTTTGTGAGTTGCAGAAACCGAGGTAGCACTGTTTAGGGGTCCTGTCCACATAAATGCGATGTCAGCAGCCTTTTGTGAAATATCTCCTGGTTGCCACCTGTCCCCTTTGGCCCATATAAGTCAGGGGATTCCTCGGAAATATCAGGACCGGTGCTGGAACATTCATCTCAGCCGTTCCTTTGATGATCCGAGCAGTAAGTTCTCCTCGGACAAGTCCTTTTCTCCTTCGTATAGCTAATACGACAGATAGGAGTCAGGCCAGGTACTTTCCTCAGGAGGGGGTGTCCTCGGGATAATGGACTCCTCGGACGGGCCCACGGCCATTATCTGACATTGGGCCTTTTACCCCCACACATATATATACTATTTCCTATCCTTTTTTACTGGTTTTGTTTTTCCAGTCTGAAAACATAGAATGTTCAAAATTTTCATTCTCAAATATGAAGCTCACAATGAGTTTTCACTCAAATTCTCATGGTCTCACCTCACCTCCATATCATAACCTCTTTGCATTATGTGCTGTAAAGAAATGTAATCTTAATTGAATGGGATTAATATGATATATGCCAATATAGATTAGGAATAATTATACATTTCATATGGGTTAAAACTTAGGAAAAATTATTTAAGTATTGTACCTTAGATTCACCAATTAAATTCAACAATGTAACTTTATTTAATTATTTATTAATGCAGCACATTTTTTTAAAAACAATTAATTACTCAACTTTATGTGATTTATTAATCAATGCAACTACATAGTGAAATTAATTGAGAATCTAAGATCCAACACATAAGAAACTATAACCAAGTTTTACCTTTTCGTATGATCAACCAATTTCCCGCATCATAGCCACACATCATAACATCATAAACATATAAAATGGAAGTGAAACTGATTTGAAGAAAAAGAAAGGAAGAAAAAAAATATGATGCATATTGTTATGTCCTGCAACTTTCCATTTCAGATTGATGAAGTCTAAAGTTTAAATAATTATCCGATTATATATTAGGATATTCTTTTAGATTCTATTTAGTTTTGTTTTATTTTCAATTTGTATTTAAATAGGAGTTGGTTCCTATTTTTTTAGGATTAGATTGTGATGAAATTATCTCATCCTTGATGAAATAGGAGTTGGTTCCTATATATACTTTGAATGCATTAAATGCATTAATCACAATCAAGTAGAAAATTAACCAAAAAATCTATTTCCTCCTCAAGTTCAGGAGGTTAGTCACCTTGAATTGATCAATAATTTATCTCTTTTTTTTTTTTAATCCCAGTTCACAATACATATTATAAAGATCAAAATAAGAGGAGGTAAGGAGGGGAGGGGGTTATTGGTTGAAATAAAGAACACTATGCAATTCACTTATTTTATTTTGAAAAGAAAAATTTAAAAACGTAGAAAAAAAGATTAAAGTTACAGGTATTGGCAGTGTCTAAATCAACCACTACATGCTAACAGAGATACATTAAGAATTTGATTGCAATTTTTCTTTACCATACTCATCAACCTCGCTCCAATTTGTGTCTTTTTAAATAGTTGACTAAGGAGAATTCTGTAGTTGAATATTGGGAATGACAATGACACTGTACATGGCCATTTTTGCGTCTCAACCAACTAACAGCATATGTCTTCTCACAACTGTGTCAACTATTTTAACAATTTATGATTTATACAATTTCCAGACAATGACTTCCCCAACTGCAAACTTATTTTCTATGTCCTGATGATGCCATAAGAACTCCAACAGCTACAACAAACATAAACAACATGCTGACAAGTAATATATACGTTTTTCGTGATGATCTCCGATACTCTCCAAAGATAAGTATGCCCCAAAAGGTGCTCACAAGTGGAAGTGCCTGTGTATCACCGCAAAATTGATATGAGCATTGAGAATTTGGTAAACATGCACGTGTGATAGGTACACGTCTCTAAGCAGTCAAATGTTAGTAAAAAATGTCATATAATTATCAGTATCATAATTGTATGTAACAATATGTATCCACATACTGACTTGTATAAGCAATAAAGCTAACCTGAACAGCATCTGCTGCTGCATATCCTGCTGCTTCACCTCCCATAAATTGAAGACCATTTCCAAACCCACACAAGAACCCAGCCAAAAAGGCCCAGCCTCGGCCATTCCAGTCTGACAAGTAAGCCTTAAGGGATGATTTGGGTAAGTTTAGTACAGGACGGTAAAGGAAGATTATATTTAGAACAATGCCGACGACAAAACAAGAAACTGAGAAGTAGAAAAATGCAGTATAGACAGACAAGTGAGGAACCCCTTCCTTTAAAGTGTGCCATTGATCATTTGTTGCCAAATTGAACGCTGGTGAGAATAGAGAGAAGCAAATACCAGCAAAGAATGTTATGGCCAGTCCAATTATAGTGCTCTTACCAAACACCTGCGATTAGAATATTATAACCAGTAAATCCAAAGATATTTTGTCTATGGATGCAGGAAATTCATTCTAAAAAGCAAGGGGTGGGCCACTAATTAGATGTAGGATCAGTGCAGTCATCATCCATAACTTCATGTATAATGGGACCAAATTAATTATGTGTGCGTTGGAGGGTATAAATGAAAATACCATAATTCTAGATTAAAATTTTAAAACTATCCATAATCAATCAAAACTGCCAACCTTAATTGATCTTCTGTTCTCAAGTTCTACGAGGAAACCTGCAGTTCCAGCTCCGGCCTTCTCTGCAGAACTGCTTCCATTTTCAACATCACTCTCTCTAACTGCTGATGTCCCATGTTGGAGAGAGAGAGTTAACAGTTTTATTGAATGAACGAATCCCAAAGCTAGAAAACTAAGAGTCTAGAGGGTTACCATCGTTTGTAAGTGTTTCTTTAGAAGTGGAAAAACCTATGCCTCTGTCAAAAGGTTCAATTGTAGAAGCATTAGTGTTATATAATCCATAATGCGTAAGAAGGAAGAAAAGATTTCCTGATGCAATTGAAATTTTACTAAAACATGACCTTAACCTAACAAACTCAAAGCAAGGAAAATCTTAGAGAGAACAAAGATTAGTTGAAAAACAACCATCAAGAAAAGCATTAAGAAAGAAAATTAACAGTTGCACTTCCTTTCAAGAAAACAGAACATACTTCTCAACAAATTTATTGTCTCCCAAAATGGAAAAATAAAAGGCTTCTTTCATTAAGTTAAAGGTTTTTATACTTTTTTTTTTAATGCATTATTGGCAGCTGCTTATCATAAATTGGGCTGTCCCTAGGCTTCTCATTCATGTAGTCCTATGCAGTTGCTTCATTATTCATTTCCATGGCACAATGTAACAACTGTATTCTTCTTCTGAAGTCTTCTATGGGAACAAATACAGGCAAAAGGATATAACAGAAGAGAATGGAAAATTAACCACACAGAAAGGTACGAGTTTAAAAATTAATTCAGATTTAAGATTCCATGAGTAATTTAGCCAATTTTCACTAATCAATTAAGCAGCCCTTATTATCAACAAAAGAAACCTTTGATGCAAATCATAACATTTTCATTTTTAACTATGAAGGTTAGAGGTATACTCAGTGGACAAACTTTTAAGCTTTTCCTTATTGTCAGCTGCATTGGATGCATGAACAAAAGAGCCAAGACAAACCGCCATCAAGAAGCAACCAACACCAGGGAAAAGAATATCAGCTCTGTTGATTTTATCATCTAAAAAGTAATTCATGGTTGTGCCTGTTACAATCAGAACAAATACAATACTGAAAAATTACTATCTTGCCAAGGTTTTACTTCATCCTTTTCAAAATGCATTTCCACACACAAATACATACACAAATTGGGGTGTGTTTATTTGTATGTACATGTGCATGTTCATTTGCCTGTGTATGTTAAGAGAGAGAGAGAGAGAGACCTATAACAACAGTTAAGCTTGAAGAAATCACTTCTGTCACTGATAAACCAACTAAAGCCCAACTATACTGTGTAGACAGATTACCAACGCTGAGCACCACCCCACCCGCCATTGCAAATAAAACAGAGGGCCAGTTATCCTGCATCAAGCGCCCCAGAAGAATTATGAATCACTTTAACTGATACAATGCCATTGCAACAAGATTCATGGCCATGTATGCAGCATAAATCCCCCTCAGAAGATTCAAAACTACTTCCATTTGAAATAAAGCACAATTGAGATTTGTAATGCTACATAATTAAAACTAGATGAAGGACTAGGATGCTAGTTTACTCAAAAGTGAACAACCTACTATAGATTGAACCATTTAAGCAAACATCATCCCCAAGCCACAAAGCAAACTCAGCATCCAATGACATTTCATTCAGCACCCTTAAAGAACTTATATGCATTCTCATCTCCAACAAGCATCTCAATCATATCCCGGCATCCACTAATACTTAAAATGTTTTCCTAGATTTGATAAGCAAACATGTTCAGAAGTCAAACTGCCAAAATTTAATTGCCTAAATACTAGAAAATCTAAAACATACGGCTTCTCAGTCAGTCTCCAACATTATTTACTGAAAACTATGGTTGAGTCCTTTCACCTCTTTCCCATGGGCAACAGTCATATGTTAGTTTGCAAGTTTTAATAGGCGAGATAATGTTCAAGCAATCTGGACATCTTGAAACCAGGCCAAACTGCTAGTCTTTGA
Source organism: Lithocarpus polystachyus (assembly GCA_033629205.1). Taxonomy (NCBI): domain Eukaryota; kingdom Viridiplantae; phylum Streptophyta; class Magnoliopsida; order Fagales; family Fagaceae; genus Lithocarpus; species Lithocarpus polystachyus. The sequence goes on from CM066164.1 coordinate 85,024,676, forward strand.
CGGCAAATTTGTTGCTATCATATATAATAATTGTTCTCACAATCATAGATGCAGGAATTTCTCATATAATCAATTATTTCCCTCCAGGTAATGATTATGCAATTCTTGTCTCGAAAGGTTTGCAACTATTAAGATTAATGACAAAGCTTTACACTAAATAAAGACATACAGTTTCCTTATCGAAGAAACTAGGCATATCTTACTTTATTTCACCACCTACATAAGGGTTTTGTTGAATAGTATATAAAGAATGGACCAAAAATTACAACCACAAACAGACAATAAGAAACTTACAGATAGCTGCTGCACTCTGCATTTACATATCCAGTGCAAAAAAGATGGAAAGAGAGAGAGAGAGAGAGAGAGACAGAGAGAGAGACAGAGGAAATGACACCCAAGAGCACTATGTGAATTCTACTCAGAACACAACTATACTATTCTTCCTTTTTTATTTATATACCTCCGAACTTTCAGATGGTTTCCACCTATCTAGAAAAGTATTCAAACGTGGACTATCAATCGATTTCCAATAGGCTGCTCCCATTTAATTGTCCTCAGTTAATTGGTCATAGTTACAGTTGAACAAAATTTTACAGTCATTAAGGTTCCTTATCCACATAAGGATGGAAATTTTTGTTTATATTTTTTGCCCATATACTAGTGTTAGGTGGTACTTGTGCCTATGGCCAAACAATGAGAAAAGGTCTTAACACCTTGTGCAGTGGTCTCATCTAATGAAATGTCATTGGATATATGCCCATGGTTGTAGTTGCTCAGTTCCTCAACATAGGTCGATAATTCTAGTTATGGCATTTAACCACAGTGGGAGCCACAAAAATGGCCTGAGTTCTAATTAAACATATGCCTAATTTGAAGAACAGCTAGTCGGTAATAATAGAAGTTGTACCAGAAAATAGTGTACATTAGTCACAAAAAACAGAGCTCTACCATACTGTTTCAATCTGCATCAAACAATGTATCTGTTTAATTCATGCTTATATTTGTGGTGTTCTTTCCAATTTTGGAAATGAAATTATCATACCAATAAAGCTCTACCAAATTGTTTCAATCTGCATTAATGCTTATATTGGTATAAGTATAACAACTTCAATTCCCCAAATGGAAAGAACACCACCTTTCATATACAAAGGGAACTCACCTGAGAAAGTTGAGTAAAAAAATTTGGTGTACTAGGCGTGCCCTTGCCTATCTCCCCAAATGTCAAAGCAATAATGACAGCAGCCAAGAGATTAGTGATCGAGTAGTCAAGATAAGTATGTTGAGGAAGACGACCTCGCCTTTCTAGGAGAGTCATAACAGCAGGCCATGTGCCCAAGAATAACAAGGCAATCAACATGCACACAATGGCACCTCCTTTGCTCTCCACAACATACATTTTTAGACTCCAGGAGATAATCCTCTGACTCTGAGGTAATAAATTAAGCAAGGGATATATACCAGAAAAATCCTGCAAAGGAGTAAATGAAACATGATATAAATTCACTTGCTCCAAAAACCTGAAATGCAATGATGCCACTAAAGGACAAAAGAAAATCATTGACTATCAATATCCTGATTGATTGCTAACCCTAAGGACCACATACATCACACTGAAAAACTTGGGTCTAATAAAGTTCAGCATACATAAGTGGGAAATAAAATGAATCTTCACACAGAGGAAATAAGAGACAAGGAGTGAGCTCAAAACCACAGATTCAGAAGATTTGACTAATGGCTACTTTTCACCATATTCAAGAAAAGAAGAAGACCAAAACAACACTCCCCCAATGGAGAAATGGGAAAAATTAACAAACTTTGGTTTTATAAAGCTTGACATACATGAGTGGGAAACAAAATGAATCTTCACTCAAAGGGAAGGAGAGACAAAGGATGAGTTTAAAACCATAGATTCAAAAGCTTTTGCTAATTGCTGCTGCTCATCAAATTCAATAAAAGAAGAAAACAAAACTCCCCCAGTGGAGAAATGGGTGAAATTCTGTTAGTCAAAGGGTCCCTAAAACACTATGTTGAACGAAATAACAAGCAAAATATTAGTTGCAATGGCATAGTATTATTGGGAGAGTAATCAGGACACATACCATTACAGAGAAAAACCCAATTCTCAGATTACAAAATTTACAAAACTTTAGAAACCCAATTGTTCGTTTATCATTCACCATTCACCAATTCCAAAAAACAATGGAAGATAAGCAATAAAAAAACACACACAAACACACACTTTTTGACTAAGCGTCTAACAATCAACAATGAGAGTCAGAAAAAAAACCCACCTACCAATCAAACACGGATGCAAAAGCTACTATTTTTTGGGACACCAAGAGATCCCCACACACATCATAGTCAGAACTAACAACTGCAGAATCTTTTTCCCAAGAAGATGGGAAAACCTTACAAATATGGAATGTCCCCTCAACAGAGAAAAACAAACTGCTTTATGTGACGCATGGTTTCATAACTCATTAAGTGTCAGAAATGGAAGAAGAAGGACAAAGAGAGTAGCTGAGTTGCTGAAAACACATAGAAACCAAAGCAAATAGGACACAGTTTTGGTGAGTAACAAATAGTTGAAAATGTAGGCCGTTTTAGTTGGAATCTTGAATATATATAGGAAGGATTTCCTTGCATACGTATAATGTTGTTGTCTTCTTATTGCTTTCCACGTTGCGTCCTTTTTGGCACTTTTAACAAGGAAAGAGTTCTGGCTGTACACGCCTTAGTAAATTACTAAATTTTCGGCTGTAGTTAATGGCTGACTTTGGGAAATTACTATTTTATCAAATTTTTTTTATATAAAATAAAATTTTTATTTCAATTTAAATACATATGTATGTAAAAAAAAATTTTAAAGACTTTAAAATCAGTTTCATGAGGAATATAGAAAGTCCTTAAAAAAATTAATTAGTATTTTTTTTTTCATAGAAAGTTTTTAAAGAAATCTTTTAAACCAATGCCTTAGAGCATTGATTACCATTTCTGATTTAGAAAATATTTAGGATTATATCTTTTATGACATAATTTTGTCACAACTTTGTGAATGTGGTAGGTTGAAAATAGAAAAAAATAGTGAGTGTTTGTAAAAATAACAGTACGACAATTACAATCTACTATATAAAATAATTATGAAAAAATAAGTAATATAATATATGATTTTATAATTACTTATCTATTTATTGTGAAAATGTGATGAAATTTTGTTACGGGTATAAGACTTCTCAAAGAAAAGGATTCTTTTGGTTACTAATTATTTTTTCCTCCGTCAATATATCGTGAGACTTTGATGTCGACCTTTAGAAAATATGAATAGCACCCTTTTGAAAATATGGCACAAAGATTGAAAACACATGCAAATAATTAATTAGAGGAGGTGTAATGATTTGCCAGCCTTATGTGATCCATCACAATCAGATCATGGGCTTAAGTGTCTTTTAGGGTATGTTTGGTTGGGGGTAAAATGTGGAGAATAAAAAATAAAGAGAGAAAAAAAAAGGTAAAAAATAATATTTTTGTTAAGGAGAGAAAATAAGAGTAATAGAAAATAGAGAGAAAAAAAAAATACTGAAAGATGAACTTTGCACAATTACCCTCAATATATTCATCTCACCTGCCCCTCAAGTTTGCTGGAAAGTGCTCAAGTTTGCCCAGTTGCTGACCCCGTTGAATGGTTAGATAAAGTGTTTTTTTTTTTTTTTTTTTAATGAGTGTAAATTTGCTAACCAAATGGAAATTTTGCTGCCCACGTTTTTATATTTATTGCAAGTTTTGATTTATATAAATCAGTGCAAGTTGATTTGCCCAGTTTCCCAAATAAATTTATAAAAATTTTTACATTATAATAATAAAAATAATAATATAAATTTATATGTATTATGTGATGAATTTTATATTATTTAATGAGTAATAAATAAATCTATTTTTTACCTATTATGTAACAATGGTATTATAGTCAATTTATATAAACTATATTTTCTATCTTACCACTTTTCTTTTCAACCAAACAAAAGAGTTTCTCACCCTCTCACTTTTTCACCACTCCAATTAAATACACACGAGAGAAAACTAAATTTTTTATATCCTCCCACTTTTCTATCCTTCTACTAATTTTTTATACTTTCACTTTTCCACTCCACCAACCAAACGAATCCGTCAACAATATAATTATGCGTGAAAAGAAACATTGCGTGCAACCAGGGCCGGCTCAATGGTATATGCCATTGATGCGGCCGCCTAAGGTCCCAAGTAAAAAAAAAGGCCCCTAAATTTTAACCAATAGTATTAATTAAGTCAAAATATTAATCAATAAATAAAATAATATTTTCTTATCAAATGAAAAACAAATAAAAAAGAGAAAGGAATGCTATGTTCACAACATTTTCCATAACATTTTTACAAAAAATCTAAATAGCAGATTATTAAAAGTTGTTATTGGCAGCAAAAAAATAATTTTAGTGGTAGGTTCTACTAGAAAACAAGAAGCAGCTTAACATGCAAGATTTGTCATGAAAAATATTTTGAATATAGCACTTCTAAAAGAAAAAGAACAAGAAGAAAGTAATTCACAAAAAAATTCACAGCATTTTTCACAATAGTCAAGTTAGCAAACTTTTACTAGTTTTCAACTAGATTTACCACTGACATCACTCTTTTACTCACTACTATCAATTTGCTATATCAACAAATGTAAAAGTTTTGTCAATTTTTTTTGTATTTATAAACTTAAAAAAAAAAAATTCTACGTGTTTCATGTTGATTAATAGTAATTTTATATATAAAACAAGATAATCAATTTTCGCTTTAGGCCCCCAAATGTATCAAGCCGCCCCTGCGTGCAACAAATAAGAAAATAATAACACAGATTTCTGTGTTTGGTATGTTTAGTAACAGTGAGAGAAGAGGAAATTTCAGCACAAGAGAGAGAGAGAGAGAGAGAGAGAGAGAGAGAGAGAGAGAAGGAAAGGGGAGGAAAGGAAAAGGAAGAAGATACGAGGAGCGGCCAAGAAAGGAAAAAAGAAATGATTTTATATATTTCTTTAGCATGTCAGTTAGGATGAAAGGAGAAAAGGAAAAGTGGAAAGGAAAAAAAAAAGGTTTTATATTATCCCTTGTTTGGTTTGCATGGAGAAGAAAAAGAAAATTACAATGGGAGGGGAATGATTTGAACTCTAAACTCTTCCATCAGAAATATTTAAAAATGTCCATTGAGTTATAAAATTTTTGAAATAACCCACATTTCAAATAGTAAATGGATAAAAATAAGTATTACCCAAAATGCTGAAAAATGTACATTAATTTCCATTCTTTCTTTATTTTCCCTTCAATCAAACAAAGAATTTGCTTTCCTTTTCTCCCGTTGTTTTCCTTCTTCTCTCCACTTGCCTCTTAACCACAACACACTCTAGTGTGAACAGAGACTAGGATTCTTTACTATAAAGATTTTATATATATATATATATATATATATATTTAATAGGGTAAATTTCACAAACATACCCTGAGGTTTGAGCTAATGCCACTCAAGTCCATTACATTTAAAAACCTACCATCTCAATCCAATACCCCCGAACCGTTGTAACGCCGTTACTTATTTTGTTTTTTGTTTCTCTTTTTTTTTTTTTTTTTCTTTGAGTTCTTTCTTCCTCTGATCCGCTCACCTCTCTCTCCCTCTCTCTCTCTCTCTCCGATTTCTACTTTCTTTCTCTTCTCTACTCTCTCTCTATTCCTCTGACCCTCTAGCCTCTTTCCTAGATTTCTATTTCCTCTTTCTTCCTCTAACCATCTCATTTCATAACCTTTGACTATCTCGTCTGTCTCTTCGTCTTTCTGGTGGCGTCTTGGTGGTGGGTTCGCTGATCTCTCTTCTCTCTTTCTATTTTCGGTGGTGCCATGATGGTGGGTTTTGGTTTGGATCGTTGGTTCTGGGTTTATTCATTATTGTGGGATGATCGTTTGTAAGTTTTTGTTGATAACAGGGGTTTTTGGTCCCTTGTTTCTGGGTTTGTGGGTGGGTTTATTGGGTCGCATTTCAGCTCCGACCCAATCGCCCTGACTCCGAGACCGCTAATAGTCGTTATCGGCGACCCCCAATGCCGTCAAAAAGAATGTCGTCATCAACCACCTGACAAAGCTCTACCGGAACCTCCACTTTGTCGTGACAGCCACGAGCCGTACCAAGCGGCCCAGCAAGACCGAAGGGAATGACTACTACTTCGTGATGAAGGAGCAATTTTTGAGGATGGTGGAGTAAGATGAGCTGCTGGAGCACTCGCTGGGTTTGTGGATGGGTTTTACTGATGGGTGTATGGGTTTTGTTGATGGTGTTTGTGGGTTTTGCTAATGCCATTGTTTTGCTGGGTTTGTGGGTTTTGTTGAGGATGGTGGTCGCTGGGTTTGTGCGTGTTGTTGTGTTGATGGTTTAGATTTTTTTTCTTCTATTTGTTTAACTGAGAAAGTTCATGTTCTTCCCTTTTTCTTTTTCTTTTTTCTCTTTAGAGAAAAGGAAGAAAGACTTGGGACGAGAGGGGAGAGATGTAACAGCGTTACAAGCCGTTAGGGGATAGAGACTGAGATGGTGAGTTTTTAAATGTTATGGACTTGATTGGTATTAGTCCAAATCTCAGGGGTAGTTTGTGAAATTTATCCTATTTAATAAGATGTATGGTGTCACGTTTTTTGAATTTTTAGTTGATGAAAAACTAAATATATCTTTTAATTAAGTGGTAATATTTAATTTATGTCTCTTATAAAACATGATCAAAATGTGCAAGAGGGGACATTGCGCATATGAATTAATAAACTGATCATATATAAGGGTGGACGGTGGACACCGGCCAAGATCTTCTCTATATACATCTATGTCATAGTAAAGACTTTTTTTCTTCTTAATATTTTAATAATATACACGGTGTCATGTTACTTAAAATTACCTTTAAAAAAATTGTTACTTAAATGAACACAATTTTAGACTTGTAACAGGTTTAATTCAAATATTTTTAACAATGTTATCAAAATGTATGACAGAAGACATTACGAACACAAATTAATAAAATGATTTATAAGGGTCGACACAAAGTCGGTAGGATATTCGATTAGAGTCTATTTCACTGCAAATATGTTTAACTTTCTATATATATTAGTTTAAATGATGTTATGTTATTCAAAATTTTAAATAACATAATACTAGATTCAAAAGCTTTTGCTAATTGTTGCTGCTCATCAAATTCAAGAAAAGAAGAAAACAAAACTCCCTCAATGGAGAAATGTGTGAAATTCTGCTAATCAAAGGGTCCCTAAGACACTATATTGAACAAAAGAACAAGCAAATTATTAGTTGCAATGGCAAAGCTAGTATTAGTGGGAGAGTAATCAGAACACATACCATTACAGAGAAAAACCCAATTCTCAGATTACAAATTTACAAAACTTCAGAAACCCAATTGTTCTTGTCATCCACCACTCACCAATTCCAAGAAATAATGGAAGATAAGTAATAAAAAAAAAAAAAAAAAAAGTAAAAACACACACATACACACCCAAAGATGCAATTTTTAACTAAACTTCTAACAATCAACAATGAGAGTCAGAAAGAGCCCACCTACCAATGAAACACTGATGCAAAAGCCACTATTTTTTGGGGCACCAAGAGATCCCCACACACACTACGGTAACAACTAACACCCGCAGAATCTTTTTCCCAAGAAGCTGGGAAAACCTCACATATATGAAATGTCCCCTCAACAGAGAAAAACAAACTGGTTTATATGACGCATGGTTTCATTACTGAAAAGTGTCGGAAATGGAAGAAGGACATAGAGAGTAGCTGAGCTGCTAAAAGCACATGGAAACCAAAGCAAAAAGGAAGCAGTTTTGGTTAGTAACAAATAGTTGAAAATGTAGGCCGTCTTAGTTGGAATCTTGAATATATATATATATATATGGAGGATTTTCTTATTTTATGTCAGACTCTCCACGTACTCCAAAAATAAAAATATGTCATGTATTCATCTATTTTATTAAATGTTAAATTTATACCTTTTATTATTTTAATTTTCTAAAAATAAATAAATAAATAAATAACTCATTATATTTAGGCAAATTGAAATAATAGTTAGCACAAATTTAACATTTAATAAAATAGATAGACATGTGGCATATTTTTATTTGTGGAGTATATAGTGGAGAATGGGACAGAAAATTTAGACTCATTAAATATGATGGGTTATTCATTTATTTATTTTAGGAAATTGAAATAATAGTCGGCATAAATTTAACATTTATTTATTTTATGCCTTCTATTTATTTATTTTAGAAAATTTATACTTTCTATTATTTCAATTACCTAAATATGATGAGTTATTTATTTATTATTTATTTTAGGAAATTGAAATAATAGAATACATAAATTTAGCATTTAATAAAATAGATGGACATGTGACATGCTTTTATCTGTGTAGTATACAGTGAAACAGGAAGAGTGGGATAGAAGATTTAGACTCCTCTTCTTACTCTACTATATACTCCACAAATAAAAACATAACACATGTCCATCTATTTTATTAAATACTAAATTTATGACTTCTATTACTTCAATTTCCTAAAATAAATAAATAACCCATCATATTTAGGAAATTAAAATAATAGAAGACATAAAATTAGCATTTAATAAAATAGATGGATATGTGACATATTTTTATTTGTGAAGTATATAGTGAAGCAAGAAGAATATGATAAAAAATTTAGACTTATAAAAAAAGTGAGATAGAAAATTTAGACTCGTTTATGTTGTTGTCTTCTTATTGCTTTCCACGTTGCGTCCTTTGTGGCACTTCTAACAAGGAAAGAGTTTTAAAACATTTAGAATAACCCACATTTCTAGGAACATTGTTGTCTTCTTATTGCTTTCCACGTTGCGTCCTTTTTGGCACTTCTAATAAGGAAAGAGTTATAAAACTTTTAGAATAACTCTAATTCAAGGAGAATTATTGTGTATTATAGAAGTGTCATAAATATATACTTCTTCTTCTCATATGAATGATGAATCTTATTTATTAAATTCATGATATGACGTATGAGAAGAAGAAGTATGCATTTATGATACTTCGAAAATACCTAATAATTTTTCATATTTTAAATAGTAAATGGATAAAAATAAGTGTTACCCAAAAGGCCGAAAAATGTATATTAATTTCCATTCTTTCTTTACTTTCCCTTCAATCAAACAAAGAAGCTGCTTTCCTTTCCTCCTATTGTTTTCCTTCTTTCCACTTGCCTCTTAACCACAACACACTCTAGTGTGAACAGAAACTAGGATTCTTTCTAGAGACTTTTACTATAAAGATTTATATATATATATATATATATATATATATATAATAAGATGTATGGTGTCACGTTTTCTGAATTTTTAGTTGAAGTAAAACTAAATATATCTTTTAATCAAGTGGTAATATATAATTTAAGTCTCTTATAAAACATGATCAAAATGTGCAAGAGGCGACATTGCGCATATGAATTAATAAACTGATCATATATAAGGGTGGACGGTGGACACCAGCTAAGATCTTCTTTATATGCATCTACGTCATAGTAAAGTTTTATTTTTCTTAATATTTTAATAAAATACATGGTGTCACGTTTCTTAAAATTACCTATTGAAAAAAAAATTTACTTAAAATTTTAAGTGATGTAACAATGAACACACTTTTAGACTTGTAATATGTTTAATTCAAATATTTTTAACAATGTTATCAAAATGTATGAGAGGAAACATTACGAACACAAATTAATAAAATAATATATATATATATATATATATATAAAAGGGTCAACACAAAGTAGGATATTCGATTAGAGTCTATTTCACTGTAAATATATTTAACTTTTTATATATATTAGTTTAAATAATGTTACGTTATTCAAAATTTTAAATAACATGATATTAAATATATTTTTAAATTTACAAAAATATGAGATAGATGTATTTGAAAAGAAATGATTTTTTTTTCCAATAAACACACCCGGCCACCATAATCAAAGAAAACTGATGATGTTTCAAAGACACAAAACTCAAAAGGGATAGCTCTTGGTTTGGGTTCCCATTCCTGTGGAAAAATCTCCAACTTCTTTGTATTCAAATGTATCTTTTGCTGATGTATAATCTTGTGCTTGTGCTTGTGCCCATCACTTTCAAGTAAAAGAAAAATTTATTACGTTGAGCCTTTTTTTCAAAGATTCAAATCAATAAGGCTCTTGGACTAGGACCCATTCCTGCATGTGGTCTTTGACTATCTCCCACTTCTTTGTAATATAAAAGATACCACTTGCTGATGCCAAATTCTTGTACTTTAGCGAGGTAATTTCGTCAGGAAAAGCATAGAAAGATTGAATAAGAGGGAAGCTCTGTTCACCACAGAATGGCCTCTGACTCTCTGAGGTAGACACAGCATGAAATGTATTCGGAATGATTACTGTTTAATAATCAGAATGGACTGATGGAGTATATTTTAGTGATAGCATTGTAATTCATTAGTATTTTATTGCGTTTGATTTCGTACGGCGCTAACCAGTGTGGTGTAATTCTTATCTTATATATTTTATTTCGTAATGACTTTGTATTTCTTATCTACATTGGCATAAAGAACAGTGTGGTGTGCCCGCAACAATTGTTATATCAAGACTGATAATATACCCCCTATTAATTACGTGACATATGATTGATGAGTATGCCCATCAGAGATCCCATTTTTTATTAAAAAAAGTATAAAAATAAAAAACCTATACCAGCAATCTTACTCAAATTATAAATTTAATTACAACTATACTCAAATTCTCACTGGCATAATGTAGTATACTCACACTATTTGTTTATACTTTATAGAAACTGTCACACCTCCCTACTTCTATTTTTTTAATTAATATTTGGGAGAAACACTTAACATGGCTTACATTATTATATTACGTTTAAATTCATAAGGCGAAAGGTAAGAAGGTAACAACTAACCAGGATTTTTTCAATAAGGAACTCAACAAGTTTTTAAATTTTTTTTAAATCAATAAAATCGAAAAGATCCGATGGTCAAATATTTTCTTTGTAATTAATATTTGATTATTTTATTAAACCTAATGCGATCTGATTAATATAACGCGCGTCCAACATGCTCTACAATTGCTTGACCTGTTATATATCTAAATAAAACTCCCTAGCTTTTTGGAGATTTTTTAATGACCAAAATGTAAATTCATCTTCTATATCTTATTAGAATTCATTTCAGTCATTTAATTTTATTTTCGTTTATTTCAGTCTTTTAAATTTCAAGTTTATTTAATGAAAACTTCTCCGTCAACTTCTATTAAATGTACGGTTAATCATCCAAATTTTGTAATTTTTTGTCTTCAAATTTTTTAAATTAAAAAAAAATTAATAATGATTGAAAAATATTTTCCATAATTTTTTTATAAAAAATTTAACGAAAGTTGACAAAAATGCCTTAATTGAATAAACTTGACTGAAATGAATTATAATGAAACTTTGAGGATAAGTTTTGCATTTTAACCTATTTTTGTTATACTTTTTCCAACTCATATTTTTCAGATATTTTGTTGATATCTTCAATATGTGAGCCTATATATTTATTGAGATATATTATGGATTTTAGTTAACTTAATTGGTAAAATTTTTTAATAAGTGATCTATATTTGAACTCCATCTACACTAAATTTGAGTAGTGTCTTGTCCTAATAAGAAAGAGTAATCATTATTATGAAGTGGATACCATAAGTTGAAATTTTATTATCTATACTATTATTTAAAGAGCTTTCCCTATTTTAATTCCTCATTTTTTAATTCAAAAATGTCCCTACACCCCTATGTTTAAGTAAAAACAAAATTAAAGGACAATTCGGTAAAAATGTAACTCTAACTCCCACTAAAACATTGCCTAAAAAATAGGACTACTCTCCTATTAATTTTCAAATTGATTTATTCATTTATAAATTAGATTTTCAAAATAAAAATTATATATATCTATATCTATACTATTATTTAAGGGGCTTCCCTGTTTGGATTCCTTATTTTTTAGTTCAAAAATACCCCTACACCCCTATGTTTAAGTAGAGACAAAACTAAAAGACAATCTGGTAAAAATGCAACTCTAACTCCCACTAAAAAATTGTCTAAAAAATAGGACCACTTTTCTATCAATTTTCAAAGTAATTTATTCATTTTTAAATTAAAATTTTTAAATTAAAATTATATATATATAATAAAAAAATACAATTTTTTTTTCTACAAACGTAAAAAAAGACTCATCGCACGCACGAAGCGCGTGTGACGAGGCTAGTTATTATTTAAGAGGCTTCTCCTGTTTGGATTCCTCATTTTTTAGTTCAAAAATGCTTATACACTACTATGTTTTAGTAGAGACAAAACTAAAGGATAATTCGGTAAAAATACAACTCTAACTCCCACTAAAACATTGCCTAAAAAATAGAGTCATTCTCCTGTTAATTTTCAAATTGATTTATTCAATTATAAATTAGATTTTCAAAATAAAAATTATATATATAAAATAAAAAACTCAGTTTCTTTTTTCTATAAAATAGGACCACTAACCAAAAAAAGAAGTCTCATTACACGTGCGAAGTGCGTGTGATGAGGCTAGTATTTATAAAAAATATTTAGATATCGACTTTAAGCCCTTCAGCCTAAGATGGACTCTTTTGAACTCTCGTACAGTCGTATTAGAATTTATAACTCACCCTCCTCAAGTAACGAATCTCACTCATGCAATATGATCAATAATGAACCGAACAGAGCACCAATACATTAATAAGACCCATCTCCAATATCCAGCCTCAACCACCACCCATATTGACTTTGCATAATCTTCATAAGCAAACATAACTGAGCCTAAAGGTTAGGTCCAATATCAAGGAATCTCACCCACGATGATAACAAACAAATCTCAAAAGTAATAGCCCTTTGAGCACTAACAAACTCTCCCCCCCTCAACATTAATTGCACCTTGCTCACCTTCAATCACATCAAATATGATTGAACTTATCCCTCGATTGCAGTATGAGAAACACCGTCTTAAGGCACATCCTATCGATCGACCAAAGGAAGTAGCTCTAACCTCTAGGCATATTTAAAAACCCAATTTTAAATTGTGATTTACATTTAAAAAAAATAAAAAGTAAATAAATAAAAAAAGATTTTCACACCTTCTACATAAAGGGCAAAGTTTGGGTCTAGTGTTCAATTACATTGGACCTATCAAAATGGTAACACGTGTCTACTTTTGGCCACATGTCATCATCCCAACGGCTCTAATGTATTAAACGCAAGTTAAATCTTTATATAAAAACCTATTAGTCCCACTAGCCAGAGTATGAAACTCGTCCCCTAAGAATTGAATATCCTGGATATTACCAACATATATATATATATATATATATATATATATATATATGGTCATTGACATGGTCATCGGAGTATCCTTGGTCAGCCCAAGCTCAAGTGCCCAACCCTGAGTCCAGCCCAAGTTTTTCTTTCTTTTGCTGCAGCAACGGGACAATTAGGCAATGGGGAACATGTTCAATTAAGTGAGGCCATCGCTTTTTGTGGTTCCATTTGATGTTTCTATTTATATCCCCATATACACCTCTTTTTTCTTCTTTTTTTGAGAAGAAAAAAATATAATAAAAAATCTTCAAGAATGAACTAATGAAATTATTAAATATATCAGATGTGAATTTATTAGATCAGATGATGACATTAGGATTCCCCATATACACATTTAGAAGAATTAAAAATTTTAAGTTCATTTCATATTTTTGTATTGAGTCGTGAGTGACTTGCATTGATTGGTGTAGAGTACAACTCAAACAAATTCCAGACTAGCAACGACTTTATATAGATATTCCAGCATAAAATATTTGCCATTATTCAACTACATGTGAGGTTGGTATGCTGGAGCGAGATCATTTTAGTTGTAATCATCCACTATCTACAGCCTCAGATTCAACTAAAGATCCATAGGATTGAAGGACAGTTGAGGTTTATAAATAATAAAATAGACTCATTAGAGAGGACTCATGGTTAGGCTTGACACAGCAAAGGCCTCTTGGGCCTAATGCACCTAAAGGCATTAGACTGTAATTGGCTTAATCAATGTCTTCTTTAGGCAAAGTCATAAACATTCCATCATTTCGTTGGACCGCTTTCCATGCTTGGTCATCCTGCAATGTCAAGAATATAATATTGCAGCGTGTTATTACAAAATCGAACCAAAATTCAACCGCTCTCCTTCTGTTTGAATGTGCAAATTTACCGAATGGTAAAACTTGGCGCGCACAATTTTTTTTATACAGTTTTACACCCTTCCCTTTCCCTCAATCCCCCCCCCCCCCTCTTCCTCTCCAAAAGCAACTAAAATTCACAATTTTCATCGTAAAACAGTTTGTGTAATAAACACAACTCTTTCCTAAATTCTTTCTCTTCCACATGTATACTGTAATCAGAGAGATTATCCATTGTAAATCCCGACTCTAGCCATGACAAGTGCGAATAACATTCATATTGATAGCAGTGACCGAAGATATTGTTAATTGAATCTAGGAGAAAAAGATTTGCATCAAACCGCAAATGTTTCAAGCTTTTATCTACAACGAGTGTTGCTCAAGATGATTTGGTCATGTTTAGCGGAGAGCTACTAATGCTCCGATTAAAAAGAGTGAGTTGATCCATGTTGAGGGAAATGAAAAAAAAAAGTTAAAAGACCAAAAATTACCCTAATAAAAGTTTTAAAAAATAACATGTCAATTACAAAAGTAGCAAAGAGTATGACTTTATATATAATAGACTGGAGAAAAAAAATACAAGTGGCTAACCCTGACTAATCTATTGAGAATTCATAACCAACCCCAAAATTTTCAGAACAAGGAAACTACACAAAAATTTTGTTTGAATGAAACTGCTTCTGAAATCCTGGACCACCATTTACTTTCCCTACTTTTTGACATACTAGTAATAATGCTATATCACCTAGGTATTACATTATGTTGATAGAAACGACAGATCAAAAAAGGAAATGAAAGATGAAAAAACTTAAGCTGTTGATTTCTCCTCTTCAGACACATGCCTAGATAGCTGTTGCAGGAAGTTCCCTAGCAGCCTCTGATCCAAAAACATACTAGGTATCTGCAAGGAAAAACTATTAAGTAAAGCTTGCACACACAACACCCCACGCCCACACACACACACACACACACATACACACAAGAGAGAGGGAGAGACCTTTTCCCCAAAGAAAATTTTTGTATTATTAGCTATGGCCTCGACGAATTTAAGCTCAAGAAATTGCGGTGTCAGCTTCAACTTGTTTGCTTCAGCTTCCTTCAGTACACTAGAAAATGTAGAGAGAGCAATATCATTAGTCATTTCTATAATACCATATTCATATCTTTTAAACTTTTTTGATAAGTATATTCATATCTTTTAAACTGAAAAGTGAATCAAGCTTTTACCGGTAGAAATATGCATCAGCCAAACTCTTTTCCCGAGCCATGTATATCTGGTTCTCAATTTCTTGCCGCTTCCTGGCACTAGCCTTTTCCATCAACTTCTGTTCCATGAGGATCTTACACACATTTGCAATCTTCTCAGCTTCACTAATAGCCATTTTCTTACTTGTCTCTGCCTCTTTCTCAACCACTCTCTGTTTCTCAATAGCAATTAAGACCTAACAAGGTAACATCAACATAAAACATAGAATGATGCTTTTTATTAACTTTAAAAGCTTACTATATAATAAATTATCCAATATGTTTTTCATTGACTGGGTGTGGGTGCAAACACATTCATGTACAAAGTTTGGATATAAGCCGAAAAAAAAAAAAGGCTTGTAATGTTGAATGCTCATAGGACCAAGGCTAACAGGTTTAAAGGGTAAACTCAATGTTCAGGCCATAATTTGAAATAATAAACATACATTAAAAGAACATTTAATTTGTAGAGAATCTGCATATCAAGAATTATATAGTGTGTGTGTGTGCGTGTGTGTGTGTGTGTCTATTTGCTTTGCTTAACTAACAGAGGAAAACAAAAGAAAGTAAAAGGATCTTCTCTCATATCCAGGAAAAAGAAACTGAACCTTAGTGCGTTCCTCTTCCATCTGTTCAAAATTGCGTCTTATGCTATCCGGGATGGTTGGCTTTGTAATGCGAACACTCATGATTTCAATACCTGGAGCATAACGTGTGCAGTCACCCTGGAGAGCATCTTTCATCTTTTCGTCAATCTGTGAGAATTAAATGCTTTGTCAATAGCATGAAATAAATAAATAAAAAGGATTTGAAAACCACTACACAAGCTCATGTCGCCATAATGTTACAAAACCACATGAAGTATAGTTGTGTAACATTCTAAGGAACTTAATAATGCTGGTAACTTAACACCAACATAGATTCCCGAAATAATCCTTGGAAATCAACACAGCACTACTATGTTACGAATGTTCAACTTTAAGTTAAAGATTTCAATATGCTAAACAATCTATCAGATTAAACAACTAAAGCAGAAGAAGAAAAGTACACTACATTTAACAGAACTTGGAAGACTTCCTATACTGTAAAGGTAAATTGGAAGCATCCATACTTGATCAAAAACATCAATGTAGACTTGCTGAAGAGAGTGAGAGCTGCAGAACTGATTGATCTCATGATGAATTTTGTCATATATCCATGTATTGTCATACTTCACCCCATAGTTCAGCAGTGTGTCATGCACATGGTCCTTGTGAAGCCGGTTAACAACCTGAAAAGGCATTATAATCAGTGCATATAAGCTGAGCATTTCAAACTTTAGACCACTTGTAAACCATATGTTGATAAAGAGCAACATCTGCTAGTAGCTGTACCTCTATCTTCTCAAAGTTGATCATGACACCTCCTTTTGTACCACAAGGAATATCCCTCACCTGCAATTATACTCACAGGAAAGATTTGAGCATTAGACTGACAAGATGAAATCCCTCAATTTTCATAGCATCGAATTTTACCTGATCTGTCTGAAGGGTTACTTGAACAGGCTCATAATGGGTTATAAAAGGCAGCTTCAAATGAAAACCTGAAAATAAAGTACAAGCAAAAATTTCATAAGTTCTAGGAAAGCAACTACTGAATGAAAATCATAAAGAAAGGACCATAGTCAAACCTGGATCTGTAATCGTCTTTTGAAGGGCACCTCCTCTCCAGTAAACCCCAACATGGCCTTCTGGGACTTGGTGCAGAATGGACAAATCATTCCTAATGGTTGATGGTGATTGATTCATCATCTGTAAAATTTACATTTATGTCAGAGATTTTCAAACTCAAATAAAATTATATAAAACACTAATTCCAGTGGCTGAGATTCAGAACAACTCTAGAATTTCAAACAAACTATCATTTAGTAATCAAATTATATAGTCACTCCAAAAAGAAACACTAATCCACGGTTTTATTTTTTCAGGTATGCCTCCCCGGCAGCAGCAATTACCAATAAGTAAAGGAATGTTGCAAATTACAAAACCAGGACAGGCAGCCAAGAACAACATAACTAGTTTTAATAGTTTGGTTACTCTGTTGTTCAAAAAACTTATTCAAAGTGGGAACTAAATACATTCCCATATCTTCAAAGTGGTTCTTTAAAAATCATGCCCTCCAAATTAAATTTTTAAATTTTGGTGTTTTCACATGCATACAAATTTGACATTTTCACAAGCTGCATATTAACTAAAACTGGTTTTGATTCTAGACAAACTGGATTAATATTCTCATTTTCAGTTCAGCTTGTATCAAACTAAACAAGCTTTGTAATTTGCCAAACATCCCTAAAAACATTCAGGCAACACAATTACAAATAGAGTAATTTAGAGATAACCCTGCAACCCCAAGTGCATACTCAGTGCCACAATGTAAATTCCTTCTAATTTTTTTTTTTTAAATGTTAACAATTAAATGACAATGAGCTTTAGAACCAAGCTTGTAATGCAAGGTGAAATGGACAGAGTATAATCCTCTGTCTTACTCTTACTATGTTCTATTTTATGCTCCACCATTCGTAATCAACCACATCCCTTTTTCTCCTTATAAAGTAATCAACTTTTAAAATGGGGGAAGAAAAAAATAATTAGATGGATAACATACTGCAGTTAGTGGAGTATAAAGTGGAAGACTAAGAATGGGATAGAGCTTTTTTTTTCTTTTTTTTCTTTTGGCAATGGAACACGGTTGAAGCATTTCTGCTAGAACGTATAAGCTTTTATTCATTATGATGCACCTCTGTAATAATCATGTAATGACAATATTGATGCATGTTGAACCTGACTTGCAACAATGCAAGTCCACACAGAACAAATACTACCATCACCATAAAGGAAAACAAATGCTAGAATTAGTCTTGAGTCACATTTTTATACCAAAACAATTTGATGAATTCTAAATCACATATTACGTACAGATCCTGAAATACTATTGAAGAAATTTAACAATGATTTCAACTAACAACAACAATAACAACAAGTCTTAATCTCAAATTTTGTGGTAGGCTATGGATTCTCAACATATTAGTTAGCTTTGGCTGCATGAATTATTTTCGTCTGTTCTATTCTATATGAAGTCATTTTCCTCTGTTCTATTTTATAATCTAATAGATATTCTACAATCACACAATATTTTGCTTCCCTTTAACTATAATTATAACTAAGATGGAAATTAATCTAAGGAGCACGGCCACTGACATAACATGGTACACAACAATTCTTGAATATTTATGTTTACTTCTAGATTTCAGACTATAGGACAAAACTTAGTTACAGTACCTTAGAGACTGACTGTTCTTTAGGTTCCCTCTTAAGATTCAGCACGTGGCTATTTAACTAAAAAATCTACTCTTATCCCATAAGAAAAAATCCACATGGATGAATCTTAAGAAGGAAATCTAAGGAAGAGCACCTAAGTACTGTAACTAAGTCATGCCCCATAGAGTAAACATCCATCAAAATCTTTAATAACATATCTATAATCAAAAGAATTTTTCTTTTTACCAAATCATGTTTTTTCCTCCTCCTGACTTGTCATAGTTTGACATGTATCTAACTATATGTAAATTCACTCTCATAACATGTGAATCCCACCTACAAGTACCACACACAGTGAGATAGATGATACCTATATCCAAAGAAGAGATTTTGAAGTAAATATGTTCCTTAGCTTAGAAGAATATACGATGAAGCATCTATTCAATTATTAAACAACAAGAATAGTACCATGGCGAAACAAACACTATTGAAATAAACAAAACCAAAGAGAGATTGCGATGGACTGGTAATGGTGGTGAGGGTGCAGTGAAGAACAAAGCAGTAGTGGTGGTGGAATATTTATAATTAGATAATACCACGACGTAGATAGCGATAAAGGATATGAAGACTGCGAGAATAGCAGAGAAACCCTTGCCACCGCCACCGCCACCGCGGCCGCCCTGAGGAGGCTGTGGAGTTACGGGTCGCGGTTGATCTGAATCCATATGGCGGTTGGTTATTGCAGTGTCAGTCCGTCAAGCAGGTTAGAATTTGGGGAAGCGGCTCCTCTCCTGTTTCAAAGTTTCCAGTTCTCTCCTTTATTTTTTTCAGATTAAAGACACGTGGAAACTAAATAATCTAAGGGTCATAACATAGACACGTCAAATACAATTTTCATCTAATTTTCCAAACAACTGTACAAAAGAAGAAGACGAAGGAGAGGAAGAAGAACTGAGATCAATCTGGTGGCTTTTTGAGTGAAACGAATCGGTCAGTATTTAGGCAAAGAAGAGGAAGAAGAAGGCGGAGAAGGAGAAGGAGAGGAGAAAGAACTGAGATCGATTGGCCTCTCTTCTGTGTGGTTTCGATCTTCTCCACCATGATTGGGACTTTTGCTAGCTAGCTAAAGTTTTGATTTAGGGTTTTTTTTTTTTTTTTTCTTCTCTTTTTGAAGGAAAAACAAAATCTAGTTCTAGGGTTAGTGGGGGATTTAGAGGAAAATTTGCAGAAATTCCAAACATTCTGTCCACACTTGCTGGAGCCAAGGAATTTACCTTGTAACCTCCTCCTTCTTCTTCTTCATTTGCACAGTAACTTGGTGACTCTGTGCGAGAGACAGGAAGAAAAAGGGGCACAGAAGAGAGAAACAAAGAAAAATAATGCTATGAAATTGTTTCGACACTCAGATTGTTTAGTTTTCAAGCGTGGAATATGAGCAAGGAGTTTACGCAGAAGCAAACTATGATTCTAGCAAAATTGTAGCATATATATACATAGGGTAAAATTTAATTATGATTAAAATGTAAAACTGACCATTAAAGCTTTTTCATTCAATCAAAATTTTTTTATCAACTTTTGTTATACGTTGTTGTTAATTTTTCAATTTTATAAATTTTTCTTTGAATTTTTTAAATTAAAAAAATTTAATTAATGATTGAAAAATATTTTTTAATTTTTTTTTCCTAAAAGTTTTAACAAATGTTAATGAAAATGCCTTAATTGAATAAATTTGAAACTTAGAGGACTGAAATGAACGAAAGCAAAATTAGATGACTAAAATGAAATCTAAAGAAAATTATAGGCTTAGTTTTATATTTTAGTCTTTAATTATTTTCAAACTTTAAGAACGCGTTTGGAAACTCCTGCATCTAGTGTTTTTGGCTTCTTCTTTTTTTAATACCAACGCCTTTCACACTGTTCATGAGACATGAACAGTGCAAATAGGCAAATGTACAATGTCTAGGAGAGTGAACAGTAACTAGAAAATATTTTTTTTATTGTTAATTTTTAGCAAAATAAGCGATATCCAAATGCACCTAAGAATATAATTTATAAACTTTTGGTGTAAATACACTTTTGGTCCCTACATTTTGGGTCATTTCTCGATTTGGTCCCTAAAATGATTTTGCTTCTAGGTCATTCCTTGACTTTTTAAAATCGTTTTTAAAATAGTCCCTACTGTCAACCCAATTACGGAAAAAGCTGAAGTGGCAAACTGTGTGTCCTACTTGCTGACGTGGCAAACTACGTGTCTTACTTGCTGACATGGCGCTGACGTGGATATTAAAATATTATTAAAAAACTTATTTAGCATTTTTGAAATGCCACATCATATTTAAATTAATAAAAAATTAAAACAAAAATCCAGATCAAAAATTTTAAAATAAAAAATAAATAAACATTAATTTAATTAAATTAAGAAAAAAAAAAAAGCTTTTTTCAATTTAAAATTTTGAGTTCCTATCACAAAAAATCCCACGAACCCCAACCCAGATCAAAATTGAGTTTCTATCTCTCTGATTTCTTTTTCATCTGCTCCAAACCTAGACCACCTATGGCCAGAGATCCATCCCAAAATCAAAACAACCATCCCAAAATCCCTACCCTAACCCGACTGAGAGAGAAAGAGGGCAAAGGAGATTGAGAACGTGTGAGAGAGGGAAGATACAGATCGAGAGAGAGAACCAACAAGTAGATGTCGGAGAGGGTTTGGGTGGTGGATCAGTTTGGAGCCGCTGAGTTTTTGGCTTTCTTAGAGAATCTGAATCCTGGAGAAACCAAGTTTTTAGGTTTTTTGGAGTTTTTGAAATTCTGGGTTTCTTGAAGCAGTCAAGCTTTTAGGTTTGGAGCCACTGAGTTTTTGGGTTTCTTGGAGAATCCAAAAATAGCTCTCTCAATGAAGGCAGTGGAGTTGGTTAGGGTGGTGAGTCGATTTGGCTGGCGGGTATGCTGTGTTCACCAAGACGATAGGTGTGCTGTATTGTTGCGGCCCAGATCGGCGGTGGTGCTGTGTTGTCGTGGCTCAGATCGGTGGTGGTTTTTTGTTATTGTGAAGCCCAGATCAGTGGTTCTCACACCTCTCTCTACCTCACCCTCACTCTTTTCCTCTCTCTAAGGTTGATTTGGAAGTTTTTAGTTAGGATTTTTGTGGATTTGATGTTAAGGCTTTGTTGGTTGCTGGGAAATTTTGGAAGATTTAGGAGGATTTAATTTGATGGTGGTGCTTTGCTGGTTGCTTGGGTTTATGGATTTGATTGTTGGAGATAAGGGTTTGGGGTTTGGTTAAGATCTGGGTTTGGGGTTTGGTTCTTTGCTCTGGAGATTGATTATAGGGAAGAACACAAAGAATAAGAACATGTTTTTAAAAAATAATGAAAGGAATTAAAAAAGAAAAAAAAAAGACAAGAAAGACATTCAATTAATTTATTTTGTTTTGATGTATTTAGTTATAAAGAAAGCACAAGAATACAGAAAATGATAAGAAAATAAATATTAATTTGCTAAGAATATGAATCATACTACGAGGAAGAACACAAAAAACATGAATATGTTCTTCTAAAAAAAAATTAGATTATTTTTTTTTTGAATAGGAGCTCATTTTTTTAAACTGAGAAAGCTTTTTTTTTCTTAATTTAATTAAATTAATGTCTTTTTTTAATTTTTGACATGGATTTTTTGTTTTAATTTTTTATTAATTTATATCTGACGTGGCATTTTAAAAATGCTAAATAGGTTTTTTTAATAATATTTTAATATTCACGTCAGCGTCATGTTAGCAAGTAGGACACGCAGTTTGCCACCTCAGCTTTTTTTGTAATTGGGTTGACGGTAGAGATTATTTTAAAAACGATTTTAAAAAGTCATCGACTAATCTAAAAAAAAAATCAGTTTAAGAACTAAATCGATAAATGACCCAAAATGTGAGTACCAAAAGTATATTTAGGCCTAAATTTTTTTGAAAAGTTAAAATTGTATTAATTAAATGGACAAAAAGTTCAAAAAGTAAGACAGGCTCTTGATGCAACGCAGTGCTACACAAACTAGCCTGCATACAGGAGAAAGGAAGACAACAAAGAACATCTATTGAAGTGTCCGCTGGTTAACGAACAAAAAGGACGTAGCCCCGCGTAGGATAATCTTAGATTTTGCCACCCCCAATCCCAGGGAAGAATAATATTATAAATAAAAACTATTTTATAAAGAGTTGATGCGGTGAGTGATTATTGATAAATAAAAAAGTGATATTAATGGTAGATTTTGATGTGGGTTGAACTGGTAATACACACATAACCTATCTAAACATGCTAAACATGCTAGAAGCTTTTCGACGTGGACGGAAGATGTTCCTAAACACCTTTCTCATGTACTTTTTGCCGATCACGGCTGATTTTGCTTAATAAAATTCAAGGTCTTGTTTCTCAGAAAAAAAAAAAAAAAATCAATAAAAAGTTGGTGACATTAACATTTTATAAAAATGTTGTAAAATAGTTTGTGCATGTAGCATTACTCCCAATGAAATATATTGATTTTTGAGTAATGCTACCGCCACAAACTATTTTACAACATTTTTACAAAATGTTAATGTAGCCAATTTCTTATTGATTTTTATTTATATCCATTATTAATATCACTTTTTCATTTACTAATGATTACTCGTCACATTAATAATTTATAAAAAAAATTTAAAATAATTTGTACCCCTGACAATGTTATTGATTTTTATTGCAAAGAGCCAAATATGAATTTTCTTGATTGCGATGATGAAAAGCATTCAGAAAGATACAAAGAGATTTATGCTGCAAGCTGGCAATTGGCAAATAAATTCCTATATAAATTTCTTACCAGTTTCCAATTGACTCCATTTCATTTCAATTCAAGCAATTTTTTTTTTTTTTTTTTGAGAAAATTTCAATTCAAGCAATCATTGTTAAAGACTTAGAGCCATTGTACCCAATTTTCAGCTATATAATCAAGACTTTAGAATAATTGGACAGTTAACCCTCACTACAAAAAAATGAGGGTTATAGCCACGTTACTTCCACTCAAGAGTTCTTTTTTTAAAAAAGAAATAATAAATAAATGGCATATATTTTACTGAAACTTCAAACTTTGCAACATTATAACTTTTTGTACTTTTTAATGCATATATGCAACCTTACTATTCACAAGATGTAAAAACTTTTGGATTTACAAACCCAAATGGATCATGGTTTTAAGGGTTTAGGAGGTAAAATAGCAACTGTGGGGGTTTTTTTACACCCTCCAATGCTCTTATTATTGTTTTCTTTAATTTTTATATTCCATTCCCACCCCAACAACTTGAAAAGTTGAAATGATCAATTTCATCATCAATTCTCTCCTTCCCCTTGAGATGATATATTTTATGGTACAAATTTAGCTTTATGAATTTAAGTGCACAGTGTTATCTAATTTACTTTTAAAAAAATAATAATAATAATAATAATAATAATAATAATAATAATAATAATAATAATAATAATAATAATAATAATAATAATAATAATTTGATAGTTAAGAGAGGGGAAATTTGAACCTTAATGGTTTGTTTGGAAGTTTAGAGAGGGAGGAGAGTAGAGGGGAGTAGAGGGAAGGAGAGTAGTGGAGAGGAGAGTAGAGGAGAATGATTCCACTCTACATTATTTGGATGTTTTTACAATTAGGGAGGGGGAAGTGGGTAATTAGCACTTTAGAAAAAGTAATTTTGTTAATTTAGAAAGGGTAAATTAGAGAATTTATTTGGCCAATAACTTATTTATTCTACTCTCCCTCCAAATCTCTCCAATTTAGAGGAATTAAAAATAAGGGGTTAGAGGGAGTTGAAACCCCTCCAAACCCCTCCAAATCCCCCCCCCCCTTCCCTAAAAAACTTTCAAACAAGATAATTGAATAACTCTCCCTTCCTCTACTCTACTCCCCCTCCTTCTTTTAATTCCCAAACAGGCTATAAGTGTCTTTGTTTGATAGTTGAAAATTCATTAATGGTACATTTGACTTAATTCCGCACCATAGCGAGTATATGAAGACAAGAAATAAACACCCCCATTAGCTCATAATGATCAAATTATATTTAGTCTTGTTTCTATTATTTAAATCGTGTATCTCCCTCACTTGTAGTGATTTATCATTCACTAAAAAAAGATTCACCAATCCAATAAGAATGGTTGGTTGTTACTTATCTTCAATTGGTACACGCAAGAAATAAGCCAATTTAGCAACTTTTTGCTCAATTTCTTGTGGAGTCAAATTCTCCTCAGTACGAGTCAAAAGAATAGTGTCATGGCCTCTAATTTCCATATAATGGACATGACGAGCATAAATATGAAATTGTACACCACAAACAAGAGCTAATAAAGAGACTCACAATCCAATAGAAAGACAACTTTCTAGGAACCCCCCAATGAATTCTCTCATGAATTGCTAAGGATCCAATAAGTCTAGCATTGATTCCTTTAGACGTGTCAATTGGGCAAATGTGCCCATAGTAACTAGAATAGATTTCTATTATTCGAAAACTAGTAGAGATAAGTTAAGATTCATCTCTAAGTATTACAAAACATCTTCTTCTTTTTTCTTAAAAATGAAATAAGGGAATATTTTGTTAGAATGCAAGGAATATTTGACTCAAAATTCAAACACATAAACCCTCAAAATTATGGAATTAATGAATGGAAAACTCTCATTTACTATTTCGACTCTTCTATAAACCGTTCTTGGGGAAGGAAGAGATATAAAATTTGTTCTATTATCAAAAAATAACACTATGTTTATTTTAGATGTGTTAATTAACATTATTTTATATCATAAAATGAACTAAATCAAATCCAAGAAAAATGAAGGATCATCTTCCCCACTTTTCTTTCAACCACGCTCCATCTCATGAATTAATTATTACTTTTCAAAACATTTCATTACTGTTCCAACAGATAGATAATTAAATAGACCCTTTCCTTCTGTAAAAGGGCAATTAACATGATGGAATCTTCATGTATAATTTTCTATTATAATAAAAATATAAATAATTAAGGGAAAAGTTATGAAGGAATATCTGTTTGTGTGTGGTTGGATTGATTTTTTTATAAATTTCTACATTTATTAAAAGTGAGAAACAATACAATTATATGTAGATAAATTATGGTTTAAAAAATATATATTGTACGTGCTCAATTTTCCACACTTAACTGGGCCTAATGATTGGGCTCACAATTTACTTATACAGTGGGCATTGGGTTTCCTACTATGAACAACTCCCGGGCAAGCTTCAAGAAGGAATTACTCCTCAACCTTGACTCACTTCTTCCCCAATTAAGGTCTCCTGTTTGCTTGTTTGTTTTCTCCCTCTTTTCTCTCTCTTCCCTCCCCTTAAAAAATCTAACCCCATTTCCTCATTCTTCCTCCTATTTATGGCTTAAGGATAATGGAGGAATCATGATTACCCCCTGGTTCCACTCGTGTGGGTGGGACCCAAATTGATTATTCTTGACAAGGAATATGCTCCATTGGAAATGGGGTCGAGGACATTGGAACTAACGCTAGCCTCCAAAAATTGCTCGGCAACGTGATTCCCCAGGGCACTCTCAGGCTACCAAGGGATTGCCGCCCATCGTAGGGACACCTACTGACCACTCTATACGCAGGTTGTGTTCACCTGCCGACCTTATGAATAGTGGGCCGATCATGATGTTGGGCTTGGGCTTGGTAATATCCATAGACCTACTTAGGCCAAGCCCGAAATAAGCGGGCCTATAGCCATACACTGTACAATAGGCGCCCTTTGATTCGTGTTCGATACCCGAGAACGAATCAAGGACTTGGAAAGTTAATCGTCAGTCATTAATGTTGGATAAGGAGGTAATTAATGCTCTTGGAAAGAAGCGTTATGACAGCCTGTCACATCCGGCTGTAATCATGACCTGACGGTTTGTGAACTAAGGCCATGCGTGTGGAAGTTACAAAAAGTAACTCGAAGAGGTTTTCCCGCCTTTTTTTTTTCATTAAATGCTTCCTCCCTATAAATAATAACCTTCTCCCCTTCATATTATCTTTTTACTTTCTTACCTCTTTAAGTTCTTCACAACCAAGCACACCTCTCTTCCTGAGCATAGATTCTCCAACCGAGATCAAAAATTCCTAGAGCCCACAGTAAGTTCCCTTGCTCATTTCTCTCCTTTATATAATTTCCTTTTTCTATTCTATAATTAGGAATGAGATTCTCTCATTTTCTAAACATCGAAGCTGCCTTAGCCAATTTTAGGGCTGGGTTTGCCATCCCTAACGACGTAGAGGAAGCATATTGTCATGAGGACAATATCGCTTTTGAGCGGCGTCCTCATGTCATGTTTTTCCCTTTAATGGCTATTTTAGAAGGAGGGATTAGGTTTCCTGTGGATCCTTTTGTAATGCCCCAATTTGATTGATTGTGTGATATGTGTGAATGTGTGATAAGTCCCACATCGGGTATTTACTAGTTAGATCTAGGCTTTATTAACAACTACAAGGAGCCTCAATTGTGGCTAGTTCTTTTAAGGTATAGCGCAGATGTGGCAAGTGCTTTTCTTTGGGTCATTACATATGGTATCAAAGCCAGTCCTTGGGTCGTTACATATGGCCCTAATTAGGACGTTAGAGATTTTAGTGGGGGAGATTGTAATACTTCAATTTGATTTATGCATGACCCAAGGAAAAGCACTAGTCACATCTGCGCTATACCTCAAAAGGACTAATCATAATTGAGGCTCCTTGTAGTTGTTAATAAAGCCTAGATTTACCCAGTAAATACCTGATGTAGGACTCATCACACACCCACACATATCACACAATCAATCAAATTGGGGCATTACAATCTCCCCTACTTAAATCCATAACGTCCTCGTTAGGACCCACTTTGTGGGGTAGTGTCTCTAAGCCCACACGGGGTTATTGGGTTGGCTCTGATACCATATGTAACGACCCAATGAAAAGCGCTAGCCACATCTGCGCTAGCCACATCTGCGCTATACTTCAAAAGGACTAGTCACAATTGAGGCTCCTTGTAGTTGTTAATAAAGCCCAGATCTACCCAGTAATACCCGATGTGAGACTCATCACACACCTACACATATCACACAATCAATAAAATTGGGGCATTACACCTTTAATACTCAAAACCCTTAGGTTTTATGGCTTGTTTCCTGACCAACTTCCACCTAACTTTTACTGAGTAGTAAGTTGCGTTAGTCAGCTAAATCACCTATGTGGGTTACACTTAGACCACCACAATATAGATTACATGTACAGTTTGTCGGTAAAGAAAGGTCAGAATACTACTTGAAGGTTATGGACACTCGAGTACGACTAATATCATGCCTTCCCGACTCTAATAGGTATTCAGCAGGAGAGTTTTTTCGGGTGAGTGGCAATTGGCACGCTAACGAACTCACCTGTCTGACTTCACCCCGAGATATTGGTTTGTACCGTGCACATTAAATTTGCTTTCATTACATATTATGATTTGTTTGTTACCACTGTTATTTGAATATATATTAACAATTTCTATTTACCATGATGCAAACGGTAAGAATTTCACACCGAACATCAATGCCATGCACATGAGGGACCTAAATTTTGTGCTTAGGTAGAAGATTTTTGTCCACTACGACGGGCAATTGCGGGCCTCCCACCTCATCCTCGGTTGCACCCCGGTCTACACAAGCTATCAACCTTCTGGGCAAGCCTTGACAATAGGTAGCCCATTGCTGTCTTACATAAACATACGGCACCGAGGATTTTTCCCTCCAAATTTAACAATCGGTGAAGCTCGGGACCTCGACCCCCAGCTAATTAGGGTAGGTTCATTGGTACCTGTGAGGGACGGGTCAACTGATTCTGTTTTTCAAGGTCATGCCGTACACACACCATTTGAAGAGCCTCGTATTGAAGTCCAAGCAACCAACCAAGAAGTTGAGTCAGTAGATTCCTCAAGTGCCGAGGCTGAAAACGCAAAAGAAATGGTGGTCTGATGGAATATGACTGCCGATCGGTTTCTGCCCAGTGGACGTCCTGCCATGCAACAGCCACAAGCCTAAGAAAGGGACCAACCCCCTCCAGCCCCTTGTGCTCGAAAAAGGCTCCATAATACCAACTAGCCCCTTAGAAGGCCAGAAGAGACTCCTTCGCGGACTCCTTTGGCTCCTATCGCGGCTGCCATTGTAATTCGGGAGCCTGCTTGTTGCGCCCGCCCAACCTTGAATATTGGGTCAAATGTGGCTTCCTCCTCGTCCCCCTCTACTACTGGATGGCAAACCACGTTCATGCTCAGGAGCAAACCCCTTCTTGTGACCTCCACTATAAGGAATTCGGCCTCAGGTGAAGGTAGGCGAATTGCCCAAAGCCTTGGGTAGGCCCTGCAACTGCTCGATGACGTGAAATACTTCTTCGATAAGAGTGATGAGGCCTTAGCTGTTCGGCTGCAATGGCATATTATCGCGATAACAACTCTCGTTTGCTTTCTTACTTCCTATTATGTTACTCTAACATTTTTGTTCAATTACTAACTTTTCCCGGACAGGCGTCACAATTGGCTTACATGATGGAAGACAGACTGAAGGAAGCAGCGAAGGAGGCTGATAAAGAGAGAGTTTTAAAAGATATTGCTGAAGCCACCACAAAGGAAAAGGTCATGGTTGCCGAGAACGCTGAAGAAATGGCGTGGGTAGCTGAGAGGGCCTGAGTGCAGGCTAAACAACAGAGGGTGGAGATGGAGATCAAGCAGGGGGAGGCTGAGCTCTGGGTGGCCGGCGCCGAGAGTATTATTTCGGCTAGGGACAAAGAGATAGCGGAACTAAAAGCTGCCCTAAAGGAAAGTGAGAACATTTATTATAACATGGGCTTTAATGATGTTGAAAACTCTGTCAAGCTAGTCATGTTTGAATCTCGGAAGTACGGGTTTGGCGAGGGATGGTTGGCTGCCGTTATGGCTATGGGAGTACCAGAGGATTCCCCTCTTAGAAACCCTGACTAGATTTCCTACTCGATGCCACCTACAACTCAAAACCCCACTGAAGCCGAAGATGAATACACCCCGAGCATGAGGGAATTCGTGCAAGCAATTGATTATCATGCCAAACTGATTGATTTGGAGATCACTAGCAACCCCAGCACCGTGCCGACCTCAGCTCTCGGATCCTAATGTTCAACCTCCAAGAAATCTTACCCCTATTCAACCAGACCAACCACAGGACCCAATTACTTAATCTTTTTCTGTTGCTATAATTTACTTTTTTCATTTATTTGCCTATAATCACCAGGTTGTGGTGATGAAACAATATTATGTTGGTTTTGAAAACTTTATACTTATGATTGTAGGAAATTTTTAATGCTATTATTTCTTGCCGGATTTAAATTATCTATGCCGTATTCAATTCCTTCTGTTTTTTGTAGATGTTTTATAACCGAGACCGAATTAGGGTTTCGTTTAACCGTGAATGTGGGCTCCGTTCTTAGGAAACTTAGCATAGTATTTTAGCATGGTCGGCAACCGATATCAAACTGAATCAAGGCTTTTACCCTTAGGAAATTATAGCAATAAGGTTTCCACCTAGTTGGTGACCGAGATTGAACCGAGCCTACACTTCTGTCCTTAGGAAGTTATAGTAGTAAGGTTTCCACTTGGATGGTGACCGAGATTGAACCGAGCTAAGGCTTCTGTCCTAAGGAAATTATAGCAATAAGGTTTCCACTTGGTCGATGACCGAGATCGAACCGAGCTTAGGTTTTTGTCCTTAGGTGATTTTTAACTAGATAATAAAGCCAAGACTTCTATAATATTATGCACATTGATATTGTCATTTACATATTGATTTGCATACAACCCAAGTTGCTACACTCGCTATAGTTAGTGGTAAAACTTCTTTAAATTTTGAACATTCCATGGCCGGGGAAGTGGTCTGTCCTTCATGTGCTCTAAATAATATGCTCCTGCTTCAGCAATGGCAATAACTCTATACGAACCTTCCCAGTTTGGCGCCAAATTTTCAGCACTAGCATCCCGTACACTCCCCACTGCTTTCCGTAATACAAGGTCCCCAGCGCTAAACTTCCTTTTCTTCCATTGATAATCAGCTAATCGTATGGTCGTAGCTTCCCGGCATTCTTCTAATGAGTCCAACTGCTTCACCATTAATTCTTCATTCTTGGTTGAGGCAAATTACGAAACTCGGGCACTACATAAACTTATTTCAACTGGTATAACAACCTCTACCCTATAGGTTAAAGAAAAAGGGGTCTCTCCCATGGACCTTCTGGGGGTTGTTCGATAAGCTCACAAAATGTTTGGTAACTTTTCGGCCCATCTGCCCTTGGTCCCTTCTAGCCTCTTCTTCAATCCATTAACAATTGTTTTATTGGTTGCTTCAGCTTGACCATTACTCTGTGGGTATGCCAGGGTTGAATATCTGTTCTTAATGCTGAGGTCGCTACAAAACTTGCAGAAGGCTTTACTGTCAAACTGCATTGTCTTATACCAGGGATTTTGGTACTTCAAACCTAGTCACTATGTTCTTCCACACAAATTTCTTGACGTCTAAATCCCGAGCATTGGCTAATGCTTTAGCCTCTGCCCATTTGGTGAAATAATCCACAACCACTAAAACAAATCTTTGGTTTCCCGTAGCTCAGGGAAACGGGCTGATGATGTCTAGTCCCCACTATGCGAAAGGTTATGGGTTGTTAATGGGATTCAAACTCCCTACTGGTTGATGTATCAATGAGATGTGACTCTAACACTACTCACACTTTCGGACATGGTTGGTGGCATCTCTTTGCATTTGGGGCCACCAAAACCCTTGGGTCATTGCTCAGTGAGCTAACGAGCGTCCCCCGAAATGACTACCACATACCCCTTCGTGGAGCTTGGTCAAGAGCTCATTAACTTTACTTGGATGTAGACATAGCAGGTAAGGTCCCCCAAAAAACCTCTGGTACCACCTGCGATCTTCAGATAGCCAAAACCGAGCAGTGATTTTGCATATCCTCTCAGCTTATTTCTCATTGTTTGGTACACAGTCCTCGGCTAAAAAGTCAATGATCGAATCTATCCAACACGGCTCAGACACCATAATAGTAGAGACATTCACTTTTACATCTATGCTGGGTTCTCTCACAACTTCCAATTTGATCAAGTGTGGTACCTCCTCGATAAGGGATGATGCTAATGTGGCCAAAGAATTTGCATGTATATTCTATCCTCGAGCAATTTGAACCAACCTTACCTTTTGGAATCGACTTATAGTTTGTTTTACTAACTGCAAGTATTTGATCATCCGGGGATCTTTGGCCTCAAAGCTACCCTTTACTTGGTTGATAACCTGCCATGAATCTGTGTATACCTCTACCTCTTGCACCCCCAGATCAAGAACGGCTTTCAGTCTGGCTTTCAATCCGAGTAAGGCTTCATACTCGACTTCATTGTTGGAAACCTTAAAACCCAATCTAAAAGAATGCTCCACCCGTATCCTTTCCGAAGTGATTATAACAATCCCTGCCCCCACTCCCATTGCACTGGATGTGCCATCCACAAATACTTCCCAAAGCCAAACTCTCACTTAGTACATAATCTCCACCTCTCTTCTTGGGGAAAATTTTGTGAGGAAGTCAGCAAGGACTTGGCCTTTAACTGAACTTCTGGGCCTATACCGCATATCAAACGAACCAAGCCTGGTTCCCTATTTGGCTATCCAGCCCGTGAAGTCGGATCTCTTTAGCAGAGATTGCAGTAGATACTCGGTCAGCATGTAAATGGCGTAGGCTTGAAAGTAAAGAGGTAGCTTTCTAGTGGCATGCACTAATGTCAATGCCAACTTCTCGTAAGGCAAATACCTTATCTTCACATCGACCAGGGTCTTACTAATGTAATAAACCGGCTGTTGTACTCCTCGGTCTCTTAACAATACAACACTTACAACGTGCTTGGATACGAACAAATACAAAAACAAATCGTCACCAGGCTCTGGGGCTGACAATATCGGTGCTCCTACCAAATACCTCTTCAAATCTTGAAAAGCCTCTTCACACTCCTCAGTCTGCTAAAAACCCTTCCATTTCTTCAACAGTTGATAGAATGGACGACGCCGATCAGCAAACTTTGAAACGAATTCGTTTAAAGTGGCCAACATGCTTCTTTTGGGTTGCTTGGCAACTTGAGCCACTCTGTAACGCTAATCTGGTCCAGATTCACTTCTATTCCTCGGTGACCGATCATGTACCCGAGGAACTTGCCAGCTCCCACACCGAAGACACATTTATCGACATTGAGACGCAACTTATGCAGCCGGAATACTTCAAATATATTTGTAAGATCGCCAACATGCCCCTGCTCCTCCTTGCTTTTCACTACCATATCGTCAATGTATACCTCTACTGGATGACTGATCCTCTCCTTAAGCATTCTAGTCATCATCCTTTGAT
This sequence comes from Lithocarpus polystachyus, assembly GCA_033629205.1. Classification (NCBI taxonomy): domain Eukaryota; kingdom Viridiplantae; phylum Streptophyta; class Magnoliopsida; order Fagales; family Fagaceae; genus Lithocarpus; species Lithocarpus polystachyus. The sequence goes on from CM066164.1 coordinate 85,057,990, forward strand.
ATGTAGCCCCTACATTCTTGATGCCAAACGGCATCATGATATAGTGATAATTAGCTTTAGGAGAGATAAATGATGTCTTTTCGTGGTCCTCGGCAGTCAGAGCAATCTGATGGTAATCTTGAAAAGCATCTAGAAAACTCATTCTTATGTGTCCATAAGTTGCGTCTACCAATTGATCAATCTTCGGCATCGAGAAAGGATCTTTCGGGCATGCTCGGTTAAGATCGGTGGTGTCCACACACACTCTCCATTTGCCATTCTTCTTCTTCACAACCACTGCATTAGCTAACTATTCTGGGAAAAAGACCTCCCTTATTGCCTCCGCCTCTTTCAGCCTTTTGACTTGCTGTTTAACAGCCTTTATGTGCTCTTTCGTCGACCTCCTCAGCTTTTGTTTCTTGGGTGGATATAACGGGTCCACATTAAGTCAGTGAGTTATGAACTCTGGGTCCACTCCAAGTACCTCATACGGACTCTAAGCAAAAAACGTCCAAACTTTGCACCAACAAAAATAACACTTTTAGCCTGTCCTTGTGCGGCATACTTGCTCCTATTTGAAAACTCTTATTCTCGTCTGACAATATACTCACTTTGATAAGATCTTTGGCATTACCAGCCCCCCGCTCCACTTAGGGCTCCTGTAATTGCTATAAAAGGACATCTTCAACAGACTCTTTCTGCTTTATTTCTCGGTTTACAGGTACCACCAAACACTGCCATGCTACTTGTTGATTTCCCCTCACCGTTGCAGTACAATGATTGGTGTGGAACTTGACCTTGACATGCAAAGTGGACGGGATTGCTCCCATTGCGTGAATCCATGGCCTACTGAGAATAGTCGTGTATGGCAAAAATGAGCTAACTACTATGTAAGTCACAATACCTCCTTCCCTTCCATATTTACTGAAAGTGAAATCTGCCCTTCAGGGACCACTATTCGACCATCAAATCCCACTAAAGGCGTATCATACTTGAATAAATATTCATTCTTCAAACCTAACCCTTTAAATAAGTCGGGGTACATTACTACAGCCCCACTTCCTTGGTCCACCAATACTCTTTTCACTATGAAATCGTTTATCCAAGCAATAACCACCAATGCATCGTCGTGGGGCTAAGTTGTTCCTTCCAAATCTTCATCATTAAAGGCAATAGGTTCTCGAGCATATTTAATCCTCTTCCCCGATGGTTGTTCTTCTCGGTGACTTTCCACTGGCACAACGGTTAGCACCCCTTTTCTTCAGGTCACTAAAGTACCCATTGAAGCAGCATGTATAACTTCAATCACACCCAACGGGGGTGGGAGGGGTTCCCCTGAGATCTAGCAGTTTGCCCGATTTCTACACTCCTAGACTCCAAAAAAAAACTCCTTCAAATGCCCCAACCTTACCAACTACTCCAAATGGTACTTTAAAACCCTACATTGCTTAGTGGTGTGCCCTTTGTCCCAATGATAAGTGCAATACAAATTCTGATTTCTCCTTGACGGGTCACCCCCCATCTTGCTAGGCCATCGAAAGTATGGTTCATTCTTTATTTAGTCCATAATCTTATGTACAGGCTCCTTAAATGTAACATTGACTTCCCCTGCCTGAGCACTGGGTTCTTGGATCCTTAAATCCCTCCGGGGTCTCGGCTGAAAGCCCCCTTGCTGGGACTTTTTCGAATACTGCGACGTGGCCGGCGCCTTCCCCTTGCTTTGCTGCTGATCATCCTCTAACCTTTTATACTCTTCAATTCGCCTCATAAGTTGCCTTATATCCTCTAGTGGTCTCATTGTCAAGGACTCTCGCAATTCAGAATCCTCAAGCATGCCCAACCTAAAAGTGCTCGTAACGACTTTTTCATTACCCATTTATCCCCACCGATCTCGTTGTACAGTTCCCAGTACCTGCTGGCGTAACTCTAGAGCGTTTCCTTGGCTCCCATTTCCATAGATAACAACGCATCCACTGGCTGTGGTACCCAGCTACATGTCAGGAACCGGACCCTGAACTCTTGAATCAACTCTCCAAAACTGTGAATTGAACCCTTCTTTAACCCGTTGAACCACCTTAGAGTAGTGGGCCTGAGACTAGAAGGAAACACCCTACACATTAAAGCATCATTTTGATTGTGCAGAGACATCATCTGAATATAATGGCTTACATGTTCAACCGGGTCTATTTTCACATCATAGGAAATAGATGGGGGTCTGGTAAATTAACTCGGCATTGGGGCTCGTTCTATCTCTTCCGAGAATGGTGACCGAGCAGCTCTGCGTAAAGGCTGGCTCATGGTATCTAGCGCGACGTTTCAGGGCCACTGCCTCTTAGGGGAAGCTGAGTTTTGATCAATGTAATCTCGAAACCGATCCCTTGACCAATGGGAACCAGATCGACAGGATGCTTCTCCATGACTACCCCTAGTACTTACAGATCTTTCGTTGTGCTCATCATGGTTTCTTTGTCGGCGCCTACCTTTTATTTCTAACTCCAAGTCCCTCACCATTCTACGTAAGTGCTCCAGCTCTTGATCCCTTCAATTACGATGTTTGTGTTCGGCAAAGTTCGACATTGATTGGTACGTCTGGTACAATCCTTCCCTCGAACCAGAATGTCCCCTATCTTGTTTACGTCTTCGACCCTCATTTGTCTTATGCCTCCTTTCTCGCTAGCTAGAACCCCAAGAGCATCCTCCAAACCCGCTTGCAGCGTAGCTCGCTAAGCGATGTTGGAACATCTTCCTCACTTGAAACTCGGCAGAACAACAGCTACGTAGGAGATTCCCACAAATGACGCCAATTGTACGTGCCCAATTTTCCATACTTAACTGGGTCTAATGATTGGGTTCAGAATATACTTATACAGCGGGTATTGGGTTTTCTACTATGGGCACCTCCCGGGCAAGCTTCAAGAAGGAATTACTCCTCAGCCTTGATTCACTTCTTCCCCATTTAAGCTCTCCTGTTTGCTTGTTTGTTTTCTCCCTCTTTTCTCTGTCTTCCCTTCTCCTAAAAATCTAACCCCATTTGCTCATTCTTCCTCCTATTTATAGCTTAAGGATAATGGAGGAATCATGATTACCCTTTGGTTCCACTCATGTGGGTAGGACCCAAATTGATTATTTCTAACAAGGAATATGCTCCGTTGGAAATGGGGTCGAGGACATTGGAACTGGCGTTAGCCTCCAAAAATTGCTAGGCAACGTGATTCCCCAGGGCACTCCTGGGCTGCCGAGGGATTGCCGCCCATCGTAGGGACACCTACTGACCACTCTATACGCGGGTTGTGTTCGCCTACTGACCTTATGAATAGTGGGCCGATCATGAGATTGGGCTTGGGCTTGGGCTTGGGCTTGGGCTTGGTAATATCCATAGACCTAATCAAGCCGAGCCAAAGATAAGCGAGCCTATAGCCGTACACCGTACATATATATTAGCAAAAAAAAGATAATTAAAAAGAAAACTATTTCAAACGCACGGGGTCCATAATTTTATTTATTTTTGAAATGGTTAAAAATCACTACTCTACAATATTGCAACCCCCCTTTGACCCCAGGCCGTACAGCTTGGACTAACATGTCTGTGTATGCTCAAAGGAGAGCTCCAACATATGATATTACAACTAATATAAAGATTTTAAGAGCATCTCTTAGTTAAAATCCAATTGTGATATATATTAGATATATATTATTATATATTATTGTAGTAGAACTTAGCCTGTATATTAAGGAGGGGCTTTTTTTTTTTTTTTTGAGAATAAAAAATAAAAAAATAAAAGTACACTGATCAATGACCCGAAACAACTCCCAGTTTTGGTAGGTCTAAGGGACAATTTCTTTGGGTTCAGCACATTGAATTTGGATAATGGTATAGAGACTATATGGATCTATTACTGTATTCCATCCTCGTAATTGTAAAGAAAAGGGGGAACTATTAAATAAAATCTTTCAAAAAATATCTAAATCAAAATAATTTTTTTAATACGAAATTGTATATATATTTTTTCCTCCTAACATGAATGTTGGAGTTTTCTTGGCATGTCCGTGTTTGACATGTGTGCAACAAAAGGTATCTTATTGATCGAATATATATATATATACTCTCTCACACGTAGCAATCTCACACGTAGATCTCACAATATAGGGTGAGATAGAAGATTTATTTTATGCATAAAATAAGTATTAGTCTGACATGGACATAGTCAGGAATTTTGTACTATATATATTTCTTAGCTTAGAAGAAAAAAATAATTTTTTTTTTGGAGAAACGGTTAGAAGAAAACATGATGATGAAGCATCCATTCAATTATTAAACAACAAGCATGCTTTTATATACTATTATTTAACAGGCTTCTCTTGTCTAGATTCTTACTTTTTGATATTCAAAATATTCTCAAATTAACCTATTTAGAAAGTTTCAATAATAGGGTTAAACATGTAAAATTACTAATTTTAATACTTTTAAATTTTAGATAAATTTAAAAATGCAATTTACCAACAAAAATTTTTTCTTTTTTTTTTCTTTTTTTTTAAAGTTATGTACAAATTTTTTTCCCATTATTCTCTTGAGTCTTGAATTGTTGAACACATCTACTCCCACACTCCCACCAATTTTATATTCCCCATAACAAGCAATTCATTTTACATGTTTCTCTATCTTTATCATCTTTTCTCTTTCTTCTTCAAATTCTAAAAAATAAATTCAATCCTGCACATCTATTCCCACGTACCTACTAACTTCAAATCAAGACAATCACTTAAAACTCAATTAAGAAAGTATGAACATACTCTTAAGTTTTTAATAAATTTTATTATATTGCTTTCTCTTTCCCTTTGTCTTTCTCTATGTTTCTCTTTCATTAATTGCTCCACTGCATTCGTAAAAGTGGAGATTGTATCTTTAAATCTCTCAAATTACAAATTTCTCTCATCTTAATTTGTTCATTTTTATATAATTAGTCTTATGACACTCTTGGGGATGGATTGGTGAAAGTGCAATAAAGAATGAAGCGGTGGCGATGGAATATTTATATTGTGTTAGAGTTGATACTTGATAGCAAAATGTGTGAGAGGAGACATTACGCGCACAAATTATTAAGATGATATATAAGTGTGGACACAAATTAAGATATTCAATTAGAGTCTATATCCCAGTAAGTATTTTAGCTTTTTATACATATTAGGTTATGTGATGTTACATTATTAAAATTTTAAAGGCGAAACCATATTTTCGTCCCTATATTTTTAGACAATTCCCACTTTGGTCTCTAAATTTTATTTTTACCGCTTTTAGTCCCTATTTAGAAAAATGTCATTCATTTTAGTCCTTTCCGTCAGTACAGAACTATTAAAATAATAATAATAAATTTTATTTTGGCATTAAAAAATGCCACATCAGCATCCAAATAAAAAAATATTAATTTATTAATTTTAACTAGATAAAAAAATTAAAAACAGACTAAAAACCAAAAATCACATGAATTGAGATCTAAGTGTGTCTTGAATAAGAACAACAAGAACACAAACCCAGAAATTAAAAAAAAAAAAAAAAAACCCAACAAACAACCATTCAACACCGAATTATCCAGCAAATCACTAATCCACATGATTTTCACAAAGTCCATAATTGAATAACTAATCAGCCATACAACACCAATTCTCCACAAATCAAACCCATAAACCTATATTTTCTTAGGAAACAAACACACAAAAAAAAAAACCCAAAAATTTAGCTTAAATACAAATTCATAAATCCCAAAGCCCCCATTTTCTCAAACCCAACAAAATCATCAAAGACCCATAACATGCCACACCCAAGATCTCCATTCTTTTTCTTGTTCTTCTTCCCTAGATCCACCATTACCGAACCCAGATCCATCACAACCAAACCCTAAAACCAATTTCAACCATAGCTCAGATATATTAACCATCAAACAACCCAAACCCTCACACCATCACAGATCGAAGAAGGGAGATTGAGTGGGTGAGAAACTGGATGAGAATCCCGCGGTGTTGGCCTTTTTGTTCTTATTCTCTCTCAAGTCTGAACTTCATATGCTCTCTCATCTCATGTGTATGCATATATCTTATAGATGATTTAAAATTAAACTATGGTAGAATATAGTTTTACATTACACATCAAATATTCTCTCTACTTATATACCCAAAACAAAAACTATCCAACCAAATTACCCAAACCTAAATCATATCTAAGCCCCTAATTTTAAAAAGTAAAGAGGAAAAAAAAAATTACCCATAGGGGTTTTGGCGTCTTGATGGTAGTGGGAAACCTGTATAACAGAAGTGGTGACCCCTTAGATTTTTCTTTCTCTTTCTTTCAAATGTTTTGTCAGTCTCAGATCTTTTATTTTGGTAATATAAAGTGAAATAGTGCGTTTTATTTAACAATTCACAACATTTTTGTGTCTCTCTATCTCTCTTCAATGTCTTATCTAGTTAGTTATTACCATTAGTCCTTAATTATTATTTTTTCTTTTGCTTTTTTTAAAAATACTAAAACGGTGGGTATACTAAAAGACATGAAGAAAGAATAACAGAGAAACGTGTGGTCCTTAATTATTATTATTTTTTGTTTTTATAAAAAAATACTAAAATGGTGGGTATGCTAAAAGACATGAAGAAACAAGAATAGAGAAATGTGTGATATAAGCTTAGTCAATTAATGAGACATTAATGAGATAATAGTAAAATAAGTTAATGTGAACTTTTGGGTAGCAATAAAAAAAACTTAATAAAAAAGGTAAAGAAAATGCTAAATGTAAGATTAGAGCATCACTTGGTAGGATCCCATGTACTCCCGCATGAGGTCTCTACTTTTATATATATATATATATATATTGATTGATTGATTGATTGATATTGATGTTTGTATTAATTTTAACAATTTTGTTCTATAAAATTACATTTTGTTTTCCTTAAACAATATCATTAATTCTTTTAAGAGTAATGTTATATTCACAAACTTTTTTACAATATATTTTTACAAATTGTTTTGAAAGCAAATTCTTATTGGTTCACATATGGACCCACTACTTACATCATTTTTATTACTTACCAGTAACCATTTATCACATTATTAATTTATATATATATATATATATAAAACTTGTATCTCTAGCATTTTCCTCATTTTGGTGATCATAAAAAAAATAAATTTAAAATCTAAAACAAAATATACAAGCCCAAAATAAATAGTTCAACAATAAAAATTACCAATAGTAAAACTAAAAACAATTAAGCTTAATTAACCAATTTTATACAAAATAAATAACCCTGCCCTTTAAAAAATTCTAAACAAAAATAATTTTGTTCTTACCCAAACAAAAATAAAATAAAATAAAAAACCTCAATAGTTAAGTAGTAGCAGAGTCAAATGTTGAAATCGCTGCATACAACCAACAGTAAAACCGCCCCCCTTAACTCAAAGTTTTGCCTCTGTCCCTGCCTTCAATCACATCAAATTTGATTGAACATATCTCTCATTTGTGGCCTAAGACACACCGTCTTGAATTATATCCCACCAATCAACCAAAGGATGTAGCTCTAGCCTCTGAGCATATTTAAAATCCCAAGTTTAAATAGTAATTTACATTTAAAAAAAATATTGTCACACTTTCTGGATGAAGCGCAAAACTTCGGCCCATAATCCAGTTATATTGAACCATCAGGATGGCGACACGTGTCCAATTTTGATCATGTGCCATCATCTCAATGGGTCTAATGTATTAGATCCAAGCCAAATCCCTATATAAATACCTATTAGTCCCATTGGCCAGGGTATGGAACTCATCCCCCAAGAATAGAACGTTATCTTAGATATTTTTTTTATTACCCAACAAAAGAAAATCGGTTGTCATCTATATCTATATATTATTAAAAGTTGAAATGTAGTGTTTAATGCTGCTGCTCTCATGTTGCGCCACATCAGCTGTCACGTCATTTTTATTTTTTATAAATATAATTTGTCCTACAATCTTAAAATGATTTTTACAATTTTCAACCCTATAAATGCAGCCAACTACTTATTTATTTTCTTCCACTATCACCCTATAATAAATTCAGCCCACTACTTATTTATTTACTTCCACTATCACCCTATAATAAATTTGTATAATTAATCAAACCCACCTCTTATTTATTTAGTTCCACTATCAAACCCAACCCAAAGCCTTTTCTGTTCAGTTTTAGGGTTTTGTGTAAGCCTTTTCAGCTTAAAGGTAAAAAAAAAAAAAAAAAAAAAAACAACAACAACAACAACGTTGAAGCCTTTCAAGCTTTATGGTTTTTTTTTTTTTTCCAATTTTCCTATAAATTTGTCACCATCTCTTCTATTTCATACATATTTTTCCCTCACAAAAAAAAAAAAAAAATGGTTCTCTCTCTCTCTCTTTCTCTCTATAAATCTTTTGGTAGATTTTTATTTTTATCTATATATTATTAAAAGCTGAAATGTAGTGTTTAATGCTGCTGCTCTCATGTTGCGCTACATCAGCTGTCACGTCATTTTTATTTTTTATAAATATAATTTGTCCTACAATCTTAAAATGGTTTTTACAATTTTCAACCCTATAAATGCAGCCAGCTACTTATATATTTTCTTCCACTATCACCCTATAATAAATCCAGCCCACTACTTATTTATTTACTTTCACTATCACCCTATAATAAATCTGTATAATTAATCAAACCCACCTCTTATTTATTTAGTTCCACTATCAAGCCCAACCCAAAGCCTTTTCTGTTCAGTTTTAGGGTTTTGTGTGAGCCTTTTCAGTTTAAAAAAAAAAAAAAAAACGACAACAACAACAACGTTGAAGCCTTTCAAGCTTTAGGTTTTTTTTTTTTTTTTCCAATTTTCCTATAAATTTGTCACCATCACTTCTATTTCATACATAGTTTTTCCTCACAAAAAAAAAAAAAAAATGGTTCTCTCTCTCTCTCTCTCTCTCTAAATTTTTTGGTGGATTTTTATTTTTATTTTTCTTGCATCTCTACTTTAGGTTGATAATTTTTTATATCCTTTAAAACTTTATTTTGGGTTAATGCAATTTAGTTTTGTTTTTTAAATTGTTTTTTTTTTTAATTCTCTTTGATTGTTAAATGTTATTCTATTACGTTCTAAAGAATTAAATATAGCATATAGAAATATAATATTATTCTATTACATAGCATGATTTGGATAATTTGGTATTTATTCTGTTACATATCATGATTTTTTATAGTTCTCAATTTAGATATTAAACTATGAGATTTTACTAATTTTTGTTTATTGTCTAATATGGTGGACAAAATACTTTTAATAGTTGTGTAGGGATAAGGGCCCGAAATTACGTATTAGGTCTTAAGCTTTGTGGAGAGAAGGGCCCAAAATCATGTATTGGGCCTTAAGCTTTATCCGAGGGCGATGTAAAGTTCGAGGAAAGATAAATAAGTACGAAGACCTCTGAACAATGTGGCCTTGGCTACCGCGACTCATAGAAGGTCAAGGAGAGTGTCTGATAGGATGAGCACTCAAATGAAGACTCAGATGATCAACAAATGTAGGATCAAGATGATCCGAAAAGAACTATATAATGTAAAGAAGCCCTTCATAGTAGGGGGGAGAAAATCAAGAGAGAAACACTGTAGCTATTAGAAAACTAGACTTGTAATTAAGTGAGGAGCAATATATATGAATTGACCTCCTCGGATATTTGCCGAGGATTGTTATTCGAAGTTGGACTTATTCATTTTATTGTTTTTATTGTAAACACATTCTATCTACAGTCCAATTCATTTTCACCCAGTTTTCTCACCCTATCCTCTACAAATTTATTGTTTTGGGCCTTTTGGACTGGTTCATCCATCATTTGGGCCACGTAGCTAAATCTATGTCCTTACAAGTTGTATTAAAAATACTCTGTAATGTCATTCATTTAAAGAAAAGTAAGGTTAGCCAAACGAAAATAATTGAATAGGTGACAAATTTTAACTTTTGCAATTTTATTTTAATTATTATTATTTTATAACAACGCATGTATAGAAATTTAATTATTAGAATTTGCTAATAATTTTTTATTTGATAATATGTTTTGGGTGGCCGAAATTATAATTTCTACAAAGAAAATAACCTTAATAGATTATCAAAAACAAATTTTTATCCTAATATTGCTTCAATTAATCATTGTTAAGTTTTATTAATTTTTTTTAGTTTACGATTTTTTGGTGTTTTTGGATTGTTCCTATATTACATTTATGATTGTTTTTATAATAAATAAAAATATAATTACGAAATACATTACTTATTATTAGATTAGTTTAAATTGTAAAAAAAAAATTAATAAAACTACCATAAAAATAATTATCACGCGTAACGCGCGGGTTCGTGGCTAGTTAACTTAATCACCAGAGTACCCTTGGCCAGCCCAGCCCTTGAGTCCAGCCTAAGTTATACTGCCAAGGGGTTTTTCTTTCTTTTGCAGTAACAGGACAAATAGGCAAAGGGGAACTTGTTCAATTAAGTGAGGCCATCTCTTTTTGTGGTTCCATTTGCTGTCTCTATTTACATCCCCATAAACACTACTTTTTTCTTCTTTTTTTGAGAAGTAAAAACTTATAATAAAAATTCTTCAAGAATAAGCTAATGAAATTATTAAATATATCAGATGTCAATTTATAAGATCAGATGATGACATTAGGAAATACCCATATACGCATTCATGCTACTTTTTAATTTCATTTCATATTTTAATGTTGAGTCATGAGTGACTAGCATTGATTGGTGTAGAGTGCAACTCAATCAAATGCCAGAGTAGCAACGACTTTATATAGATATTCCAGCATAAAATATTTGCCATAATTCTACTACATGTGAGGTTAGTAAGCTGGAGCAAGATCATTTTAGTTGTAATCATAAATAAACATTCCATCATTTCATTGGACTGTTTTTCATGCGTAGTCATCCAGCAATGACAAGAATATAATATTGCAGCGTGTTATATCAACATCGAACCAAAATTCAACAGCTCTCCTTTTGTTTTAAGGTGCAAATTTACCAAATGGTTAAACTTGTTCCAAACAAATTGTTTTACACAGTTTCAAAGAGTCTCCAAAAGCAACTAAAAATAGTCACGATGTTCATTGTAAAACAAATTGTGTAATCTTTACCAAATTCTTTCTCTTCTACAGGTATATTAAAATCAAACAGACAATTTATTGTAAATCCAAACTCTACCCATAACAGATGTGAATAACATTCATATTGACAGCAATGACCAAAAATATTGTTAATTGAATCTGAAGTAAAAGATTGTGCATCAACCTGTAACATGTTTCAAGCTTTTATATACAAGGAGAGTTGCTTAAGATGGTTTGTTCATGTTTAGGAGAGCGTGACTAATGCCCCGGTAAAAAAGAGTGAGTTGATCCAAGTTGAAGGAATCAAAAAATAATAATAATAACAAAGGCCGGCCAAAATTCATTAGTAAAAGTATTAAAAAATAAGTAAAAAAGACAAGTCAACCCCAAAAGTAGCAAAGAGTATGACTTTTGATAAAGTAAAATGGAGGAAAAGAATACATGTGGCGATCCTAACTAATCTGTTGAGAATTCATAGCCAACTCTAGAATTTTGGGATTAAGGCTTTGCTTTTGTTGTATATAACTCATTGCATGGAACACCTATAAGAGCCAAAAAATTGGCTACTTCCCAAAAATTTTGTTTAAATCAAACACCTTCTGAAAGCCTCAACCAACATTTACATTCCCCCCCCCCCCTCAAAAAAAAAAAAAAAAAAACTATAAAGCTGTCTAATGAAACACTTTCTGAAAGCCTCAATCAACATTTACTTTCTATATCACCTAGGTATTACAATATGTTGAAGGATAAAAAAAATTAAGCTGTTGATTTCTCCTCTTCAGACATTCCTAGATAACTGTTTGCAGGAAGTTCCCAAGCAGCCTCTGATCCAAAAACATATTAGGTATCTGCAAGAAAGCACTATTAAGTAAAGCCTGCACACCACACAACACCCCACGCCCACACACACACACACACACACACACAAGAGAGAGGGAAAGACCTTTTCCCCAAAGAAAATTTTTGTATTATCAGCTATGGCCTCGATGAATTTAAGCTCAAGAAATTGCGGTGTCAGCATCAACTTGTTTGCTTCAGCTTCCTTCAGTAAACTAGAAATGTAGAGAGAGCAATATTATTAATCATTTCTATAATACCATATTCATATCTTTTAAACTGAAAAGTGAATGAAGCTTTCACCGATAGAAATCTGCATCGGCCAAACTCTTTTCCCGAGCCGTGTATATATGGTTCTCAATTTCTTGCTGCTTCCTGGCACTATCCTTTTCCATCAACTTCTGTTCCATGAGGATCTTACTCACATTTGCAATCTTCTCAGCTTCACTAATAGCCATTTTCTTACTTGTCTCTGCTTCTTTCTCAACCACTCTCTGTTTCTCAATAGCAATTAAGACCTAACAAAGTAACATCAACATAAAACATAGAATGATGCTTTTTATTAACTTCAAAAGCTTACTATATAATAAATTATCCAATATGTTTTTCATCGACTGGGTGTGGGTGCAAACACATTCATGTACAAAGTTTGGATATAAGAAAAAAAAGAAAAAAAAGCTTGTAATGTTGAATGCTCATAGGACCAAGGCTAGCTAGTTTAAAGGGTAAACTCAATGTTCAGGCCATAATTTGAAATAATAAACATACATTAAAAGCACATTTAATTTGTAAAGAATCTGCATATCAAGAATTATATTGTGTGTGTGTGTGTGTGTGTGTCTGTTTGCTTTGCTTAACTAACAGAGGAAAACAAAAGAAAGTAAAAGGATCTTCTCTCATATTCAGGAAAAAGAAACTGAACCTTAGTGCGTTCCTCTTCCATCTGTTCAAAATTGCGTCTTATGCTTTCCGGGATGGTTGGCTTTGTAACACGAACACTCATGATTTCAATACCTGGAGCATAACGTGTGCAGTCACCCTGGAGAGCATCTTTCATCTTTTCGTCAATCTGTGAGAGTTACATGCTTCGTCAATATAGCATGAAATAAATAAATAGAAAAGGATTTGATAACCACCACACAAGCTTATGGCACCATAATGTTACACAACTATATGAAGTATAGTTTTGTAAAATTGTAAGGAACTTAATAATGCTGGCAACTTAACGCCAACATAGATTCCCGAAGAGAAATAATCCCTGGAAGTCAACACAGCACTACTCAGTTAAGATTGTTCTACTTTAAGTTAAATATTTCTATGTGCTAAACAATCTATCAGATTAAACAACTAAAGCAGAAGAAGAAAATTACACTACATTTAACAGAACTTGGAAGACTTCCTATACTGTAAAGGTAAATTGGAAGCATCCATACTTGATCAAAAACATCAATGTAGACTTGCTGAAGAGAGTGACAGCTGCAGAACTGATTGATCTCATGATGAATTTTGTCATATATCCATGTATTGTCGTACTGCACCCCATAGTTCAGCAGAGTGTCATGCACATAGTCCCTGTGAAGCCGGTTAACAACCTGAAAGTGCATATAAGCTGAGCATTTCAAACTTTATACCACTTGTAAACCATAATGTTGATAAAGAGCAACTTCTGCTAGTAGCTGTACCTCTATCTTCTCAAAGTTGATCATGACACCTCCTTTTGTACCACAAGGAATATCCCTCACCTGCAATTATACTCACAGGAAAGATTTGAGCATTAGACTGACAAGATAAAATTCCTCAATTTTCATAGCATCGAATTTTACCTGATCTGTCTGAAGGGTTACTTGAACAGGCTCATAATGGGTTATAAAAGGCAGCTTCAAATGAAAACCTGAAAATAAAGTACAAGCAGAAATTTCCTAAGTTCTAGGAAAGCAACTACTGAATGAAAATCATAAAGAAAGGACCATAGTCAAACCTGGATCTGTAATCGTCTTTAGAAGGGCACCTCCTCTCCAGTAAACCCCAACATGGCCTTCTGGGACTTGGTGCAGAATGGACAAACCATTCCTAATAGTTGATGGTGATTGATTCATCATCTGTAAAATTTACATTTATGTAAGAGATTTCCAAACTCAAATAAAATGATATAAACACTAATTCCAGTGGCTGAGTATCAGAACAACTCTAGAATTTTAAACAAACTAGCATTTAGTAATCAAATTATATAGTCACTCCAAAAAGAAACACTAGTCCACTGTTTTCTTTTTTCAGGTATGCCTCCCCGGCAGCAGCAATTACCAAAAAGTAAAGGAATGTTGCAAATCACAAAACCAGGACAGGCAGCCAAGAACAACATAACTAGTTTTAATAGTTTTTAGTTTGGTTACTCTTTTGTTCAAAAAACTTATTCAAAGTGGGAACTAAATACATTCCCATATCTTCAAAGTGGTTCTTTAAAAAGCATGCCCTACAAATTAAGAATTTAAATTTTAGTGTTTTCACATGCATACAAATTTGACTTTTTCATAAGCTGCATGTTAACTAAAACTGGTTTTGATTCTAGACAAACTGGATTAATAGTCTCATTTTTAGTTCAGCTTGTATCAAGCTAAACAAGCTTTGTAATTTGCCAAACATCCCCAAAAACATTCAGGCAACACAATTACAAATAGAGTAATTTAGAGATAACTCTACAATCCCAAGTGCATACTCAGTGCCACAATGTAAATTCCTTTAATTTTTTTTTTAAATGTTAATAATTAAATGACAATGGGCTTTAGAACCACAGCTTGTAATGCAAGGTGAAATGGAACTCATAAAAGTCCTCTGTCTTACTCTTAATGTTCTATCTTATGCTCAACCATTCATAATCAACCTCATGTCCTTTTTCTCCTTATAAAGTAATCAAAATGGGGAAGAAAAATAAAATTCAGATGCGTGACATACTGCAGTTAGTGGAGTATAAAGTGGAAGACTAAGAGTGGGATAGAGCATTTTTATTTGTAATGGAACACCGTTGAAGCATTTTTACTAGAAGCTATAAGCTATTATTCACTATGATGCACCTCTGTAATAATCATTCAATAATAAGAATATTGATGCATGTTGAACCTGACTTGCAACAATGCAAGCCCGCACAGAACAACTACTTCCATCACCATAAAGGGAAACAAATACTAGAAATAATCTTGAGTCACATTTTCATACCAAACCAATTTCATGAATTCTAAATCACATATTACAAATCCTGAAATACTATTGAAGAAATTTTCCAATGCCAAGACATTGATACAAAATAGCAATATAGCAACACAGATTTTATGAAAAATAATAAAAGCATAATTGAACTATGATTTAAACTAAGAACTGCAGCAACAAGGTTTAATCTCAATTTTTTATGGTTGGCTATGAATCCTCAACAGATTAGTTAGCGTTGGTCACATGAATTATTTCTCTCCATTTTATTCTATATGAAGTCATACTCTCTGTTACTTTGGATCAACTTACACTTTTTATTGGTGCGTTAATTACTTTCTTTTGAACATGATCAAATCATCTCAACCGACTCTCATTTGTCTTGAAATCAATAAAAGCTAAATCATTTTAGTAACTATCTTTCTCTGTAACTTCATTTAATCATCTTAACATTCTCATTTGAGCTACACTTATTTTATGAATATATTGATACCATTGAGCCTAATTAATCATATAGCAGCCTTATAAACTTTTTCAATCTTAATAGATATTCTTCAATCACGCAATACTCTTGATGCACTTCCCTCTTCCCTTTAAACAGGGGCGGAGCTACAGCAAAATTTTAAAAAATTATTTTATATTGTGTATAACTATTATAAATTTTAAATATTTAACTACAAAAATAAAAGTTGGCCCCCCAAATGTTTAAGTTAGTCCAATGATGTTCTCAAAAATCAATAGAAATTTTCAATTGAACTTGTAGTTATAGAGACAATATAGTTTTTGTTTTCTCTAATTCATTTTTTTGTACATGTTTAATATCAAACTAGACAGCTTTTGTATAGTATTGGAGTTTAAAAGATGATAAATTCCTCTAAAAAATTATCTTGCAAATATACAAATGTGAAAGTTATTAATTTTATATGCAATATATTTATAAATTATGACCTACTCTAGTATCAAAATATTAATGTTTATATTTGTGTATGTCCGTTTATGCCTAAGTATGATGGTTTATCTTGACTCAAAACTAATATATTAGTAACAAAATTTGACCCCCCCAAACAAAAAATCCTAGCTCCGCCCCTGCCTTTAACTACGATTTTAACTAAGGTGGAAATTAATCTAAGAAGCATGGCCACTGACATGTCATGGTACACAACAATTCTTGAATAATTATGTTTATTTCTAGTTTTCAGACTATATAACAACTATCAAAATCTTTAAAAAGATATCTAAAACCAAATAAAAAAAGATTATTACCCAATTAAATTTTTTCTTCCTGACTTGTAATAGTTTGACATGTATCTGACTATATGTATGTTCACTCTCATAGCATGTGAATCCCACCTACAACTATACAAGAACCACACACAGTGCAATAGATGATACATATATCCAAAGAAGAGATTTTGAAGTAAATATGTTTCTTAGCTTAGAAGAATATATGATGAAGCATCTATTCAATCATTAAACAACAAGAATAGTACCATGGCGAAACAAACACTGTTGAAATAAATAAAATTAAAGAGAGATTGCGATGGACTGGTAATGGTGACGAGGGTGCAGTAAAGAACAAAGCAGTAGTGGTGGTGGAATATTTATAGTTGGATAATACCATGACGTAGATGGCGATAAAGGATAAGAAGACTGCGAGAATAGCAGAGAAACCATTGCCACCGCCACCGCCACCGCGGCCGCCTTGAGGAGGCTGTGGAGATACGGGTCTCGGTTGGTTTGAATCCATAAGTGGCGGTTGGTTATTGCAGTGTCAGTCCGTCAAGCAGGTTAGAATTTGGGGTGTTTATAGGGGTCTTTTTTTTTTTTTTTTTTGACAGCTTTTTTTTTTTTTTAAGCGTGGAATATGAGCAAAGCGTAACGTTAATAAAATAAAAAAAAAGGGGGAGAAGAAACTTCAGAAAGAAAGAAGGATGCAATAACATGAAGTCTTCCTCTGCGAACAGAGTTATAGTCTTACTCTACAATCAAACTTGTTGCCAAATTTAGTTTAAAATTTAATTATATTGGGCCTAAAAAAAATTTAGGGTGGCCACAAAGCTTTTTTAAAGATAAAAAAATTTTAAAATTTATACATAATAATTGTTTGTATTTTCTAGATTAGGGTGGTCGTGACCACCCTGAATTCTATTAAGGTTTATTTGGATAAAACTTATTTTGTTGAAACTGAAAATTTATTATCGAAAATACTGTAGATAAAGGTAACAGTTAGTTGAAATAGTATAGTAGGACATACGAATAATGCTAAAAAGTGTAGTGAGGCCCATAAATAGTAGCAAAAATAAGCTGAATAGTGAAATAATTTATAATTTTAATCCACATCCAAACACACACTTAGAGTCTTAGAGATGTCCCAGATTAATAACAAAAACATTCAAATATCCTTGGAAAATGTTGAGTTTCAATTTTTTTTTTTTTTAACACAACACTAGGTTATTACGTGGAAGAATCCTATAAGAGTGGCTCCAAGATGAGATAAGAGTTTCTGTACTAAGAATGGTATAACTTATAAGGTCTTAGGAATCACTTAGGCAATTCCTTGGTGCTTGTCTTATTTTTTTGAAACATATAACACTTTTTGTATTTATTTTTAATTCTTATTTTATTTATTATCTAATCCTTTGATTACCTTAATTTACATGAGAATTTTTTTAGAAGAATTCTACATGAGAATTTAATTTGAAAAGTAATAATATTTTGTTAAAATATATATGGTACATAAATTTATTTTTAATTTTTTTATATGTACCATATTTATTTAATCTTAATCCTTAATTTAAGAAATTACCTTATTTAATATCTCTTTTCAATATCTCTTATCTCAAAAAATATTTTTTTATCGATAAATTACAAATTGCACCTCTAAAGTTTGGGAGTGTTTGGATTTTGTATCCTGAAATTTTAGAATTTAGATTTTACCCCCTGCTATTTAGATGTTTAAATTTTACACCCTAACGTTTCAAAAATTGAATTGTACTCTCTAAAGTTTAGGAATGCTTCAATTTTACGGTTTCAAATTATGAAACATTTGGATGTAAAATTCAAACACTTAAAATTTTAGAGAGTAAAATTTAAACATTCTTAAAATATAAGGGGTAAATTTAAATTCTAAGTATAAAATTTAAACACCGCCTAAATATTATAAGATAAAATTTAAATTTTAAAATTTTAAAGAATAAAATCAAATCACCGCCAAGGATATAATTTGTAATTTTTTTAACAAAAGTTAAAATTATATTAATTAAATGAACAAAAAGGTTCAAAAAGTAAGATAGGCTCCTGATGCAACGCAGTCCTACACAAACTAGCCTGGCATTGATGAAAAAGGCGGACAACAAAGAAACATCATTACGCTCGCCCCCTAAGAATCTACAGTGTGCGATGGTTAGCCACCAACTCCTGATAGTCGTACAAAAGGGCTGTAGCCCCGCGTAGATTTTGCCTCCCTAATCCCGACGAAATATATATATATATATATATATATACATATTAATTAATATTATTGTCACTTATTATTTTATAATATTTTTATAAAATATTAATATGACTGACTTTTTTTTTTAATTTTATTTAGATCTATTATTAATATTATTTTTTTTATTAATAATTACTCATCATATTAGTAATTTGTAAAAAATTTTATAAAATAATTTATAACTCTAGCATTATTCTTAAGTATTATTGTCATAAATTATTTTATAATACTTTTATAAAATATTAATGTAGCCGACTTTTTATTGAATTTTATTTAGACTCATCATTAATATCATTTTTTTATTTACTAATAATTACACATCATATTAATAATTTGTAAAAAAATTTATAAAATAGTTTGTAATTCTAGTATTATTCTTGAGTCTTATAACAAAGAGCCAAATATGAATTTTCTTGATTCCCATAATGAAAAGCATTTAGAAAGATACGGAGAGATTTATGCTGCAAGCTGGCAATTGGCAAATAAATTCCTATATAAATTTCTTTCCGGTTTCCAATTGACTCCATTTCATTTCAATTCAATTTTTTTTGGAGAAAATTTCAATTCAAGCAATTATTGTTATAAGTTTAGGATTTGTTTGAATACCACTTATTGTTGAAAATTATAAACACTCTAGCAAAATAATTTTTTAAATTTGTGAATAGTACCGTGTAACCCAATTTTAAAGTTAATTTGCATTTTTCCTGAGTTGTAGGTCCCATGAACAGTGCCCATGGACCCACAGAGTGTGAAATGCAGACACATGGATAGCGCAAAACGCGCTATCCAAACATGCACTTAGTGTGCGTTTGTCTAGCACTGAAGTTGCGTTTGCCTAGCACTGAAGTTGCGTTTGCGTTTTTTTTGGTTGGTTCCATGGCATTGTTCATGGATCAGTCAAAGCACAAAAACGCGTGAACAGTGTTCGTGAACAATGTTTTGCCTTTAAAAAAATATTTTGTTATAATGTTTTTTACAATAAGTTTTCAGTTTTTAGCAAAATAAGTAGTATCTAAACAGACCCTTAGAGCCATTGTAGCCAATTTTCAGCTATATAATCAAGACTTTAGAATAATTGAAAAGTTAACCCTCGCTACAAAAAACAAGGACAATAGTCGCGTTACTTCCACTCAAGATTTTTTTTTTAATAAAAATATATGGCATATATTTTACTGAAACTTCAAACTTTACAACATTATATCTTTTCTGTACCTTTTAATGCATTTTTGTTAATTTTAGGTACATATATAGCTTACTTCCACTTAGGGGTTTACTTAATTTTAATGACTTTGTTAATGAGTGCAGTGAGGGTACAAATATCAAAAAAATTATATAAAACCGCTATGAATTTGTGCATAATAGAATAACAATCAATAAATTATTGAAAAATGTTTTTTTTCCCTATTAGAATTTGCACAAATTAAAGAGTCTAAATCCAATGAGATTCTAAGTAGAATTTCAATTGGAATCTAATTTTTTGCCATCTGTCTTTTTCTTTTTTTTTTAATTTTTGTGGTAAATAAATAATTGAGTGAAAAAACCGAAGGGTCTAAATAAGAAACTATTACATATTTTAAAAATGTATGTGTTAAAAAAAGTGTAAGCTAATACTATGTATAATTTAAATCTCTTCTTATAAATATGCATAATTGTGATCATCTTTAATTGTAAACGTGCATATGCACGAGACTACACACTAGTGCATCATTTGCACATCATTATTATTGTCTTCTTGAATTTTTATGTTCCCTTCCCACCCTAACAACTTGAAAAGTTGAATTGATCAATTTCATGGTCAATTCTCTCCTTCCCCTTGAGATGATATATTTTATAGTACAAATTTAGCTTTATGAATTTAGGTGCATAGTGTTATCTAATTTTTTTTAATAATTTAATAGTTAAGAGAGGGGAAATTTGAATCTTAAATGTCTTTGTTTGATAGTTGAAAATTCATTAATGGTACATTTGACTTGATTCCGCACCATAGCGAGAATAGGAAGGCAAAGAAATAAACACGCCCATTACCTCATAATGATCAAATTATATTTAGCCTTGTTTCTATTATTTAAATTGTGCATCTCCCTCACTTGTAGTGATCTATCATTCACTAAAAAAAGATTCACTAATCCAATAAGAATGGTTGGTTGTTGCTTATCTTCAATTGGTACACGCAAGAAATAAGCCAATTTAGCAGCTTTTTGCTCAATTTCTTGTGGAGTCAAATTCTCATCCATGCAAGTTAAAGGAATAGTGTCATGGCTTTTGATTTCCATATAAAGGACATGATGAGCATAAATATGAAATTGTACACCACAAACAAGAGCTAATAAAGAGACTCACAATCCAATAGAAAGACAACTTTCTAGGAACTCTCAATGACAAATTCTCTCATGAATTGCTAAGGATCCAATAAGTCTAGCATTGATACCTTTAGACTTGTCAATTGGGCAAATGCGCCCATAGTGACTAAAATAGATTTCTATTATTCGAAAACTAGTAGAGATAAGTTAAGATTCATCTTTAAGTATTACAAAACATCTTTTTTTTCTAAAAAATGAAATAAGGTAATATTTTGTTAGAATGCAAGGAATATTTGATTCAAAATTCAGACACAGAGACCCTTAAAATTATGGAATTAATGAATGGAAAAACTCTCATTCACTATTTTGGCTCTTATATAAACTGTTCTTGGAGAAGGAAGAGATATAAAATTTGTTCTATTATCAAAAAATAACACCATGTTTATTTTAGATTTGTTAATTAACATTATTTTATATCATAAAATGAACTAAATCAATTCCAAAAAAAAAAAAATGAAGGATCATCTTCCCCACTTTTCTTTCACCCACACTCCATCTCATGAATTAATTATTACTTTTCAAAACGTTTCATTACTGTTCGAACAGATAGATAATCAAAAAGACCCTTTCCTTCTGTAAAAGGGCAATTAAGATGATGGAATCTTCATGTATAATTTTCTATTATAATAAAAATATAAATAATTAAGGGAAAAGTTATGAAGGAATATCTGTGTGTGCGTGGTTGGATTGATTTTTTTTTTTTTAATTTCTTCATTTATTAAAAGTGAGAGACAATACAATTATATCTAGATAAATTATGGTTTTATATATATATATATATATATATATATTAGCAAAAAATGATAATTAAAAAGAAAACTATTTCAAACGCACGGGGTCCATAATTTTATTTATTTTTGAAATGGTTAAAAATCACTACCCTACAATATTGCAACCCCACTTAGACCCCATGCAGTACAGCTTGGGGCCTTGGACTAACATGTCAGTGTAAGCTCAAAGGAGAGCTCCAACATATAATATTATAACTAATATAAAGATTTTAAGAGCATAGGAATCTCTTAGTTAAAATCCAATTGTGATATATATTAGATATATATTATTGTAGTAGAACTTAGCCTGTATAATAAGGAGGTTTTTTTTTTTTTTTTTTTTTTTTTGAGAGTGTAAAAAAAAAATAAATAAAAAATAAAAGTCCAATGATCAATGACCCGAAACAACTTCCATTTTTGGTAGGTCCAGGGGACAATTTCTTTGGGTTCAGCACATTGAATTTGGATAATGGTGGAACAGAGACTATATGGGTTTATTCCTGTATTCCATCCTCGTACTTGTAAGGAAAAGGGGGAACTATTAACTAAAATCTTTCAAAACTTTCAAAAAATATCTAAAATCAAAATATATTTTTTTAATACGAAATTGTATATATATTTTTTCCTCTTAACATAAATGTTGGAGTTTTCTTGGCATGTCCGTGTTTGACATGCGTGCAACACAAAAAGGTATCTTATTAATCGAATATATATATTTTTACACTCTCACAAGTATGGTTGTTAAAATCCCGATCTGGATCCTACAGTTCTATAATTTTACGATCCCACCTGCCTAAAATGATCTAGTTTTTTCAAAGATCTTTGCGATCGTTCATGATTGGTAGGATCGTATAATTCTGACGATCTCAAAAGACCTTAGTGTCTTGACAGAAGGCTCAGTTTGACTCAAATGAAAAATAAAATCTCAATAGACCAAGTTTTTTCACTCTAATGTAGAGAGAATGTCAGTAGAACCCAAATAAAAAATATCCCAATAGAGTGTCACGTTTTGAGGTTTTTGGCCTCTTTAAATGATGCTTAAAAATAGATGTAGTGATGTATGGTAATTATATCAATGAATGTATAATTTATGTGATTATTTAACATATCAATGTGTATTTTACTATTTTTTGGCTTTTTCTCAAATAATGTATGATCATACGACCCATGATCCGATCCTACCTCCCACAATCTTACGTAGGATCCCAATTTTGACAACCTTATTCACAAGTAGATCTTACCATATTGGGTGAGATGGAAGATTGATCTTATGCATAAAATAATTATTAGTTTGACATGGACATAGTCAAGAATTTTGGACTATATGTATTTCTTAGCTTAGAAGAATACTTTTTTTTTTTTTTTTGAGAAAAGCTTAGAAGAAAACACGATGATGAAGCATCCATTCAATTATTAAACAACAAGCATCCTTCTATATACTATTATTTAGGAGGCTTCTCTTGTCTGGATTTTTACTTTTTGATATCCAAAATATTCTCAAACTGACCTATTTAGAAAGTTTCAATAATAGGGTTAAACATGTAACATTACTAATTCTAAAACTTCTAAATTTTAGATAAATTTAAAAATGCAATTTACCAACAAACTTTTTTTTTTTTTTTTAAGTTACGTACAATTTTTTTTTCCCTTTGTTCTCTTGAGTCTGGAATTGTTAAAACATATCTACTCCCACACTCCCACCAATTTTATACTCCCCATAACAAGCAGTTACTTCATTCTACATGTTTCTCTATCTTTATCATCTTTTCTCCTTCTTCTTCAAATTCTAAAAAATAAATTCAATCCTGCACATCTATTCCCAAGTTCCCACTAATTTCAAATGAAGACAATCACTCAAAACTCAGTTAAGAAATTATGAACATACTGTAGAGACTCGTTTTGCAGACCAAACTTAAGCTGTATGGGATCTTGGCCTAGTGAGCCCAATACAATAAATTTATAGAGAATGGGTCAAAGAACTAGGCCATAATGAGCTGGACAACGGCTAGTAGGGATTTAAAGGATGATCGAACAAGGACAGGGAAAATAGAATTGAATAAATTCACTTATTCGAGGAGATCTTTTTTATATAAATCAATAATAATTGAGTACAAGTACTATTTTGATTGCTACCGTGTTACTTTTCTCTCTTCTTCCCCCACTTTACCTTCATGGGTTTCTTGCATTATATATCTCCCTCCTAGTGATCTTGACCTTCCATTTGTTGATCATTCAAGCCACCACTTGAGTGCCCATCCCATCAGACACCCCTTTTGGCTTTCTGTGAGCTGTGGTAGCGAAGGCAGCACTGTTCAGGAGTCTTCTCCACATAAATACGGCTAGAAAAGTAGCTGCAACGCATTAAATGTGGTAGTAACAGCTTTTCCTTAGGTACCTCCTAGCTTCCACCTTTTGGTACGCTCGAAGTGTACGTTTTTGTCACTGGAGCTTCCAAAAAGATCGTTCTGATTAATAGGATTCATATCTGGTCTGTGTTTAGCTTGTCCGATGAGGTATTCTTCCTTGGACCACCCTCCCAGCTATATCATGTTCGTGAAGGTCTAAGCTTAAACCACTAATGACTATTTAATCGTCCTCGGATCACCTATGTTCTCGACCAAGGCCCAATACCGGGTTTGGGCCTCTCCCCCACACATACCATTTATTTTTTAATAAATTTTATTATATTGCTTTCTCTTTCCTTTTGTCTTTCTCTATGTTTCTCTTTCTCTAATTGCTTCACTGCATTCGTAAAAGTGGAGATTGTATCTTTAAATCTCTCATATTACAAATTTCTCTCATCTTAATTTGTTCATTTTTTTTAAAATTAGCCTTATGACACTCCTGGCGATGGATTGGTGAGAGTGCAATAAAGAACAAAGCAGTGGCAATGGAATATTTATAGTGTTAGAGTTGATACTTGATAGCAAAATGTGTGATAGGAGACGTTACTCGCATAAATTATTAAGATGATATATAAGTGTGGACACAAAATTAAGATATTCGATTAGAGTCTATATCCCAGTAAATATTTTAACTTTATATATATATATATATATATATATATTTATATATTAGGTTATATGATGTCACGTTATTAAAATTTTAAATAACATAATATTGAACTCACTTTTAAATTTGTAATATTTAATATAAAATATGAAATAGATTTCTTTTATTTTATTTTTTCAAACTCACCCACCATAATCAAAGAAAATTGATGATATTTGAAAGATTGAAAAGGACTCCTGTGGAGTGTGGACTATCTCTATATAGTTTGTAAAAATGTTCAAAAATAATTTGTGACTATAGTATTATTTGTATGTTTAAATTCATAAGGTAAAATGTAAGAAGGTAACAACTGACCAGGTTTTTTTTTTTTTTTTGGATCTGAGATAGAATTCTACTCTATCATAATCTATATCCATGTGTGTGAAGCTCCATTCAAGAGACTTGAACCCTAATCCTTACCTCTCACACTCTACAAGAACATATACTCGTAGAATAACCATCATATTAAGGGTACGTAATGGTACTAACCAGGTTTTGTTTTTTAAAAATGGAACTCAACTAACAAGTTTTAAATTTAAAAAAATATCAATAAAATTGAATAGATCCGATGGTCAAATATAAAATATTTACTTAACCTTGTCATCTTCAGAAGCAAACTTAACTCCCCTAGAGGTTAAGTCCAATATCAAGCAATCTCACCCACAATGAAAACAAACAAATCTCCTCAGAAGTAATAGTCCTTTGAGCACCAACAAGTAACAACCTCTCCTCCCCTCAACATTAATTGTACCGCACTCACTTCAATCAGCGATGGAGCCACTATTGGACAGGGGGAATGGCCCCTCCATTTTTTTTAAAATATTATTACATGTATGTAATAATTTTAGCAATTTTGTTCTATAAAATTACATTTTGTTTTTTTTTTTAAAATATTATTAATTCTTTTAAGAGTAATGCTATATTCACAAACTTTTTTACAATATATATTTACAAATTGTTTTGGAAGCAAATTCTTATTGGTTCACATATAGGCCCATCACTCACATCATTTTTTTACTTACCATTAATCACTTATCACATCAGTAATTTATAAAAAATCTTGTAACTCTAACATTTTCCTTAATTTAGTGATCATAAAAAAACTTAAATTTAAAATCTAAAACAAAATATACAAGCCCAAAAAAAAATAGCTCATCAACAAAAATTACCAATATTAAAACTAAAAACAATTAAGCTCAATTAATCAATTTTATCCAAAATAAACTATCCTGCCCTTTAAAAAATTCTAAACAAAAATAATTTTGTCCTTAACCAAACAAAAATAAATAAAATAAAATAAAAAATCTCAGCAACTAAGTAGTAGCAGAGTCAAAGATTGAAATCGCCACATATAGCCAATAATAAAACCGCCCCCTTTAATTCAAAGTTTTGCCTTCAATCACATCAAATATAATTGAATCTATCTCTCGTTTGCAGCCCAAGACACACCGTCTTGAGGCACATCCCATCAATCGACCAAAGGATGTGGCTCTAGCCTCTAAGCATATTTAAAATCCCAATTTTAAGGAGTGATTTACATCTAAAAAAATATTGTCACACTTTTGGTATGAAGCGCAAAACTTGGGTTCAGAGTTCAGTTACACTGAACCATCAGGATGGTGACATGTGTCCAATTTTGATTATGTTTTATCATCTCAACGGGTCTAATGTACTAGACCCAAGCCAAATTCATATATAAAAACCTATTAGTCCCACCGACCAGGGTATGGAACTCGTCCTCCAAGAACGTTATCTTAGATTTTTATTTTTATTTTTATTACCCAACAAAGGAAAATCTGTTGTCATTGACTTAATCACCAGAGTACCCTTGGCCAACCTAGCCCTGAGTCCAGCCTAAGTTATTCTGCTAAGGGGTTTTCTTTCTTTTGCAGAAACGGGACAAATAGGCAAAGGGGGAAATTGTTCAATTAAGTGAGGCCATCTCTTTTTGTGGTTCCATTTGCTGTTTCTACTTGAATCTCTATATAGACTACTCTTTTCTTCTTCTTGTTTTGAGAAGTAAAAAATTATAATAAAAAATCTCCAAGAATAAACTAATGAAATCATTAAATATATCAGATGTGAATTTTTTAGATCAGGTGATGACATTAGGAAATCCCCATATACACATTCATACTACTTTTTAGGTTGATTTCATATTTTTATATTTAGTCATGAGTGACTGTAGCATTGATTGGTGTAGAGTACAACTCAATCAAATGCCAGAGTAGCAACGACTTTATATAGATATTCCAGCATAAAATATTTGCCATAATTCCATCACATGCGAGGTTTGTATGCTGGAGCAAGATCATTTTAGTTGTAATCATAAATAAACATTCCATCATTTCATTGGACTGTTTTTCATGCGTAGTCATCCAGCAATGTCAAGAATATAATATTGCAGCGTGTAATATCAAAATCGAACCAAAATTCAACAGCTCTCCTTTTGTTTTAAGGTGCAAATTTACCGAACGGTTAAACTTGTTCCAAACAAATTGTTTTACACAATTCCCAAAAGCAACTAAAAAGACACTATGTTCATTGTAAAACAAATTGTGTACTCTTTACCAAATTCTTTATCTTCCGCAGGTATATTAAAATCAAACAGACAATCTATTGTAAATCCGAACTCTACTCATAACAGATGTGAATAATATTCATATTGACAGCAGTGACCAAAGATATTGTTAATTGAATCTGAAGTAAAAGATTGTGCATCAACATGTAACATGTTTCAAGCTTTTATATACAAGGAGAGTTGCTTAAAATGGTTTGGTCATGTTCAGGAGAGTGTGACTAATGCCCCGGTAAAAAAGAGTGAGTTGATCCAAGTTGAGGGAACCAAAAAAAAAAAATAGAGGAAGGCCAAAATTCATTAGTAGAGGTACTAAAAAATAAGTAAAAAAGACATGTCAATCCCAAAAGTAGCAAAGAGTATGACTTTTGATAAAGTAGAATGGAGGAAAAGAATAGAGGTGGCCGATCCTAACTAATCTGTTGAGGATTCATAGCCAACTCTAGAATTTTGGGATTAAGGTTTTGCTATTGTTGTATATAACTCATTGCATGAAACACCTATAAGAGCCAAAAAATTGGCTACTTCCCAAAAATTTTGTTTAAATGAAAGCCTCAACCAACATTTACTTTCTATATGTATTATAATATGTTGAAGGATAAAAAAAATTAAGCTGTTGATTTCTCCTCTTCAGACACATTCCTAGATAACTGTTGCAGGAAATTCCCAAGCAGCTTCTGATCCAAAAACATATTAGGTATCTGCAAGAAAGCACTATTAAGTAAAGCCTGCACACCACACAACACCCCACGCCCACACACACACACATACACACGAGAGAGGGAAAGACCTTTTCCCCAAAGAAAATTTTTGTATTATCAGCTATGGCCTCGATGAATTTAAGCTCCAGAAATTGCGGTGTCAGCTTCAACTTGTTTGCCTCAGCTTCCTTCAGTAAACTAGAAATGTAGAGAGAGCAATATTATTAGTCATTTCTATAATACCATATTCATATCTTTTAAACTGAAAAGTGAATGAAGCTTTCACCGGTAGAAATCTGCATCAGCCAAACTCTTTTCCCGAGCCATGTATATCTGGTTCTCAATTTCTTGCTGCTTCCTGGCACTATCCTTTTCCATCAACTTCTGTTCCATGAGGATCTTACTCACATTTGCAATCTTCTCAGCTTCACTAATAGCCATTTTCTTACTTGTCTCTGCCTCTTTCTCAACCACTCTCTGTTTCTCAATAGCAATTAAGACCTAACAAAGTAACATCAACATAAAACATAGAATGATGCTTTTTATTAACTTCAAAAGCTTAATATATAATAAATTATCCAATATGTTTTTCATCGACTGGGTGTGGGTGCAAACACATTCATGTACAAAGTTTGGATATAAGAAAAAAAAGAAAAAAAAGCTTGTAATGTTGAATGCTCATAAGACCAAGGCTAACTGGTTTAAAGGGTAAACTCAATGCTCAGGCCATAATTTGAAATAATAAACATACGTTAAAAGCACATTTAATTTGTAAAGAATCTGCATATCAAGAATTATGTTGTGTGTGTGTATGTCTATTTGCTTTGCTTAACTAACAGAGGAAAACAAAAGAAAGTAAAAGGATCTTCTCTCATATTCAGGAAAAAGAAACTGAACCTTAGTGCGTTCCTCTTCCATCAGTTCAAAATTGCGTCTTATGCTTTCCGGGATGGTTGGCTTTGTAACTCGAACACTCATGATTTCAATACCTGGAGCATAACGTGTGCAGTCACTCTGGAGAGCATCTTTCATCTTTTCGTCAATCTGTGAGAGTTACATGCTTTGTCAATATAGCATGAAATAAATAAATAGAAAAGGATTTGATAACCACTACACAAGCTCATGGAACCATAATGTTACACAACTATATGAAGTATAGTTGTGTAACATTATAAGGAACTTAATAATGAACTTAATAATGCTGGCAACTTAACACCAACATAGATTCCTGAAGAGAAATAATCCTTGGAAATCAACACAGCACTACTAAGTTAAGATTGTTCAACTTTAAGTTAAAGATTTCAATATGCTAAACAATCTATCTGATTAAACAACTAAAGCAGAAGAAGAAAAGTACACTACATTTAACAGAACTTGGAAGACTTCCTATACTGTAAAGGTAAAATGAAAGCATCTATACTTGATCAAAAACATCAATGTAGACTTGCTGAAGAGAGTGAGAGCTGCAGAACTGATTGATCTCATGATGAATTTTGTCGTATATCCATGTATTGTCATACTGCACCCCATAGTTCAGCAGAGTGTCATGCACATAGTCCTTGTGAAGCCGGTTAACAACCTGAAAAGGCATCATGATCAGTGCATATAAGCTGAGCATTTCAAATTTTAGACCACTTGTAAACCATAATGTTGATAAAGAGCAACATCTGCTAGTAGCTGTACCTCTATCTTCTCAAAGTTGATCATGACACCTCCTTTTGTACCACAAGGAATATCCCTCACCTGCAATTAAACTCACAGGAAAGATTTGAGCATTAGACTGACAAGATGAAATTCCTCAATTTTCATAGCATCGAATTTTACCTGATCTGTCTGAAGGGTTACTTGAACAGGCTCATAATGGGTTATAAAAGGCAGCTTCAGATGAAAACCTGAAAATAAAGTACAAGCAGAAATTTCATAAGTTCTAAGAAAGCAACAACTGAAAGAAAATATTAAAGAAAGGACCATAGTCAAACCTGGATCTGTAATCGTCTTTTGAAGGGCACCTCCTCTCCAGTAAACCCCAACATGGCCTTCTGGGACTTGGTGCAGAATGGACAAACCATTCCTAATAGTTGATGGTGTTTGATTCATCATCTGTAAAATTTACATTCATGTCAGAGATTTTCAAACTCAAATAAAATGATATAAACACTAATTCCAGTGGCTGAGATTCAGAACAATTCTAGAATTTTAAACAAACTAGCATTTAGTAATCAAATTATATAGTCACTCCAAAAAGAAACACTAATCCACTGTTTTCTTTTTTCAGGTATGCCTCCCCGTCAGCAGCAATTACCAATAAGTAAAGGAAATGTTGCAAATCACAAAACCAGGACAGGCAGCCAAGAACAACATAACTAGTTTTAATAGTTTTTAGTTTGGTTACTCTTTTGTTCAAAAAATTTATTCAAAGTGGGAACTAAATACATTCCCATATCTTCAAAGTGGTTCTTTAAAAAGCATGCCCTACAAATTAAAATTTAAAATTTTAGTGTTTTCACATGCATACAAATTTGACACTTTCATAAGCTGCATGTTTACTAAAACTGGTTTTGACTCTAGGCAAACTAGATTAATAGTATCATTTTTTGTTCAGCTTGAATCAAACTAAACCAGCTTTGTGATTTGCCAAACATCCCCTTTAGGCAACACAATTACAAATGAGTAATTTAGAGAAAACTCTACAATCCCACGTGCATACTCAGTCCCACAATGTAATTTTTTTTTTTAAATGTTAATAATTAAATGACAATGGGCTTTAGAACCACAGCTTGTAATGCAAGGTGAAATGGAACTCATAAAAGTCCTCTCTTACTGTTCTATTTTATGCTCAACCATTCATAATCATCCACACATCCCTTTTTCTCCTTATAAAATAATCAAAATGGTTAAGAAAAATAAAATTCAGATGCATGACATACTACAGTTAGTGAAGTATAAAGTGGAAGACTAAGAGTGGGATAGAGCATTTTATTCGTAATGGAACACCGTTGAAGCATTTCTACTAGAAGCTATAAGCTAATATTATTCACCATGATGCACCTCTCTAATAATCATTCAATAATGAGAATATTGATGCATGTTGAACCTGACTTCAGTGACTTGCAACAATGCAAGCCCGCACAGAACAACTACTACCATCACCATAAAGGGAAACAAATACAAGAAATAATCTTGAGTCACATTTTTATACCAAACCAATTTGATGAATTCTAAATCACATATTACAGATCCTGAAATACTACTGAAGAAATTTACAACGCCAAGACATTGATACAAAATTGCAATAGCAACATGGATTTTATGAAAAATAATAAAGGCTTAATTGAACTATGATTTAAACTAACAACAACAATAAAAACAAGTGATAATCCCAAATTTTGTGGTCGGTTATATATCCTCAACATATTAGTTAGCTTTGGCCACATGAATTATTTTCCTATGTTCTATTCAATATGAAGTCATACTCTTTATTACTTCCTTAATTTTTTTTTTATGCTAATGTTATTTTGGGTCTTTCTCTAATTTTTTTTTTTCATTCCCTCAACTTATATCTACTCACACTTTTTATCAGTGCTTTAATCCCTCTCTTTTGAACTTGATTAAACCATCTCAACCGACTCTATCTTGTCTTTTCATTAATAAGGACTAAATCAATCTTTAAGCAGATTTTCTCATTTCAGTAACTATCTTTATGTGTATTTTCTTTTATCCATCTTAACATTCTTATTTTGATTACACTTATTTTATGAATATGTCGCTTCTTAACAGCCCAACATTCGATACCATAGAACATAATTGATCATAAAATAGTCTTATAAATTTTTATAACTTAATCGATATACTACAATCACACAATACTTGCTTCCCTTTAACTATGATTATAATTAAGATGGAAATTAATCTAAGAAGCATAGCCACTGACATAACATGGTACACAACAATTCGATATCATTGAACATAATTGATCATAAAATAGTCTTATAAATTTTTTATAACTTAATAGATATACTACAATCACACAATACTTGCTTCCCTTTAACTATGATTATAACTAAGATGGAAATTAATCTAAGAAGCATGGCCAGTGACATAACATGGTACACAACAATTCTTGAATAGTTATGTCTATTTCTAGTTTTCAGACTAAATAGCATCCATCAAAACTTTTAAAAACATATCTAAAATCAAAAGAATTTTTTTCATTACCAAATTATATTTTTTCCTCTTCCTGACTTGTCATAGTTTGACATGTATCTGAATATATGCATGTTCACTCTCATAAAGTGTGAATCTCACCTACAACTATACAAGAGCCGTACACAGTGAGATGGATGATACATATATCTGATGAAGAGATTTTGAAGTAAATTTGTTTCTTAGCTTAGAAGAATATATGATGAAGCATCTATTCAATTATTTAACAACATGCATAATACCATGGCGAAACAAACACTATCGAAATAAATAAAATCAAAGAGAGAATGCGATGGATTGGTAATGGTGGTGAGGGTGCAGTAAAGACCAAAGCAGTGGCGGTGGAATATTCATAGTTTGATAATACCATGACGAAGATGGCGATAAAGGATAAGAAGACTGTGAGAATAGCAGAGAAACTACTGCCAACGCCACCGCGGCGGCCTTGAGGAGGCTGTGTAGTTTCGGCTGTCGGTTGATTTGAATCCATAATTGCGGTTGATTATTGCAGTCAGTCCGTCAAGCAGGTTAGAATTTGGGGTATTTATAGTTTTTTTTTTTTTTTAGCGTGGAATGTGAGCTAGGAATTTACGCAGAAGCAAACTATGATTCTAGAATAATGTAAAAAAAAAAAAAAAAAAAAAAAAAAAAAAAAAAAAAAAAAAAGAAGAAAGAAAGAAAGAAAAAGAAGAAGAAGAAGAAGAAGAAGAAAAGAAAGAGGGAGAGTAGAAAGTCAAGAAGAAAGTCAAGAAAGAAAGAAGGATGTATGACAAGAAGTCTTCCTCTATGAATAACACAAACACTCAAATGCCCTTGTAAAATGTTAGAGTTCCAAAAAATTTTTATAACACAAATACCAAGTTATTGCGTGGAAGAATACTACGAGAGTGGCTCTAAGATGAGGCAAAAGGTTCCATAATAGGAATGTGTATTTTGAGATTTAAGGAATCATTTAGGGACTGTTTAATCTAAAAACTTTCTAATAAAAAGGATTATATATAAAAGTAAAAGTTAATTAAAATAATATAATAATATTTATAAATAGTATTAAAAAGTATAATAGGGTAATAAATAATAACAAAAATAAATTAAATAATAAATAAGTTAATTTTTTAATTTGTAGCTAAACACACACTTAGTCAACCTCTTGGTGCCTATCATATATTTTTAGCGAAACTACAATATTGGTATCTTAAATTTACTCTGTGTGCGATTCATTTCTCAAGTTTAAAGCAAGCATAATTAATCGCTCAAGTTTTAAAACAAATTTGTATTATTCTTTTTTACTAACTGTAGTTAGTAGTGTTACTTACATGGCTATAATAATTTAATATTTTTTTAATAATGTGGCATTTTCTTTATTAATGACATGACATTTTTTAAATAAATGAAGGACACGTGCAAGTGAAGCAATCCAAAGGCTAAAAAAGAACCCACAAAGCAACTTACTCTCTCTCCGTCTTCCTCTCTGTAAAACTCCATAACTGAGTCTTTCTAAGTAAATTGTCTTGTTCCTTCATTCATCTCATACGCAAAGACGGTAAAAATCCACAAAGTAGTGCACAAATCTCTAGTACAATAGCAATTATTGAAAAAGTCCACTATCTCCATTACTCTCTTCGTCTAGCTTTCTTCAGAGCTGAGCATCAGACGCTCCAAGATCAGACCTTACCTAAGAAGATCGGCGCTTGCCGGAGGAGAAAGGGCGAAATTGGGACGTTGGATCAGGGAAAGGAAATTGAACTCAAACCCTCCACCACTCAATCATAAATGGTTCCACAAGAACACCAAAGCTGGTAAATCCTAGTCTATAGTTGTTTTGGGTTTCAAGAAAATACAAAAGCTTGGCTTAAACTCACATAAAAAAGAAAAAAAAAATCTTACAGATGAAGGGGTTCCATTGTAAGTAATAATGCCCAGAAACCCAAAAAACTGAATATAAGATTCAAACAGAAGTGAATTTGTCTTTGTGTAGAAGATGAAGGAAGGAGCAAGACAATTTAACGACAAAGAGAGACACCTTTGATGCTCAGTTCTGGAGTTCTAGAGAGAGTTGAGAGATAAAGAGAGACGAAGAAAGACAGTAATGGAAAGAAAATGTAAAAAAAAAAAAAAAAAATTGATGCTTTGTGGGATTTTTTTTTGGTCTTTGGATTGCTTCACTTACACGTCTCCTTCGTCAATTTAAAAAAAATGGAAAAAACAGGAGGGAATTGAAAGGTGAGCCTATCTTGTAATTTTTTAATAAAAAAATCACGTCATTAAAAAAAATAATAATAATTGTTCCATTAACTACATAAGAAATACCATTAATAGCAATTAGTATCAGTGACGGAACTATAGTTTGACTGGTCCCCAAATTTTTTTAGTGTATATATATGTGTGTATGCATGTATTAATTTTAGCAATTTGTTTCAATAAATTTACACTTTACTCTCTCAACAATATTATTGATCTTTTTAAAGGCCATAAAAAATTTATTGATTTAAAATCTGAAATAAATTTAACAAGCTCAAGAACAAAATTTATTAATAACAAACCGAAGCCCAAACAACACCCCAAAACAAACCCATGCAAAACACAAACAAAAAATAAAATAAAATAAAATAATTCGTAAGCCAATTCTAACTAGTCTAAGTGAACACCCACACACATTTGACAACACACAAGACACCTAAAAAAAGGTAAAAGAAAAAAAAAGTTTAACTTCCTAAATTGAGAAGTGCTATGTTCACAATATTTTCACAACAAATCACATGCAATAAGTTGTTATTGGTTCTAATTTGAATCTACAACTTAAATTACTTTTTTGCCTACTCATAACAACCAATAATATACTACCACTTATAATTTGTTGTGAAAATATAAAAAAAATTATTGTGAACATAGTATTTCTTTTCTAAATGAATGTTTATTCAAAGTTTCAAAAAAAAATTTTCTTATACTTTTGCCCTCTAACTCTAAGCCCTACCTTCGTCCCTGGTTAGTAAAAGGATTTTTTTGGTCTTTGGATTGCTTCACTTACACGACTCCTTCATCAATTTAAAAAATGGAGAAAACAGGAGGGTATTGAATGGTGAGCCTATCTTGTAATTTTTTAATAAAAAAATCACATTATTCAAAAAAATGACAAATAATTGTTTCATTACTCATGTAAGTAACACTATTAACAGCAGTTCGTAAAATAATTAATACAACTCAGTTTTAAAACTTGAGAGACTAATTGTGCTTACTTTAAACTTGAGGGACCAATTGCGCACATAGAGTAAACTTGAGGGACCAACATTGTAATTTCATCTATATTTTTCTAATAATACTTTTTGGTATTTGTAAGGACACAAATTGCTATTTGGGCTGGCGAGAGAAATGGACTCTAGCCCAGCAGATGAATAGTCTCCTTGCAATGAATTTGTAAGAGAGTGGGCTGAGTAAACTCGGTTGAAAGTAAACTAATTAGTGGCCCAACCCTGGTTGTGATCAGCTTGATAGACACGAAGTGCTGGAATAGTCTTGGATGATACTCAGCTCAGTCCGAGGAGATTGTCTTAGAAGATGCCTCAGCGTTTCTCTTTCTCTTTCTCCCTTCTCCTTCGTTGTTTTCTTCTCCCTCCTCTCTCTTTCTTCCTTTCAGCTCTCCTTATATATCAGTTCTTCCCACGTGCCAATTAGGTGGTTCTTTCTTGATACTTGTCCCATCAACTTCCCCCTAAAACCTTTGCATGGTAGCTGTAAAGAACCAGGGCCACTGTTCAGATGTCTTTTCCCCATTAATGCGGCCATGATGTTAGCTGCAGGATTATAAATGCGGTGGCAGCAGCCTTTTACCTAATATCTGATTGTTGCCAGCTGTCCTCTTTGACCTATATAAGTTAGGGGGTCCTCTAGGAAGGCTGGGCTCAGTGTTGGAGTACTCGCCTAGGTCATCTCCTTGGTGATCCGAACAGGCAAACCTCCTCGAACTAGTCTTTTTATTTCTACGTAACTTGTACTTTAGATAGGAGTTAGGCTAGGCACATTCCCCACAGCCTGTTGTCTTCGGACAGGCCCATGACCCATTTTCTGGTAACGGGCCTTTTACCTCTACAGTATTTATTTTTAATTCTTATTTTATTTATCATTTAGAAGAATTTTACAGGAGAATTTATTTTTAAAAGTAATAATATTTTGTTAAAATATATATAGTACATAAATTTATTTTTAATTTTTTTGTATGTACCGTATTTATTTAATCTTTACCCCTAACTTAGGAAATTACCTTATTTAATATTTTTTTTTCAAATATCTCTTATCTCAAAAAATATTTTTTTTTGATTGAAAAGGTAAAATCTGTATTAATTTTTTTTTTTTTTTGAGAAACAAATCTGTATTAATTAAATGGACAAAAAGTACAAAAGTAAGATAGGCTCGCGATGCAACGCAATGCTACACAAACCTGATCTTTTCTAGTATCTTAATTAATAAAATACTGTTATTTATATAAATATAATATTATATATTTTTTTATTTTTGTTATACTAATTAAAAAAGTCACACGTATATTTACATAAATAACTTCTCATTGGTCCAAGCGCAATCCTGTGATGTAAATAATAATTTCTTCCCGTGGGAGAGAATTTCAGATTTTTCCACCCCAATCCCAATGAAATGTATTGATTTTTATTGCAAAGAGCCAAATATGAATTTTCTTGATTGCGATGATGAAAAGCATTCAGAAAGATGCGGAGAGATTTATGCTACAAGCTGGCAATTGGCAAATAAATTCCTATAGAAATTTCTTTCCAATTTCCAATTGACTCCATTTCATTTCAATTCAAGCATTTTATTTATTTATTTATTTTTTTGGGGGAGAAAATTTCAATTCAAGCAATCATTGTTAAAGACTTAGAGCCATTTTAGCCAATTTTCAGCTATACAATCAAGACTTTAAAATAATTGGACAGTTAACCCATACTTCCACTCAAGAGTTTTATTTATTTTTTAATTTTTTTTAAATAAAAATAAATGGCATATATTTTACTAAAACTTCAAACTTTGCAGCATTATATCTTTCAGTATTTTTTAATGCATTTTTGTTAATTTTAGGTAGAAATATAGCTTACTTCCACTTAGGGGTTTACTTAATTTTAATGACTTTGTTAATGAGTGCAGTGAGGGAACAAATATCAAGAAAATTATATAAAATAGCTACGAATCTATATATATTAATAAGTAAAACAAAGAGAAAATCTAATTAAATTTTAATTTAGAATTTAATGAAAATCTAATTTTGCGCCACATGTCTTATCTAATTAAAGTTTTTAAATTTTTGTGTCAAGATAATTAATTCAATGTAAAAATTAGAATTTAATTAGAGTTTAACCTTGAGCCATGTGTCTTAAGTTTTTTAATTTTTATACCAAGTGAGTTAATTAAAAGTAAAAAACTAGAAGTTTAATATAAATAAATCATAAAAAATATAATTATATATATATATATATAAATAAACCAATGCTTAGAGAAAATTTAATTAAATTCAAAATTTAATTTTGCTTTTGTTTGCTTTCTATGCAAATTAAATTGTTTAGATTTTTGCTATTATTTTTTCTTTGAACTAATGTGAATTTTTTTTTTTATATTGTTTCTATTTAGATATTTTATATGCCAGGATTATGAACATAATGAATTGTAATTAAGCTGAATGATCTCATACACCTATCTCCATTCAATTTAGGAGACACTATTGGACCAGTTATTCTTTTATCTTGTATTGTATCTGTCCAAGGACAGTAAACTACGAGGAGAATGCATAGGCTACAATCCTCGCAAGGGTTTGACTAGTATGTAAACAAAGAGGAGTGTGTGAGGAGGATTACCTATTCGGATAATCAAAGAGAAAGCCAGGATGTACATTCTAGCATTTATTATGATATTTTAGGGGATTTTTCTGATACATGAGTATCCAGTAAGCACATAGGACAGGTGGAAGCAACAAAATATCATGTAGAAAGCTGCTACTACCTCATTAATGACCCTGCAGCTAACCCTCTAGCCGCATTAATGAGGAAATGATGTCTGAACAATGACTCTCAACATTTACAGCTGCCGTGTAATGACTTTAAGGGAAGGTTGATGGGACAAGTATCAAAGAAAATCACTTGACCTGCACGTGAGAGAAAATGGGGTATAAAGAGAGCTAGAGACAAAGAAATGAGGGGATCGAACAATCTTGAGAGAAAAAAGAGAAGCAGTTAAGAGAGAAAGAGAGAGAAAAAGTTGTAAACATTCAAGTAACTATATTACTATCTTCCTCGGACCAAGTCGAGGACGGTTTTATATAACATCATCACTCTATTTCTGTCAATTTGGTTGTGGAATACATCTAGATAACATTTGATCTCACTTAAAGTCCAGTCTTTCTAGCTCACTCTCTACAAATTCATTGTAAGGACTTTTTGGGCCTAAGTCTATCCCGCTTGTGGGCCTTGCTTTCCAATTTATGTCCTTACAGTAGCTTTTTGCTCAATTTCTTATGGAGTCAAATTCTCATTAGTACGAGTCAAAGGAATAGTGCCATGGCCTCTAATTTCCATATAAAGGACATGACGAGCATAAATATGAAATTGTACATGACAAACAAGAGCTAATAAAGAGACTCACAATCTAGTAGAAAGACAACTTTCTAGGAACCCCCAATGATGAATTCTCTCATGAATTGCTAAGGATCCAATAAGTCTAGTATTGATTTCTTCAAACGTGTCAATTGGGCAAATGCGCCCATAGTGACTAGAATAGATAGCTCTAATTCGAAAACTAGTAGAGATAAGTTAAGATTCGTCTTTAAGTATTACAAAACATCTTTTTTTCTTAAAAATGAAATAAGGGAGTATTTTGTTGGAATGCAAGGAATATTTGACTCAGAATTCAAACACAAAAACCCTCAAAATTATGGAATTAATGAATGGAAAAACTGTCATTCACTATTTCAGCTCTTCTACAACCCATTCTTAGAGAAGGAAGAGATATAAAATTTATTCTATTATCAAAACATAACACTATATTTATTTTAGATTTGTTAATTAACATTTTTTTTATATCATAAAATGAACTAAATCAATTCCAAAAAAAATGAAGGATCATCTTCCCCACTTTTCTTTCACCCACGCTCCATCTCATGAATTAATTATTACTTTTCAAAACATTTCATTACTGTTCCAACAGGTAGATAATTAAAAAGACCCTTTCCTTTTGTAAAGGGGTAAGTAACGTGATGTAATCTTCATGTATAATTTTTTAGGGTAAATTTCAAATACCTACCCTTGAGGTTTGGGATATTACCAAACACATCCACAGGTTTTCCAAAATGACCAATTTGGTCCTTAAAAGACAAAAACACCCTTACACTATATCCTCCGTTACTTTTTTTTTTTCTCAATCTTGTCTCTCTGTTTCCTCTCTTCTTCCTCATACCACTCTTTCTCCCTCTCATCCTCTCTCTCTCTCTCTCTCTCTCCAAGCCGATCCACTCTCCTCCCTTTCAAGCCTCTGTTTTTCTTGTCCATGGCTCTTTTTTTCTTTGGGTTTTGTGGCCGGCGGTTGTTTTCGGTGGTGGTGGTGGGCTCTGTCGTGGTTGGTTTTTTTTGGGTTTGTGGGTTTTTTTTTTCTTTGGGTCTTGTGGCCGACGGTGGTGGTGGGATCTGATATTTGTGTGGTTTGTTTTGGCTTTTGGGGTTTTTTTTTTTCTTTGGGTTTTGTGGCCGGCGGTGGTTTTCAATGGTGGTGGTGGTTTCCGGTGTGGTTTGTTTTGGATTTTGGGGTTTTTTTTTTCTTTGGGTTTTGTGGCCGGCGGTGGTTCAGTGGTGGTGGTGGTTTCCGATGTGGTTTGTTTTGGGTTTTGGGGTTTTTTTTTTTCTTTGGGTTTTGTGGTCGGTGGTGGTTTGTTTTGGGTTTTGGGGTTTTTTTTTCTTTGGGTTTTGTGGCCGGCGGTAGTTCAGTGGTGGTGGTGGTTTCCGGTGTGGTTTGTTTTGGGTTTTGGGGTTTTTTTTTCTTTGAGTTTTGTGGCCGGTGGTGGTTTAGTGGTGGTGGTGGTTTCCGGTGTGGTTTGTTTTGGGTTTTGGGGTTTTTTTTTCTTTGGGTTTTGTGGCCGGCGGTGGTTTTCAGTGGTGGTGGTGGTGGTTTCCGGTCTGGGGTGGTGGTGGTCGTGGTGGTGGTTTTAGTGTAAGGGTGTTTTTGTCTTTTAAGGACCAAATTGGCCATTTTGAAAAACCTGTGGATGTGTTTGGTAATACCCCAAACCTCAGGGTAGGTTTTTGAAATTTACCCAATTTTTTATTTTTAAAAAAATATAAATAATTAAGGGAAAAGTTATGAAGGAATATCTGTGTGAATGGTTGGATTGATTTTTATTATTATTTTATTTGTAAAGTTTAATGATTGAATAAGAGATCTGGGGTTCAATTCCTACTTACACTAAAAACTGATTGGTGTCTTTGTCCGAAAATAAAGAGCAGACGTCATAGGTTGAAACTCTTTAAAAAAATTTTGGTCTTTTTTTTTTAATAAATTTCTTCATTTATTAAAAGTGAGAAACAATACAATTATATCTAGATAAATTATGGTTTAATATATATATATATATATATATGTATATTATCAAAAAAAGATAATTATAAAGAAAACTATTCTCATAGAGAAAACTATTTCAAACGCACGGGGTCCATAATTTTATTTATTTTTGAAATGGTTAAAAATCACTACTCTACAATATTGCAACCCCCTAGACCCCATGCAGTACAGCTTGGACTAACATGTCAGTGTAAGCTCAAAGGAGAGCTGCAACGTATGATATTATAACTAATATAAAGAGTTTAAGAGCATAGGAATCTCTTAGTTAAAATCCAATTGTGATATATTAGATATATATTATTATATATTATTGTAGTAGAACTTAGCCTGTATATTAAGGAGGGGCTTTTTTTTTTCTTTTTTTTTGAGAGTGTAACGACCCATTCATTAAATTATAAAAATAAATAAATAAATAAAAGTGCAACGATCAATGACCCTAAACAACTTCCATTTTTGGTAGGTCCAAGGGACAATTTCTTTGGGTTCAGCACATTGAATTTGGATAATGGTGGAATAGAGACTATATGGGTCTATTCCTGTGTTCCATCCTCGTACTTGTGAAGAAAAGGGGGAACTATTAAATAAAAACTTTCAAAAAATATCTAAAATCAAAATAACTTTTTTTAATACGAAATTGTGTAGTATTTTTTTTTTCCTCCTAACATGAATGTTGGAGTTTTCTTGGCATGTCCGTGTTTGACAAGTGCGCAACACAAAAAAGGCATCTTATTAATTGAATATATATATATATATATATATATATATATATCTCTCTCTCTCTCTCTCTCTCTCTCTCTCTCTCTCTCACATGCAGGGGCGGACCTACACTAGGACAGGGGGAGGCCATGCCCCCCCCCCCCCCCCTAAAAAAAAAAAAAACTAGTATAAAAAAATTAAGATTTTCCCTTAAAAAAAATATATATATATATATATATATATTATGTCTCTCCTTCTCTAAAATATTTAGATATTGACCTACAAGAAAATAAATAAATAAATAAATAAAAATTCATGCCCCTTTCACTACAAAATAAAATAAATAAATATGGACTAAACAAAAATCGCACATAAAATAAGAAACACTTATTTTGTATGTTATACTTTGTTGAGGTGTTTAATAATATGAAGTGTTTAAGAAATACTTATTTTGTATATAGTATTTTGTTGAATATGATATAGATGTTAGTTTTTTTTTCATAAAGAAAAAAAATTTTGGTTTTAAGCTTTGGCCCC
Organism: Lithocarpus polystachyus; assembly: GCA_033629205.1. Classification (NCBI taxonomy): domain Eukaryota; kingdom Viridiplantae; phylum Streptophyta; class Magnoliopsida; order Fagales; family Fagaceae; genus Lithocarpus; species Lithocarpus polystachyus. The sequence goes on from CM066164.1 coordinate 85,100,133, forward strand.
CCCCCCAGGTACGAATCCTGGTTCCGTCCCTGCTCACATGTAGATCTTATGCATAAAATAATTATTAGTCTGACATGGGCATAGTCAGGAATTTCAGACTATATGTATTTCTTAGCTTAGAAGAATACTTTTTTTTTTTTTGAGAAATGCCTAAAGAAAACATGATGATGAAGCATCCATTCAATTGTTAAACAACGAGCATGCTTCTATGTACTATTATTTAAGAGGCTTTTCTTGTTTGGATTCTTACTTTTTGGTATCCAAAATATTCTTAAATTGACCTATTTAGAAAGTTTCAATAATAGGGTTAAACATGTAAAATTACTAATTCTAAAACTTCTAAATTTTAGATAAATTTAAGAATGCAATTTGCCAACAAATATTTTTTCTTTAAAAAAAAAAAAAGTTACGTACAATTTTTTTTTCCCTTTGTTCTCTTGAGTCTTGAATTGTTGAACATATCTACTCCTACACTCCCACCAATTTTTTACTCCCCATAACAAGCAGTTACTTCATTCTACATGTTTCTCCATCTTTATCGTTTTTCTCTTTCTTCTTCAAATTCTAAAAAATAAATGCAGTCCTACACATCTATTCCCACGTTCCCACTAATTTCAAATGAAGACAATCACTCAAAACTCAATTAAGAAAGTATGAACATACCACTTATTTTTTAATAAATTTTATTATATTGCTTTCTCTTTCCTTTTGTCCTTCTCTATGTTTCTCTCTCTAATTGCTCCACTGCATTCATAAAAATGGAGATTGTATCTTTAAATCTCTCATATTACAAATTTCTCTCATCTTAATTTGTTCATTTTTTTTTTAAGTTAGTCTTATGACACTCCTGGTGATGGATTGGTGAGAGTGCAATAAAGAAAAAAAGCGGTGGCGATGGAATTTTTATAGTGTTAGAGTTGATACTTGATAGCCAAATGTGTGATAGGAGACATTACGCGCACAAATTATTAAGATGATATATAAGTGTGGACACAAATTAAGATATTTGATTAGAGTCTATATCCCAGTAAATATTTTAACTTTATATATATATATATATATATATATATATATATTAGGTTATATGATTTCACGTTATTAAAATTTTAAATAACATAATACCGAACTCACTTTTAAATTTGTAATATTTAATATAAAATATGAAATAGATTTCTTTTATTTTATTTTTTTCAAAGTCACCCACCATAATTAGAGAAAATTGATGACATTTGAAAGATTGAAAAGGACTCCTGGCTCTGTGGAGTGTGAACTATCTCCATATAGTTTGTAAAAATGTTCAAAAATAATTTATGGCTGTAGCATTATTTGTATGTTTAAATTCATAAGGTAAAATGTAAGAAGGTAACAACTAACCAGTTTTTTTTTTTTTCTTATATGAAATAAAATTCTACTCTAGCATAATCTATGTGCATGTGTGTGAAGCTCTCTTCGGAAGACTTGAACCCTAACCTTTGTACCCTACAAGAACTTATAGTTGTAGAGTAACCATTATGCAATGGTACTAACCAGGTTTTGTTTTTTTAAAAATGGAACTCAACTAACAAGTTTTAAATTTTAAAAAAATATCAATAAAATTGAATGGATCCGACGGTCAAATATTTACTTACCTTGTCATCTTCGGAAGCAAACTTAACTCCCCCAGAGGCTAAGTCCAACATCAAGCAATCTCACCCGCAATGAAAACAAACAAATCTAGGCCTCAGATGTGATAGTCCTTTGAGCACTAACAACCTCTCCTCCCCTCAACATTAATTGTACCGCACTCACCTTCAATCAGGGATGGAGCCACTATTGGACAGGGGGGAATGGCCCCTCCAATTTTTTTTTTAAAATATTATTATGTGTGTATTAATTTTAGCAATTTTGTTCTATAAAATTATATTTTATTTCTCTTAAACAATATCATTAATTCTATTAAGAGTAATCCTTATTCACAAACTTTTTTACAAAAATTTTTACTAATTGTTTTGAAAGTAAATTTTTATTGGTTTGCATATGGACCCACCACTCACATAATTTTTTTTTACTTACCAATGACCACTTATCACATCAGTATTTTATATATATAAAAAAAGCTTTTAGCTCTAGCATTTTCTTCATTTTAGTGATCATAAAAAAAATTAAATTTAAAATCTAAAATAAAATATACAAGCTCAAAAAAAGAAAAAAAAAAAAGCTCAACAACAAAAATTACCAATGGTAAAACTAAAAACAATAAAGCTTGATTAACCAATTTTATCCAAAATAAACAATCCTGCCCTTTAAAAAATTCTAAACAAAAATAATTTTGTTCTTACCCAAACAAAAATAAAATAATATAAAAAAATCTTAGCAGCTAAGTAGTAGCAGAGTCAAAGGTTGAAATCACCGCATATAGCCAACAGTAAAACTGCTTCCTTAACTCAAAGTTTTGCCTCTATCCCTGCCTTCAATCTCATCAAATATAATTGAACCTATCTCTCATTTACAGCCCAAGACACATTGTCTTGAGGCACATCCCATCAATCGACCACAGGATGTAGCTCTAGCCTCTAAGCATATTTAAAATCCCAATTTTAAGGAGTGATTTACATTTAAAAAATATATTGTCACACTTTCTGTTTGAAGCGCAAAACATGGGTCCAGAGTCTAGTTACACTGAACTATCAGGATGGTGACACATGTCCAATTTTGATCTTTTGTCATCATCTTAACGGGTTTAATGCACTGGCCAGGGTATGGAACTCATCCCCCAAAAATAGAACGTTGTCTTAGATATTTTTTTTTTATTACCCAAGGTATGGTACATGTGTTTAAACACATGTTTTCAGTTTTTAAATAACATTACACGTATTTTTACACACTTTTTTACTCACTTATTTTCAAAAAATACAAACAACATTATTAAAACAACATTACTAAACAGGAAGACTAGTACCCTTGGCCAGCCCAGCCCAGAGTCCAGCCTAAGTTATACTGCGAAGGGGTTTTTCTTTCTATTGCAGTAACAGGACAAATAGGCAAAGGGGAACTTGTTCGACTAAGTGAGGCCATCTCTTTTTGTGGTTCCATATGCTGTCTCTATTTACATCCCCATATACACCACTCCTTTCTTCTTCTTTTTTTTAGAAGTAAAAAATTATAAAAAAAATTCTCCAAGAATAAAATAATGAAATTATTAAATATATCGATGTGAATTTATTAGATCAGATGATGATATTAGGAAATCCCCATATACACATTCATACTACTTTTTAATTTCATTTCATATTTTTATATTCAGTCATGAGTGACTAGCATTGACTGGTGTAGAGTGCAACTCAATCAAATGCCAGAGTAGCAACGACTTTATATAGATATTCCAGCAAAAAATATTTGCCATAATTCTACTACATGTGAGGTTAGAATGCTGGAGCAAAATCATTTTAGTTGTAATCATAAATAAACATTCCATCATTTCATTGGACTGTTTTCCATGCGTAGTCATCCAGCAATGTCAAGAATATAATATTGCAGCGTGTTATATCAAAATCGAAACAAAATTCAACAGCTCTCCTTTTGTTTTAAGGTGCAAGTTTACCAAATGGTTAAATTTGTTGCAAGCTAAAAAGTCACGATGTTCATTGTAAAACAAATTGGGTACTCTTTACCAAATTCTTTCCCTTCCACAGGTATATTAAAATCAAACAAACAATCTATTGTAAATCCAAACTCTACTCTACTCTACTCTATTGTAAATCAAACAGATGTGAATAACATTCGTATTAACAGCAGTAACCAAAGATATTGTTAATTGAATAAGAAGTAAAAGATTGTGCATCAACCTTTAACATGTTTCAAGCTTTTAGATATAAGGAGAGTTGCTTAAGATGATTTGGTCATGTTCAGGAGAGTGTGACTAATGCCCCAGTAAAAAAGAGTGAGTTGATCCAAGTTGAGAGAACCAAAAAAAAAAAAAAAGAAGAAGATAGAGGAAGGCCAAAATTCATTAGTAAAAGTATTAAAAAATAAGTAAAAAAGACATGTCAATCCCAAAAGTAGCAAAGAGTATGACTTTTTGATAAAATAAAATGGAGGAAAAGAATACAGGTAGCCAACCCTAACTAATCTGTTGAGGATTCATAGCCAACTCTAAAATTTTGGAATTAAGGCTTTGTTGTTGTTGTATATAACTCACTGCATGAAACACCTATAAGAGGCAAAAAATTGGCGACTTCCCAAAAATTTTGTTTAAATGAAACACCTTCTGAAAGCCTCAACCTTTACGTTCCCTTCCAATAAAATTAAAAAAAAAAAAAAAAACATTTACTTTGCCTAGTTTGTAACATGCTTGTAATAATGCTATATCACCTAGGTATTACAATATGTTGATAGAGACGACATATCAAAAAAAGAAATGAAGGATAAAAAAACATTAAGCTGCTGATTTCTCCTCTTCAGACACATTCCTAGACAACTGTTGCAGGAAGTTCCCAAGCAGCCTCTGATCCAAAAACATATTAGGTATCTGCAAGAAAGAACTATTAAGTAAAGCTTGCACACACAACACCACATGCCCACACACACACACATACACACAAGAGAGAGGGAAAGACCTTTTCTCCAAAGAAAATTTTTGTATTATCAGCTATGGCCTCGATGAATTTAAGCTCAAGAAATTGCGGTGTCAGCTTCAACTTGTTTGCCTCAGCTTCCTTCAGTAAACTAGAAATGTAGAGAGAGCAATATTTTTAGTCATTTCTATAATACCATATTCATATCTTTTAAAATGAAAAGTGAATGAAGCTTTCACCGGTAGAAATCTGCATCGGCCAAACTCTTTTCCCGAGCCATGTATATCTGGTTCTCAATTTCTTGCTGCTTCCTGACACTATCCTTTTCCATCAACTTCTGTTCCATAAGGATCTTGCTCACATTTGCAACCTTCTCAGCTTCACTGATAGCCATTTTCTTATTTGTCTCTGCCTCTTTCTCAACCACTCTCTGTTTCTCTATAGCAATTAAGACCTAACAAAGTAACATCAACATAAAACATTGAATGATGCACTCTATTAACTTCAAAGGCTTACTATTATCCAATATGTTTTTCATTGACTGGGTGTAGGTGCAAACACATGCATGTACAAAGTTTGGATATAAGTGAAAAAAGCTCAAAGGACCAAGGGTAACTGGTTTAAAGGGTAAACTCAATGTTCAGCCATAATTTGAAATAATAAACATACATTAAAAGCACATTTAATTCGGAAAGAATCTGCATATCAAGAATCAAATTGTGAACGAGTGTGTGTGTGTCTATTTACTTTGCTTGACTAACAGGGGAAAATTAAAGAAAGTAAAAGGACCTTCTCTCATATTCAGGAAAAAGAAATTGAACCTTAGTGCGTTCCTCTTCCATCTGTTCAAAATTGCGTCTTATGCTTTCTGGGATTTTTGGCTTTGTAACACGAACACTAATGATTTCAATACCTGGAGCATAACGTGTGCAGTCACCCTGGAGAGCATCTTTCATCTTTTCATCAATCTGTGAGAGTTCAATGCTTTGTCAATATAACATGAAATAAATAAATAGAAAAGGATTTGATTACCCCTACACTAGCACACGGTGCCATGATGTTACACAACTATATGAAGTATAGTTATAAGGAGCTTCTTAATAATGCTGCAACTTAACACCAACATAGATTCCCGAAGAGAAATAATCCTTGGAAGTCAATACAGCACTACTTGCTGGGATTTTCTTGAGGAGGGATCAAATTGTTCAACTTTTAAGTTAAGATTTCAATATGCTTATACAATCTGTCAGATTAAACTACTAAAGCAGAAGAAGAAAAGCGCACTACTTTAGACAGCATTTGGAAAACTTCTTATACTGTAAAGCTAAATTGGAAGCTCCAAAAATATTTTCATTTATGGCTTTAAAGGGTATGTTTTCTTTAGCATCCATACTTGATCAAAAACATCAATGTAGACTTGCTGAAGAGAGTGAGAGCTGCAAAACTGATTGATCTCGTGATGAATTTTGTCATATATCCATGTATTGTCATACTGCACCCCATAGTTCAGCAGAGTGTCATGCACATAGTCCTTGTGAAGCCGGTTAACAACCTGAAAAGGCATTATAATCAGTGCATATAAGCTGAGCATTTCAAACCTTTGACCACTTGTAAACCATAATGTTAATAAAGAGCAACATCTCGTAGCTGTACCTCTATCTTCTCAAAGTTAATCATTACACCTCCTTTGGTACCACAAGGAATATCCCTCACCTGCAATTATACTCACAGGAAGGATTTGAGCATTAGACTAACAAGATGAAATTCCTCAATTTTCATAACATCAAAATTTACCTGATCTGTCTGAAGGGTTACTTGAACAGGCTCATAATGGGTTATAAAAGGCAGCTTTAGATGAAAACCTGAAAATTAAGTGCATGCAGAAATTTCATAAGTTCTAGGAAAGCAACTACCGAATGAAAATCATAAAGAAATGACCAAAGTCAAACCTGGATCGGTAATCGTCTTTAGAAGGGCACCTCCTCTCCAGTAAACCCTAACATGGCCTTCTGGGACTTGGTGCAGTATGGAAAAACCATTCCTAATAGTTGATGATGAAGGAATCACTATCTGTCAAATTTATATTCATGTCAGATATTTTCAAACTCAAATAAAATGATATGAACACTTAGTCCAGTGCCTGAGATTCAGAATAAATCTGAAATTTTAAATAAACTAGCATTTAATAAGAAAATTATATAGTCACTCCATAATAAAAAAAAAAAAAAAACACTAATCCACTATTTTCTTTTTTCACGTATGCCTCTCTGGCAGCTGCAATTACTAATAAGTAAAGGAGTGTAGCAAATCACAAAACCAGGCCAGCCTGCCAAGAACAACATGGAAAGTTTCGATTGTTTTTAGTTTGGTAACTCTTTTGATCAAAAAACTAATTCAAAGTGGGAATTAAATACATTCCCATATCTTCAAAGTGGTTCTTTCAAAAACATGTCCTCCAAATCAAATTTTTAAATTTTAATGTTATCACATGCATGCAAATTTGACATTTTCATAAGCTGCATGTTAACTAAAACTGGTTTTGAATCTAGACAAACTGGGAATAAAACAACTTCACTTGAACTACTCTCATTTTTGGTTCAGCTTGTATCAAACTAAACCAGCTTTGTAGTTTGCTAACATCCCCAAAAACATTCAGGCAACACAATTACAAATAGAGTAATATAGGAATAACTCTACAATCCCTAGTGCATACTCGATGCCACAATGTAAATTCCTTTTATATTTTTTTCAAAAAAATGTTAATAATTATATGACAATAGGCATTAGAACCACAGTTTGTAATGCAAGGTGAAATGGATGGAATAAAAGTCCTTTCTTACTCCTACTATGTTCTATTTTATAATTCACCATTCATAATCAGCCACACATCCCTTTTTCTTCTTATGAAGTAATCCACTTTTAAAATGGGGAAAGAAAAAAAAAAAATCAGACGTGTGACGTACTGCAGTTGGTGGAGCATAAAGTGGAAGACTATGAATGGGATAGAGCATTTTTATTTGTAAAGGAACACCATTGAAGCATTTCTACTAGAAGCTATAGGCTATTATTCACTATGATGCACCTCTGTAGTAATCTTTCAATGAGAATATTGATGCATGTTGAACCTGACTTGCAACAATGCAAGCCCACACAGAACAACTACTACCATCACCATAAAGGGAAACAAATACTAGAAATAATCTTGAGTCACATTTTTATACCAAAACAATTTGATGAATTATAAATCACATATTATAGATCCTGAAATGTTATTGAAGAAATTTACAATTTCAAGACATTGATTATAAATAGCAATAGCGACATAGATTTTATGAAAATTAATAAAAGATTCATTGAACTATGATTTTAGTTCTAGCAATTTTTCACATTGAGGGAAGGGGATACTGCTTACACTTTGCAACGGGGGTGCAATTCCTTTGGGCAGTACTTAATAGTGACAGAGCTTAAGGTAGGTGGGCGGCGGCGAACTATCATTATTCCTGCCGGCAAATTAAAGCAAAGTTGGAAAACGTTTGGGATTGAATTAAGAAGGATATTGGTACCTTCTCAATATGTGTTGGGTGGATTGAAGTTTGTACCGTACAGGTTCAAGCTAATTTCAGAATCTCATCTTGGCAGGTCCTATGTGGAAGCTGTCAAAGTTCCAGTGCAGGCAAGGCTGAAGTATGTTCAGCAGCCCCTCATCAATGAAAAGGTTAAGGCTGGTAGCATGAAGAATATTGTGGAGTTTTCGAGTGACAAGTCTCGTACACAGGTATTAGTTTCTGAAACTCAGGCCAGAAATTTTCCCCAATTAGCCATGGGTGGTGCTGAGGGTGGAGAAGGTGGTATTAATGGTAAGAATAAAATTGAGGAGAAAATCTTGGAAGGAAATAATGTCAATATTCCTTTGAAGCCTAATTTGAATTCAAAAATGGTTAAGTTTGGGAAACTGCGTGATAGTAGGAAGGCAAGTTGGCTAGGGAAAGGTTTGACTGTGTATGTGAATGAATATGGAAAGAGGCGGGTATCTTGGGATGTTGTTAAGGGTGGGAAACAAGCTGGCAAATGGGTTATAACAAATAAGGCCTGTAATGGTCTGGACCCATCCAAGCAGAATGCCCAAGCACTTAAAGAACCCATTTTGGGCCTAGGTTTGTTAAGCCCACGGAATTTTGAGGCTGGCCAAAGTTCCTTAAGTGGACAAAAGGATCTGGAGTCTTCTAATCTGAATGGGTCCAATTTGCCGAGCTCAGGTAGGAATGTACTCAATGTTACGATGGAGTCTGAGTGTCCAAGGATCTCATCCATCGCATCGGAGCAACATGCGATGTCGACTAAGGGAGCTTCTAACTTAACGGCGATGGTGGTGGCTGGCCTGGATGATCAGCACAGCCCAATAAGCATAGCCCAGCCACCTCTTGCGCTGATAGGACCAGCGGTGGTGGCCCAAGCTCCAGACGAGCTGCAATTGCCGGTCAGTGCTCCGTTTGGGTCCAGGGTCGTGCTGGAGCTGTCACCGGCCATGATTTTGGAGCCTGTTTTGATCCTTGCTGATCCGAGAGTGTCGGAGCAGGTGTCTTTGTCTTCTCCAGTGGCATCAGTGGAGGGGGACGATGATTTTGTGGGTTCGGAAGGATTGGGTACATCTGATATTGAGGGAACTCAATTACCTAGCCCAACTATAAGGGAATTGGTCAGAGATTTGGATAAGTCGTGGGGTAATTCCAAAGACTGGATATCACAATTACGTGATGGCAAGCAATTAGTGTTACCTTTGTCACTGTATTGGTCTCCAGATTGTATCTCAGTCTGTTCAAGTTTGGAGGGAGAGTATGTACCAGGTAATGCTTCTAGTACTAATGAAGGGCAAAGGGTTAGCTGGGTAGATGACAGTGAGGGGCTAGTAGAGTCTTTGTCTGTGGTTTCCGGGTTAGAGAGTGAGATGTGGGAATTTGATGAAAGATTGAGGTCTTATGAGGGTGGAGATGAGCCTTTAGTTGTGCTACTGTTGGCCACTGAAGGCCTAGTGGAGTCGGAATCTAGTGATGTGAAGGAGATTGGGTGTAAGGAGAGGGTGGATAATTGTCAACTATCACAATGGGTAACCAATAGGATAAATGCTTTTAAGAAATTTGTGGGCAACTCACTGGAAGGTTTTAAGGAGCAGATTACAGGTTTGTTATTAGCTATAGAGGCTAGAAAGAAAGATAAACAAAAACTTGTAGTGGCTGATCAGATGAAGGGGGTCAAGTCAGGCCAGAAAGGTCAGCGGGAGTTGAAGAATTTGTTGTCATCTTTGAATGGTAAGTATGTTCCAAATAAGGTAAGGAGTGCAAGTTCTGAGTGGGCTGTTGTGCCTTATCAATGAATGTGAAGATTATTTCTTGGAATGTTAGAGGGTTGAATGAGCATGACAAAAGACTCAGGGTTAGAAATCTGATTAGAAATTGGGGGCCAGATGTGGTTTGTCTTCAAGAAACCAAATTGGGGATGATTAATAGAGCGGTGATTCGTAGTTTATGGGGTGGCCAACATGTTGACTGGTCTTATTTAGGCTCTTGTGGAGCTTCTGGTGGGGTGTTAGTGATGTGGGATACTCGGGCAGTGAATAAAATGGAGGAAGTAGTAGGGAGGTTTTTGGTTTCTTGTAAATTTACAAGTGTGTCGGATCAGTTTGTTTGGGCGTTTACTAGTGTTTATGGTCCTAATTTAAACCGAGACAGGAGCTTATTATGGGAGGAACTATGTGGCTTGTATAGTTGGTGGAATGTCCCATGGTGTGTGGGTGGTGATTTTAATGTGGTTAGGTTCCCTTTCGAACGATTGGGGTCTAATTCCTTCACTATTTCTATGCGGGAATTTTCCAATTTCATTTCAGAACAAGGTCTTATTGATTTGCCATTGCAAGGGGGTACTTTTACTTGGTCAAATTCTAGAGACGTTGCTTCGAAGGCTAGGCTGGACAGATTTTTGTTTTCTACAGATTAGGAGGATAAGTTTCCAAAAGTTTCTCAAAGAAAGATGTCTAGGTTGTGTTCGGATCATTTTCCTGTTGTCCTTGAGGGTGGTTCTTTTTAGAGAGGGTGTATGCCGTTCAGATTTGAGAATATGTGGCTTAAGGATGAAGGTTTTGTAGATAGGTTTTGGTCTTGGTGGGATTCCTATCAGGTTCATGGTGCACCGAGTTTTATTCTGGCCAATAAATTAAAGCTCTTAAAATATGATTTGAAAAAATGGAATGTGGAGGTGTTTGGTCAGGTTGAAGTTTGGATTAAAAAATTGTGGAAAGACTTAAGTGTTCTAGAGAATAAAGAAGAGAGTAGTGGATTATCAGCGGAGGAAAGGGTAGATATGGGAAGAATTCGTGAAGAGTTAGAAAAAGCTACTCTGATGGAAGAAATATGTTTGAGGCAAAAATCTAGAGTTCTCTGTGTTAGGGAAGGAGACAGAAATTCTAAATTTTTCCATCGTATGGCTAACTCTCACAGGAGGGTTAATTCTATTAATAGGCTTATGGTGGATGGGGTGTTGTCTTCGGACTCGGCTGCCATATCAGATTGTATCTCTCAGTTTTATAGGCAGCTTTATTCTGAGGATGTGGCTCATAGACCTGTCTTAGATGATGTGGATTTTTCTAGTATATCGGTGGAAGATGCAAATTGGCTAGATAGGCCTTTGAGGAAGAAGAGGTGTATGGGGTGATTAATGATTTTAATGGTTATAATGCTCCTGGCCCGGATGGCTTTTCCATGGTATTCTTCCAGTCTTGTTGGGGTGTTTTGAAAAAAGAAATTATGGTTGTTTTTCAAAATTTCCATTCTCAGGCGGTGCTTGAGAAGAGTATTAATGCTTCGTTCCTTGCCATTATTCCCAAGAAAGTGGATGCTGTGGAGGTCAAGGACTTTCAGCCTATTAGCCTAGTTGGTGGGATTTATAAGATTATTTCTAAGGTGTTGGCTAATCGGCTTCATAGGGTGGCGCATGGGCTTATTTCGGACACAAAATGCTTTTGTGAAGGGCAGACAGATTTTGGATTCCGTCTTAATTGCTTCTGAATGTATTGATAGTAGATTGAAGTCAGGAGTTCCAAGTGTGCTGTGTAAATTGGATGTGGAGAGGTGTATGATCATGTGAGTTGGGATTTTTTACTGTATATGCTTCATCGTTGTGGTTTCTCAGAGAAATGGAGAAAATGGGTAAGACATTGCATTTCAACTGTAAAATTTTCTATTTTGATCAATGGTAGCCCTTCTGATTTTTTTGGAAGTTCTAGGGGGCTTCGGCAAGGGGATCCTTTATCTCCTTTGTTGTTTGATATTGTGATGGAGGCGTTAAGTCGTATGTTGGATGTGGCTGTCTCCGACGAGCAATTCTTAGTCTTTTCTGTGGGTAGTACAGTTGGTCCATCAGTGATGGTGTCTCACCTTTTATTTGCAGATGACACTTTGATTTTTTGTAATGCTGAACCTTTTCAAATTACTAATTTAAGGGCGATTCTTGCTAGATTTGAGGAGGTGTCAGGGCTTCATATTAATTTGGGAAAATCTGAGTTGGTACCTGTTGGTGGGGTATCCAATTTGGAGGATTTGGTGGGTCTGCTGGGGTGTGGGCAGTCTTCTTTGCCCTTGAAATATTTGGGCCTCCTTTAGGTGCAAAATTTAAGGATTTATCTATTTGGAATCCTATGCTGGAGAGAATGGAGAGGAGATTAGCAGGTTGGAAGAGGATGTATTTATCTAAAGGGGGTAAGGTGACACTTATTAAAAGTTCACTCTCATCTTTACCTACATACTTTCTTTCCCTTCTTCCTTTACCGGGTAAGGTGGCGAAGCGTATGGAGAAATTACTGAGAGATTTTCTGTGAAATGGGATTGGTGGTGAACCTAAAATACATCTAGTTAATTGGGCCAAAGTTTGTTGGCCTTTGAAGGATGGGGTGTTGGGTATAAGAAGGTTGGGAAACTTTAATTCTGCTTTGCTAAAAAAAATGGTTGTGAAGGTATGGTATGAAGACTAATGCTTTATGGAGGAGGGTTATAGAGGCAAAATATGGGAACATTTGGCGTGGTTGGTGTACGAAAAAGGTGACAAGTCCTTATGGGGTCAGCTTATGGAGATACATTAGAAGTGGCTGGTTGAACTTCTCTAAATTCCTTGTTTATGATGTGGGGGATGGGACTAGAGTAAAATTTTGGAAGCATGTGTGGTGTGGGGATTGTACTCTCCAAGAAGCCTTTCCGGAGCTTTGTTGCCTTAGTAGGTCTAAAGATTCCTCGGTGGCTGAAGTAATGGGTTGGTCTGCTGGGAGGTTTCACTGGAATGTGCAATTTCGTCGTCCACCTTAAGATTGGGAAGAAGAAGCCTTTGATCGGTTTATGAGGTTTGTCTATTCTTCAACAGTGCGGGGTTTTGGACCAGACAGGGTTTGGTGGAAGCTTGCAAGGAATAGAGGTTTTGAGGTTAGAGGTTATTATAGCTTCTTCTACTCCCCTACTCTTGTTTCCTTTCCATGGAGACCAATTTCGCAATCGAAGGCTCCTCCAAGGGTGGCTTTCTTTTCTTGGTCTTCTTCTTTATGTAAGATCTTAACAACAGACAACCTTTGTAAAAGAAGAGTGATAGTGCTTGACTGCTGCTATATGTGTAAGAGGTGTGGGGAGTTGGTGGATCATCTTCTACTTCATTGCTCCCTAGCTTGGGAGTTGTGGTCTTTGGTGTTCTGCTTGTTTGGTATTCAATGGGTTATGCCTAATACTGTTCTTGAGTTGTTTGAAGCTTGGTAAGGAAAGTTTGCGCAGCATCGTCACATTGATGTTTGGAAATTAGTGCCTCATTGCTTGATTTGGTGCATTTGGTGTGAAAAAAATGCTAGAAGCTTTGAGGGTTGTGAACGTTCTTTGCTGGAGATTAAGTCTTTCTTCTTACACACTCTCTTTGAATGGAGTGTTGTTTTTTCTCACTTTTCTTGTTCTTCTTTTTTGATTTTTCTTGACCGTTGTTCTTTTTTTTCTTGATTTGTGCCCCTATAGTACATTCCCAATGTACTTGGTTTGGCAATCTTTTTATTATCAATAATATTTTTACGTTATTTATCAAAAAAAAAAAAAAAAGATTTAAACTATCAACAACAACCAGCCTTAATCCCAAATTTTTGGGGTTGGCTACAGATTTTCCTCCATTCTATTCTTTATGAATTCATACTCTCTGTTATTTCCTTAATTAATAATTAATTTTTTTATTATTTCTACTAATGTTATTTTGGGTCTTGTTCTACTTTTTTTTTGTTCCCTCAACTTAGATAAACTCACTTTCTTACTGGTGCATTAATCACTCTTCTCTGAACATGATCAAACCATCTCAAACGATTCTTTCTCATATTTTCATCAATAGGGGCTACCCCTATCTTTAAGCAGATTTCTTCATTTCAGATCCTATCTTTTCATGTATTTCCATCTTAACATTCTCATTTCAGCTACACTCATTTTATGAATATATACTTATTAATAGACCAACATTCAGTACCATAGAACATAACTAGTAGTATAGCAATCTTATAGTTTTCTTTCTAACTTAATAGGTATTCTACAATCACACAATGCTCCCCATGCACCTCCATATAACTATTATTTAAACTAAGATAGAAACTAATCTAGGAAGCTAAGAAGCATGGATACTGACCTAACACGGGACACAACAACACAACAATTCTTGAAAAATTCGAACACGTGGGAATACATAAATTAATTAATATGTCTAGGTATATTTTAGACATAGCCTATATTTAATTCTAGTTTTCAAAACAAATAACAACTATCAAAATCTTTAAAAACATATCTAAAATCAAAATAATTTTTTTTCCTCCTAACACCAATGTAGGAGTTTTCTTGCCATCTCCGTATTTGACATGCATCCAACACAAAAATGTATCATATGAATCGAATATATGTATCTACACTCTCACAGTGTGTAGATTCCTTTTTATCATATTTTACAATGAATCAATTAAAGCAGAGTAAAAAGCACAAAGTGCTCCAGCAGCTTGATTCATTATAGATATTATATTTATTATTAAAATTTGAACGAACATTGAAATTAACCAAACACTGCCGAAGAAGATTACTGGAGAAAACGAATCGACATTGAAACAGAATCACAATTCACACAGAACGATAATGCGTAATGCAGAATTAAAGAAAATGCCGAAATCGCTTTAAAATAAATGAAGATTGAAGTAAGGATCATCGAGAAATAAATCTCAAACACATAATAAAACAGATAATGTGAGCGATAAGATGCTAAAGCAAACGCTATTGAAATCAATGAGAGAACGCGATAGTATTGAAGATGGCGATGAAGAACAAAGCGGCGGCAGTTGATATATATAGTTTGATATATAATACCATGGCGAAGATTGCGATGAAGGATAGGAAGACTGTGAGAATCGCAGAGAAACCGCCACCGCCACCGCCACCGCCACCGCCGCCGCCTTGAGGAGGCTGTGGAGTTGCGGGTCTCGGTTGATGTGTATCCATAATGGCGGTTGGTTGTCGCAGTGTCAGTCAGTCTGTAAGGTAAGGCCTCACGCACCTTCCGTGAAAGGCATTTGGTGCTTTCTTAGCTTTTATTTCACGTGAGCGTGCTTTTTTTTTTTTTTTTTTTTTTTTTGAGGGAAATTGTACGGTACCTCCACGTGGATTATGACTCATCCTCGCAGAACTGGCCTATTAGAAATTATTTAGATAGCTGTGATATGCCTTCGATGTAATGAACATTACAAAAATATCTTATTTTAAAGTTTTTTTATTTATTTTATTTTTTCTAACGTTATTGTAATATAAAATTACAAAATATATTATATTACTTTAATCTCATCAGTTAATATAAAATTACAGTAATATAATATTATGGTGTAATGTATCATCACAGCAAACCAAACGCTCCCCTTGAACGATGGGCTCATTAGTTAAACCTATCATGCACCTAAATGTTTTAGAATTTAAATTCAATATATCACTCGTTATAGGTTCATAGGCTATTAAGAATGTCTCTTGGATCAAAAGACAATGAGACTCCACTTCTTTTTTTCTTTTTCTTTTTTTACGGAAGGGACACCAATTTCTTTGATATGTATAAACGAAGACAACATTTCTTCATTCTTAAACTTATGTGTCTATTCGATCCTCTCATAACATGTTTTTCTTTTGAGAAGAACCCTTATAACATGTGAGTGCATAAGACATATTGTCTTCCGTTTAAACCTATGGGTGCATAAGACATATACATACTACTATTTATTTATTTATTTTTCAGAAGATCATATATTGTTATTTAAGGAGCTTTTCTTGATATGGAAATTTCTTTGGTTCAAAAATACGTTTATACCCCTAAGTTTAATTATATTTACATATATGGAATAAGGGGCGGAACAAGGAGGGTGAGTGGAGATGCGGCAAATGATCCCCTAGCTCTTTCTAAAATATTTCATGAGTAATGCTACAATCACAAACTATTTTATAACATTTTTACAAACTATTGATATTGTCAACTTCTCATTTGTTTTCATCTAGACCTACCATTAACATCACTTATTATTTACCAATAGCCATTCACCACATTAGCAGTTTGTATAATTTTTTGTAAAAATATTTGTATCTCTAGCATTATTCATATCTTATATGTATTGTATTATTGTTAATAATCTCTTAAATGCTTTACCCTTCTTGAAGCAGAAAATAAACACAAAACAGGAAACAATTAAAGTTCCTTTCCCTGCTTAAATAAAGTAAAAATGACAAAGCTTACTCCTTACCTGACGCACAAAGCAGAAAAAAAAAAAAAAAAGGAAAAAGAAAAAGAAAAGACACAAAACAATTAAACAAACAGGAAATTACTTCCTTAACACAAGCTAAAATAAAGGGAAAAACTTCCCTTACGTGACACACACCACTTTGACTTGTCTTGGCTGTAAGCTAGCACTTAAATTTAGCAAAATAATAATAATAATAATAATAATAATAATAATAATAATAATCACTGCATTTTACACTTTTTTATTGCACTTCAATTGATAGTCCTATATATTTTAAATCTTTTTTTTCAATTTCTTGACATTTTAGTTTCAAACTGTGGTTTTTTTATTATGAACACAAATTTTAAATACTTTGAAAAATAGATAAAAAGTTGAATTTAACTTATATTTTTAAAAAGCAATTAACACAGCGAGACATGTATACAACTTTACAAGTAAATTTCTATACTCTTAATATTTTCAAATTAATTTATTTTTTCAATTTATTTTACAGTTAACATAGACGTCTAACAATAGTTTACATTTATTATTGTTTTTGTATGACATTTACGGTTGTTTACAATTGATCGTTTATTTTTTTGTTAATATAAATTAATAATTTTTGTTATTATTTTTAATATTATCTTGTAATTTTGTCCTCTCTAAACTAAAATCCTAACTCTACTGTTATTTGGGGTTGTCATGGCTTTGGCGGCATGTCCACGTGGTTTACATGGCATTGGCAATGTGCATATACACAGATAATGCATAAGACAAATACATGTCTTCATTCTTATAGTTGTGTGGTTATTCTCCTCATAATGTGTGGGAAGTGTATGATTGTGAATTTTTACACAGTTTAAGAGTAAGATTGCAAATATTTAATCAATGAGAACAATTTTTAAATTATTAAACACTATAAGAGTAAGATTGCAAATGTTTAATTCTAGTTTTCAAAATAAATAACAAGTATCAAAATCTTTAAAAACATATCTAAAATAAGAACAATTTTTAATACAAAATTGTTTTTATTTTTATTGGCATGTTCATATTTGACAAGTGTCCAACACAAGAAGGTATTTTATAAATTAAATATATGTATTTACACTCTCACAGAGTATAGATCTCTTTATCTTATCCATAAAATAATTATTGTTCTGTCGTGAACATAGTCTAGAGATTTAGAATATGTGTTCCTTTGCTTAGAAGTATGCAATAATGAATAATCAATTCAATTATTAAATTATTAATCAATAAGCATAAAGCAAACTTTGCTAGCTAACAAGTCAGATTTAACATCAAATCAAACAAAACATAGATCCAATGAGGCCAAACTAATTAAAGCAGACTAAATTAAATCAATGAGAAAGAATGTGATGATAATAAGGAAGATGACGATGAAGAACAAAGCGGTGGCGGTGGAATATTTATACATTGTGTTAAGAGTTGATATAGTTTGATAATAATACGTACGTACCACGGCAAAGATGGCGATGAAGGATAAGAAGGCTGTGAGAATTGCAGAGAAACCGCTGCAGCAGCAGCCGCCGCCGCCGCCGCCGCCACCACCTTGAGGAGGCTGTGGAGTTACAGGTCTTGGTTGATTTGAATCCATTATGGTGGCTGGTTATTGGCAATTGGCCTGTGTCAGTCAAGTCTGTCAGGCCTCATCACGCTACTTCCGTTTTTCTATTTGCCGTGGAGAATGCCAAATAAATTTGGTGCTTTTAGCGCTTTTATTTTCACGTGATGTATGACCAAGCATTTATTTTTTTTGGGAGAGAAAATGTACAGGCAACCTCCACGTGGACTTCTGACAGAAAATCAACCAATAAGACCTTTTTGTGTCATCATTGACTATCTCATATTTTCATGCATGCACAAGTCAGATATGTCGCGTACTTTTGGAGGTTTTAGAGTATCTACATCAGATACAAAGTTTTTATCTATTTTGCACATAATTTTTTTATTTTTTATTTTACACACTTATTTTTATAAAATACCAACATTAATCAATCACTCACTACCTCTCTCTCTCACAAATCGAACCACCATCATTATCATTACCCCTCTCTCTCGCAGACCAAACAATCATCATCATTATCATCACTCGAGCACTCCACACCCAGCCACCATCATCACCCACCCAACTAGCATTATCAAGGAAAACCAACCCATTCAAGCCGAAACCCACTCAATCCGAAACCCATTCAATCTGAAACCTACTCAATTCGAAACCTATTAAATTCGAAGCCCGGCCCATTTAATCTGAAAGCCAAATCATCACCCACCCAACCCGAAACCCACTGATCAAACAATGAGAAATCAGTGGCTATTGGCGATCGAAGAGGCTTCATGGCGGTGGTGATTGGCGATTTGATCAGGCTTTGTGCTGGTCTGATGATTTGATCGACGACAGTGGTTTGATGAATTGATCAAATGAGAAAAAGGGAAAGTGAGGTGAGAGTGAGAGCAACCAGAGATAAGGAGAGAGAAAAAATTACTAAAATATTAAATGCAAGTGCCATAGTAACCGTGCATATATGCATGGTTACTGTAGCACTTGTGCATTTATGCATAATTTTACACCTACTGATGTGGGTGTTTTTTTGGTCAAAATGTATAAAATGAAGGGTTTTTTTTTTTTTTTGGCATTTTGCAAGACTTTGCATCCGCTGATGTGGATGCTCTTAGAATTTAGACTCAATATATTTAATAGTGTATTAAGAATGCCTCATTGATCAAAAGTAAGGGTGGAAATTAGGAGGGTTGGTTGGGTCACAATTCTTGAAAAATTAAAATGCAATCAATGCGTATAATACTAGGAATACAACACTTAATTAATATCTAAATAAATAACGACTATCTAAAAATTTTAAAACATGTCTAAAAAAAAAAAACAATTTAATACAAAATTATATTATTTTTCCTCCTAACACCAATGTAGGAGTTTTCTTTGCATTTTTGTGTTTGACATGTATCCAACACAATAAGGTATTTTATGAACTGGATATACGTATGTACACTCTCATAGTATTGTAGATCCCTTTATCCTATGCATAAAATAATTATTGGTCTGACATGGATACAGGTAGAGATTTTTAGAAAAATAAATATGAAGTATCAATTCAATTATTAAACAAGCAAAAAGCATGCTCTTTCTAAAAAAACATAAAGCATGCTTTGTTAATAAGTCACATTTAACATCAAATCAAGTACCGCCAACTTAAGAATATCTGGGTGAGGATGTAGTGCATTGGTTACTTTCGGTTGAGCCTTAGTTCAAGATTAACATAGATGGGGCGACTTTCACCATTCACTAGTCTGTTGAAGTAGGAGTTGTTCTACGTGATTACATAGGGAGGGTGGAGGTCGCATTGAGTAAGAAACTGTATACCCATTTAGGCCCTCTAGAGATTGAAGCAAAGGCATTAAAGGAAGGGGTAAGTTTTGCTTGGGACGCACTACAAAAAACGCAGGCTATAGCTGCGTTTTTTAAAAACGCGGCCAAAGGAAGATCTATAGTTGTGTTTAAAAAATGCAGCTATAGATCTAGTTGAATAATTTTTTTACTGAGGACTTATAGCTGTGTTTTTAAAAATGTGGCAATAAATAACAGGAGAAAAAGATGGCCTTAGATATATAGGACCTATAGCCGCGTTTTTAAAAACGCGGCTATAGGTAAAACAAAAAAGGCAGAGGACTTATATGGCCGTGTTTTTAAAAAACGTGGCTATAGGTTCGCTATAGCTACGATTTAAATCGCAGCTATAGGTCCAGCCGAATATATTTTTAAGGGGGACCTATAGCTGCTTTTTTAAATGCAGCTACAGGTTGGCTATAGCCGCATTTTTTTTTCTTTCTTCATTCTTCACTTTCCCAGCTTGCTCTTCAGGTTCTTCTTTTGTTTCCTTCTTTTCTTTTCTTTTTTCCCTTTTTCTTTCTTCCTTCTTCACTCCAACGTAACTTTTTTTTATTTTGTTTCTTTGGAGCTGCTGTTTTTTTTTTTTTTGCTCCTTTCTTCTGCAGGTCACGCCAGGTTCTTTTCTTTTTTTTTTTTCTTCCTTCTTCACTATAGCACAACTCTTTTTTTTTCTTTGTTTCTTTGCAGCTACTTCTTCTTCTTCTTTTTTTCTTCATCTCAAGGACACTGATTTGTTTATAGATCTAGTGTTTTTTTTTTGTTTTTTGTTTTTTTTTTGTTTTTTTTAATGTTTAGTTAGTAAGAAAAAGGAGAAGATGCTGAAAATTTTGAATGAAGTGGATATTCTAGCAATATTTGTGTCTTTGTCTTGATTTGGATTTGAGTTTTGATTTTGAATTTTTTGGATCTGTGCTTGAATTTGTGCTATTGTGTTGCTAATATTGTGCTTATGTTTAAATGAGTTTGTGTTCTTGAGCTTGTTCTTTTGTGTTTCTGAGCTTGTGCTTTTGTGTCCCTTGAATGGGTTTAGTGTTAGATTTGGGTTGGTTTTGTTGACTGAGAGGAGATTCATGGATTTGTGTTCTTATATTTTGGAGCACGTTGTGTTCGATTTTGAATTTTCTGAGTGTATTTGTATTGTGAGTATGTTGTGTTTAATTTTGAATTTTCTAGGTTTGTATTTGATTTTGAATTTTTTGAGTTTGTGTTTAATTTTTATTTTTTTTTGTTTGAATTTTGAATTTTTTGGGGAAAAAAAAAACCTAGAATTATTATTTTTTTTATTTTAAAAAAACCTATAGTCGCATTTCAAAAACGCAGCCAAAACTGTGCTTATAGCTGCATTTTAAACGTAGCCTAAAGCGGGTCTATAGCCGCGTTTTTTACAAAATGTAGCCATAGGTCTCAGCTTAAGGGTTGTGGAAAAATGCAACTATAGGGGGTAAAAAACGCTGCTATAGGTCCCACAGGGGGCTATTGTCGCGCAGGATAGGCCGCATTTGGAAACGCGGCTACAGCCTATAGCTGCGTTTTTAGGGTCTATAGCTGCGTTTTTTAAATACGGCTATAGCCCTCGTTTTTTGTAATGATGTCAGCATTAGAGATTTGGTGGTAGAGAGTGACTCACAAATTGTTATTGATGCTTTAAGGGTGGTGGCACAGCACCAGTGCAGTGTTTATTGAAAATGACATTGAGGGACATGGAGCAAGTTGTTAAAGTTCAAACGCATACCAATTTCCACCGTTAAAGTAATCACCCCATACATATCTTGGCTTAATATGCCAAAAACATTGATAATTATGTAACACGAATACAGAAAAATTTCAGTATAGTTGAGTCCGTTTTGATTCAGGATGTATTAAATTTATCTTCTTTTTAATAAAGTTACAATTTTCATATAATAAAAAAAGTAAAACATAGACCAATGAGACCGAACTAATTAAAGCAAACTAAAAAGCACAAATTACTCTACTAATTTTTGATTTATTATAGATATTATTATTAAAAATATTGCCAAATGTTGAATTGATATTCAAACAGAATCACAATTCATACAAAACGATAATGCGCATTGCAGGAAGAAAATGTCGAAATCAACATAGCTTTAAGAACTGAAACCAAGGTGTAGAAGATGATAAAACAGATGATATAAGGGATCAGATGCTAAAGCAAACGCTATTTAAATCAATGAGAGAGATAATGTAATGGATTGGTAACTAGTGAGGGTACAGTGAACAAAGCGGTGGCAGTGGAATATTTGTTGTGTTAAGACTTAAGAGTGATAGTTTGACATATAATATCATGGCGAAGATGGCGATGAAGGATAAGAAGACCGAGAATAGCTGAGAAACCACCGCCGTCGCCTTGAGGAGGCTGTGGAGTTACAAGTCTCATTTGATTTGAATCCATTCGGTCAAGCAGGTTTCGTTTTCTTTTCTCTTTGGCGTACAGAATGCGATAGAATTTTTTTTTGGAACTGATAGGTTTTTTTTTTTTTTTTTTATAATTTCATTTTAGGGTCTAAACATTTTTTTTAGGTTAATAATTTAGCCTAAAACATGGGTAGGAATTCTGTTTGAATAATGTTAGGACTACAATTTTTACCATAACTTTGTCACAATTTATTTATGTGGCAAGTTGTGAGTAGTGAAATTACGGACCCACATGGACCCATTAATTTTACTCTATCACTCACAACTTACCACATTAACAAATTGTAGTAAAGTTGTGGTTCTAACATTTTCCATTTTGTTGAGGAAAAATGTATGAAGAACCTCTATGTACAATGTTGCGTCACATACTTACATGTCATATGCTAACATATGATTCTAGCCTTGAAAAAAAAATTGGAATATTTAAAAAAAAAAAAAATTGGACTTAGCTGGCATTAGTCCTAGATGTGTTAACTATATTATACCAATAATAATAATAATAAAATAAGAAAGAAAGATGTTGTAACAAGAAGTCTTCCTCTATGCCAATCAAAAAAAAAAAAAAAAAGAAGTCTTCCTCTATGAATTGAAAAGTACAAACCTTCAATATTTTTAGCTAGGATTAGATTGACCTATTCTGTTTGTTTAGATGGAAACCTCTTGTGTAGATAATTTTTTTTGTTTTCTCGTGTTTGATAGTATTGAAAAAAATAATTCAAAGAAAAACTTTCTTTAGTCAACAAAAAATTCTATTAAAATATTACTTATATTTTAGAGATTATTTTTCATATCAAACTAAATAAAGGAAATTAAGAGGCAATATGAAAACTATTGAAAATAATTTCATCTCATTTTGAGACCACTACTAAATATAAGAAAATAAGATAGCACTCCAAAAAAATAATTTTAGGAAAAATAACTTATTCTAGAAAACATTAAAATGGAGCGTAAGTATTGTTTCATAATTATGGGATTATATTCTATTTATCCTTTGATTACCTTCGCTTACATCAGAATTTTATTTGAAAATTCTAGTATTTTGTTAAAATATATGGTACACAAAATTTATTTTATTTTTTGTGTATGTAACAAATTTATTTAATCTTAATCATTAATATAGGGAATAATTACCTTATTTAATATTATTTGTAATAACAAATAAACTTTTCTTTTCTTTTCTTTGCAGTGAATAATAGATAAACTTTTAAGAATAAAGATTGTATAACATATAAATATGTTACACTGTGTTTATGAATTACAAATTTTAAGGGTAAAATGGCATTACTGAAAATAAAAATGAAATTCCTAAATGATTTTGATATTTCAACCATACTTCTCTTTTTTTTGGTAAATGACATTACAGGTTACAACCATACTAAGTACCTTTCTTGCTAGCTTTTTGATAATGGAAATTTCTTGTGATGAATGACAAGGCAAGTGCTATCCAAATTTCACTGTTAAACCAACCCCCCCCCCCCCCCCCCCTCCTTTTTTTTTGTGTGTGTGTGGATAATAATACTGCTAATATCAAACTTATTTGCCATGAAATGTATTAATTTTTATTGCAAAGAGTCAAATACATTTTTTCTTGATTGCGAGGATGATGAAAGCATTCAGAAAAAACTCAAGTCGCCCTCCCTATCCATTTCTATTCAGCGAAAAAAAGAAGAAGAAAGCATTCGAGAAAATAATGGAGAGATTGATGTTGCAAGCTGGCAATTGGGAAATAAATTCCTATGTTAATTACTTTCCAGCAGTTTTCTATTGACTCCATTGTTCATTTCAATTCAAGGAATCATTGTTAAAGACTTAGAAACATTGGAGCCATTTTCAGCTATATAATCAAAGACTTTGGAATAATTGGACAGCTAGCCCTTACTTCCACCCAAAGAGTTTAAGAGAAAATGGCATATTTTATTGAAACTTCAAACTTTACATCATTATATCTTTCTGTACTTTTTTTAATGCCTCTTTGTTAATTGGGTCTGGTTAATGTATACTCTTAGGGCATACATTAATAAATCCGTTTTTAGAAAAGTTTTATCGAAAATTGAAAAAGCTGTCAAAACTTTTTCAATTTCTAATAAAACTTTTTCTAAAAATAGTATACTATTGTGTGCCCTTAGGGCACATGATAGTAAAATCCTTGTTAATTTCAAGTAAAATATAGCTTACTTCCACTTAAGGGTTTACTGTACGAATATCAAGAAAATTATATAAAACCACTTTGAATTTAGCATAACAGCATAACAGTCAATTAATTATTGAAACGTTATATATATATATATATATATATTTGTTTTTTTTCCATTTTAAATATGTCCATTTTAACTCATAGTTGAACTCCTTCTCAAGAAAAAAAAAAAAACTCATAATTGAACATGTAATATTATTTAACCTGATTTCTTAGACCACCTGTTAACTTGAACTAATTTAGTTTCATGCTTCATTTGCACATCATTATCATTGTCTTCTTGAATTTTTTTTCTCCCCTCCTCAGTCCTCACCCCCAAGGTCCCAACAACTTGAAATGATCAATTTCATTATCTATTCTCTCCTTTCCCTTGAGATGATGTATTTTAGTATACAAATTTTAAAAAAAATATATTAATTTGATAGTTGGAAGATGGGGCATTCAAACGTTAGATGTCTTTGTTTGATAATTATGTAATTTAAAATTTATTCTATTATCAAAACAGCACTATAATTATTTTTAGATTTGCTAATTATCAATATTTTTATCATTAAATGAAGTCAGTCAATTCAAAAACAAATGAAGGATCATCTTTCCCACTTTTCTTTCACCCACACTCCATCTCATGAATTAATTATCCCTTTTCAAAACATTTTATTATTGCTCCAACAGATATATAATTAAAAGGACCCTTTTTGTTTTGTTTTGTTTTTGTTTTTGTTTTTGTTTTTTGTTTTTGTTTTTTTTTTTTTTTTTTTTTTTTGAGGTAAACCCTTTAGTGTAACAAAATATGTGTTTCAATAAAAGTGTACCAAAATAGAATTGAATATTGCTCCAATAATACACGCGCGTGTGTGTTTGGATTGATTTCCTTTATTTTATTAAATTCTTAATAAATTTTTTGGAGAGAATTCTTAATTTATTAAAAGTGAGAAACAATACAATTGTGTTAAGAAGATAAATTATGGTTTTTAAAATTATATATAATTAAATAAGATAATTAAAAAGAAAAATATTTCAAACTCATGGGATCCATAATTTTATTTATTTTTTGACATGGTTAAAAATCATTGCAATCCATAATTTTATATATTTTTGAAATGGTTAAAAATCACTACTCTACAATGCAGCCCCCTTTAGACTAACATGTCAGTGGCAGTGTAAGCTCAAAGGAGAGCTGCAACATATGATATTATAACTAATTAGACGATTATAAGAGCATAGGAATCTCTTAGTTAATATCCAATTGATATATATATACACACACAATTGTAGTAGAAAAAGGAGGGTTTTTTATATTATTTATTTGAGAGTGTAACAACACATTCATTATATTTTTTAAAAGAATTAAAGTGCAATGACCAATGACCAGACACAATTACTTCAATTTTGGTAGCTCCAACTATACAACTTCATCCATTAATTTTTGGTAGGTCCAAGGGGCAATTTCTCAGCAATCCACAGAGCATTGAATTTGGATAACGTTGGAATGAAGACTATATTGGGTCTATTCTTGTATTCCATATCCTCATACTTGTCAAGAAAAGGGGGAACTATTACTAAATAATGGGGGCTTGACTCATTCGCCTTGCTGAGTTTGTTGTGTAAGCTTGATTTGATCATTCCACGTAAAAAGTCACAGTTAATTTCCTTTGGTTTAACCAGTAATTGACAATTAATTAAATTGAACTACGTACGTAAGTCTAATGTACATACTACCATAACAAGTTTAGAAGATCTTCTATTTTTTTTTTTTTTAAATTAATAATTTGATGTTTATAACTTTTATTTTCTTTGGGGAGGTTTGGCATGATGCATGAGGAATGAATTTTTCTATTGCTCTCTCTCTCTCTCTCTCTCTCTCTCTCTCTCTCTCTCTCTCTCTCTCTCTCTCTCTCTCTCTCTCTCTCTCTCTCTCGCGAAAATGTACAAGCAAAGCAACTTCCATGTGGACTCCTAATGGAAAATCAACTAATTCGAGACTTATGAGTCATCATGGATTATCTCATATACACACATCACATGCAACTATCTAGGTGATGGGTTTATTGGTCAGGCGTAACGTGTACTTGGAGGTTGTAGAATTTAGATTCAATATATCACATTATCAGTTCATAGGGTATTAACTATTAAGAATGTCTCGTGGATTGAAAGAGACTGAGACTACATATATTTTTTTGAAACAAAATATAATGGATGGGACACCAATCTCTCATATATTAATATACGTGTATGTGAATGTGTATGTGTATGTGTGTATGTGTAACAAATGTGTCTTCATTCTTAAACTTGTGTGGTTATCTCTCACAAGGTTTGGATAGGTTTTTACAAGTAAGAATGTATATATTTAATGGATTAGATGATTATTCTTTTTGCTAATGTTGATATCCAATCCTCTTTTAGTACCTAATTATTTTTTGTGTTGACACAGTGATACAACGGAAGAAAATGAATAAGTTATTACAACTGTCTTCCATGAAGGTAGAGACAGTATTATAGACTTATATTCTATTTTCAAAAATAACAGTAGTACTAAAAAAAAAAAAAACTTTTTTTTATATTTATGTTTAATTCTTGTTTTATTTATCCTCTAATCCTTTGATAATCTTGATTTACATGATAAATTAATTTGAAAAGTAGCCGTATTTTATTGAAATATATGATGATACACAATTTTTTATATCCACCATATACATCTAATCTTAAATATTAACATAAATAATTGCTTTATTTGTTATAAAAAAAAGTATTGCTTTATTTAATATTTTTATTATAATAGATGAACTATTAAAATTCTATATATTTCTTTAAAAAAAAAGGATTACATAGATTTTTTTTATGAAATTACATAGATATTTAAATTGTGTTTATGGACCACAAATGATAAGGACAAAATGTCATTTCTGAAACTAAAAGTTAAGTTCGTAACGTTTTCTCAAATTTTCCAATGATATTGACATTGCAACCCTACTAAGTGCCTTCTTGCTGGCTGTTTGGTAATGGGAAATTTTGTTTGATAATTGATGACACAAATGCCATTTCAATTGGACAAAATTTGGCTACAATTTCACTTTATATCGATTTATTGGATAAGAATTTTGATAAATTTACCATTGGATTACATTTTTCTTTTTAAATATTTTTAGTGATTGCAAAATTTTAAAAAATCAAAGACCAATAATTATATATGCATCAATCAAATGTTTTTTTTTCTTCTTTCTATAGGAAAATGTACAGGCAACTTCAAAGCGGACTCTCATGTACACAAGTCAGTCAGCATCCTCACTTTTCTTTCACCCAAACTCCGTTTCATGATTAAAAATTTCTTTTCAAAAAATTTAATTATTGCTTCAACAAATAGATAATTAAAAATACCTGTTTTGCTTGCTGCATTCATGACTCAACTTCATTAATTAATCACTAAATGACAAGATTTATCCCCTAACCTTTTGTACAAGGACAAATAACACGATGGAATCCTCATGTATAATGGTCTATTATAATAAAAATATAAACAATTAAGAGCCAATATATGAAGGGAGATCGCAGTCTGTTTGGATTGATATTTTTTAATAAGTGCATGCGATTCTCTTAGTCAAAATCCAATGGTCATATTATACATTATCGTAGCACGTAGGACTCAGCCCAGCATGTACCTAAAAAGTAAGGACCCATTTTTCTTTTCTTTTTTTAACAGTGCAATGACCCCATATGGCTTATACCAATTCTTCCATATTTGGTAGGTCCGAGGTTCAATTTCTTTTGGATTCATTCAGCCAATACATGACATTGAAATTTGGATAGTTCCATCCTCATACTTGTAAAGAAAAGGAGGAACTATTCAGTTAAATTATTAATAACGGGCCCTTGACCTTATTCATGATTCGGCTCCCTTAGTTTGTCGTGTAAGCTTTATCCAATCATTCTAAAGTGTCATATGTGTTTGGTGATTTCGAATCAAATAGGCCCGTATACAAGTCATTGTTTCTTTTTCTTTCTTGCTGAATAGTCATAGTTTTTTTTTTTTTTTTTACTTCCTGTTTAACAAGTGATTTACTGTCATAGTTTTATAGAGAGAGAGAGATGCGGTTTTAACACAAAAATATGGCACAAACTTAAATAATAAAAAAATCATAAAATATTTTTAAAAACAAAGAGAAATAATTAAGTCATGTAAGATTATAAAATTTTAGATTCATATTTTTTGTTTTTTTTTTTAAATCAACACCCCCCCCCCCCCCCCCACAAAAAAAAAAAAAAGAAGAAGAAGAAGAAGAAGAAGAAGAAAAAGAAAAAGGCAAAAACGAATCATTTGAGATGAGAAGTGGAAAATGATGAAGAAAGGAAGAGTACTTAATAAGTTGAAGAGAAAGTAGACAACATGGGACAAACAAATAGTAGCTGTTAAAGTTATTTAGGAAGTTGTTAAGAGTCATGATCATCACCTTACAAATAAAAGAAGCAATTATTTTATTCTGTTTACCTTTTTTTTTTCTTAGGTAAAAATTCTATTAGAGGAAGAAAAATAATGGAGCTTTGCAATTACTTTAGGACTTGATTTAGGTTCAGTGTTCAGTTGCAATGAATTCATTTAGAACACGTATAATTGGACACCGAACCCGATGCTTACTCATTAATTTAGTACTGTAGGTGGAAGTAGGAATAACAAATAAAGCCACAAAAAGAGACAGTCTGGGTTAAACGAATAGGATCCTCTTGACCTAACTTTATAGTTAGGTTGCACAGACACGCCATTTTTGGCGTCGTGTCGGTGTCGGACACCGGAACGGGTACGACTCGCCGAATTCTGGTGTCTAGTGAGTGTTTTTTTTTTTTTTTTTTTTTTTTTTTTTTTTTTTTTTTTTTTTTTTTTTTCGCTTCTCCGACATGGCGCTGACACAGCTCCGACACGCCTCAAGTTCTCAACCCGCTGACCTTTGCTCGCTGCCTCTGCCTTCTGCCCCTCGCTGGAGCTAAATCAGGCCGATCGGCGAGCTCCATAGACGTCGACACCCTCCCCTATCCGGCTGTCCCTTCTGATCTCTCTCTCTCTCTCTCTCTCTCTCTCGACATGGACAACAAGTCTGACCTCTTTCTCTTCTCTCTCTATTGTTTTTTTTTTTTTTTTTCAAGATATTAGTTTTGGACCTTTTGGTGAATGGGTCATGGGTTACTCACTTATTTATATAAGTTAACCCGTTTGTTTGTTTGTTTGTTGTTGTTGTTGTTGTTGTTGTTTTTTTTTTTTTTTTTTAAGCCCACTCTCACAGTCTCACTATCCCAATGTCACTATTATTGTATTTCTTTACTCAGCTTTTTGTTTTGCCTTATAAATTATAATGTTTATTTTGAATTTAGTGATTTTTGTTTGTGTGTCCTGCTATAGTTTTTATTTATTTATTAAAGTTAAATATTGTAGGTGATTTTACTAAAATGAATACTGAAAGTGAAAAATCAACTGAGTCAGTTGCTCTTCTATAGAAATATGTTACTAAGTTAGAAAAAGCAAGTGTTGGACTTGTTATCATTTTATGGTTTGTACTCTAAACATTTTATGTGTATTATTGTACTACGTTGGGTATTAGTTTACTTATTTGTAGTTCTTACATAATTTAAATTCTAGACATAAACGTATTTTATGTCTAAAAATATTAAAAAAATATGCCTAAATATAAATTTTAATTAATTATTTAACCGCCGTGTCCCTGCCGTGTCGTGTCCTTATTTTTAAAAAATTGTCGTATTCCCGTATCCGTATCCGTATCCGTGTCCGTGTCCGTGTCTGTGTCCGTGCAACATAGCTTTATAGTGTACTTTACAAAACAAAGTAAAATTCCTCAACGTACCTTGGGTTGGCCGAAGATGCTCTCAAATGGTAAAATGACTAAAATCAGTGAAATTTTATGTGGGGGAAATCTTCACAGTAACCCATCGGTTTTTTAGGGGGAGGACTGTGTAATTTGGCCTTCGGGAATGATTGGCTTTTTTCAAAGGAAGAGTCCTTTCTTTTTTTTTTTTTACGTAAATTATGCCTTGATTACATAGTCCAGGAGCCCAAACGTAGGACAAAAGGCCTAAGCCCCAACTATGGGCTTACTCAATCTGAGCCCCTCCAATTCCAACAAAAAGATTCGATAGACACTTTGAACAAACACATTATAAGATATAACTCGGCAGGTTTCGGTTTGGCATTTTTAAATATTAACTAGCCGAGGGAACCGCGCAATGCGCGGATAGTGTTGTAAGTTATTATATGAGAAGGTTATGATAATGTTTCACATATTTTAAAGTTATAACATAAAATACACATTTTTCACAATTCCAAAAAATAATTTTGGTTAAGTTTTCAACTAGAATTGTTTAATATACCCGTGACATTAGATAATCAGTTACATTATATGAGAGGCTCACTTGGTGTTGGTGATGTAGAGAGATGGAGCCAAGAAAGGGTGTGTTAGACTTATCCCAAACTCAAATGATATTATATAGGTTCCTCGTGTTATTATGAACATTTTTTTTTAAGAATCACAAAAATTAAAAGTTATTTATGATTTGAGATAGATTAAGAAGAGAATCAAACACAAAGGCACAATCCCTCATGTATGAGTGTGTGTTTGATTCAAAATAAATATATAAAGATAATTGTTCCACATTGTCTTAGAGAGTGTGTTTTGGGATGCTTTTGTGTTAGACTCATTCTCTCTATACTTTGCTTGTATGAGTGATTGTTTCTAAAAAAAAAAATTGACAAATAATCAAAATGATAGAATGATAGCATACTGGGGAAACAAATATAATTGTCAACAAAAGAATTGTGGAACGTTTATGAACAAAGAAGGATTTTTTTTTTTGATTTTGCATCTCCTTTTACTTCCCCAATATCAATATTTATGTCAAAAAGAAATAAAAAATTGAAGTTTATATGATGTGCCAAAACATTAGTATTTTACTAATCCTGCCAATTCTTGCACCAAAGGGAAGATGGAACAAAATTTACCTAGGTTTATGATTAGCAGAATATGATGCTTGTGCTAGATTGAAACATAAATGCAATGTGCTCATTTTTCCTAAAACCCAAATCGTTAAAATTGGGAGATTTTTTTTTTTCAATTATCTTTTGGTCAGAACTTAATTTAAAACACAGAAGAACAACTGCCAGCCTATTAAAATTTGAACCTTGAAAACTCATTCAACCACAAAGTCTCTGTAAAATTTTGGGCTAATAATGGGACTTAGAAAAACTTACCCCCATGCTAAGCAATATAGAAATAACACAAAACATGGTTAGTTTTGCTTAGAAGAATTTAAGCTCTATGTATGGGAATCAATATTAGGAAAGTAAAGTAAATAAAAGGGCCTTTTCATTTTCATTGATATATATATATATATATATATATATATATAGTGGGTATGGCATGAGTGAGCAAATTATAATAAAAAAGTAACTTAAGAAAAAGAGAAAAAAAATTAGCAAGGATTTGGTAGGACATGTGGGCTTCAATTGTTTGGGGCTTTAATTGTGGAGAGAGATTTAAGGCTATAAACTTTTAAGATGGTGCAAAAGAAATATGAGTTACGTTTGGTTCGTCAATCCATCTAGAAAAAAAAAAATCAAATATTGTTGAAAGCAGCCGAAGGCACACACCCAAACAACATATCAATATATCGGAAGAGATAGAAGAGAGATAAAAAGATAGAAAAAAAGGTCACTTATGGTTGCTGCCTGAAAAACAGTCAATGAGTGGGAGAGATCTTGGACCTTGCCATAGGTAGATAAACATCACAAAATAGAACATAGAATTAGAATTGGGTTTTAATTTTTATGTAAATACAGTGGTATATTTTTGTTTCTGACAATACAGAGATGAGTTTCTTATTTATAAGGGAACCAAAACACCAGTCACAAGGACTACCCAAGACAATAATTGAGGGACCTCAACCATCACAAACTGGCAACAAAACTCCCCATTCTTCTAAATCATAATTTGTGTAAAATAAATGAAATGTTAAATTGGCACCTTAACTTTCTCGTTAGTCGTTGTAATTGAAAGCTTCATAATAGACTAGTTCAAATGCTTATCATTAGTCATTAAATAGACAGATAAGCACTTGATGGAACCACAATTGAATGAAGGAAATCTCACCAATCTTTGCTGCTCCAATGAGCAACACATGAAATAACTATTTTTCAATCACCAACAATCATGTAGTCTAAATCCAAAAACTTCATTGCAATTTGAATAAAAAATTGTGAAAAAAAAACAGCTAACATAATCAAAAGAGGCAAAAGAGAAAGTATCTTTAATACAAAGGCTTTGAAAACCTTTTCAGAATTTGGGGTTGCAATTGCTAATAAAACAAAACCCAGGCTCTACTGATTAAATATTTAAACATATATGTGTGTGTGTGTGTGTGTGTGTGTGTGTGTGTGTGTGAGATTTTTATTTAAATAAATCATTCAAATTCTTCTTTCTCTTAAAAGAGATTATTATGATAATCAAAACTTATAATAAACTTGTGGTGGGCCTTTTTTGCAACTCTAAGCTAAACTGTCTCCTGCCACGTTACGGCTCAATGGTTCTGGGGTAGAAGAGTCAGGACTGGTTTGATTGCAACACACCCCAAGCCAGCTTGTGCACAAGCTAGAATTCCTTTGCTGGGACCTTGGACACGTGCCCACGACAGAGGATGCTGTAACTAAAAAAGTTATGGCAGGCACAAAAATAAGAAAAATATGCTTACTGTCAGCCAAGAAAAAAAAAAACAAAATCATTTTCTTGGTAAAAGAGGAAATAATACAGTGATATAAATGCAGCAGAAATGAGTTAATAATAACAATAAATAGAAAAGGAAATAATATTAATGCTTGATCAACAAAAGGAAGAAAGGTTAGTCTGCCGTGCTTGATTTCTCAACAGAGTCAAGTCCAGGAAGGGAACCACTCTTCAATTTGGGCAATCTCACAAGGACGTCCTACCACAGAAATTGCCCACTTTGAGAGATCCTCACTAGAGAGTAGGCTATTAGAGGGAGAATGGAATAGCCTATTGGTGCATGCCTACCATCACACTCTTGCTCCCTCTCTGTTTTTCCTGTCTGATTCCCTTTTTCCTTTCTAAGTTTCCTGTTTTCTCTCTTATCTTTCACTCCTTTTTTTCACTTGTTTTACTCTTGTTTTTATCTCTCGTGTTTTCTTTCCCTTTCTTTGTTCTCCTCCATTACCCCTCACTGTGCACAGCAAAAGCCTTTTTTATACTGCCTGCCGTGACGGGTTTTTATTATTTTACCTCGTAACTGCTTTTGTCCTGGTATAGGCGTCCTTCCTAGACCACCTACTAGTCTGTTGGCTACCCAGCCATCATCACTTACCTGTGCTAGTCGTGCCACATTCCATTCCCAGACAAAAGAGTTTTATTTTGTTTTCTTACTCTCCGTGGCATTCCCATTTGAATAAGGGTGAACATTCTCTCTTACTAATCCCTATGGCATTTACCTAGTGATTTCAGCTCATTTTTCCCCTATTTTGAGTGGTATGTCATCCCAGCAAGACGTTTCCCCCAAAAGAGCTTGAGCGGGAACTCCAGAATAGGCTTCCTCCTTCTCCCTACCGCCAGACCATACCCTCTCTTACATCTGACTCATGACCCACCATTCCTGTATTGGCTAGGTACAAGTAGGTGGTGTCTGAGGCTTGTGCGTGCTCCATTTCCATGTGTGTTCATGGATTGTTTGTTGTTCATGCGTTTGCCATGACCTAGGGGCTTGTCTGGTCTTTGCTGCACGTTCTGCTACTCATGCTTGACCTCTTGTGGCGCAGATGAGTCATTAGGTTTTCATTTTTTATATCTTACTTCCTCCCTAGGCTGGGTCTTGCTTGGGCATGGGCCTTTCCTTCTTCAATCCAACCCTTACCCTCTTTGTGGGTCAGCTAACACCTTTGTCATGTTGCCCCGTTGTTTCTGCCATGTTATCATTTGACTTGTGCTTGCTGAGCCTTTTTTGGGCCTGCTGTACACTTTCCTTCTGCTCAGTTCCAGTAGCCCAGTACTATCATTGGGCTTGTACTCACGCTATTTTGGGCTTCCTTGGCCCATTTTATTCGCTTGGGCATCCTCGGCCCATTTCATTTCTTCGAACATCCCCAGCCCATTCTAATCCTTCATTCCCATGGGCTTTTGCTAAGTCTTTTGGGCTTCCCCAGCCTAAATTACCATATCCTTTACTTTCGGGGTTTATAGGCTTTTCCACTAACCCCATTTGCTTAGTTCCTTCCTTTGGGCTCCTTCGGCCCATTTTTGCTTGCTCTCCATTTCTCATAATGCTCATAGGTTTACTACTTTTTCCTTCGGGCTCCTTTGGGCCCGCTTGCTTTCTATGAGGTTCTTTCACTATTTTACAGGCCTATGGATCATTATTCCTTCCATTTGAGTTTAATGGTTTTCTTCTCAATTTGCTAATTCTTCTTCTTTTTTCCCTCCTATATTGTTAGGCTTCTTCTTATTATTGGGCCTCCTTGCCAAAGTGCATCAACAAAACTTATACTGAATATGTATAATTTATTCTCTAAATTTTATTGTAAATAATTTGTTTTCCCTAAAAATTAAAAAATTTGAAAAAGTAATTTTCATTACTTTATTTTTACAAATATATAAGTTTATCATTTTTAATGTTTTTGATTGATATTATTCTTTTATGAAATAGTCCATATTCTTTTAACTATTGTTATTATGCATTATATTTTCCAAATTTCTTTTGGTATAATTAAAATTTTTAAGTTTCAAAGTTATTATTCAAATTCTCATTCTCTTAAGGAGATTATTATGATAACCAAAACTTATCATATAATTACAATTGATATTACTTAAATAATTAATAATGATCTCAACCTAAACTTGTTTTTTGCCATGCTTAAGTAAGTACACCAAATTGGACCGAAGTGATCTGAAATTGACCGAATGGACCAAATTGGAACGAATAGAACTAACTGGACCAAATTGGATAGAATAGACCTAAGTGAACCGTATGGACTAAATTGGATCGAATAAATCTAAGTGGACTAAATAGATTGTATGGATTGGATTGCACCAAATGGATCGAACAAGACCGAATTGGCCAAAGTAGACCGAACGGTCATTCTCGGTCACTACTTTCCTAGTCAGTCCATTTGGTCTTATTTGGTCCAATTTGGTCATTCTCGGTCCACAACGGTTCCTTTGGTCTTTTTCAGTCCCATTCGGTCCAATTTGGTCATTCTCGGTCCACTACGGTCCATTTGGTCTTATTTTGTTCTATTCAGTCCACTTTGGTCCAATATGTTAAATTTGGCCCTCTTTGGTTTATTTGGTCTTATTTGGTCCACTTTGGTCTTATTCGGTCCACATCGGTCCATTAGGTCTTATTTGGTCCTATTTTGTACACTTTGGTCCTATTTGGTTCATTATATATAATTCGGTCCACTTCAGTCCATTTGCTCTTATTTGGTCCATTCAATCTAGGTCTAATTTGGTCATTTTCGGTCAACTATGTTCCTATTCGATCAATTTGGTCTTATTAGGTCCATTCAATCTAGGTCTAATTTGGTCCATTCATTTTGGTCTTATTAAGTCCATTTCCGTCCATTTAGTCTTATTCGGTCCTATTCAGTCTACTTTGGTCATATTTGGTCCATGATGATCAATACGGTCCCCTTCGGTCAATTTGGTCTTATTCGGCTCACTTTAATCATTAGGTCTTATTCGGTTCACAACGGTCCATTTGGTCTTATTCGTTCCTATTCAGTCCACTTTGGTTCTATTTAGTCCATTATGTTGATTTGGTCTTATTTGGTCCATTCGGTCTAATTTGGTCATTCTTGGTCCATTATGTTCAATTTGGTCCTCTTTGATTCATTTGCTCTTATTCAGTTCATTTCGGTCCATTCAGTCCAATTAGCTCATGTTGGTCTATTATGTTCAATTCGGTCCTCGTCGGGCCATTTGGTCTTATTCTGTCCACTTTCTTTTTTGGTCTTATTCAACTTATTTGGTCTTATTCGGTCCTATTCAATCCACTTTAGTCCTATTTGGTCCATTGTGTTCAATTCGGTCTATTTGGTCTTATTTGGTCCATTTTGTTTATTTTCGGTCTACTACGGTCTTATTTGGTCCATTTGGTCTTATTCGATCTATATTGGTTCATTTGGTCTTATTGGGTCCTATTTAGTCCACTTTGATCCTATTTGGTCCATTATGTTCAATTCGGTCCTCTTCTTTCTTATTTGGTCCATTCTGTCCACTTTGGTCTTTTTTAGTCATAATCAATCCACTTTGGGCTTATTTTGTCCGTTCAAACCAATTTGGTCATTCTCGGTCCACTATAGTCTTGAATTGACTGAAGTAGACCGAATGGATCTAATTGAACTGAGGTGGACTAAAGTAGACCGAATTGGACCACAATTGACCAAAGTGGATTGAAATAAACCAATTTGGATCGAGTTGATGAAGTGGACTGAATGCCGATCTGTTATTAGCATAGCTAAGATTGTGTTTTGATATAAATTCAAATCCTTACTTCCAAAATAATCAAGTATATATTAACTCAAACAAAAATGAAACTAAAACTATAAGAAAGAAAAATATTTTACTTGTAATGGGAAACTAAAAAATACAACACCAAAACGCATGAACCTAAAATAGAGTTTTCAAAATTACAATGATTCATCAATATAAAGAAGAGTTGTAAGAAAGAATATAAAAAAAAAATATATATATATATATAGAGAGAGAGAGAGAGAGAGAGAGAGAGAGAGAGAGAGAGAGAGAGAGAGAGAGAGAGAGAGAGAGAGAGAATGTGAGAGAATAATAAGAAATTTATAGAAACTAATATTAGAAGAAAAAAAGTAAAAATAAAAAATATTTTTATAAATACCAAATTATCCAAGTCATGTTAAGTTATGTAATAAAATAACATTATATTCTTATATACTATCTTTATATATAATGCAATAGGATAACATCTATGAAATCAAAGAGAAGAAAGAAGATAACAACTTAAAAACATAACTTAATTACGTCAACCCAAAGTAGAGTTTCAAATAATACAAAAGCTTATCAACTTAAAGTAGAGATGCAAGGAAAATAATAAAAAGAAATCCACCAAAAAAAATTGAGAGAGAGAAATAATCTTATGTGTGTGGGAAAACTATGTATAGAATGAAAATGAGAATTGTAAATTTATAGTAAAAGGGGCAATAAGAAAAGCCAAAAATAAAGGAAGATAAAGGGATTGAGGAAAGTGATATTAAGATAGATAGTAGTGGGGAGATCAAAAGATAAAAGGGATGGGAAAGTTAGTGAAAGTTTAACATTAAGTTGGGAAATTAATAAGAGAAAAAAAAAACAGTTAAAAAAGAAGATGAGAGAGAATGTTAGAAATGAATAGATGATGTGGCAGCTAATATGACTCCACAAGAGCGTAGCAACAATAAATGCTATACTTTAACTTTTAGAAATATATAGATGGGATGAGTTTATGATGTAATTCCTAGAATTTAACAGGGATTGGTATGTAAAATAGTTAAAGGATTTGGGATCTTAGCTTGATTTCGTCCCAAATCTGACACATTATCATTCCTTTGGGGAAAAAAAAATTCAATTATTTGGGGAAAGAAAAATAACATCTAAAACCTAATTAGTTCACACAAGATTGCACAATTTCTTTCTTACTATTGCAAATTTGGTATATTTGATGGTAAATAATATCAATTTAAAATGATACCCTTATTTTTGACCCCTTTATAAATAGTAAAGAGACAGTTGTGCATGATAGATTGACTCTTATAATCAACAAGTACCAGAGTAAATAGACAAGTATTGTAAATAGTGAAAAGAGAATAAATAGTTATTATTATTATTATTATTATTATTATTATTTACTGAATAGCCATTATTATTATTCTCTTGTTTTTTTTTTTTTTTTTGACTGAATAGGTAGATTATTCTCTTGTATTTTATCATCTATTGTATTTGTACTACAAGAACATTTGTCTATATGTTGTATCAACCGTAAATTTATTCATTTTCTACTCGGTTGTCTATCATATAGATATAGGAGATTCTTAGCCTATTAAATGATCTACATTGTAGAAAAAAAAAAAAATTTACCGATCATTCATATGAACATAAAGCATGGTTGAATACTCAGGTCAGTACGTAATGCTTGTGTTTTGATTGTTGGCTGCATTAACGAGTCTGTCCCAACAACTCAGCAGATGGGGCTTTGGCTTAAAGTATAAAAGTGATGGTGTAACTGGTGTTATTGTCGCAACTTACCAATCTGACAAATTGTAATTGGTAAATAAAAATTTAATGCTAGTAATTGAAATCCTCAACACAACTAACATGTTGAGATTCAAATGATATTCTAGTGGTAATGTATTCTTTTGTGATGCCCTTATCAGTGATTTGAACCCCACTCAACCCCCACCTCCTCCTCCTTCTCTACACTATCTACCCATCTAAAAAAAAAAAAATATGATAAAAAAATCTACAAACTTATATGTTTTTTCAATTTTTTAATTAATTTATTTAATAATTGTTGATATGATTTATTGTGAGTAGTGTATAATAAAAGTAGTGTTAGTGGTAAATACATATGAAAGTAATATTATTCTAATTACAGCTTACCACATTAACAATTTGTGGAAAATTTTACACCTTTAGCATTATCATTAGCATAATATCAAAGTTATCACAAAAATTGCAATGAGTATGCTAACTCCCATAATTAGCAACCATGGAAAAATAATTCTACGTACTCAATACATATAATCGAAAAATTAATAAATACTCTCAGAATATGATAATGTGGTATTCCCTCTCTTCTCATTTTCATAGTAAATTCTGCTATGAATTAATTAATAAAAATCACCTTTAACTAGGGAGGAGTAAACATCACATCACTGTATTCCGACAATATCTAATAATTATTCCATATAATTAGTGTCCCACGTGAGATGGATTCCACAGGTCTTTATAGGAAGTTGTTACATGTACCGGATACATGGCAAACCATTAAGCAATCAATAGGTAAAGAGAGTTTTTTTTTTTTTTTTTTTTTTTTTTCAAAAAGAAAAAAAGAAAAAAAAAAAACTTGGACACATAATTCTTCTTTAAAAAGCATCTCAGTGTTTCTGGGCCTCTTTGCCTGGCCCGACACCTCGCACTACAATTTGATAAATGATTTTTTTATTTTTTTCATTTTTAAAATGCACTCCACCGCATCTTTTTTATTTGCAGATAGAGAAGAGAACAGAGTGCATTGGAGTTGGAGCTGGGAACGATGGTGGCCATTACAGCTAGCTTCGCACCAGCACCAGCAACAATTATATTGCCGATGAAGAAACGCAGTGGTGGGACAGTGTGTTTCGCCGAGTTGTCATTCCCTTCGTTTCTCCCAAAGCAAGTGGAGAATATCAAAGACACTTTCGCTCGTAAGCTCGCCACGAGGATTGACAGACTTCCTGTACCTGTAAGTAAACTCTCTTACTCACTCCTTTAAAATATTCACCAAAGGCATCTTCCATTATAAGCTGCTTACTTATTTTTATTTTCCCTTGAAATTTGTAGCGTTGTTTAATATTTTAATGTCCTGTGTAAAATAATGCTAAAATATGCTACTATTTTTTATTTTGTTGCTCATGCTTAGAAATTCCAAACACAAGAACCTTATTTTATACTTTGTGTGCGCACTTCATTTTGTCCATTTTATGGTTAAGTTTTTTTTTTTTTTAAAATAAAAGAGAGACCTAACATTGCAATGCACTTTAAATAAAAGTTGAAAATGGACAAGTGTTTTGGGCATAAAAAATGGAATGATGGACAAACAAAACGAGGAGTAGAGTTTTTCAAAATTGCTTTTCTTAAACTTAAATTCAAATTATAAAGGTAGTAAAAAAGAGATACTTAATTCACAGAACTCTCAGAACACTTTCACAACAAATTATATATGGTAAGTTGTTATTGGTTTAAACTTAAATCTACTATTGAAATTACTTTTTTTACTACCAATAACAACCCGTAATATCCTGCCACTTATGATTTTTTGTGAAAGTGTTTTGAAAATGTTGTAGACATGACATTTCTCTTCAAATAAACTAGAGGGTAAGTTAGGAAAATTATCAATATTATGTGTAAATTTGCTCTTCAAAGAAGATCATACTACCATTATTGGGTGTGTCAATTTGGGACATTCCAAAATAAAATAGAGAACTAACAAAATAGATGGGAGGAATGGATTTAAGAGAATATTTAACTATTTAACTATTATTTTAACATTGGCCAAGCCTTGCATTCCTCTTTTTCCCAAAACTATTCATGCATTTACTTATTTCCTTGACATTTTCTATTTACTTTTGATTTCTAGGAGACTTATTGTCCATCTAATCTTAAGGTATGTTAACAACTTAACTCTAGAAGTACAGTAGTTATGTATATTCTATTAGCTATACAGTATGCATTAGGTGGAATAACAACGCATAATGAATAAACATCCTTTGTCCCAACATAGGTGTTCCATTTTATACTTCACCAATCACAACTGCCATTTCTCTTTGTTTTTCTTTATAAATTAATTGAAGTATAAAGGTAGAAAAATATATTTGACACATGTCATGTTGTAGAGTATAAAGTGGAACACTCTTAGTGGGACAGAGGTTTTTCTTCAATCGTAACATACTTCCCAAAGTTTCTACTTGAGCTTACTTGACTCCCAAGATATAATAATTCCTATTTGTTACAGCATATATCCTTTTTAATACAAATCATAGGTCAGTTTCTCAAATAATAGTATCATGAGTAGTTGTGTGAGGCCATTAATACAAAGCAAGACAAGTCCAGTGGTTCTTCTCCATGGTTTTGACAAGTCTTTAGCATTACTGTATTGAGAGATGTCATTTGGCCAAAATGGCCAAATATCACAATTTTCAGAAATTTTTAACAAAAAAGCACTATTTCAGAAATAAATGGGAATGTACCATTTTTCTAGAACTCAAGTTTCAAAAACTCGAGCTCCAAATGGTACTCGAGTTTATGAAACTCGAGTTCCTCATCAGTTTTGCCATCGTGGTGGTGCTGAGCTTGAATTTGTGCAATTAAAAAAAATAATATGGTACTCGAGCTTGGTAAACTCGAGTTCCATGCAACACAGTACTCGAGTATACTAGGCTCGAGTACTTATTATAAAAAAATTTATGTTTATGTTTATTTCTACGGCACTCGAGCTTAATAAGCTCGAGTACCTTGTAACAAACTCGAGTTTAGTAAACTCGATTTCCTTATAATTTTTTTTTTGTGATAATCGACAAAAAAACATAAACATACACATAAGAAGCTTTTTTTATGTTTTTATTTATTTAAATAGAAGCATTGTAAAATATAGAGATTTTAATTTCAAAATATGAATTAATTTCTACATTAATTAAAACTATTCCTTGTTTTCTCATAAAAATTGCTCACTGTTTTCTGCATAAACTATTTCTATGATTTTGCATAAAATTATTTTCTGTTCAGCATTATTTAAAAAATAGTTCACTCTCTTTTCTGTGTAAATTATTTTCTATTCACTATTTAAAAAATTGTTCACTGTTTTCTCATAAAATACCTAGTGAAATCGTGTTTTCTAAATTTAAACGCCAAATTTAAATGCTTTTTCACATTTGAATTTCACAATAATCGAATCTATTTTTCAAATTGATAAAATCTATTTCTACATTAATCAAATTTGCTCTCTACACAATATGTTTACTGTACATTCGAATCTACTTATGGCATTCATAAAATATATTTTTTGTATTAGTTAAAACTGTTCATTGTTTTCTCATAAAAATTGTTCACTGTTTTCTACATAAACAATTTCTACGATTTTGCATAAATTATTTTCTGTTTAGCATTATTTAAAAAATTGTTCACTCTCTTTTCTGTGTAAATTATTTTTTGTTCACTATTTAATAAATTGTTCACTGTTTTCTCATAAAACACCTAGTGAAATCGTGTTTTCTAAATTTAAACACCAAATCTGAATGCTTTTTCAGCATTTTGAACTTCACAATAATCAAATATATTTTTCTGCATTGATAAAATCTATTTCTACATTAATAAAATTTGCTTTCTGTACATCATGTTTACTCTATATTCGAATCTGCTTACTACATTCATAAAATCTGTTTTCTGCATTAATTAAAACTGTTCATTGTTTTCTCATAAAAATTGTTCACTGTTTTCTGCATAAACTATTTCTATGATTTTGCATAAAATTATTTTTTGTTCAGCATTATTTAAAAAATAGTTCATTCTCTTTTCTGCGTAAATTATTTTTTGTTCACTATTTAAAAAATTGTTCATTGTTTTCTTATAAAACACCTAGTGAAATCGTGTTTTCTAAATTTAAATGCCAAATCTGAATGCTTTTTCACATTTGAATTTCACAATAATCGAATCAATTTTTTTGCATTGATAAAATCTATTTGTACATTAATAAAATTTGCCCTCTGCACATCATGTTTACTGTATATTCGAATCTGCTTACTGCATTCATAAAATCTATTTTTTGCGTTAATTAAAACTGTTCATTGTACGATAATTCATATATTTAAGTATTCACGTGAATGTGGATGATATGACTGGACAGTGTGTGAAATCGTACCAAGCTGTTGAGTAGCACATGTGAAATAGTGGCGTCTGTTGGTGCATGTGGTTCGTATGACTACAGTTGGTGCTATAGCAGCGGGCAGGTGATGTCTCTCCAAAAAACTATTCATGCCACAGTTGGTGCTACATCATGTTTACTGTATATTCAAATCTGCTTATTGTATTCATAAAATTTGTTTTCTGTATTAATTAAAACTGTTCACTGTTTTTGTCATAAAAATTGTTCATTGTTTTCTGCATAAACTATTTTTAGCATTCAGCATAAAATTATTTTCTGTTCAGCATTATTTGAAAAAATATTCACTGTTTTTTCTGCTTAAATTATTCACTGTTCATTAGGTGTTTTATGATCTGGATGCTCTAATACCAATGACTACCCAGGAGAGAGCATAGTAGTAATATGGAAGCATAAACAATGATAAAATAGATAATAAAGAGAGTAAATAGCAAAATAGATATATTCAAAATAAGGTTAAAATAGAGTATGGAATCTGAAAATAGAAACTAGTAAAATCTTACTTGAATAAAAACTTCAGTCTTTGATAAACTTGAAAACAAACTATTGTCTTTGATACAAGCTTGAAAATAAAACTCTCTGAAGAGAAAGGTTACAAGATTACAAGAGGGAGAGAGAGAGTACAAAAGTCTTTCTGAGGGAGAGGGAAGGCTATTACAAAAGGCTTTCTAAAACTTGGAACTTAAAAGCTTAGAATCTTAGAAACTGTTCTTTTGTCTTTGTAGTCCGTCTCTTTTATAGGTGAAATGAACCATGGTAAAGTAACCTGAGTAGGTAAATTTAACTCAAGTTAATTTGTCAGTGGTATGGAAATTAGTGCTGATGATTAATAGTCTGTCTGCGTCTGTCTAGGAATTTTTCAGATCTCGAGAATCTATCAAATCTCTTTTTACAC
Source organism: Lithocarpus polystachyus (assembly GCA_033629205.1). Taxonomy (NCBI): domain Eukaryota; kingdom Viridiplantae; phylum Streptophyta; class Magnoliopsida; order Fagales; family Fagaceae; genus Lithocarpus; species Lithocarpus polystachyus. The sequence goes on from CM066164.1 coordinate 85,144,122, forward strand.
ATGCTAGTAAACAGTAGTAACTTTTGAACATTTGTCTGGACTGTCTTGATTTGTCTGGAAGCTATTCCCGCGTGCTGGTGAATAGTGATCTGTCGATAGTGAAATAGTGATTTGTCGCCAGTGAGTAGTGATTTGTCGCCAGTGAATAGTGATCTATATGTTTGTCTTTCAATCTATATAATTCTAGGATCCTTAACAATCTTTCTTTTCCCAAATAGCCTCCTTGCTAAAGGTATTGGACCATATACAGCTATCTTGTTTGTGTAACTATATAAGTAGAAGCCTCTGTCTAATTCTTTTTGTATCTCATAAATCTCATTGCTCATGAAATTAGACCATTCTTGAGCCAAAACATCTGGATCATTAAGTGGTAAATAAGTATCTCCTGTATACCAGTTGTATTCAAGGATACAACCCCAATCATGACTAAGAATCAAAATGTGTGCCGGCCGAGCTTCCATATAATAACTACTATCCCAAGCTGGAAGAGTACTCTAGATAGTGATTTTCATATAATTAAGTCCTCCAATCTATGCGGCTACTTTTTGGATGACTTTGGGAAATAAAATAATCTGAATTTCAGAAGTTATCATTAATTTGCTGATAAACCTTGCTTCTAGCATTTCAGATAACCATAAAGTATCACGAATTACTAGATCTTCTGTCTCCGTATTGATAAGTAATCCCAGATAGGGATTGTATCTGTCTCCTGTTCCTTCATAAACTCTGTCTGCTTCTCCAAAACTTTCATACCATATAGCTTTATGAGATAGCCATATGTCGTTTGTCATGTCTTTTGTTCTGATAAATGCTGTAGAGACTAATACTTTGAAAAGGTACATCCATCTATCATAAGAACTTGTTATGGCTTTATGGGTTAGTATATTCTGTTGGATTTCAAGGGGTAAGGTTCTGGTGGCAAGTCTCGTTTTTTGTTGAATCTTAGGGTGGAGCTTTGAAAAGCTTGTTCCTATAAGATAGCTTTTAAGAGACTATGATTCTGTCTTTGTGGAGCTTGAATCTCCAACCTCCTTGCTAGGGAGTTGATAACTAGATGCTTCAATAAATGCACTGGTGTTAACAAGAAGTAATTCCAAAGCCTTTTTGTCAATGTCCTTTTGTAAAGTCCTTTTAAAATGTTTTATAAGAAAATCATCTTTAATTAATGCAGAAAACAGATTTGATGAATGCAGTAAGCAAATTCGAATATATAGTAAACATGATGTGCAGAGAGCAAATTTTATTAATGTAGAAATAGATTTTATCAATGCAAAAAAATAGATTCGATTATTTTGAAATTCAAAATCCTGAAAAAGCATTCAGATTTAGCACTTAAGTTTAGAAAACATGCTTTCATTAGGTGTTTTATGAGAAAACAGTGAACAATTTTCTAAATAGTGAACAGAAAATAATTTACGAAGAAAAGAGAGTGAACTATTTTTTAAATAATGCTGACCAGAAAATAATTTTATGCAAAATCATAGAAATAGTTTATGCAAAAAATAGTGAACAATTTTTATGAGAAAACAATGAATAGTTTTAATTAATGTAGAAAACAGATTTGATGAATGCAGTAAGTAGATTCAAATATACAGTAAACATGATGTGCAAAGAGCAAATTTTATTAATGTAGATTTAGATTTTATCAATGCAGAAAAATAGATTCGATTATTGTGAAATTTAAAATGCTGAAAAAGCATTTAGATTTGGCGTTTAAGTTTAAAAAACACGATTTCACTAGGTGTTTTATGAGAAAATAGTGAACAATTTTTTAAATAGTGAACAGAAAATAATTTACACAAAAAAGAGAGTAAACTATTTTTTAAATAATGCTGAATAGAAAATTATTTTATGCAAAATCGTAGAAATAATTTATGCAAAAAATAGTGAACAATTTTTATGAGAAAACAATGAACAGTTTTAATTAATGTGAAAATTAATTCATATTTTGAAATTAAAATCTCTATATTTTACAATGCTTCTATTTAAATAAATAAAAACATAAAAAAACTACTTATTTTTATGTTTATGTTTATTTGTCGATTATCAAAAAAAAAAAAAAAGTTATAAGGAACTCGAGTTTACTAAACTCGAGTTCCTAACAATACCGTAGAAATAAACATAAACATAATTTTTTTTGTAATAGGTATTCGAGCCTAGTATACTCGAGTACTGTGTTGCATGGAACTCGAGTTTACCAAGCTCGAGTATCATATTATTTTTTTTAATTGCACAAATTCTAGCTCAGCACCTCCACGGTGGCGGAACTGATGAGGAACTCGAGTTTCATAAACTCGAGTACCATTTGGAGCTCGAGTTTCTAAAACTTGAGTTCTAGAAAAGTGATATATTCCCATTTATTTTTGAAACAGTACTTTTTGCTAAAAATTTCTGAAAATTGTGATATTTAGCCATTTTGGCCATTAATTATGCCTCAAATAGTGGTTATGGCAGCTTTGTTGACTTGATTGCCCAAAGAAACGTAACTTCACAAGAAAATAGAGAATTTCATACCTACACACCTCTCTTTTTCAATATAGCACTTTAGCAACTTTCTTCTTTTCTTTTAGGTCAAATAATAACTTACTCACCTATTAAATATAATTGAAATTTAAGTTACTTATTTGTGATTTAAAATTTAAGACTTTATTCACTTAAAATTAGTTAAATTAAAATTTTATAATTTATCTCTATTAAAAATATAGTTAAATATGTAATTTTACTCCACTTTTATGTTTTTCTTCTCAAAACAAAAAACACATACAAAATCAAGACAAAATAATATAAAAAAGGGAGAGTTTTGTAAAAATGAATAACCATCATAATTCTATGCTACTTTTATGTAGCTGTTGCTACTTGCTATACTAATGGACCTGCTAGATCACTTGTTCCACCATCAAATGAGAAGAGCAGGTAGTGTACGGAGGTAATTGGCCAATAATCTCTTCAAAATAGATGTGTGGAAATACTCTTCAACTACTTCAAAGCCCAAGCTAACTCAATTCCAGTCTCCAATCTTCTTATTTAATAAGGTATCTTCTCAGCACTCCTTCCTAGATTCTTTGAGAGAAAGAACGCGTGAAAAATATACGATCCCTTGATTCTAGCTTACTTCTACGAAATGAACACAGCAAATCACCTTGATATCTCAGATTTGTTTTTTTTTTTTTTAATCAAAATTTGATTGAACAAATCTATATTTAGCGAGTTTAGAAACAGTTTACAAATAAGAAAAGAAAACAATGAAAGAATTTGTTTGCAATGCTTATTATATTCACTAATGTTTTATTTTCCCATTATTATATTTACTGTTTTTGTACTTCACTTTAAAAAGTAGTTTTTCTAAATATTAATTTTTACAAAATCCTCCATTTTTTACTTTGTTTTGTCTTATTTTTGTATGTGTTTTTTGTTTTGAGAAAAGAGAGACATAAAAGTAAAGCAAAATTATATATTTAATCATATTTTTAGATATGAGTTGCAGAACTCTAACTGAGTTAACTTCAGGTGAGTAAAATGTCAAATTTCAAACCACATGTAGGCAACTTAAATTATGATTAAGTTGTAATTTGCCTTTCTTTTGAGAGTGTGAGACTCTGGGTGGTGGAATTGGGAAATAAAGGCATGTATGTTGATTCGGTCACTCCATTGCTCGAGGAAAACATAATAACAAGTAAAGTGCAAAATGGTCTAGTTAATAGGTGCTTTCGAGACATTTGTTAATAGGTCATTTTAAAAAGTTATAATATCATTTTTATAGAAAATATAAAAAATTATTTAAAAAATTAAAATTTTTTATCTTTTTTGATAAATTTTTCTAAATTTATTTAATAAACCAAGGACAAATTTTAGCTATAAAATTAGTTGTAGCCTATGGTTACAATCTTACTAAATATCTTTTTATTAAAGATGAATTTTGACAAATCCAACATTAGATTACATCTTTTTTTTTTATGTTTTCTATGCTTGCAAAATGTCTAGAAAATTAAAGATCAATAACAATGTCATCAATAAATTGTTTAAATTGCAAGCTTTTGTAGTTTAAAATTATGCATAAAATATAATCTTATAGATTATATAGAAAATAATATTTGATTATCACAAAATTTGACATATGTATTAAGAGCGTAAAAAACAAAATCCAATGATTAAAATTTTAAAATATGTAGTAATATTAATGATATTAAGTAAGGTTATAACCTTAGGCTACAACCAATTTTGTAACTAAACATTGCCCATAAATCAATGCTATTAAGGTATTCATTAATTTTTCCCAAACTGAAAAGTAAAAATAAAAACTCAATAGTCTTGAAACTTGTTTATTTAATCTTTTATAGTATTTCCGTTTAAAGTTAAATCCCCTGCCCCTTATTATAAAGATTGAATTTATTAAGCAAAAATGAAAATACAAATAAATGTATTATTCAACTTTTAAAAACAATTCTTTTACTATCACATTTTTACACAATTCTATAGCATGTATGATTGTGATTAGTAAACACTCACAATTTTTTTTACCATTTATAATCAGGCTCTATATGTTAGAATTATGAGAAGAATTATTATAAATTTCAAAGCAATGACATACTTTTTTTTTTCCTTTTTTATTATTATAAAGAAGGGTATAATATAATGTAAAAAACTCAAAACGTATTCGATTATCTTTGAATAAATCTCTCAATTAGATTAGTAATGTAAACCTTGTAAAGAAGAAAGTCACCTCCAACTCTCTAAGTTGTATATGTTAAAAGTTTTAAAAAGAATTAACTAAAAAGAACTTATATATTCCATAAATAAATAAATAAAACGTACATACTTGGCATCCCTTTACGAAATTTCCTCGAACTTTCCAAGTTACTAAAGCCAAAGTAACACCAAAAAACAAGACGAAAAAACAAAAAGAAATTATAATAATAATAATAATTTCCCTGAAGTTACGCGTTTGACGACCTTTTCATGACGCGGGAAAGCATAAAATCAGGAAAGAAATTTCCTCGAACTTTCCAAGTTACCAAAGTCAAAGTAACACCCAAAAACAAGAGTAAAAAAAAACAAAAAGAAATTATAATAATAATAATTTCCCTGCAGTTACGCGTTTGACCACTCTTCATGACGCGGAAAAGCAAAAAATCAGGAAAGAAAAAGACTTAAATTTTTCGTGTCCTCTTTTCGAGTCTTTGCAAGAGAACTACTCGCATATGATAATATAACTCTAACCAAAAGCCACAGCTAATATCACACACACTGAAGCTTTGTAAGTTTGCAATGGCTTCCTTAACCTCTGAAATAGCCTCTTCTTCTTCTTCTTCTTCATTGCCCAAATGGGAGTATGATGTTTTCCTCAGTTTCAGAGGTGAGGACACCCGTAATAACTTCACAGACCATCTATATGCTGCCTTGGTTCAAAAAGGAATTAGAACCTTTAGAGATGATGAAAGGCTTGAGAGAGGAAAACTCATTTCCACGGAGCTCTTGAATGCTATAAAAAAGTCGAGGTTCGCAATCATTGTTCTATCAAGAAACTATGCGTCTTCGTCTTGGTGCTTGGATGAACTTATAAAGATTGTTGAGACCAGGCTAACAATTTTGCCTGTTTTTTATGGTGTGGATCCCTCTGATGTACGGAAGCAGACGGGCAGTTTTGCAGAGGCCTTTGCTAAAGATGAAGAACTTATCAAGAGCAAAGAGAAGTTGCAATTGTGGAGAGCTGCTTTGACTCAAGTTGCCAATCTCTCTGGATGGGATACACGGAATAAGTAAGAATTTCTTTTGGACACTTTTAGAAAATAACTATTATACATCGTTGCTTTGTTCACTAGGGCAAATAATTTTTTTTTCAAGTTATGTAATTTGATATATTTACTCAGTCAGATAGAAAAGAAATCTAATCATGGATCGCTGAATTTAATACGTATGTTGTGTCCATTAATCAAATATTAGCTACTTGACACTTCCTTTGAGGATAAATTTGATTAGTTATTAGTGGACTTTAATCAATTACTCTACATAGAGAATTTGATGAGTTTCTCATATAATTTATAAAATTGGAATTGTCAACCGGTTACTTTATTATATTAATAAGGAGCCTAAGCAAGCTTAATTTCTTTTTTGAAATGATTGATTTTATCTTTTAATAAAACAGATGAATCGAACAAATAATAGATCAAAACATGCAGCTTAAGCTGTAGACAAGGAGCACAACCTTAAGCAGCAGTTTACTCTTATTTTCCTCTGTGTTCGTCTCCCTTTAACATTTTTCCAAGAGGTGAATCCAAATTTAATATCATTCTTCATGGCTTTGATTTGTTTCTAGTTTATATATAATGGATATTAGCAGCTTAGGCAACTACTAGAAGTGTAGACCAAAGCTGCTGCCTTGTATAACCCATCTGAATTCTGCTTCCCAATCATCAATATGTCAGCATAACGATCAACAATTCAAGTCAATTTTCCAAATATGTCTTGTGAATTGTAGGCATAAAAAATGAGAATAGCGTTTCCATTCTTTCCCCACTGAACTTGTTACTTGTGTATTGATCTTTTTTTTTTATTAGATAATAAACTAAGCTATAAATGAACGCTGAAGCATTTGAAAACCAAATAATTTTCCACTAATCTAGAATTGAATGAGACTATCTGATGGCTTCATAAGTAGCTGTGCAATTGAATTTGTCAGTACTGAAAGAGTCCAACTGACCAAATATATAGTTTAATATATTTGAACCTTTCTCCATTTCCACTAATCACAGCTAGAATCTCTGATTCCATATAAGTCCATAGAACACGCCCTCAATGCCTCACCATTCTCTATATGACTCCACAAGAATGCGTTGTTACTGACCTCAATCTTGAAACTTTTTTCCATTCCCAATTACACTTAGAAAGTACAGGAATTGCACAAAGGCTCCTACCTCCGAGCAGGCAAGCTCCTTTCTTTGAAAGCAAGAACCTATATTCATTCTGCAGAAACAATAATTTAAACTACATTTGTTTGGGATCACATGCATCTTTTCTTTATTTTTTCTATTTTATTCTAAATCAAGCAATGAAAGCCTGAAGAATTCCAAAAGATGAATTAGAAATATAGTCAAGATACAATATAACATGACATGCAAGTTGTAAAGAAGAATAGTTACAACAAATGAAGAATCATGTAAGATTGAAATGTTGCTTTTTTGAAGTTTTATTGAACGTTGCTAATTCCATATGTAAGAATGTGAAGATGAAGAAAGAAAAGAAATCTGAACTCAGATAGAGAGAAACTGAGAGAGAAAAGATGAGAAATTTTCTCTAATTCTTGTTATGAATGAATCTTTACAGAGTGTATGCTTATATACATTTGTCCCTAACCTCTGAACCTAAATCCCCAAAACAAATCATAACTAACTAACCAAATTATAAGGGAATTAGTTACAGCACGTGTAAAGATTAAATACAAAACACGTGTGATACAACCTGAACTAAATTAATATCTAAACTACTTGTAGTTTTGCTACTGATCTAAAATTCTTGCTGCCACCTGTGATGTTGTTTTGCCCTTCTTCCCTTTCTTCTTATCCTTTGCCTTCCTCTGTTCTGTTGCTGCCTGATACCATATTTAAAAGGCAATAGCTACCTTCCAACTCTTCTTGACCAAGACCACTATACGTACACTTTAGTTTTAATGGTAAGGAACCACTACCAGATGACTTCCACCCAATGATGATCTTTTTTTTTTTTTTTTTTCTTCTTAGACAATGGCTTACTATTTTATGTTTTCTACAGCAGCCCAAATATGTAGTACAAAATTTATTTTGTCAATTTCACAACTTATTATATCTTTTTCATATTATGGAACTTAGAGTTCCATTTTCTATAATGAACGAATCTAAAATAGTACACTTGTTGAGCCTTCTGTCTTGTTATGGCCTGTCTTGACTCAAAAAATTATTGTTCTATATTCCTGGCAGGAAGGAGTCAACAATTATCGAAGAGATTGCCAGAAAATTAATTGGTGACTTGCATTATTCATACTCAGGTGATCTTGAGGATCTTGTTGGAATACAATCTCGTGTGAAGGAAATGGAGAATTTATGTTTAAGCATGGGGTTGAATGATGTTCACTTTATAGGGATTTGGGGAATGGGTGGAATCGGTAAAACAACTATTGCACAAGTCTTATATGATAGAATCCGTTATCATTTTGCTGGCAGTAGTTTTCTTGCAAATGTTAGAGAAAAAAATGGAAATGGTGGTCTAGTTACTTTACAGAAACAACTTCTTTCTGATGTCTTGTTTGAAAAAAATATTGATATTTGGGATGTTCAATGGGGAATCAATTTGATAAGGCATAGATTTTGTCATAAAAGGGTTCTTATCATTCTTGATGATGTGGATCAAGCTGAACAATTAGAAGCATTAGCAGGCAAGCGAAATTGGTTTGGTCAAGGGAGTGTGATCATTATAATAACTAGAGACCAACATCTATTAATTAGACATGAAGTGGCTGAAGAAAAAATATACAAGCCTGAGATTTTGAATCATGTGGAAGCTCTTAAGCTTTTTAGCCTAAAAGCTTTCAATCAGGACAGTCCTTTAAAAGGTTACGAGGTGCTGTCTACAAAATTTATATATTATGCTCAAGGCCTTCCTTTAGCACTCAAAGTTTTGGGCTCCTTCATGTTTCATAGAGATCTAGAAGCATGGGAATCTGTCCTAGGCCGTCTAAGAGAAAGTCCTGAAAGGAAAGTCCTCGATGTGCTCCAAATAAGTTTTGATGGCCTAAAGATAACAGAGCAAAAAATATTTTTAGATATTGCTTGTTTCTTAAAAGGAATGACTAAAGATCGTGTAGCAAACATAGTACGAACTCCCCATTATAGGCCAAACGTTGATATAGATGTTCTTGTGGAAAAATCTCTTATAACCATCTCAAATGGAGAATTGTGGATGCATGATTTACTACAAGAATTCGGTAAGGAAATTGTTCGTCGTGAATCCCTTGAAGAACTCGGTAGACGTAGTAGATTGTGGGTTAAGGAGGATGTCCTTCATGTACTAAAATATAATACAGTAAGTTGATTATGCATAATCTTAAGCTTTGTTATGAGTGTGTGTGCGTGTGAGATTCATTGAAGTTTTTGTTAATACCTTCCAATGCAATTACTCTTTTTTTTTTTGTTGGTTACTAGGGAACTGAAAAAGTTGAAGGCATATTCATCAACACCCCTTCAAAAGAAGAGGACTTGAACGTTGAAGAAAAAGTAGAGGACTTGAATGCTGAAACCTTCTCAAAGATGAGAAATCTAAGATTGCTTAAAATTGGTAATGTGCGCCTTCCTCAAGGACTTACTTTTCTTTCAAATGGTTTACGTCTTTTGGATTGGTTTGGATATCCTTTAAAATCCATGCCAAGAAATTTCAATCCTGACAAACTTGTTGAACTCATCATGCCTCATAGCTGTATCAAACAACTATGGGAGGGAGACTTGGTAAGATCTTTACTCATGTGAAACAAGTTTTTTTTTTTTTTTTTTTTTTGGTGGTAAAAATCATTTTCATAAGGGTTTAATTTTCTCTATTTGGTTGTTTTTCAATGCTAACAGAGTTTAGAGTGGCTAAGAATCATCGACCTAAGTGATTCTAGAGAGTTGATCATGACCCTGGATTTTGCTAGAGTCCCAAATCTTGAGAAGTTGATTCTCAAAGGTTGCACAAAATTGTCTAAGATTCATGCATCCCTTGGAGATCTCAAACATCTTATCAAATTGGATCTAACAAATTGCAAAAAGCTTTCAAGTCTTCCTAGAACTATTTGTAGTTTGACATCTCTAAAAACTCTCACTCTATCTGGCTGCTCAAAACTTGACAATATGCCAGAGAATTTGGGAAATCTAGAAAGCTTAGAGGAACTAGATTTGAGTGGAACTGCTATAAGAAGGGCACCTTCCTCTATCTTTTGCTTAAAAAATCTCAAAGTTTTATCTTTCCAAGGATGTAATGGATCTAATTCATGGTCATGGAAGAAGCTGCTTAATTTTTTGTTAATGACAAACACTCCAGATCTCACGGGCTTGGTATTGCCTTCTGTATCAAGTTGGTGTTCATTAACTAGATTCAATATGAGGAACTGCAATCTTCAAGCAATCCCTAGTGATATTGGCTGTTTGTCCTCATTACAACAATTAGATCTAAGTGGAAATAATTTTGTTTTCATTCCTGAAAGCATTAATCAACTATCTAAGTTGAAAATGTTTTGGGTGGAGAATTGCAAGAGTCTTCAATTGTTGCCGGAGCTTCGATTGAGTCCTTCCATTTGTGTTTGGGCAAATGGATGTACCTCATTGGAATCTTTACAACCAGTTAAAATGAAGGATAGTTCAGAAACTTGTTTGTATTTTCTCAATTGTTTCCAATTTGTTGAAAATCAAGGCCGCTGTGACTTGTTCACTACAATGCTAAGAGAATATTTTCAGGTCTCTCTCTCAGCCAGCTTTAAAGATCTTTTTTTTTTTTTTTTTGTGAGAGTCATGGTTGGTTTTTATGTTTCAGGGATTGTGCTATCGAGAATCAACTATAGAACCAAAATTTGGTGTTGTTATTCCTGGAAATGAAGTTCCGAACTGGTTTAGGCATCAAAGTGTGGGGGCTTTAATATATCCGGAAGTGCGTTCACAATTTAGAGGAATTGCTCTCTGCGTTGTTTTTAGATCCCACCAGCATCGTCCACCTAACCATTTTGAGTTTAAGTGTCGCTATAGAGCCAATGGAAATGATTTCCCTAATTTCGGTGGTATTCAAAGCGCACTTTTTTGGCAAGAGTGTGAAATGGTAGAATCGGATCATCGTTGGTTCATGTATTTGTATCCTAATCATTTCGGACTATACTTCCAAAAAATTGGTCAAATTTTTGATGTAAACAGCTGGGAACTTGAGATTGGATCCAGCTGTCAACTTGAGTTTGAATTCAGATCCGATGAAACAATGGAGATAAAGAAATGTGGGGCCCATGTGGTATACGAGGAAGAAATGGAAGATCTGAAACAAAGCTTGGGTCAGAGTGAGTACAGCAGCAGCATCATTCCTTATAATGAGGGTGTAGACGTTGATCATTTTGAAGAGGATATCGAAATTAAGCGTGATGGTGAGAATGGAGGTAGTGGAGAAGGTAGCTCTACTCACATACCGCACCCTAAGACTAAAGAGAGTACAACCCTCTGATGGTGAGTGAGGACTCTCAGTGACACTCAGAAATCAAATGGTAGCCTTCAGGAATCTGGACCCTCTTTATTTGAACTCTTTTACAGATTTTTTTTTTTTGGTAGCGTATATGTTTCTTTTTAATAAAACTACTTCACAAATGCCATTTTCAGGAATTTATTTTGGTACTCATTATTGAACAGTACGGACATTAAGAACTTAATTGGACTTTATGACTATTGCTTAAAAAAAAAAAATCTAATCTAATAATTTAATTTTATTACCATTGCTTATTGTGTTTACCTTTTTGATTATGAAGTGGAGTAAGTATTTATGTAATTAGCATAGTATTAAGTATTTATGTTGTACGCATATCATTTCTCAAAGTATTAACGTATATACAAGAATGAGTAGTAATTAACTAATTATTTAAATCTTTCTTAAAAAAAAACTAATTATTTAATTATTTTGTAGTCATATATGATATAGTTTACTGACATATATAATATTATTTTACATTTAAAATCCTTTACAACCATAATAGTTGCAATGGTTTTATTGTACATTTAAAATCCTTTACAACCTATTTTCTCATGGTTTTTGGGTAACATGTTGCAATGACTTATAATATATTAAACTGGACTTTGGTCTTGATGGATGTGTGGATGATAACAAATCACTTTCACCATTTTTGAAATTTTTTTTTTGGGTTCTAATAAACGCTATTATATTAAAACAACTAAAAGGAAATAAGGCAAATCCTCTCAGAGAATCTGCCCTTACAATCAAAATACAACAAAAACTTAATATCCAAATGGGGAACGTCAAAAAGCATAAAATCTAGTTGCTGCAAGACGATCTGCACACTGGTTAGTTTCCTTGAAGCAATGCTTAATCTTTACTCTTGGAATCATAGTCCCAGTAAGTTCCTGCAATCTGAAATGAGAGCAAAATGAGCAATGTTCACAAGAGAAGGATCAAACACCCACTCCACCACAACTTTTGCATCCAGTTCTACTTCTATATTCTTAGCTATAATCTAATTTAGAAGTATGTTTGATTTTAACGGACTTAATAGAGACAATATCTTATAAGACAGAAGATAAACCTTAATAGGCTGATCTTCTCAAAATAGTGTATATACCAAAGTTATGGTTACAATGATAGTGATTCTGTCATCATCCAGACCTTTTTGTTAAAATCAAGCTCCACTTATTGTTTGCCTACCAACGTGAATGTTTAGTTCCCTATAATATTGGTCAAGTCAGTAGGTTTAATTGAAAGCTTGGTCATTAAGAACTGTCACTTACTACTTAAGTGACAGTTCTCAATCACCAAGCTTTCAATTAAACCTGGTGACTTGACCAATATTATTCGTGAAATATAGGTACTAAGATATGTGAAAAGTATCCATGCTTTATAACTAAATTAATGATTAAGGTTCCTAAGTTACGGCTAGTTTGGATTCCGATTTGGTCAATAAATCTATATTCTTGCATATTTAAGATAATTGAAAACCTCCAATGCTTCTAGTTTATGTCAGATCCATATTTATCATGATAGTAAGACTTAAGGATAGGGGTTTCATTATTTTATCAAAAAATTTTGTCTAGGCTTTGCCAAAGCTTAGTACTTGAATGCTTCTAATAAATGTTCCAGTTTCATGTTTGTATTGCTAAAATAAAGCATAAGCAGTGCCACCTCTGTTTTTAATATATTCTAATTCCATGATGTGTCTTTATATGACAATGATATCGACATTATCAGCAGTCTACCGGACTGTCTCCTCTGCCACATTATCACAAGCATTTTGTCAAGAAGGTGGGGGCCTCTATAGACTCTCATTCCCATCTGAGTCCTCCAATGTCCTGCTGTTGTCATTGTCCACTTGAATCGGGGCTCTGCTGTCAACACCATAAATTTTCATCCTTTGCAACAAACCTTGCTTCTTGGTAAGCTCTTGCTGCTTCTATTGCTGGTACTATACATCTTCAAATTTCTGTTCTATGAGGTAGTCAAGGGGTAATTGTTTAGCTAAAATCAGGTTCTATTATATGTTTTATGTTCTATCAAATTCAGCTGGAATGAATATTGGTGATATCACAATTTGGGAAGTAGGTGGGAGGGAGAGGCTTGTTTCTCAAAACTTCAATGTTTGGGACATTCGAGCCTGTTCAATGGCCTTGGAAGTTTGACAAATATCTATAGAAATTGACGTAAGTAGTGTATAACTTTTTAAGTTGGAGATATGCACTAGGAAAATTTATGAGGCTAATAATCTCTATTTCACTAGATGATAGGCGTTGGCCAATAATTATGATTATATGTAAACCGTGTGCTGTGGAGTCCTGATGGTGCCGTTTTTGGTATGTTACTTTGAGGGTATTTATTTATTGGTTAATTTTTTATTATTAAATTACCATTTGTCCCAAAATTTTAAAGTATTATGAAAGTGTGAATTCAATCATTTGACCATTGTTCTAACACTCTCCCTCGTGTGGGTTAAACCATTGTTCTAAAATTTAAAACTTTCCATATCAGGTGTTGTATATTCGGAAGACATAGGGCAGATATATTCCTATGATTGTGGTGATGATTCGCAATACCATCTATGACGCTAACTGGTTTGTTTAGCCCTTTTTGTTAATAATTGTGTTAGTCTCATTAAAATCCTTAATAAAGTAAGAAAAAAAATTAGTATTGGAATCCTGGAATTAGACTAGTATGTACATAATATTGTCATTATTATTGGGAAATTGCCTCAAATTTCAATTGTGACTTGAAAAGTCAATTAGGTTTCCTAGTTGAAAAAGGAAAAATTAATTTAGGTTTCTTTGTTATGGAAGGAAAGACTATTCCTTGGTGTGGAAGGGAAGTCTATTTCTTGTTAAAGAGGTAATGTATTCCTAGTCCAAAAGGGAATAGGAAAAAAGTCTTATAAATAGATACTGCTACAAAGAATTTGATGGCTTTGATCCAAAAGTTCTCCCTATGGGGAGAGGGAAAATAAAGTGTGAAATTAAGAGAGAAGAAAAGGAGTTTCACTTAGGAGGAACGCTAGAGGAAGGAGAGAGCAAATGACTGCTGCCTTTGAGAATACACAAAGAGAGTATGTGCAAGAGCAAAGAAAGAGGAAGCCGCACAAGAAAGAAAAAGAAGAGAGAGCAGCCAAGAGGGAGCCGCTTAGAGAAAAAGAAGACAGCCAAGAGAGAGCTGTGCGTGGAGAAGAAAATAAAAAGGAGAGAGTAAAGTGTTGCCGTCTTTGAAAAAGATAATTAGTGTGTGTGTGAGAGCAAAGAAAAAAAAGAGAGATTTTTCTTTAGCTATGAGACATACATAAGAATTATTGTAATTGATTTAATAATAGTGAATTGATTTGGAGTTTGTCTTGTAGTTTTTCTCTTCAAGGAGAGGGGGTTTTCCACGTAAATATTTGTATTTTGTGTGTGATTGTTATTTTGAATTGTTAATATTGTTGATAATATTATTTGGGACCCAACAACTATATGAACATTAAAAATGGGGAAGAAAAAGTAAATAGACTTCAATTTATGCGCTTACGGTAGAATTGAAAACATACAACATCAAATTTTGGTGCTCCTTAAAATTTCCAAGATATTTTCTTAGTGTAAGAAAGCTGAAAGTGTCTAAACGACTGTGTAGGTCACTGGTGGAGCTAGAGTGGGGTGAGGGGGGCACCTGGCCCCTCTGAATCCTCCTAAAATTTTCTAGCCTATAGTTTCTTGTTTAATGCTTTGTTTTAATGCACCTGGCCCCTCTGAGATTTTAATGCTTTGTTTCTTGTTTAACATGTCAGAAAGGCTTCCACCATGTAACGTAGCATCTAAGCGTGAACATTTTATCAGGTACTTCTTATTGGTTCATGGATGTCTTTTATTCTTGTGTATATGAAGGAAATCTTATCATCAAATTTGTATTGTGATGGAAGCTTTAAATATAATAGGAAGCCTAAAACATACATATGACACTTTGACAGCTTATTTGCATGTCCTTTATAAGTGATATGGCTAAGTTTTTTTGGCATTGTTATGAAGCTTTGATTCAATATATTCTTTGTATTAGTCTAAATAAAATCGACAGTCAATTGCTTGTTTGCGTTTTGTGGGCATATATATCATCATGTCATTGGCGGAAGAACCTATCTCCAGTACATAATGATAGCACCTTGTTTACATATATCATGTTTTATCCTTAATTGAGATGAGGAATTTGCATGTCCTTTTTAAGTTAGTGATGTGGCTAAATTTTGCTGGCATTTTTATGAAGCTTTGATTCAATATATTCTATTAATCAGTTTAAATGAAATCAATAATCCATTGCATGTTTGAGTTTTGTGGGCATATCATTGGCAGAAGAACCTATCTCCAGTACATAATAATGGCACCTTGTTCACATACATCGTGTTTTATCCTTAAATGGACTTGTCTCATCTCAACAACAGCTTTGGAAATCACACATCAAAAGGCCGATGATATTGGTTGGACCAACCCTTGGTGCTGCTGTTGCAATTTACTTTGTAGCTAACTATCCAGAAGCCGTGAGTATATTGAACAATTGAACTTATGATTTTGAACCTCGATCCACCCTCTAACGTTCTATGAAACATCATTGTTTCTAGTTCACCTTTTTCAGATTGAAAAGCTGGTTTTAATTGATGCAAGTGTGTATGCAGAAAGCACAGGAAATCTAGCAACTTTACCCAGAATTGCCGCATATGCTGGACTATAAGTCCAGACTACTAACAATTTTAAATCTTTTCTACCATCAAAATTTATTTAAGGCCATCACGTCATAAAAGTCGTTGTTTTGCTCATTGCCTGGGCCTTAACTTATGTTAATATTGTTTTATTTAGAGGTTTCCTTTCTGTTAGTGACGACTTCAATCAATTTATTTATTTTTATTGTTAAGTACACATGCACTGCTCAAATGGCATCTCGATCTCCTCCTTATAGGAATAAGCTGGAGGTGAGATCATGGCTTCTTCTTCTTCAAGTGCATTATATTTTTCTTTATACAAACCACCTGAATACTTTCCCTCATATTGCCACTATCCAGCTCAACACCCTTTGCGTGAGTGCTTAGCCACCCATGATCCCTTTCGTTAATCATTGATTATGATGCTTTTTTTTTTTTTTTTTTTTTTGTTGATAATCTGCAATAACATTAATCAAGAAAAGGAAATACAAGCTGGTAATCCGCCTTACAAACAGACTCGATAACTGGCAGAAGGTTACCATTATGGAAAAAGGACTGACTGGAAGAAAGAGCAAATCTGGCAACTTCATGAGCTGCATCGGAGGGTTCTTGGCCAGTTTACCCTGGTCACCTTTGATCTTGTGTCTTTTTCGTTTCAGGCCTTCCAAGTAATCACTAGCCCATTGAAACCTGGATCATTCAGCTTACTGATTTTCTTTACATCATCAGGTTATATGATGTCACGTTATTAAAATTTTAAATAACATAATACTAAACTCACTTTTAAATTTGTAATATTTAATATAAGATATGAAATAGATTTATTTTATTTTATTTTTTCAAACTCACCCACCATAATCAAAGAAAATTGATGATATTTGAAACATTGAAAAGGACTCCTGTGGAGTGTGGACTATCTCCATATAGTTTGTAAAAATGTTCAAAAATAATTTGCGACTGTAACATTAATTGTATGTTTAAATTCAAAAGGTAAAATGTAAGAAGGTAACAACTAACCAGGTGTTTTTTTTTTTTTTTTTTTGGAATCTGAGATAGAATTTCACTATAGCACAATCTATGTGTATATGTGTGAAACTCCTTTCGAGAGACTTTAACCCCAACCTTTACCCATCACATCCTACAAGAACTTATACTTGTAAACTATAATAACCAGGTTTTGTTTTTTTTTTTTTTTAAATGGAACTCAACTAACAAGTTTTAAATTAAAAAAAAAAAATCAATAAAATTAAATAGATCCGATGGTCAAATACTTATTTAACCTTGTCATCTTCAGAAGCAAACTTAACTCCCCTAGAGGTTAAGTCCAATATCAAGCAATCTCACCCACAATGAAAACAAGCAAATCTCCTCAGAAGTAATAGTCCTTTGAGCACTAACAACCGCTCCTCCCCTCAACATTAATTGTATCGCACTCACCTTCAATTAGCGATGGAGCCCCTCCCCTCAACATTAATTGCACCGCACTCATCTTCAATCAGGGATGGAGCCATCATTGGACAGGTGGGAATTGCCCTCCAATTTTTTTTACAAATATTATTATATATGTGTACTAATTTTAGTAATTTTATTTTATAAAATTATAATTTGTTTCTTTTAAACAATATCCATAATTCTTTTAAAAGTAATGTTATATTCACAAATTTTTTTACAATATATTTTTACAAATTATTTTGGAAGCAAATTCTTATTGGTTCGCATATAGGCCCACCACTCACATCATTTTTTTTTACTTACCAGTAACCACTTATCACATCAGCAATTTATAAAAAAGCTTATAGCTCTAGCATTTTTCTCATTTTAGTGATCATAAAAAAAATTAAATTTAAAATCTAAAACAAAATATACAAGCCCAAAAAAAATAGCTCAACAAAAAAAAATTACCAATAGTAAAACTAAAAACAATTAAGCTCAACTAACCAATTTTATCCAAAATAAACAACCCTGCCCTTTAAAAAAAATCTAAAAAATAATAATTTTGTCCTTACCTAAAAAAAAAAAAAAAAAAAAACTTAGTAGTTAAGCAATAGCAGAGTCAAAGGTTGAAATTGCCGCATACAGTCAATAGTAAAACCGCCTCCCTTAACTCAAAGTTCTGCCTTTGTCCCTACCTTCAATCACATCAAATATAATTAAACTTACCTTCCGTTAATTTACAGCCCAAGACACACCATCTTGAGGCATATCCCATCAATTGACCAAAGGATGTAGTTTTAGCCTCTAAGCATATTTAAAATCCCAATTTTAAGGAGTGATTTACATCTAAAAAAATATTGTCACACTTTTTGTATGAAGAGCAAAGCTTGGGTCCATATTCCAGTTACACTGAACCATCAGGATGGTGACACGTTTTCAATTTTAATCATGTGTCATTATCTTAATGGGTCTAATGCACTAGACCCAAGTCAAATCGCTCAATAAAAACCTATTAGTCCCACTGGCCAAGGAATGGAACTCATCCCCAAGAATAGAACGTTATCTTAGATATTTTTTTTTAATACCCAACAAAAGAAAACTTGTTGTCATTAACTTAATCACCAGAGTACCCTTGGCCAGCCCAGCCCTAAGTCCAGCCTAATTTATACTGCTAAGGGGTTTTTCTTTCTTTTGCAGTAACAGGACAAATAGGCAAAGGGGAACTTGTTCAATTAAGTGAGGCCATCTCTTTTTGTGGTTCCATTTGCTGTCTCTATTTACATCCCCATATACACCACTCTTTTCTTCTTTTTTTGAGAAGTAAAAAATTATAATAAAAATTCTTCAAGAATAAACTAATGAAATTATTAAATATATCATATGTGAATTTATAAGATCAGATGATGACATTAGGAAATCCCCATATACGCATTCATGCTACTTTTTAATTTCATTTCATATTTTTATATTGAGTCATGAGTGACTAGCATTGATTGGTATAGAGTGCAACTCAATCAATCCAGCATAAAATATTTGCCATAATTCTACTACATGTGAGGTTAGTATGCTGGAGCAAGATCATTTTAGTTGTAATCATAAATAAACATTCCATCAATTCATTGGACTGTTTTTCATGCGTTGTCATCCAGCAATGTCAAGAATATAATATATGTCAAGAATATAATATTGCAGTGTTTATATCAAAATCGAACCAAAATTCAACAGCTCTCCCTTTGTTTTAAGGTGCAAATTTACCAAATAGTTAAACTTGTTGCAAACAAATTGTTTCACACAGTTTTACACAATCCTCAAAAGCAACGAAAAAGTCACGATGTTCATTGTAAAACAAATTGTGTACTCTATACCAAATTCTCTCTCTTCTATAGGTATATTAAAATCAAACAGACAATCTATTGTAAATTCAAACTCTACCCATAACAGATGTGAATAACATTCATATTGATAACAGTGACCAAAGATATTGTTAATTAAATTTGAAGTAAAAGATTGTGCATCAACCTGTAACATGTTTCAAGCTTTTATATAGAAGGAGAGTTGCTTAAAATGGTTTGGTAATGTTTAGGAGAGCGTGACGAATGCCTCGGTAAAAAAGAGTGAGTTGAACCAAGTTGAGGGAACCAAAAAAAAATAGAGGACAGCCAAAATTCATTAGTAAAAGTATTAAAAAATAAGTAAAAAAGACATGTCAATCCCAAAAGTAGCAAAGAATATGACTTTTGATAAGGTAAAATGGAGGAAAAGAATACAGGTGGCCGACCCTAACTAATATGTTGAGGATTCATAGCCAACTCTAGAATTTTGAGATTAAGGCTTTGTTGTTGTTGTATATAACTTATTGCATTTAACACCTATAAAAAGCAAAAAATTGGCTACTTCCCAAAAATTTTGTTTAAATGAAACACCTTCTAAAAGCCTCAACCAACATTTACATTCCCTTCCAATAAAATTTATTAAAAAAAAAAAACATTTACTTTCCCTACTTTGTAACATGCTTGTTATAATGCTATATCACCTAGGTATTCCAATATGTTGATAGAGACGGCAGATCAAAAAAAGAATTGAAGGATTAAAAAAATTAAGCTGTTGATTTCTCCTCTTCAGACACATTCAGACACATTCCTAGATAACTGTTGCAGGAAGTTACCAAGCAGCCTCTGATCCAAAAACATATTAGGTATCTGCAAGAAAGAACTATTAAGTAAAGCCTGCACACACAACACCACACACCCACACACACACACATACAGAAGAGAGAGGGAAAGACCTTTTCCCCAAAGAAAATTTTTGTATTATTAGCTATGGCCTCAATGAATTTAAGCTCAAGAAATTGCGGTGTCAGCTTCAACTTGTTTGCTTCAGCTTCCTTCAGTAAACTAGAAATGTAGAGAGAGCAATATTATTAGTGATTTCTATAACACCATATTCATATCTTTTAAATTGAGAAGTGTATGAAGCTTTCACCGGTAGAAGTCTGCATCGGCCAAACTCTTTTCCCGAGCCATGTATATCTGGTTCTCAATTTCTTGCTGCTTCCTGACACTATCCTTTTCCATCAACTTCTGTTCCATAAGGATCTTGCTCACATTTGCAACCTTCTCAGCTTCACTGATAGCCATTTTCTTATTTGTCTCTGCCTCTTTCTCAACCACTCTCTGTTTCTCAATAGCAATTAAGACCTAACAAAGTAACATCAACATAAAACATAGAATGATGCACTCTATTATCCAATATGTTTTTCATTGACTGGGTGTGGGTGGAAACACATGCATGTACAAAGTTTGGATATAAGTGAAAAAAGCTCAAAGGACCAAGGCTAACTGGTTTAAAGGGTAAACTCAATGTTCAGCCATAATTTGAAATAATAAACATACATTGAAAGCACATTTAATTCAGAAAGAATTTGCATATCAAGAATCATATTGTGTGCGAGTGTGTGTGTGTGTGTGTCTATTTGCTTTGCTTGACTAACAGAGGAAAATAAAAGAAAGTAGAAGGACCTTCTATCATATTCAGGAAAAAGAAACCGAACCTTAGTGCGTTCCTCTTCCATCTGTTCAAAATTGCGTCTTATGCTTTCCGGGATTTTTGGCTTTGTAACACGAACACTAATGATTTCAATACCTGGAGCATAACGTGTGCAGTCACCCTGGAGAGCATCTTTCATCTTTTCATCAATCTGTGAGAGTTGAATGCTTTGTCAATATAACATGAAATAGATAAATAGAAAAGGATTTGATTACACTAGCACATGGTGCCATGATGTTACACAACTATATGAAGTATAGTTATAAGGAGCTTCTTAATAATGCTGGCAACTTAACACCAACATAGATTCCCGAAGAGAAATAATCCTTGGAAGTCAACACAGCACTACTTGCTGGGATTTTCTTGAGGAGGGATCAAATTGTTCAACTTTTAAGTTAAGATTTCAATATGCTAAACAATCTGTCAGATTAAACTACTAAAGCAGAAGAAGAAAAGTACACTACTTTAAACAACACTTGGAAGACTTCTTATACTGTAAAGCTAAATTGGAAGCTCCCAAAATATTTTCATTTCTGGCTTTAAAGGGTATGTTTTCTTTAGCATCCATACTTGATCAAAAACATCAATGTAGACTTGCTGAAGAGAGTGAGAGCTGCAAAACTGATTGATCTCGTGATGAATTTTATCATATATCCATGTATTGTCATACTGCACCCCATAGTTCAGCAAAGTGTCGTGCACATAGTCCTTGTGAAGCCGGTTAACAACCTGAGAAGGCATTATAATCAGTGCATATAAGCTGAGCATTTCAAACCTTAGACCACTAGTAAACCATAATGTTAATAAAGAGCAACATCTCGTAGCTTTACCTCTATCTTCTCAAAGTTAATCATTACACCTCCTTTGGTACCACAAGGAATATCCCTCACCTGCAATTATACTCCCAGGAAGGATTTGAGCATTAGACTGACAAGATGAAATTCCTCAATTTTCATAACATCGAATTTTACCTGATCTGTCTGAAGGGTTACTTGAACAGGCTCATATTGGGTTATAAAAGGCAGCTTCAGATGAAAACCTGAAAAATAAGTGCATGCAGAAATTTCATTAGTTCTAGGAAAGCAACTACTGAATGAAAATTATAAAGAAAGGACCATAGTCAAACCTGGATCTGTAATAGTCTTTAGAAGGGCACCTCCTCTCCAGTATACCCCAACATGACCTTCTGGGACTTGGTGCAGAATGGAAAAACCATTCCTAAAAGTTGATGATGAAGGAATCACTATCTGTAAAATTTATATTCATGTCAGGTATTTTCAAACTCAAATAAAGTGATATGAACACTTGTTCCAGTGACTGAGAATCAGATTAAATCTAAACTTTTAAACAAACTAGCATTTAATAAGCAAATTATATAGTCACTCCATAAAAAAACACTAATCCACTATTTTCTTTTTTCAGGTATGCCTCCCTGGCAGCTGCAATTACTAATAAGTAAAGGACTGTAGCAAATCACAAAACCAGGCAGGCCTGCCAAGAACAACATGACAAGCTTGATTGTTTTTAGTTTGGTAACTCTTTTGATCAAAAAACTAATTCAAAGTGGGAACTAAATACATTCCCACATCTTCAAAGTGGTTCTTTCAAAAACATGCCCTCCAAATAAAATTTTTAAATTTTGGTGTTTTCACATGCATGCAAATTTGACATTTTCATAAGCTGCATGTTAACTAAAACTGGTTTTGAATCTAGACAGACTGGATTAATAAAACAACTTCACTTGAACTACTATTATTTTTGGTTCAGCTTGTATCAAACTAAACCAGCTTTGTGGTTTGCAAACATCCCCGAAAACATTCAGGCAACACAACTACAAATAGAGTAATTTAGAAATAACTCTACAATCCCAAGTGCATACTCGATGCCACAATGTAAATTCCTTTAATTTTTTTTAAAATGTTAATAATTAAATGACAATAGGCATTAGAACCACGGTTTGTAATGTGAGGTGAAATGGACAGAATAAAAGTTCTCTGTCTTACTCTTACTATGTTCTATTTTATGCCCCACCATTCAAAATCAACCACATGTCCCTTTTTCTCCTTATAAAGTAATCCACTTTTAAAATGGGGAAAGAAAAAAAAATCTACTTTTTGTCCTGACTTGCAGCAATGCAAGCCCACACAGAACAACTACTACCATCACCATATAGGGAAACAAATACTAGAAATAATCTTGAGTCACATTTTTATACCAAAACAATTTGATGAGTTATAAATCACATATTACACATCCTGAAATGTTATTGAAGAAATTTACAATGCCAAGACATTGATTCTAAATTGCAATAGCGACACAGATTTTATGAAATATAATAAAAGATTCATTGAACTATGATTTAAACTAACAACAACAACCAGCCTTAATCCCAAATTTTTGGGGTTGGCTACAGATTTTCCTCCATTCTATTCTATATGAATACATACTTTGTTATTTCCTTAATTAATAATTTTTTTTTTTTCTACTAATGTTATTTTGGGTCTTTTTCTATTTTTTTTTTTGTTCCCTCAACTTAGATCAACTCACTTTCTTACCAGTGCATTAATTGCTCTTCTCTAGATATGATCATACCATCTAAAACGACTCTTCCTCATTTTCATCAATAGGGGCTACCCCTATCTTTAAGCAGATTTCCTTATTTTAAATCATATCTTTCCATGTATTTTCACTTATCCATCTTAACATTCTCACTTCAGGTACACTCATTTTATGAATATGTAACTGATTAACAGACCAACATTCGGTACCATAGAGCTTAACTAGTAGTATAGTGATCTTATAGTTTTCTTTATAACTTAATAGGTATTCTACAATCACACAATACTTCTCACGCACGTCCATATAACTATTATTTAAACTAAGATAGAAACTAGTCTACGAAGCTAAGAAGACATAACATTTAACACAACAACACAACAATTCTTGAAAAATTAGAACATGTGGGAATACAACAATTAATTAATATCTCTAGGTATATTTTAGACATAGCCTATATTTAATTCTAGTTTTCAAAACAAATAACAACTATTAAAATCCGATGTCCAAAACAAAAAAAACAACTATTAAAATCTTTAAAAACATATCTAAAATCAAAATATATATTTTTTCTCTCCTAACACCAATGTAGGAGTTTTCTTCCCATGTCCGTATTTGACATGCGTCCAAAACAAAAAGGTATCTTATGAAACAAAATATATGTATCTACACTCTCACAGCGTGTAGATCCCTTTTTATCTTGGGCATAAAATAATTATCGGAGCATATATGTTTCTTCACCTAGAAGTATACATGATGAAGCATCAATTCCATTATTAAACAACAAGCAAGTATGCTTTGCTAGCAAGTCATATTTTACAACGAATCAATTAAAGCAGACTAAAAAGCACAAAGTGCTCCAGCAATTTGATTCATTATTGATATTAGTTTTATTGTTAAAAGTCAGTCGAATATTTAAATTAGCCAAACACTGCCCAATGTGATTACTGGAGAAAACGAACCGACATTGAAACAATACGTATTGCAGAATTAAAGAAAATGCCGAAATCAATGTACCTTTAAGAAAAATGAAGATTAAATTAAGGATCATAGAGAAATAAATCTCAAACACATAATAAAACAGATAATGTGAGCGATCAGATGCTAAAGCAAACGCTATTGAAATCAGTGAGAGAATGTGATAACATTGAAGAAGGCGATGAAGAACAAATTAAGCGGCGGCGGTGGAATATTGATATATTGTGTTAAGAGTTGATATTTATAGTTTGATACATAATACCATGGCGAAGATTGCGATGAAGGATAGGAAGACTGTGAGGATCGCAGAGAAACCGCCTCCGCCACCGCCGCCGCCGTGAGGAGGCTGTGGAGTTGCGGGTCTCGGTTGATGTGTATCCATAATGCACAGTGTCAGTCAGTGAGTACGAAGGAACTCACGCAACTTCCGTTTTTATATCTACTGACGAGAGAGTGCTGAAGGAATTTGGTACTTTGTAGCTTCGGGATGGTTCGCGTGATGTGACAGGCTGGCAGAGTTCCTTCCAGCATAAGGAAGTTTTGAATTACGCTTGGCATATAAGTTTTGACGTGTCACAATTTGTCAATTGTAATCGACAAGTGTATGTTAGTGGGTCACATAGAAACACAATTTTGCTAATTACAATTAACTATCTGGTAAGTTGTAGTGTAAAATTGTATCAAAAGTTATATCCTAGAATAATTCGGAAGTTTCAGGAGGCAACCTTCTCGTGACTGATACGGTGCTTACCTATGCGGGATTATTGGTCATGGGCTTATAGACGGTTACACCTTACGTGTACTTATAGAGTTTTCTAGAATTGAACAGACACATAACATGTGAGGGGATTGAATAGACACGTAGGTTTAAGAATGAAAACAACATGTATTGACATATGGTGGTGTTTGGTGAAGTAGTTTGAAAATAGTTGTTTATTGTTTTTTGAAATACGTGTGAGTGAAAAGGGATAATTACAGTAAACCCACCTGTGCTATGGCCCGTTTTCACTTTGCCTACCCGTGGTTTAAAACTTTACACTTTGCCCACCTGAGGTGCCTTCCGTTAAGGATCTGTTACCCACCTCTCTCTTTGCCGTTAAAAAAACACATTTTTACGAAAAAACAAACATAACAAAGATCAAAAAGTTAAAATTTTTTATTGCTTAAGAACTTTTTGAGAACAAAACACAAAATGAAGAGCGTGATTCCTTTCATTTAATGTGTTTTGTTCATGATAAAACTGAGTTGGGCCGTTGGGTCACCGTGATGAGCTTACGGGGGAGGTTGATACCACAGGTGCTGGTGGTATACACACTGAGGAGTCACCGGCGCCGCTAGAGAAGGCCGGCCCAGCGCGAAACCAAGCCTCGAAGATGGTGATGAGCTCGGCTGGTCAAACTGAGGTGATGGGTTGTCCCGCGGAGTCAATGGTGAATACCCAGTGCACTTTTTCTGATGGGTTTCGCGCCGAGGACTCTCCGGCGACACTGGATAGGGCCGTTACAGCTCTAATCCACACCTCGAGGTCGGAAACGATGTCCTTTCTGCTAACCGAGAATATAGGTTGCCTTGCGAGGACCTCGGTGGAGGCTGAGTGTCTTATTTTTGATGGGTCCTGCGCCGATGAACCTTCGGTCACACTGGGTAAGGCTGAAACAGGGGGTGATAGGGCATTAACAGGTCTTGTGGTATCCAATTACGCTCTGAGTCCATCGAGAGTTGGGACTGAGGAGGTGGGAGTTCAGGGGGGCAGATGAAGGTGGCTGGGTTGATTGTGTAAGTGCTATTCAGGGGATAAACACCCCCCATTAGGTTGACCAATCAGTATGGGCATTGACTGAGGTAGAAACAGTTAGTGCAAATGAGGGTTTGGGTGGTGTGGATAGTTTCTCCCCCTGGATGACTATTAATCCTCTGGGGTTGGTTGCGCCGGCTGAATTGAATAGTAATAATGAGGTGATGGGGTTTGATAACACATTAAATGTTTCTAAGTGGGTGAAACAAAGACTCCCCAGTTTTGATTAGATGATGGGGCTTTCTTCATTTTGTGTTTTGTTCTCAAAAAGTTCTTAAGCAATAAAAAATTTTAACTTTTTAATCTTTGTTATGTTTGTTTTTTTGTAAAAATGTGTTTTTCTAACGGCAAAGGGAGAGGTGGGTAACAGATCCCTAACGGAAGGCACCTCAGGTGGGCAAAGTGTAAAGTTTTAAACCACGGGTAGGCAAAGTGAAAACGGGCCATAGCATAGGTGGGTTTACTGTAATTATCCCGAGTGAAAAAGTGTGTGAAAATACGTTAAATGCGGTTTAAAAACTAAAAATTGTTGTTTAAAATGCAAAACCAAACCACCCTTATTTTGAGAAGTTATACACTTTGGCATTTGTTACCGTGGGCGCACACGGTTATGCCAATGACAGTGATGGCTTTTGCATAGGAACTTGCAGTGAGCTGAACATAGTGTACTTCTCCATTTTTTTTAACAAGCGGATCTAATAAAAACAAAATGAAAATGTTGCCCTCTAATTTTTTTAACAAGCCGATCAACCAAAACAAAAGGACAAAAATGCTCTTTTTGCAATTTCTCTCCATTTTCTAGTTCATCTCTCACCAATACTTATTTTACCAATATTTACTTTTTCTTCTCCTCTACTTTACCAATATCATATAAAAAACTAAAAGAAAAGTTCAATGTTCAACAAATAGTCAAGAGAGAAAAAAGAGTTCAATGAATGGTCAAAAAATGTCTACAAGAATATAGTGTTCAAGAAATTATAAATAAGGTACAAATATTTCTTTTGTTCTTAATTTATTTTTCAAATATATTGAAATATGATGTTAATATTTATTTATCATTTTTGTTAAATTATTATAGAATCAATGGATGAGTATTTTGTTGAGAAGAGTTCAATGAATGATCAAAGAATGTCTACAGGAATATAGTGTTCAAGAAATTACAAATAAGGTACATATATTTCTTTTGTTCTTAATTTATTTTTCAAATATATTGAAATATGATGTTAATATTTATTTATCATTTTTGTTAAATTATTGTAGAATCTTTTTTTTTTTTTTTGGTAAACAGGAAATATATTAAAACCCCTAACTGGGGAAGGAAGTTAGAGGACTAGTCCTCTCATAATACATGCTAATACTGTCATAATACAAAAGCATCGAAATGTCCACAGGCGGACTATCAAAAATCATGAAATCTTGCTGGTAGACACTTCCTTTCTTAGCTAGTGCATCAGCACACTGGTTGGCTTCCCGGTAGCAGTGATTGAGCTTGACCTGAGGTATGCGACTGAAAAGAGTCCTGCAGTCAACAATTAGTGAGGAAAGGTTAAGATTAGAACTACTACTGTTGGTAATCCAACCACATACAACCTTAGCATCAATCTCAACCTCCACAGCATGTATGTTAAGAGATAAGCACAAAGAGAGACCATCCCTAAGGGCCCACAACTCGGCCTCCATGCTAGAGGAAAACCCAATATTACGAATAAAACCTTTAATCCAGCTTCCATTCTCATCTCGGATCAAACCACCACCACCAGCTTTACCCAGATTGCCCAAGGACGATCCATTCGTGTTCAACCTCACCCAACCAGGGCTCGGTCTCAATCAGCGAACACTCCTGGCTTCCCTAGTCACCGCCCTACCTGTTTTACCAGCACAGAACAGAAACTCAGTGGCAGCATGCTTGATGTGAGACCAAAGATTCTGGTTCAACCTTACTCCCTTGAACGCAACATTATTTCTATGCACCCACAAATTCCAAACCACAAAGGAAAACAACACCTTCCACGGCATCAAGTCTGATCTGTGGGACTGAAAGTTTAGGTTAATCTTTAGCCATGGACACAAGTCTAAGTTATAAAAATCTGGAATATCCGAGGCTGTGCTGAAGTTGTCCCAAACAGATTTAGCAAAACTACAATCACGAATAGCATGAATGATCGACTCCCTTTCATTGTTGCAAACACAGCATTGAGCATCTTGGGTGATGCCCCTACCATAGAGCACTTCCTTCACTGGAATACTACGGTGACAGAGTTTCCACAAGAAACAATTAATTCTCAGCATGGAGTCCACCTTCCAAACCCACTGTCCCTTAAACTTGGCAGCTAGACCACTATCCCCTCGAGCAATGGCATAAGCCGTCTTTTGGTCAAATTCCCCCGATGGAGAGTAGCCCCACACTACTTTTTCTTCACACCAGTGACTAGAAGGGAAAGGCACAGCTCTAAGCAACCTCAAGATCTTATCAGGGAACACAAAAGAAAACCTAGAGAAATCCCACCTTTCCCCCACACGAACATCCCTCACCATCCACTTATCCTCTTCCCTCCTCAAAGGGCCTTCAATGAAGCTTCTAATATTACCTATATCCATCCATTTATCAAACCAAAAACTCAACTTGCAATCGGAACCAGCTATCCATTTAATACCTTTCTCAAGAATGGCATTACCCTGCTTCATACCCCTCTAAACACAAGAACCACTCCTATTGGGATTCCTATACTTGTTGCTTAAAACCCTAGCCCAATCCTTGTCTTTCTCCATCTTGTATCTCCAATTCAACTTGGCCATCAAGGCCAAATTTTTAGGCTTTGCAGCTTGCAGCCCGAGCCCACCCTCCTTCTTGGCTTTGGTGACCGTGCTCCAACTAACCATGTGCAATTTCCTTTTGTCTAGAGTAGATACCCAGATAAAGTTCCTAGCTACCCTATCCAAGGATGCAAGGATGCGATTTGGAAGCATAACATTCTACATTGTATATGAAGGAACAGTGGTCAGAACAAATTGAGCAAGAACAATTCTCCCAGCAAAGGAGAGAAGATTCCCTTTCCACCCAGCAAGTTTAGCTTGCACCCTTTCAATTACAAAATTATAGTCCTGGCTGCTTGACCCGGGCTGCTTCAGAGGAAAACCAAGATACTTCCCCAAATTTGGCGTGGATCTCATGCCCATTATAACACATAACTCCTCTCTCTTGCCAGCATCTATATTAGGAGAGAAATAAATTCTAGACTTGTCCTTATTGATCTTTTGCCTTGATACACTGCAGAAAAAATCAAGGGTATCCATCATGCTTAGACAATTCTTCCTGTCTGCCCTACCAAACAAGACAAGGTCGTCCGCAAAGAAAAGGTGGGAGAAAGCTATACCGCCCCTTGAAGCACTCACCGGATCCCACAGATTAGAGTCACACTTATCTCTAATAAGGAACCCCAACACTTCCATACACATAATAAAAATATAAGGGGATAGAGGGTCTCCTTGCCGGATACCCCTAGAAGGGTTGAAAGCTTCCAAAGCACCCCCATTGAACAGCACCTCGATGCTAGATGTTGAAATGCAGCTCATGATGACCTTACTTAAACCCGGAGGAATATTGAAAAGGGCAAGGGTATCCCTAACAAAGCTCCATTCAATCCTATCATACGCCTTTTCAAGGTCGATTTTAACCGCCATAAAGCCTCTTTTCCCTTTCTTTAAGCTTAGGGAGTGAAGAAGCTCTTGAACAATAATGGCATGGTCAACTCCTTTCCGGCCCGGAACAAAAGCCGCTTGCATTGGAGATATAATCTTCCCAAGGTAAGGTCTCAACCTGGCAACTATGACCTTCGAAATGATCTTATATATTGTATTGCAAAGGCTGATGGGTCTATAACTACCAAGGGTAATCGTTCCCAAATGTTTGGGGATGAAGGTGATAAGTGTCTTATTCAAGAAAGCCGGAACAGCCCCGGTCTCAAAAACTTTCCTGACTGTCTCAATAACTGATTTTCCCGTAAGCAGCTAGAACCTTTGATAGAACCCCGCATGAAGCCCATCCGGCCCAGGGGCTTTAAAGGATTTTAAAGCCTAGAGACCATCCTTTATCTCTTGGTCTGTAACCGGGCTAGCCAAAACTTGCCCCTCCTCCTCCGAAAGCTTGACTTGCTAATTCGGGATATCCCAACTCCTTCTCTGAGACTCCCCTATCTCCGTAGTGTACATGTTAACATACCACCTCCTAATATACTCAACCACCTCTCTCTCATCAACAATAAGATTGCCCACATTATCACTAAGGCGGGTGATTCTATTCCTCCTCCTCCGATTAAGGACAGAAGCATGAAAAAAGGTAGTATTGCGCTCCCCCGACACCAACCAATTCAGCCTAGACTTCATAGCCCAAAACTCATTAGTGAGCTCCTTAACTTCCCCATGTTCCAACCTTAGGGTTCTATCAATCTCTAGCAAGGATTTAGAGGGTCTCTCGGCCAAAGCTTTCTACACCCCTTTGAGTCTCGCTTCAATTCTCTTCCTTCTCCCAAATAAGTTCCCAAAAACTTCCTTATTCCACCTTCTTGCAGAAGCCGTGAAGGAGGTAACTGCAATGTCAAGATCCTGATTGTCCCTCCAGGCATTCCTAACAATACTGGGGAAACCAGGGTGAGATAACCATCCAGGTTGGAATCTGAAAGGCCTCACTAATCCTAGGCCCAGGGGTTTTTCCAGGTTGAGAAGAATAGGACAATGATCCGAGTTTACACGGATAAGGTGTTCAATGGAAGCTTCCGGGTATAAAAATCTCCATCCCACGTTGCAAAATCCTCGGTCTAATCTTTCTTGGATGAGATCAGAGAAATTTCTCAAATTTGTCTAGGTAAAATTGGACCCAACAAAACCCATGCCCATCATGCCACAAGCATTAAGGCACTCCTGAAATAGACCAGCTCTGTAAGCATTAACAGGTCTACCACCCAACTTCTCCACACTACTAAGGACTTCATTAAAGTCCCCCAGCATAATCCAGGGTAGACTATGGAGATTATTTACCAATTTCAGGTTATGCCACAGCATCCGTCTTTCAGATAGCCTAGGGCTAGCATATATAACAGAAATAATCCAAGAAAGGCCAGAAGAATTTACCTTAACGAGGCCATGGATTTCTTGTTCAGTTGAGGCCAGTTAAGTGATCTCCACTGCATCAGAGTTCCAAAGCACCCAGATTCCTCCGGCATAGCCCACCGTATTAGCATGAAATGCACCATCAAAAGGCAACCGATCCGTTATCTCCTTCGCTCTACTATCTCCAACTTTGGTTTCAGTTACAATTAGAATGGTTGGATCAAAATCCCTGACCAAATCTATCACATAACTCACAAAGTTTGGCCTAAGGGCCCCACAGCAATTCCAAACAATCACATTCATTGTAACAGATTGATTGGGGGCAGGGGAATTATCTTGATGAGGCAATGTTCTCCCTTGCGAGATCAAGCTCCATCCCATCTCTATCAGGCTGGTCCAAATTTGTCCTTCCGGGTTCCATAGTTGTGAGCTGATTAGAACCTGGAATTCCTTGACTTCCAGCCTCTCCATAATTTTCCTCTCCTCTAGATTGACTGGACAGTCCAATGCGAACAAGACCGGCACCGGAGAATCGTCCAGGTAGATCCTCCATAGCACCATCTCCACTCCCTGTTGCGTTGGAAGATCCGTGGGAGGCAGCTACCCCAGCACCTGACTCGTCGAAGTGAGAGGGAAGAAGCACCTCCACGCTTCCTTCTGCTCCTGGTTGAGCCACCCCCAAACCTTTGTCGACTTTGCCTTTATCTGCTTTGTCACCACGCTGGGCATTGCCACAACCTTCCTTTGGCCTTTGATCGCCCAACGTTGTGAATTCATCCAACTCACTAATCGAATGTGTTCTTCCATACCCGCCTACACACAGGGACTTTATGGAGGTTTGCTTTGATTTCTGATGAGTTACTCCTTGAGAAAGGATTTTGATTTTTTTCTCTTTCTTAGACCGAATAGACCTATCTTTGCCGTGTTTGGTGAGCCCTTTCTTAGGTGGATTTGACAACCCACTGGCCATTTTGTCCTTAGGTTCAGGTTGGGCACAAGTTTCCAACTCCATATGACCGTTGGCACAAGTTCCTTTGCTTTCTACCTATCTGTCAGCTATAATGCAAGCACTAGTCTTTTCCTTATTGCCCTCAAGGCCCTCATGCCTCACGTTATTCCCAATAAAGGAAATTCTTGGGCCCCCCACAGGCGTATGGGCTTCTGACTTTCCCATAATTGTTCTAGTTGGGCTGACCAAACTAGGAGAACCGGACCTCCTAAATAAGGTTGGCTCAACTGATTTCATTTGTTTTGGACTTGTCTTCTTCCTTTTGACCACCATCCATGGCCCATATCCATCTTCCTCAGTACTCTCATGCACCTCTACACGTGATTCCTTGCCCTTTCCCTCAACTTGCTTGGTAGTATTACCTTCTTTAGGGCCACGGATTACATGAGGACAGCCATCATTCCTATGACCCACTCTACCACAAGCAAAACACAAGGCACCAATGCCTTCATATAAGACCCCCTGAATCAGCTTCCCAACTTGAATCATTCTCACAAAAGGTTTAGAGAGATCAATCTGCACACACAAACGTGCATATCTCCCTCGTGTCCCTGAAGCTGTGTTAGTATCCACTTTCAAAAATATGATGAACTATTTATTCATCAATTAGTTCCAATGAGTTGTTTTGACTTAAATGAATTACCTCAAGAATGTATACTATTTTATTCTATTTTATTTTATTTGTAGTATATATGTCATTTATAATTGAATATGATGTTGATTTTTTTTTTTTTTTTTTTTTTTTTTTTTTTATCCTTGTTACAACATAGAACAAATGAATGATATTGTAATTGCAAGTGAGATTTATCAAAGTGTTTCAAGGAATTGTGTTGACTTAAATGAGCTTCCAAATGATGGAGAAAATAATGACATTTGTGGGGAGGAATTAGTGGTTTGGAATGAATATCCAATGAAGAAATAGAAGTTATTGAAGAAAATGAAGATATTAATTCAATAGAAAATGAGTTTGAACCTTTTGTTGGTCAATGTTTTCTTAGTGAAGAAGAGGCTTTCATTTTCTATAAAAATTATGCAAATCGATATGGTTTTACAATTCGAAAAGGTCGTTTTGTCACAAAAAATGGGGAAAATGTAAAACGTGATTTCTTTTATCACTGAGAAGGTAGACAACAATTAAAAAGAGTGGATTCATCTAAGGAGCAACGAAATAGGATATCTACAAGATGTGGATACAAAGCTCATCTAAAAATCACATTGCAAAAGTCATTTGACATTTTTTTACGAGAATGGCATGTCACTAAGTTTGTTATAGATCACAATCATGAATTGTTGTCCCCTTTGGAAGTGAGATTTCTTCCGACCAATCAAGTTTTCACTAAAGAAGATAAAGATCGCATTCTCTTATTGAAAAAGGGTGGACTTTCGGTTAGGCAAATAATACGTGTTATGGAGCTTGAGAAAGGTGTGAAGCATGGAGATCTTCCATTTTTTAAAAGAGATATCCATAACCTTTATGTGAAAATGAGAAGGATGCATGCAATGAATGATGTTATGGGTCTTACAATTGTGCAAAGTTGCTAAGGAAAAGAATTCTAAATTTCAATATGCATATACAACTGATGAAGAGAGTAGGTTGGAGCATATTTTTGGGTGCCTACTCCTTGTTTTGATTGGTACCAAAAATATGGAGATGTGGTTGTTTTTGATACTACTTACAAAGTAAATGCATATGACATGCCTTTTGGTATTTTTGTTGGTATCAATAATCATGGAAGGACAATTCTTTTTGGTTGTGCACTTCTTCGAAATGAAACAACTAGTACATTTCAATGGTTAATGAAGGTACCTAAATTATTTAATTATCTTGTAAGGTTGTGCAATTATTTTTCAATTTTATTTGATTAATTTGTAGTTTAATAGTATATATCCTACTATATATTTTTCATGTGCTAATAACTTTGTATTTGATTAATAGACTTTGCAAATTTAATGAAGAAGTCACCTAAGGCAATTTTAATAGACCAAGATCCATGGATTATAGATGCAATATGAAAAGAATTGCCATCCACAAAACATGCTTTTTGTATATGGCACATTACTGCTAAATTTAGTGGTTGGTTTACGGAAATTTTTCATAATCAATATTCAAATTGGTGCACGGATTTCTACAAGCTATATAAGTTAGACTCATGTGAAGCATCAATGGTCTCAAGTTATGGCAAAATATGACATGCTTACTGTCTGGGGTTTCTTTTTACATTTCTTTTTCTAAGAAGGAAGTCGGGCCCGGCGCTTCGCGAAATGGGCTCCAAAGTACCATTCTGCTGCTGCCGGTTTGTGCGCAAACATTGAGTCCAAGTCCAAGGGAAGACGCTGCAAAGTGGGCTCATCCTTTGTTTCTGCCACAGAAGGAATTTTCCTCCAGCTTTTGCCGCAGATCTGACTTTCCTGCCGTGCAGCAAAACTCTGTGCAATAAAATGTTTGCTGTGCAATAAGCTGTTTGCTGTGCAGTAAAGCTTCCTGCCGAGCTTATCCTTTGTTTCTGCCGCAGCAAGAATTTTTCTCCAGTTTTCTGCCGCAGATATGACTTTTCTGTCATGCAGCAAAACTCTGTACAGTAAACTGTCTGCTGTGCTGCAAGCTGTCTGCTATGCAGTAAAGCCTTCTGCCGTGTAGTAAAGCCTTCTGCCGTGCAACCTGGGTGACTACTCTTCATTTCTTTTACTGCAGAAGTATTGTTTCTTACTTCCTGCACATAAACAAATCTAAAACCCAAAGAAAATACCAATCAAGCAAATGTTAGCTTACATGGGTTAGCTTATTCTCGAATATATACATACATATATTCATAAATATACTTATACGTATTAATATATATATTTTGCAGAACGTGAGAAACAAGATATATGTATATATACTTATGGCAGGTTAATGAGTCAAAAGTAAAACACGTAATAACAAATGAAGAAGAAAGTTTCGGCAGAAAATGTTGAACACGGTGAATGTAATAAAAGGGTGCTACAGCAGAATAACCAGTATAGCAAGTAAAGATACCACAGCAGGACAACTGATGCAGCAAACGTGATAGAAAACGTACTACGGCAGGATGACTAAATGCGGCAGACATAAGTTATAATGAGAGAAATCAAAAACATTTGCAACCAAAAAAAGTTTTGAATCTTCCCATAGAATAAGTAAACCAAGAAGGAACCCAAACCCCAACTTGAACAACCTTATCATAGGCTTCTGCCATAAAAGTTGTGCATTTTGGAGAACAGGCCTAAATGGCTACTGGCTATTACTTTTGGAGACTTCAAAGAGTGCGTTTGCTAAGAGGGAGGGAAAAGATGGTCTATTGATGCATGCCCCTATTCCTGCCGTGTTTTTCTCTCTTCATTTTACCACTTTATTTATTTATTTATTTCTTTCTTTCCCCCATTGGGTCTCTCTTAGTTTTTTACTACTCTCTTGCCGTGGCTTCCTTATTTTCTCGTCCCCTCTTTTTGGTCCCCTGTTTCCTCCTTTTATAGTGAGCTAATTCAATGGTATTTCTCCATTTTACCCCTAGGGCTTCACCAACTGTTTTTGGTTTGTTGTGGGCATCTCTTTAGGACTACCCACTAACCCATTGGTTGCCCTGGCCACTGCTATGGCTCAGTACATGTCCGCTGCACTACTATTTCACGACAAAATTCTCTTTTGTTTGTTCTTGCCGTATACCTTTACCTCTTGGTTTAAATGGATAAGAATTGGGTTACCTCACTATCTAGCTCTATGGCATGCTTCAAATGGTCCCAACCATTTATTACTTCTTTTGGGTAAGATACCATCCCAGCAGGATATCTTTCCAAAAGAAGTTACGGCAGGAAACCAAATGTAGACCCCCTTTTCCCCCCACCACCAAACCACACCCTCTGAATCCCCTTGATCGTGGGCCCACCTCCCTTGTATTGGCTGGGTACAGGTTGGTGGAGCTCCGGCCCTTGTGTGCTTGCTTCATTGTCTTCCGCTTTTGTCTTCTTTCGTTCCCACGCTGTTTCTGCCGTAGCAGATTAGTTTTGTTTGATTCTGCTGCGTGTCTCTGTCTCATTTCTTCATGCATTTCCTGCTGTGTTTGTCTTTTCCTTTAGTTGGGCTTTTCTTTTATTCACGCGTTTCCTGCTGCTGACACTTCCTGCCATTCCTTGTTTCTTCTCACCGTGCTTCTTCATATTAGTTTTTCATGCCAATCCTTTTATATGAAAAGATTTGGGCCTTTGTGGACCAGATAATGTTGATTGGATCAAAAGGGTCTTGGGCCCAATTTGCCTTTATCTGCCGAAGCTAATCTGCCAGAGAACTGCATCCTGCTGCAAAGCTGCATCCTGCCGCAAATTTGTATTCTGCTGCAGATCTTTTTCCCTTGCATTTCATTCTTTGAACCTTTCTTGCTCTTTGGGCCGTTGTTTTTCATTGGGCTTTCTTCCTCATGGGCTTTGGCTATGGATTTGCAAAATTGGGCATCAACACTTACTAACAAGCATGTAAGTGGTTTATTGAACAAGAAAGTCATTATTTATCATTGCTTTCTTTTATTGTAGAATTTGATTTATTTTTTTATTTGTTAATATTTGTAGTCTTTATTTGTCTTTAAATTATTTACAATTTGTAATTTTAGGTTGACCTTGCCATTGAAGATATTGAGCAAACATAATCACATGATACAATGTTGGAGAAATATAGAGGTTCTTCTCTAAGAACATTGTCACCAATAGAAGAACAAGCACATAGTGTGTTGACACCCTATGCTTTCAAAATTTTTCAAGAGGAGTTTGGAAGAGCCACACAATATTCGGTGTTTCAAAAAAATGGTATTGAATTTGTGTTGCAATATTATGAAGAAAAAACTAGTCAAAAGCACTTGGTCTTATGGGATGGTGAGATGACTAGTTGTAGTTGCAAGAATTTTGAATTTTGGGGTATACTTTGTCGTCACACACTTAGTGTATTCATTCACAAAGATTGTTACCGAATTCCATCTTTGTATCTTCCACCACATTGGTGTCGCGAAACATCATTAGGTGG
Organism: Lithocarpus polystachyus; assembly: GCA_033629205.1. Classification (NCBI taxonomy): domain Eukaryota; kingdom Viridiplantae; phylum Streptophyta; class Magnoliopsida; order Fagales; family Fagaceae; genus Lithocarpus; species Lithocarpus polystachyus. The sequence continues at coordinate 85,181,467 of CM066164.1, forward strand.
AAAAGAATTGATACTGTTGAGTGATGGAAATTTAGTGGACAAGGAAAATAGGGTTGATGCTAATGCTAATGATGCTATTGATGGAGATTTTTTTGTTCGTTGTCCTCCGCTCTCAAAGACGAAAGGTCGCCCAAAGCAAAAAAGAATGAAAGGTGGAAAAGAATTGGGAAAGAAAAAGAGAACTTGTGGGTTTTGTAAGCATGTTGGCCATAACATCTCTACATGTCCGGAGAAGGAGAAGGAAAACTCGACTTCCTCAAATGGTGCAAAGAAAATGAAAAATTGTACTTCAATAGATATGGGATTGAACCCAATATTTTATTTGAAATGTTAGGTCTTTTGCTTAAAAAATCACCAATATGATGTTTGTCAACTTTTTATTTTTGTCGATGTTATATTATCATTTTGACAATATTATGCCAATGAATATCATGCTTTCTTGAAAAAATAGAAATTTTTTCCATAGAAATAATAGTGTTTCACTAAAATTGAAATCTAATGTCCCATATCATATCATGTATCATGACACTTTTACAATCCAAAGCAAACTGGTCTACAACGACCTTTGAAACACAAAATAGCGAGGTACTATTCTTAAACTTAAAATAATTTTAAAAATTACTATTTATGTTTTATTGTCTTAGGACACTAAATCTCTAACACCTCTAACCTACTACTAATCAATAAAATATTTTTATTTCTTTCATTTTGGATTTTATTATTTTTATTATTTAAATAAAATAAATTTCAACTCCATGTAAAACCCTAAATCTATGGGGAAATATAGCAGGCACCAACACAACCCCACCAACTCACCTGGGTTTGTCCCAACAAAAAGTTGGTGGACTGAAGGTGGGGCCTCTCACATACTTACTCTGATAAGGCTAGTGGTACAGGACTAGAAAAAAAAATGCAATGACTCAAGCTCGTGCCATCACATATACAAATAGAAATTGCGGACTCAAAAGGAATTGGTCATTGTTGCAAGAAACAAGATTTTATTGTCATGATACGTATTGACCTCATATCATCTTGAAATGTTACAAGCATAAAGGTTATAAGAAGAAAATGTAGTGTGAATGTGTATTTATCAAAATTCACACTCAATAAAAACTTGAAATTTAAAGATTTTATTGATGTGATCTTTATTTTTCTTGGAGTTTTAATATTTTGATTTTACCTCTTGAAGATGTATATTGTTTACATCAGTAGCCCCTTCACTTATACTTTTCTACTAAGTGTCACCAAAATAATGTTACACGTGTTTAGTTTGTCCATATATACTCATTATATGTGTTAGCTAAATATACTCATTACACATATCTCTTAATAATGACTTGAGCTCGAGTTTGAGATTGATATTAAGCTTGAGTTTGGATTGACTAATTAATCAAGCCAAGCCAAGTTTAAGTTTTTTGGCTTTCCCACGAGCTCAAGCTCAAACACTATTTTTAGGCTTATCACAAGCTCAAACTTTTGATTTTTCCTGACGAGTCAAGCTTGAACATGTGTTTCTTGACAAGGCTCGGCTCGGCTCATTTACAGCTCTATGAATAATAGACACAATTGATACATATTATAAATTTCACAATAAATTTAGTTTTTCACAAATACTTATAATAAATTTCACAATACATTTCATTATAGTTAAAATAATTAATTACGATATAAATACTTAAATAATTTCACAAATACTTATTAAAAGTTGCATTGGTAGCATTATTTAATCATTAAACTTAGATAATTGTTTGTAGCAAGGAGCCAAGATCCATAGTCAAAAAGTTATTTACTGTGTAGGCCTTTATGAAAAAAAAAAATTGTTGTGTGGCTCTTTGTTTACCACGTATCCACATGAGGACAACAGGTAGAACTTTGTTTCAGAAATCTTGTCTTCCTTTCAACTGCTACACCGCTATAAGGGAGGGAAGTGTTGGTCTTCAATGGTAGTGTTTCTTCTCTTTCAGTTTCACTACATTTTTTTTTCTTTCCTTCATTTTCTCTTAGATCCCATCTCTTTCTCCGTATTTTTTCTTTCTTTCATTCCCTTAACAGACAGAGACCACTGAAATCAAAAAGAACTCAAGCACGAAATGGGGATGGCTTCAAGGAACACCTGATCATGAACCACGCCTGGCCGACACACCCATTTCAAGGCCCCTCCTGTCGTCGGCAACAAATAGTTGTTCAGCTTTGAACAGTTCTGGCGCCGAGATTCACAATTATTTAAAACCCATATCGATTTCTTTTTTAAAAATATTTAAGTCATAATTTTTTTTATTGATTATATGTTCTGGTTTTGTTCTAGTAACATTTGAAATTTGTATGAGTTGTAATTTTTGTCAGAGGATTTTTTTTTTTAATAAGAATTTTTGTAAGAGGTTGTTTGGTGGTAGAGTGTTGTTTTTGGTTAACTTGTTTGAGTTGTGTAACTTGTGTTTCAACTTTCGAGGAGGAGGAGGAGAAATGAGTCAAAGGTAGTTTAGTCTTTTCTGAAAAATATAATTTGTCAGATGTTTTTCTCTTGTTGATTGCTGTCTTGTGGAAAAGCAACAAAATAAATAAAATATTTTTTTATAAGAGCACTTACAGCAATGGTGCTATATTGCAATAATTTAACTTCACAAATGCCAAAATGATGCTCCAGCAGTGGAGCTAAATCTATTTTTTTTAGCTCCACTGCTACAGTGTTCGTCTATAAATAGATGTGCACTGTTCACAAGAGCTAAAAAAAAAAAAGTTATTTTATTCGGCTGGGTATTAAAATAATTCCACTTGTGCCTTTGTCTCTCTCTCTCTCTCTCTCTCTCTCTCTCTCTCTCTCTCTCGTTCATTCTCATCTCTGAAGCTCTCTCATCTCTCTCAAGCTCACTCTCTCAACTTCGGTCTCTGTTTACCGCCGCCGGCTTGCTCCTTTTTTTTTTCATTCTTTTATCACACCGTGTCTCTCTCTCTCTCTCTCTCTCTCTCTCTCTCTCTCCATCTGAAAGCTCTCATCTCATCTCTCAAATGGAGATCGGTGTGCATTGGTATCGGGGTTGAGATCGGTGTATGGTTTCGACGTTTGGGTGGCTGGGTTTGGTGGGTTTCGGCGTTTGGGTTGCTGGATTTCAAGGGTCACGGTGGAGATGGTGGTGGTGGTGGGTCGTATCGGCGTGGCTTCTGATTTGTGGGTTCGATTTGTGGCTGTGGATTTTTTTTGTGGTGGCTATGGGTTTGTTTTGTGGTGGCTGTGGGTTTGGTGGTGGCTATGGGTTTGTTGGTGGTGGTTGTGTTGCATTTTTTTTTTTTTTTTTTTTTTTTTTTTTTTTTGTGATTGGTGATTTTGTTTGGTCTAGGTTGAGGAAAAAGATTGGAGATTTGGGTCGGTGTTTTTTTTTTTTTTTTTTTTGTTGTGGACTGGTGGTGGTGGTGGTTGTGGTGGTGGTTGTGGTTGTGGCTGATGGAAGAGGTGGTTGTAGATGTTGCTGTGATGTTTTTTTAGAGGGTAGGATATATTATTTTATTGTAATGGTTATATTATTTCATTGTGATATTTATATTATTTTATTGTGTTGAAAGCTAAAATAGATCCATTGCTGTAACATGTGTGTAGGTAAAATAGAATTTAGCTCCACTGCTGTGGATGCTCCAAGTATGGGCACACATTAATTGGACCCATAATAATAATTACTGCATTTTTGGAGTTTTTTTAAAAATAATTTTTTACTGCACTTCAATTGATAGTCCTATATTTTACACTTTTTTTTTTTAAAATTTCTTGACGTTTTAGTTTCAAACTGTGGTTTTTTATTATGAACACAAATTTTAAATACTTTGAAAAATAGATAAAAAGTTGAATTTAACTTATATTTTTAAAAGCAATGAAGATAGCGAGACATATATACAACTTTAAAAGAAAATTTTATACTCCTAATATTTTCAAATTGATTTATTTTAGAGATAAATTAGATGTTTAACAATAGTTTACAATTATATTAGTTTCTGTATGACATTTACAGTTGTTTACAATTGTTTATTTATTTTATAGTTAATATAAATTAATATTTTTTTGCTGTTTATTATTAATATTATCTTTTAATTTTGCCCTTATCCTGACTTTGCCATTATATGGGGCTGTCATGACTTGTAGCATACCCACGCGGGGCTTTCACGGCATTGACAACATGCACATACATATATAATGCGTACGACAATTACATGTCTTTATTCTTGTACATGTCTGGGAACTGTATGATTGTAGATTTTTACATACTATAAGAGTAAGATTGCAAATATTTAATAGATGATAAATTTATTTTTTTGTTAATGTTGAAATCCAAAGAACTTTCAGTGGCTAATTATTTTTTCGATAGTTCAATAACAGTGTGCAACGGAAGAAAACGAATAAGTTAATTACCTTCTTCTTGCGGCGTTGAGAAAATATCATGGACTTTTAATCTTCTACTTTCAAAAAGATAATCCTACAAAAATACTTGTAGGTATTTGTGTTTAATTCATTTTTTTAATCCTCTAATCCTTTGATAACCTTGACTTACATGAGATTCTCAAAAACACTTGATCTAAATGAGAAATTAACATCAAAAGGACCGTATTTTATAAAAAGATATGATAAAAATTGTTTTATACGTACCATATCTATATAATTTTAACTATTAATTTTTATATATTATAATTTGAGAGTTACAACAAGAGATGGAGTATATAAATCTTGAACGTCTCCATTAGAAATATCAGGAGTATCATTCAGTTAAGTTACAAGACTTTAGATTTGACTATTTAAATAAGATATTATTTTCTTCAATTTTTTTTATAATAACAAATGAAATGTTAAGATTATATAGGTATGTTACATTGTGTTTATGGATCAAGAATTTCAAGGTTAAAATGTCATTTCTGAAAATAAAAAATGAAATTCTTAGTACGTTCTCAAAATTTCCAAATGATCCATTACAACCATATATACTAATTCCTTCTTGCTTCATATAAAAAAAATAAGGTTAAATTACATATTTGGTCCCTAACCTTTACGATGTATGTCAATTTTAGTCCCTAACCTTTTGATATTGTGTCAAAACGGTCATTGCCATTAAATGACGGATGAAAAATGCTGACTTGACTAATAGTGACAATAAAAAATTATTTTTATGCCATCCAGACTGCCACGTGGCCTAAAAAAAAAAAAAAAACTAAATTAGCTTAAACAACCCTAAAAGCTAGGTGAAGCTTATCATCTCTCAACCTGATAGAATCATACCTCCATAGCCAAACATTCAATGCTTTCACCGCTCACCACCGCCTTCCTGGTGATGGCCTTGAACTTGTCATCCCTTTGTCACTCCTTCTATTCCCTCCCTCTCTCTCTGCTCAAACCCAGATCGGTTAATTCGGCCAGATTCTCTCACCTCTCAAACCCAGGAAGGACTTAGCTGGAACCATCGTTGTTTGCTCTTATTTTTTGTTTGCATTAGTTTTTGGGCTTGTATCAGAATTGGCGTTAACTCAGTCAAACAAGATAGGTTTTTGTTTTGCAGTTGATTGTGTAACTGGGTTTGTTTTTGTTTTGGGTTTGTATCATAATTGTGTGCAACAATATGGATATTTTAAATATGATATTCTAAATTGAATATGGGAATTTATTAGTTGTTTTCAATTCAGCGAGCTTGGATTGAAAAGATACAATGATTTTTTGAGTAAATGATAGAAATTTTATTAAAATTGAATCATGAGTATACAGAAGTCTTGGAGACACAAAATCAGCCTAGGTTTGACATGTCTAGGATAATAACAAAACAGAGAATAAAAACAAATAGAAGGTTATAGGACCATGAGTGTTGTTGGCTTGCTGCTAACCTTTGATATTCCTCCAATAGTTAGGTAACTTCCTTGAAATTACCGTTGGGTTTACTGTAGAATTCAATTTCCATATTGGACTTGAATGAGAAAGGAAACAGAGTGATAGAGTAGTAGCAACAACGATGGTCCAATCGAGTCCTTCCCGAGTTTGAGCGAAGAGAGGGAAAGGGTGAGAATAAAGTGAGCGAAAATGGTGACAACAAGACAAGTGAGAAGACCAAAGTATTGAAGGTTTAGCCATGGAAATTTGGTTTAGTCAAATTGCGAGAGGGCTTTCAGCTTGGTTTAGCGTTTCAAAAAATGTTTCAAAGTGTTTAAGTTATTTTAGTTTTTTAAATAAAAAAAAAAACTTGACATGGTGGTATAGTTGTTTGATGACATGGAAAAATATTATTATTATTTTTAAGCTGTTTGTCATGTCAGCAATTTTCATCTAAAAAATAATGGCAGTGACTAAATTGACAAGACACTAAAAACTTAGAGACCAAATTGACACAATTAAAAGATTAAAGATCAAATTGAAATATGGTGTAAAAAATAGGGACCAATTTTGTAATTTATCCCAAAAATAAAAATAAAAAAGTTCCTTGCTGGCTATTTGATAACGGGAAATTTCGTTTACTATTTCCAATTTCACTGCCAAACGAAACTAAGCTTTTGTTTTTTGGTTACCCGATAATACTTCTAAACGAACTTACTGTATTTGCTATGAAATGTATTAGTCTTATTGCCAAACCTTTTTTTTTTTTGGAAAAATCTTCCTGAACTTGGTATCGAACCAAATTCTTTCCTGGTTGTGAAGATGAAATCATGAAAAGAATTTGGAGAGATATAGGAGACCAAGAATATGTTTGGGAACAGTTTATTTACATAATATCTACTAAAAAATTTAATTTTTAGTGATATTTATGTTAAATGTGTAACAAAAATTTAAAGCTAATTTATTGTAAAAATGTTAAGGTTGGATTATTTGAAAAAAATAACAATAATAAGGCAAAAAAAAAAAAAAAAAAAAAGAAAGCCCTCGGCAAAGGCACTCTAATTTGCAAGTTTGCAATTGGAAATTGACAAAGTTTAGCTATGAAATTGGTTATAGCTTAAGGTTACAACATTTCTCAATAAAATAAACAGTACTACATATTTTGAAAATCAATCTATTGAATTGTATGTCCTTTACATTCTTAATACACTTATCAAATTTTGTGTCAATCGAATATTATTTAATATATGATTTATAAGCTTATATTTTATGTATAATTTTAAACTAAAAAAGCTTACAATTTAAAAAATTTATTGATGAAATAGCTATTGATCTTTAATTTTCTAGAAATTTTGCAACCATAAAGGATATAAGAATAAGATGTAATCTAATAGCGGATTTGTCAAAATTTACTTCCAATAAAAAGATATTGAGTAATGATGTAAACTTAAGCTATAACTAATTTTGTAGTTAAACTTTGTCTATTGAAAAATAAATTCTTATATAATTACAAACTTGATTGTACCTTAAGGCTACAATTCTGCTCAATATCATTTTATTAGGTATTCTACAATAGAACATAACTAGTAGTATATCAATCTTATAATTTTTTTTCCTGACTTAATAGATATTTTACAATCACACAATACTCTTAACGTACTTCCATATAACTGTTATTCTTGAAATATTATAACGTGTGGGAATACAACAATTAATTAATATCTCCTCATATATTTTAGACATAGTCTATGTTTAATCCTAGATGAATGGTCCGAGGATCATTGTCTGGTCGGATGATTAGAAAGGTAATCTAGATGAATGCACCAGCATTGATCCTATCATTTCTGGAGAACCTCCTGATTTAAGTAGGCAAAATGGGCAGGTGGCAGCAAATAGATATTATGTAAAAGGCTGCTGTCACCGCAATTATGATCCTACAGCTAACATTATGGCCGCATTAATGAGAAAAGACATCTGAACAGTGACCTGACACTTTACAGCTATCGTGTTAAGGTCTTAGGGGAAGGTTGATGGGATAAGTATCAAGAAACGGTCACCTAACTAGCACGTGAGAAGGATTAGCATATAAATAGAGCTCAAGGCAAGGAAAGAGGGAGGGAAAAAAAAAAAAAAAAACAATTGGGAGAAAAAGGGGAAGAGGCAACCAGCAAGGAAAAAGAAGGAAAGAGAAAAAGATAAACATTCAGACAATCGCTAGGACAGACTCCTTGGACCGAGCCGAGAAGAACCCAACACAATTCTAGTACTTCATCTTCAACAAGCTGATCATAACTATACTTAGGCCCCAAACCAGCTTGCTTCCGACTAAGTTTATTTAGCCCACTCTCTACAAATTCATTGCAAGGATACTGTTCACTTGTTGGGCCAAAGTCCACCTCAATTGTAGGCCCAAATTGCAAATTGTTTCCTTACAATAATAATAATAATAATAATAATAATAATAATAATAATAATAATAATAAAGAAAGATCTTGTAACAAGAACTCTTCCTCTATGAATTGAAAAGTACAAACCTACAATATTTTTAGCTAGGATTAGATTGACCTAATCTGTTTGTTTAGATGGAAACCTCTTGTGAAGATAATTTTTTGTGTTTTCTTGTGATTGGTAGTATCAAAAAAATAATAATTCAAAGAAAAAAAAATTTTTAGTCAACAAAAAATTCTATTAAAATATTAATTATATTTTGAAGATTATTTTTCACATCAAACTAAATAAAGGAAATTAAGAGGCAATATGAGCAAATTACCACATGAACAAATTGTAGCAAAAGTTGTGGTCCTAACATTTTTCATTTTGTTGAGGAAAAATGTATAAAGAACCTCTATGTACAATGTTGCATCACATACTTACACGTCATATGCTAACATATGATTCTAGCCTTGAAAAAAAATTGGAATATTTAAAAAAAATTTGACCTAGCTGGCATTAGTCCCAGAGGTGTTAACTATATTATACCAATAATAATAATAATAATAATAATAATAATAATAATAATAATAATAAAGATGTTGTAACAAGAAGTCTTCCTCTATGAATTGAAAAGTACAAACCTACAATATTTTTAGCTAGGATTAGATTGACCTAATCTGTTTGTTTAGATGGAAACCTCTTGTGAAGATAATTTTTTTTGTTTTCTTGTGTTTAGTAGTATTAAAAAAAAAATTCAAAGAAAAACTTTTTTTAGTCAACAAAAAATTCTATTAGAATATTAATTATATTTTAGCGATTATTTTTCACATCAAACTAAATAAAGGAAATTAAGAGGCAATATGAAAACTATTGAAAATAACTTTATCTCATTTTGAGACCACTGGCACTACTAAATATAAGAAAATAAGATAGCATTCTACAAAAATAATTTTAGGAAAAATGACTTATTCTAGAAAACATTAAAATGGAGCGTAAGTATTGGTTCATAATTATGGGGATTATATTCTATTTATCCTTTGATTACCTTAGTTTACATCAGAATTTTATTCGAAAATTCTAGTATTTTGTTAAAATATATGGGACACAAAATTTATTTTATTTTTTTGTGTATGTAAAAAATTTATTTAATCTTAATCATTAATATAGGGAATTACCTTATTTAATATTTTTTGTAATAACAAATAAAATTTTCTTTTCTTTTCTTTGCCGTGAATAATAGATAAACTTTTAAGAATAAAGATTGTATAAAATAAAAATATGTTACACTGTGTTTATGAAACACAAATTTTAACGGTAAAATGGCATGACTGAAAATAAAAATGAAATTCCTAACTTTTTGCCAAATCTGCAAATTAATGATTTTGATATTTCAACCATACTTCTCTTTTTTTTTTTTTTTTTTTGGTAAATGACATTACAAGTTACAACCATACTAAGTACGTTTCTTGCTGGCTGTTTGATAATGGAAATTTCGTGTGATGAATGATAAGGCAAGTGCTATCCCAATTTCACTGTTAAACCAACCCTTTTGTGTGTGTGTGTGGATAATAATACTGCTAATATCAAACTTATTTGCCATGAAATGTATTAATTTTTATTGCAAAGAGTCAAATACATTTTTTCTTGAGTGCGAGGATGATGAAAGCATTCGGAAAAAACTCAAGTCGCCCTCCCTATCCATTTCTATTCAGCGAAAAGAAGAAGAAGAAACCATTCGAGAAAATAATGGAGAGATTAATGTTGCAAGCTGGCAATTGGAAAATAAATTCCTATAGAAATTACTTTCCAGCAGTTTCCTATTGACTCCATTGTTCATTTCAATTCAAGGAATCATTGTTAAAGACTTAGAGCCATTGCTGCCATTTTCAGCTATATAATCAAAGACTTTGGAATAATTGGACAGTTAGCCCTTACTTCCACCCAAAGAGTTTAAAAGAAATGGCATATGATGATGCTCAAAATATCGTCAGTAAGCTACAAAGTTCTCTTGTTCATTCTCAATGCAACCTGCAAAACACAAAGCAAGAAATACCTTGAAAGGGTACCGGTGTGGTATTGGCCAAGGACCCTCCGAAGGTTAAGTTAGTAGATGCTCACAACCCTAGAGTGTCAGAGTTAGGGAATAGTATGCGTACCTTTGCTTGTGAGAGCCTTTGGGGTTTTTATAGTAGTGTAGAACCTACCTTCCTTCCTTGTAAAAGAAGTCTTTTCCATGTAGGACTTGTCATTGATTGGGCGAATATTGCAGAATCCTCTTTATATTTGGATTTTATTCCCATTGGGGTTCTACTTACCCTAGTTGTGCGTGAGACGCAAGTCTTGAGAGATGACATGCGTATCTTGAATCCGTCTACATCATGTTTGTCCACTATGGATTCGTCTACATCATGTATATATATTTCCACCCGTCCACCTAAACTAAGATCCGTAAATTTTATTCTCTCCAGCTGCCCCTTTACTCCATGGATCCGTGACCTCAAAGGGGACGGATCTAAGGAGTGGTGGCTTAAACGGATCTGGCCTAACATACCGTTATAAGGTAATTAAAACCGGGTGATTAATGCTGCAGGACGCGTGTCATCAATCCAGTGGTTGTTTGTTAGGAACAAAGCGTCCCTTCGTCTTCCGTGCCGTTCTTACTATATAAACCTACTTTTTCTTCCTCATTTCTTACCTTACACAGAAATCAAGTGATCAGAGCGCATCCGTTCACCTTGTCAAATATTTACTCCGTCATATTTATACACCCGTCATTTGAATTTCCTGATTGCATATCCACAACTGGTAAACACCTTCTTCTCTTTTCTTATTTATTCACTTTTATCACCGTCGAATACTTTAGATTTGCTAGTGTCTTAGGGTTTACCGTCATGTGTAGGTGACAGATGTCTAGTGTATCGAGTAACCAGTCGTTTGTCCGCAACGGAGCGGGCTATGATGAAGTACACCGGTCAGGTCACAAAGATCCTGACACCACAAGTGAGGAGAGTTCGTCAACTACCTCCTCTTCGTCAAGGAGCGAGGATAGGACAGAGAGTAATCTTAGTGACGGTCTAGGTGAGAGTGAACCTCTAATACAATCTGTCATTGGTCCTGACGAGATGAGAAAGTTCATATTTCTTCCAATATGTACGGTGAACGATTTTACATCCTTAATTAAGGAAGCACATTTTAATACTTTAAGAGATAAGTACCAAATACCCGACAACATACCCATCCGTCTACCCTTTAAATCTGAGAAGTGTTACTACGACGGTGTTGTGGGTGTTGGGATTTACGAGCAAATGCTCAAGGCAGGGCTAAGATTCCCCTTGAGTCCTCTTCACCATCGACTCCTCCAGTACCTAGGTTTGTCCGTCAACCAGGTTTCCCCAAACGCATGGAGAGTGTTCCTCAGCATAGAGGTCCTATACAGGGTTATGTCCAAAGGGAAGCGAAAGCTGACGGTGGAAGAGTTCTTCCACTGTTACCATCTTGTAGAGATAATGAAATCTAGAGGAATATATAGCTTCGTGGCGAGGAGTCCGTTGCTACGTCTCGTGAGTGACACCCTAGATTCCAACAGGGACTGGAAGTCTAGATATTTTTTTATAGAAGGTAGTGAGTGGATGCGTCAACCTGGTGATACAGAGTTTATGCCGGTTGATACAACTTGGGGCATTTTACCCTCGTCTGGTATGTCTCCATTCATTAAGTAGTGTTATTTATATGCACCGTCAATTTTTAACCGTCTATTTCTTGTAGCTCAAGACCGTTCACAAGTCACGCTCGAGGAGTGGAGTTTTTTGGAGAAATTTTTTCAAAAAACAAAACTAGAAGAACGGACTTGGGCCAAGTTGGTGAGTCTTGAAACCATCTATTGGCATTGTGACGGACCAGAGCCGACAAAGGCTGCAATTCGATACGAGAAGCAAGTTCATTGACGTAAGTTAAAATTTTACTTAACTAATTTTACCTCTATGCTCTTCAATTTTCATACCGTCCACTCTTGCAGAAATGGACGACGCGAGGAGGAGGGCGATTATTAAGCAGCAGGCTGTTGCTAAAAAGAAAATTAGTCAAACGGTTAGGACGGATGCATCCAAGCCGTCCGGAACGAAGAGGAAGCCTACCTGGGAGACTAACCGTCAGCCTAAAAAAACCAAAAGGTGGGACTGAGACCGTTGTGGGTCTTTAGGCTGAAGTGAAGAAGACCGTTCCTCCCAAGCATGGGAAAGGGAAAAGCCTGATGACGGGTGGTCAGGTGCCTCCGGCAGAGAAGCCACCCGTCCTACTTCTCGAAGGCTCTAGGTACGCCCTGAAGAGGCTTTCGTCAATCTTCACAGCTGAAGATTATGAGGACCTTGGCAACCAAACCACTGAAGCCATGGGAGAGACGGGTCTCTTCAGCATTGCTCGGGTGAAAATTTTGTCTGTCAACCTTCTTTACTTTCTTTTTCTATTATCATCTTTTTGTCTAACCCCCCTCCCTTTTTTTTTAAGGCCACGGTGATGATGAAAGGGTTGATGGACCGTTGCGTTCATCATGAGACAGCTTTAGGCCGTATAAGGGCTAAAGCTGCAGAGACGGAGAATGAATTAGCTCAGCTCCATGCCTGGAGGACGGCTCAAGAGAAAAAACTAGTCTGTTCGGAGCAAGCTCGTGAAGACCTAGAAAAGCAAACGGAGGTACTGCAGAAGGTCCTTGAAGACAAGGAGGCAAAAATCAAAATCATCAATGACCAGCTCCGTTAAGCTAAGGATGATGCGATCCTTGAGTACCGTGACTCTGAAGCCTATTTGACGGAGATTGGAGGAACTTTTGCTGATGGTTTTGACGATTGCCTCTGTCAAGTAAAGTCTGCTTACCCGAGCTTGGACGTATCAAATTTTTCCATTGATGCTCAAGGCCAGACCTCCATCCTTCCCGCTGCCTCGGAGAATACGGAAGATATATTTGCCGAGGCCTTTGATGGCCAAGGAGACGGCACTCGTGACGACAGCGATGATGGTCAAACTGCCCTCTAGACTCAAGCTAATATTGAAGATGTCAAAGTTGAAGAGAAGGCCAAGGATTCTCCCGTTCAGTAGTTAGAATTTTTTTTTTTTTTTAACTTTATGAGCAATATTTGTACCGTCGTGAACAGTTTGCTCTGTGGCATATTTATTCAAGCATTTTGATTGTTCTCCTTTAAACTTTCTCTGAAATTTATATTCATCTATTATTGTGTTAACTGATCTTCATTTTGAATCCATCCATATATACTTTAGACGGCATTTATGCCTGTCCTTTTAGTTGTAATTGTTATGCATTCTTTATGTATCCGTTTTTGTAGGTACTTGATAATTTTTCTAACCTTAAGGGATGTATCCGTCCTCCTAAGAACCTGATTAGTTTATCATCCTCTTGGGATGTATCTGTCCTCTTAAGAGCTTATTAGCTTTGCACCCTCCTAGGATGTATTCTTCCTTTTAAGGACTATTTTTATCCTTGTGAGATTTTATCCGTTCCTTTTTTAAGGATTTGATATTATTCAAATCCTCATGGGATTTTTCTGTCCTTTTTAAGGACTTGAATTTTAATCGCACCACTTTGGGATGTACCCGTCCATGTAAAGACTTGATAAATTTCATATCCCTGTGGAATATGTCCGTCCTTTTTAGGACTTTATAATTACACCCTTATTGGGATTAGTCCGTCCTTTTTAGGACTTAATAAATACATCCTTATTGGGATTTGTCCGTCCTTTTTAGGACTTGGTAGTTTTTACTCTCTCTTGGGATGTATCCGTCCATATTTATATGGACATTGAGTTGCTTATTCTGTTACTGTCACACCTAGTTCTGTCCATTACAAAGGCATTGTAATCAATGTAGAAAAAATGTCTGAATAAATTCCTCATGCATAAGTAGAAATTTGCCTTTTGAGCTTTAAAAGTATTGTAGCAAAAATTTAAATAATCCTTAAATAACTGTTGAATTAAAAACTAAAAAAGACAAGGAATAAATTATAAAGCATTGTTTTCTACTTTCTCTTCTACTGGTAGTACTTCTTGAGATGTTCAGTGTTCCACGGGTGAAGCAATCTTTGTCCGTCTATGGTCTCCAGGTGGTAGGTGCCTTTTCTTACCCATGAGGTGACTCTGTAGGGGCCTTCCCAATTTGGACCAAGCTTAATTTGAGTAAGATCTCTAGTATTACCCATCACCTTTCTTAAGACGAGGTCCCCCACCTTGAAGTCTTTGTGTTTGACCTTGGAGTTGTAGTACTTGGCCATGAGATCCTGATATCTTGCAAGCCTTTGTTCAGCTGTTGCTCTGACTTCATCTATTAGGTTGAGCTGTAGACGAATGGCCTCGTCGTTTCTTCCTTCGTCATAGTTATTCACCCTGTAACTGGTGAGTCCGATTTCTGCTGGGATGACTACTTCGCTTCTATATGCCAACCGGAACGGTGTTTCGCCTGTAGGGGTTCTTGCCGTCATCCTGTACGCCTAAAGTACGCTAGGAAGTTCCTCTTGTTGGGGTTTATGCCCTAAAATCCAATTTATTGGCATGTCATAAATAATTAAATTGTTTAATTATATGAGACTATTTATAAATGAATTAATGAGACATTATCTTAGTCCATGAGATGCATAGTATGCAATTTATGTGATTTAGTCACAGAAGATATAAATTGCAAGTTCTTTGTAAACTCAGTATGTAGTTCGTAGTCGGTGATGAAATTGGGCATTTCATCTGCGAAGACTATAACATATCAACTAAGATGATTTGTCTTGATCATGGAAATGGAGATTTCTAGTTGGTATGTTGATATGTTTTAAGAGTTAAGACATATTGAACTGGACCGCTGTGAGATTTATTATTCTCCTAACGACTGTCAATTGAATAATAAATCTCATGACTTCTATTTACATCAACTTTAAATCTTGAGAGAATAATGGACCTAATAATGAGATGTAGGTTGTTTTGATATATCAGGAGTGAGATCTATAAATTACGGTCAAAACCTCAGTATGTTGGGCAATCGCATTTAGTGTTGATGGAACATATATTCTCAAGATGGAATTTATAATCTCTTAACGGAGATATAAAATATTCCCTTGAGATAAATTTAATGGGATTGATTATTCAGAGTGTTGGGCCCAACCACTTTAGTAAGGAGTTACTAAAGTATATATTTATAGAATTGGATTTCATAAATATATTATGAATAACATAAAGGATTAAATCGGGTACTCAAGGATTAAGATGTAGTAATCTTCAAAGTGGCAGTCTATATTCATGACTTTATATTATTACGAATATTTTAATGAAGGGGTTGCATGTATAATAAAGTCTTGGGATATAATTTATTAATAAGGCTTAGAGTGCAATTATATTCATATAGTGGCATTAAATATAATTAATGGTAACTTTGGACTTGTCAAGAGTTGACAGAAAAGCCGAAGGCCCATTGGAGTTAGAGTCTTATTTGTTCCCTTTTGGTCCCACTCCAAGCCACACACTAGAGCCCAATTGGAATGGCCCAAAAGGCTAGCTCAGTTAGATAACCAGTTGTATATAAGGAGAGAAACATACAGAATTTCATAAGTTTTTTTATGAGTCTTTTCATAAGTGTTTCTCATCAAGATTACACAAGGAATGAAATGGTTTGTATGTGAGTGTTGGACACTTTCATGTTCTCTTCTTGGAAACTGATTGAGAGACCACACATCTTGGGCATTAAGTGGAATTGGAGTAAAGATTAAAAGTCTTCCCAAGAACTTCTGATCTTTGTTTTTGAATTTCACCGCACCAAGGTACGCTTTCTTGTTCTTAAATTCTGAAACTTTCATAGTGCATGTTATCAATTGCAAATGAAGTAGATCCGTTAATTTTCCGCTGCATATGTTTTATATGTGATACGAACATGTATTTTCCCAACACCTCTGGCCATATACTCTTTGCCCCCTCGAGCCGAGTTTTGATGATCTTCAGCAAGGATCGGTTTGTAACTTCAACTTGGCCATTGGCTTGAGGGTGTACGGGGGATGAATAATGATTCTTGATCCCCAGTTCCGAACAAAAGCTTTTAAAAGAATTATTGTCAAACTGCTTCCCGTTGTTCGAGACCAAGACTCTAAGTATGCCGTATCTGCATATGATATTCTTCCAGAAAAAATTGTGCACATTTGCTTCTGTGATCGTGGCCATTGCTTTTGCTTCTACCCACTTGGTGAAGTAGTCGATGCCGACAACTAGGAACTTCAACTGCCTGCTACAGTGGGAAAAGGGCCCATTATATCTAAACCCCATTAGACGAATGGTCACAGGGCCGTCATTGGAGTGAGTTCCTCCGTTGGCTGTCTTATGGAATTGCCAAATCTCTGGCATTTGTTGCAAGTCCTGACGTATACTTGGGCGTCCTTTTGCATGGTAGGCCAGTAGTATCCAGCTCGGATGAGCTTGTGAACTAATGACCGCGACCCCGAGTGGTTCCCGCAGACCCCTTTATGGACTTCTCTCATTACGAAATCCGCTTCTTCGGGGCCTAGGCATCTTAAGAACGAGCGTGAAAACCCTCTTTTGTATTGGACACCGTTGATCAGTATGAACCGCACTGCTTGGACCTTCAGCTTCCTAGCAGCTTCTTTGGCGTCAGGTAGCATGCCTTCTTTCAAGTAGGTGACTATCGGCGTGGTCCAGTTATTTTTAGAACCTATCTCCTGCACGTCTATGTTATCAATAGCAGGTGAAAGTTGAACAAAGGAAAATACCTTATCATGGACTGTCATATGGTCTGCTGATGCGGCCTTGGCTAGCCGATCGGCTTGTTCGTTCTCCCTTCTTGGGATCTGCACAATCTGTGCCCGCAAGTTGTTCATTTTCCTTTTCGCCTAGTCCAGGTACATTCTCATCCTTATGCCCTTGCAGTCGTACTCGCAGGTCACCTGATTGGTGACTATCTGTGAATCACAGTGGACAACTGCATTGGTGGCACCAGCTGCTTTTGTGAGGTTCAATCCTGCGATCAAAGCTTCATACTCTACTTCATTATTCGTCGTAAGAAAGTTGAGGCGAACCATGCATTCCACTTCGTTGCCTTCCGGAGATCGAAGTACGATACCCACTCCGCCTGCTTGCTTATTGGACGAGTCGTCTGTATAAACATTCCATGGAGGATGCTCTTCTGCCCCTTAGTCCTCTAGACTGGTAAATTCCACAAGGAAGTCGGCGACTATTTGTCCCTTCATGGCTGTACGTGGGTGGTACTGTATGTTGAACTCACTTAACTTAATTGCCCATAGTGCCAACCTTCCGGCGGCTTCAGGATTGCTCAAGGCTCATTTCAGTGGTTTGTCTGTCAGGACGATTATTGTATGAGCCTGAAAGTAGGGCTTAAGTCTGCGAGCAGCTGTGACTAAGGCAAAAGCAAGTTTCTCCATCGGTGAGTATCTTTCTTCTGCGCCTCGAAATACCTGGCTGGTATAGTACACGGGCTTCTGAAATTTTTCTTCCTCCCGGATTAAGGCTGTGCTAATTGCAGCCGATGATACGGCTAAGTATAAAAATAATTCTTCTCCTTCTATAGTTGGGCTTAATAGTGGAGGGGAAGAAAGATAGGCTTTCAGATCATTGAACGCTTGTTGACACTCGTCCGTCCACTCAAAAGATTTCTTCAACGTACGGAAGAATGGTAGGCATTTATCTGTCGCTCTTGCTACAAACCTATTCAATGCTGCAACCTTGCCGTTGAGGCTTTGTATGTCTTTCACATTTTCAGGGGGTGTCATCTCTAATACCGCACAGATCTTATTTGAGTTGGCTTCAATCCCCCTTTGGGACACTATGAACCCCAAAAACTTTTCGGCTGTCACCCCGAATGCGCATTTGCTTGGATTGAGCTTCATGTTGTATGATCGAAGGGTGTCGAAAGTTTCTTTGAGGTCATCCAAGTGATCTTCTTCCTTTCAGCTTTTAACCAGCATATCATCTACGTACACTTGGACATTCCTTCCAATTTGTTTTGCGAACATTTTGTTCATTAGCCTCTGGTATGTCACGCCGGCATTCTTGATCCAAACGGCATCACTCTGTAATAGAAGAGGCTTGACTTGTTATGAACGAGGTCTTTTCCTGATCTACCTCGTCCATCTTGATCTGGTTGTACCCGGAAAAGGCATCCATGAAACTCAGCAACTGATGTTGCGCAGTTGAATCGACTAGGGTGTCAATTCTTGGGAGAGGGTAGCTATCTTTTGGACAGGCTTTATTCAAGTCTATGAAATCTACACACATCCTCCATTTCCCGTTGGCTTTTCTAACCATCACTACGTTTGCCAGCCAATCGGAATAATAGACTTCTTTGATAAAGTTCGCTTCCTGCAACTTGCGGACTTTTTCTGCTATAACTTGGTCTCTTTCTCGCGCAAAAACACGCTTCTTTTGACAAACCGGTGGAAAGGCAGGAGATACATTCAACCTGTGGACCATGACGGAGGGATCAATCTCGCGCATATCTTCATGACTCCATGTAAAAAAATCCCGGTTTGCCTTAAGGAATGTTTGGAGTGCTTGAAAGGTCGTTGGATTAGCGAGGGTGCCAATTTAGGTCGTTCGCTTCGACATAGAGTCGTCTAAAGATATTTCCCTAAGCTTTTCAACAGGTTCCACCATCGTCCGTTGTTCTTCAATGCTCATTGTCTGCATCTGGTCATCCATTTTCATCATTGTTACGTAATATTCTCGCGCGGCGACCTAGTCCCCTCGCAGTTCTCCTATTCCGTACTCAGTAGGGAATTTGACCATTAGATGGTAGGTCGAAGTTACGGCATTCCATGAATTAAGAGTGGGACGTCCAATTATGACATTCTATGTGGACGAACAATCGACCACGAGAAACGTGACTTCTTTTGTAGTTTGCCGGGGGTAATCATCGATCGTGACGGGTAAAGTAATCGCGCCGAGAGGGTATACCTTGGTTTCCCCGAACCCGATAAGGGGAGCATTTGTTGGAATCAACCGCTCTTTACCAATCATCATTTGCTGGAAAGCCGGGTAGTAAAGGATATCAGCGGAGCTTCCATTGTCGATCGGGATCCGGTGCATGTTATAATCTCCCACTTGTATGCTAACGACAAGTGCGTCGTCATGTGGGTGGTGAAGACATCGAGCGTCGTTCTCTGAGAACCCAATGATGGGTGTTTCATCTTGTTCTCTCTTGGGAACGAAGCTTGTCACCTGGATGTTCTAGACCGTTTTGATGTAAGTCTTTCGAGCCTTTTTTAACGAGCCGGATGTCGCTGTGCCCCCTACAATCATCCTTATATCCCCTATGGGCGGTCTTGGGCGCTCGTTTTCTTGTCATGGAATCTGTTATTGTGGCGGGTCCGTTCTTTCTCTACTAACGAACCTCTGTAACTTTCCTTGCCTTATAAGTGCTTCAATCTGCTGCTTCAAGTCGTAGCAGTTTGCTGTATCATGGCCGTGGTCTCTATGAAAGCGGCAGTATTTGTCCTGAGGCCTCTTATTGGGATCTCCTTTCAACTTGCCTGGAAAAGTAAGGGCCCCTTCATCCTTGATTTGCATAAAGACTTGGTCTATTGGGGCTGTAAGCGGAGTGAAGTTTGTGAACCTCCCAGCTGGAGGTTTAGAGCGCCTCTCTTCTCTTTTGTCTCCCATCCTTGCGGTCTTCCGCCCTCTGTCTTGATGTGTTTCGTTCGGCCTTTCTCTCTTCCTGGAGGGCTTTTCTTTTCGTGCCGAAAGTGCGTCCTCCTCGTTCATATACTTGGTTGCCTTGTAAAGTACATCGGACATAGTCTTTGGGTCATTTTTATACAGGGAGAATAGAAATTTCCCCTTCCTCAGTCCGTTCGTAAATGCGGCCACCAGTATTTTATTGTTCGCTTCATCTATTGAAAGTGCTTCCTTGTTAAATTGGGCGATGTATGACCTTAGCGTTTCGTCCTCCCGTTGTCTAATGTTCATCAGGCACACGGTGGACTTCTTGGACCTATGCCCTCCTATGAAATGCGAAGCGAATTGAGCACTTAGCTCCTTAAAAATACTGATAAAGCCTGACGTCAATCTGCTAAACCAGACTCTTGCAAAGCCTCTCAATGTCGTAGGGAAGGCCCTACACATAATTTCGTCCGCTACTCCTTGCAGATGCATTAGCGTCTTGAAGATCT
Source organism: Lithocarpus polystachyus (assembly GCA_033629205.1). NCBI lineage: Eukaryota > Viridiplantae > Streptophyta > Magnoliopsida > Fagales > Fagaceae > Lithocarpus > Lithocarpus polystachyus. The sequence goes on from CM066164.1 coordinate 85,201,908, forward strand.
CCAGATGATCCAACGAGTCTTTGGACACGTCGTAGCTTTCAATCTGAGGCATGCGGAACTTCTGAGGGATAGGGTACAAATTGACGGACACCGTGAATGGTGAATCCGTTCGATGAACCAGGTCGTCCAGGTCGTTAGATACCCGTCCTTTGAGAGCGTTCATCATAAAATTCATGCGCTCTTTCATCATCTGCATCTCTGCCACTACACTAGACGGGACCTGTTCTATAGTTGATTGTCGATTTATATCCTGCCGTTTGGGCCTGCTATGGGCGTTACTCCCTTTCAGCCCATGCTGGGTTCTCCTTTCGGTGCTGCTGGCCTCCTGCTCTGCCTCCTGAGTATTAAGTGTTGCGTCTTTCTGGCGCAATTGCTCTTCTAGGTTATGGTTACGTTTTGTGAGGCGTTCTACCGTTGCTGCGAGAGTTTGAACTTGCCTCTCAAGAGCTGTCGTGTGTGTCTCCCCTTGATCATTCGTCGTGGTCACCATCGAGCGTGTGAGTACCATGCAACTTTTTGTCCAGAAAGCTCAAAGTAATGACTTTTCCTTGCGCTTCCCACAGATGGCGCCAACTGATGATGCTCAAAATATCGTCAGTAAGCTACAAAGTTCTCTTGTTTACGCTCAATGCAACTTGCAAAACACAAAGTAAGAAATACCTTGAAAGGGTACTGGGGTACCGGCCAAGGACCCTTCAAAGGTTAAGTTAGTAGATGCTCACAACCCTAGAATGCCAGAGTTGAAGAATAGTATGCGTACCTTTACTTGTGAGAGCCTTTGGAGTTTTTATAGTAGTGTAGAACCGACCTTCCTTCCTTGTAAAAGAAGTCTTTTCCATATAGAACTTGTCATTGATTGGGCGAATATTGCGGAATCCTCTTTATATTTGGATTCTATTCCCATTGGAGTTCTACTTACCCTAGTTGTGCATGAGACGCAAGTCTTGAGAGATGACACGTGTGTTTTGAACCCGTCTACATCATGTCCGTCCACTATGGATTCGTCCACATCATGTATATATATATTTCCACCCGTCCACGTATACTAAGATCCATAAATTTTATCCTCTCCAGCATATTTTATTGAAACTTCAAACTTTACAGCATTATATCTTTTTCTGCACTTTTTTTAATGCCTTTAATTTTGCTAATTTTAAGTAAAATATAGCTTACTTCCACTTAAGGGTTTACTGTACAAATATCAAGAAAATTATATAAAACCGCTTTGAATTTTGCATAACAGCATAACAATCAATAAATTATTGAAATGTTATATTTTTTTTCTCTTTTAAAATATGTTCATTTTAACACATAATTGAACTCCTCCTCAAACACAAAAAAAAAAAAAAAAAAAAAAAAAAAACTCATAGTTGAACATGTAATATTATTTAACATGATTTCTTATACCGCCTTTTAACGTGAACTAATTTAGTTTCATGCTTCATTTGCACATCATTATCATTGTCTTCTTGAATTTTTTTCTCCACTCCTCACCCCCAAGGTCCCAACAACTTGAAATGATCAATTTCATTATCTATTCTCTCCTTTCCCTTAAGATGATATATTTTATTATACAAAATTTTAAAAAATGTATTAATTTGATAGTTGGAGGATGAGGCATTTAAACCTTAGATGTCTTTGTTTGATAGTTATGTAATTTAAACTTTATTCTATTATCAAAACAACACTATATTTTTTTTTAGATTTGCTAATTATCAATTTTTTTTATCATTAAATGAAGTCAATCAATTCAAAAACAAATTAAGGATCATCTTTCCCACTTTTCTTTCACCCACACTCCATCTCATGAATTAATTATCCCTTTTCAAAACATTTTATAATTGCTCCAACAGATATATAATTAAAAAGACCCATTTACTTTTTTTTTTTATGTAAATTCTTTTACAAAGTGTAACAAAATATGTTTTTCAATAAAAATGCCACAAAATAGAATTGATTATTGCTCCAATAACGCGCGAGTGTGTGTTTGGATTGTTTTCCTTTATTTTATTAAATTCTTAATTTATTAAAGGCGAAAAGCCACTTTTAGTCCCTACATTTTCAAGCTATTCCCATTTTAGTCCCTACATTTTATTTTTAGCGCTTTTAGTCCCTATCTTGAAAAATGCTTCCCATTTTAGTCCCTGTCGTTACATCAGAAACAGAAAATGCTGACGTGGCAAACGGTAAGAATAAATAATATTAAATTAATGTCCACATGGCCTAAAATAATAATAAAAAATGCCACGTCAGCATTTAAATTAAAAAAATTAATTTATTAATTTTAACTAAATTAAAAAAAATTAAAAACAGAATTAAAAACTAAAAATTATAGGCGAAAATGCACTTTTGGTCCCTACATTTTGGGTCAATTCTCATTTTGGTCCCAAAATTGATTTCGTTGCAAATTTTATCCCTAAAAAAAGAAAATCGTTTTTAAAATGGTCCTTGTCGTCAGACAACCAACGGAAAATCCTACGTGTCTAACAGAATGTTCTGCTTGTTGACATGGCACTGACACAGCCATTAAAATATTATTTAAAAAGATTATTTGGTATTTTTTCAATGCCTAGTAAGCATTTTAATTAATAAAAAAAGCCATGTCAAAACATTTAAACTAAATTAAAAAATAAACCTTAAATCTAATTAAAAAATAAACCTTTAATTTCTTAATTTTAATTTAAACTGAAAATACAAATTTGATTTAAACTTTTTAAAATTTTTTATCACTATCCTCTGCACCAAACCCCAATCCCAACCCCACGAACCCAAATTACCCAACACAACATCAAATTTTCTTACCCAACCCATTGTTCTCTAGCCATTGTTGTCCATACCCAAACACCCATGGCCGAAGACACCAAGCTCCAAACCCAGAAACCCATGGCCGAAGACCCCACGCTCCAAACCCAGAAACCCAACCCAGAAACCCATGGCCGAAGACCCCAAGCTCTAAACCCAGAAACCCATGGCCGAAGACCGCAAGCTCTGGTTTGGACTAGATCTAGAGGAAGGAGGCCGGCGATGGTTTGGACTAGATCCAGAGGAAGGAGGCCGGCGGTGTTTTAGAGCAGATCAAGGGGAAGAAGGCTAGCGTGGCCGAAGACCGCAAGCTCTGGTTTGGACTAGATCCAGAGGAAGGAGGCCGGCGATGGTTTGGACTAGATCCAGAGGAAGGAGGCCGGCGGTGTTTTAGAGCAGATCAAGGGGAAGAAGGCTAGCGGTGGTCTGGAGCAGATCAAGCCCGATCCCAGCCATGAATGGCGAAACCTCTCTCTACCTCACCCTCTCTTTTCCTCTCTCAAGCCCGATCCCAGCCATGACCAAAACCCTTACCTCCACCCTTGCCATTCACCAATGCCGCCACCCCAGGCAGTGGATCTCACCCATATGATTGGGTTGACGAGAGATATGGTTAGTTTCGAGTGATGCAGAGCTTTTGATAGGCGGTTGTTTGGGTGATTTGGGTTGTGGATCTTGGACGATGATGCTGTCAGCTCCACTGCAACACTCTCACCATGAGAAATATTGTATTAGGATAATAATTTTTTGTTGAATGTATAATTGATTTTTGGTTGGTTTGTTGGATTTATTTCTTGTTTTCTTGGTATTGATGGAGATTGGATTTGGTTGCTGGGTTTGTTTCTTGGGTTTGGGAAGAACACGAAGAACTTATGTTCTTACGAAAAAATAATGAAAAGTAAAAAAAAAAAATAATTAAATTAGATTTAAGGCTTTTTTTTTAAAAAAATTTAATTTATTTTTTGTTTAAATTTTCTGACATGGTTTTTTTTATTAATTAAAATGCTGACGTGGCATTTAAAAATACTATTTTAATGGCCACGTCAGTGCCATGTCAACAAGCAGAACATTCTGTTAGACACGTAGGATTTTCCGTTGGTTGTCTGACGGCAAGGACCATTTTAAAAACGATTTTCTTTTTTTAGGGATAAAATTTGCAACGAAATCAATTTTGGGACCAAAATGAGAATTGACCCAAAATGTAGGGACCAAAAGTGCATTTTCGCCAAAATTATATAAATTAAGATCTAAGTGTGTCTTGAACAAGAACACAAACTCAGATCCAAGAATATAAACCCAGAAATTAAAATTTATATAAAAAAAAAAAAATCCCAAACTCAAAGAGACCGAGTTCAAGGTACACGAGAAGATCCCTCTTTATACCAACAACTGCGGTTTCACCAGTAATCCGGCCACCAACAACATGTGCCAAAACTGCTTCAACACCTCGAATCCACCAACAACAACAACCTAGCAAACACAAACACAAACGCATCAACAACAACAACAAACGCTTCATCATCAACAACGACGACGACCGTTGCAACGGTCTTGACGAACAAGATGTTGAAGGTTCATCATAGATCTAGTGCGAGTTCGTTCAGATCGGAGAGGTTTAGTTTCGGATGTTGTTGCGATGGCTGTGGCGGTGGAGGATCGGGTTAGATCGGAGGGGTTCAATTTCAGATTCGGATCGGGATCGGAGGTGCAGAGAGAGGTGAATCGGTGCTTCGGTTGCAGGAGGAAGGTAGGGTTGACCGGATTTCGGTGCCGGTGCGGCGGGCTCTTCTGCGCTGAGCATCGGTACACCGATCGCATCGCCGAGCTCTTCTGCGCTGAGCTCTTCAGTCCTTTTGATTTATTATTTATTTATTTTTGTGAGATTTGAATTCTCTGATTTGTTGATTTTTCCAGATCTAATTTGTATTTTGTTGCAATCTGCTTGGATCTGTATTTGTTGGTGTTGTTGGGGCTTCTGTTGGTGTTGTTGGTGTGAGCCTTGAGCGTCGTCGTCTTGATCATCATCATCTTCTTCCTCCTCTTCTTTTTCTTCTTCTTCTTCGTCGGTGTATTTGTTTTATTTATTTATTTTTTTTATAAATTTTAATTTCTGGGTTTGTATTCTTGGATCTGGGTTTGTGTTCTTGTTGTTCTTGTTCAAGACACACTTAGATCTTAATTCATATAATTTTTAGTTTTTAATTCTGTTTTTAATTTTTTTAATTTAGTTAAAATTAATAAATTAATTTTTTTAAATTTAAATGCTGACGTGGCATTTATTATTATTATTTTAGGCCATGTGGACATTAATTTAATATTATTTATTTTTACCGTTTGCCACGTCAGCATTCTCCGTTTCTGATGTAACGGCAGGGACTAAAACGGGAAGCGCTTTTCAGGATAGGGACTAAAAGCAGTAAAAATAAAATGTAGGAACTAAAATGAGATTAGCCTGAAAATGTAGGGACTAAAAGTGGCTTTTCGCTTTTACTAAAAGTGAGAAACAATACAATTGTATTAAGAAGATAAATTATGGTTTTAAAGTTATATATAAGTAAATAAGATAATTAAAAAGAAAAGTATTTCAAACTCACGGGTCCATAATTTTATTTAATTTTTCACATGGTTAAAAATCACTGCAATCCATAATTTTATTTATTTTTGAAATGGTTAAAAATCACTACTCTACAATGGAGCCCCCCTTTGACTAACATGCCAGTGGCAGTGTAAGCTCAAAGGAGAGCTGCACATATGATATTATAACTAATTTGACGATTATAAGAGCATAAGAATCTCTTAGTTAATATCCAATTTATATATATATATATATACACACACACAATTGTAGTAGAACTTAACCTGTATATTAAAAAGGAGGGTTTTATTATTATTATTTATTTGAGAGTGTAACAACACATTCATTATATTTTAAAAAAAAAAAAATTAAAGTACAATGACCAATGACCAGACACAATTACTTCCATTTTGGTAGCTCCAAGTATACAACTTCATCCATTAATTTTTGGTAGGTCCAAGAGGCAATTTCTCAGCAATCCACAGAACATTGAATTTGGATAATGTTGGAATGGAGACTATATTGGGTCTATTCCTGTATTCCATCCTCAAACTTGTCAAGAAAAGGGGGAACTATTACTAAATAATGGGGGCTTGACTAATTCGCCTTGCTGAGTTTGTTGTGTAAGCTTGATCCGATCATTTCGACGTAAAATGTCATAGTTTCCTTTGGTTTAACCAGTAATTGACAATTAATTAAATTGAACTACATAAGTCGAATATACATACTACCATAAAATTTTTAGAAGATCTTCTATTTTTTTAAAATTTAATAATTTGATGTTTATAACTTTTATTTTCTTTTAGGAGGTTTGGCATGATGTATGAGGAATGAATTTTTCTATTGCTCTCTTTTTTCTTTTTTCTTTTTTGGAGAGAAAATGTACAAGCAAAGCAACTTCCATGTGGATTAATGATGGAAAATCAACTAATTAGAGACTTATGAGTAATCATGGATTATCTTCGTGTATAATGTTTTATTATAATAAAAATATAAGCAATCAAGGGCCAATATATGAAGGGAGATCTCTACGTGTCTGTTTGGATTGATTTTTTTGTTAATTTGTTTAATTTATTAAAAAAAAAGGGGGTAAGAATATAATTATAACTAGGAGAAAATGGGGTTTTAAAAAATTGTATATAAATAAATAAGAAAATAATTTTAAACAAAATTTAGATACAAACATAGTTGCAACCAATATTTACAACCCCCTTTAAAAATATTAACATGACTATATATTTTAAAAATCTAACATTTGGGTTATATATATGTTCTTAATACATATGTCAAATTTTATGCTAATTAGATGTTATTTACTATTCGATTTATAAACTTAATTTTTAAGCATAAATTTAGACTACAAAATTTTGAAATTTAAACATTTGATTGATAACATAGTTATTAATCTTTGATCTTTTAGAAATTTTGCAATCATGATTAATATAAGAAGAAAATGTTATTTAAATATGAATTTGCCAAAATTCAGATCCAATCAAAATTTTTTTAGTAGAATTATAGTTATTGGCTATAATCAAGTTTGTATCTAAACTTTGTCTATAAATTTTTTTAAAGAATAATTCAAACAACAAAACACACAATCACGCTCCCATAATCCTAGTGTAAGCTCAAGGACAGCTGCAACATATAATATTATAATATAAACCTAGTTGTAGACTACAACCCCCACTAAAAATATTAACATGACTATATATTTTAAAAAATCTAACATTTAAATTGTATATATATTCTTCACATACACATCAAATATCATGTCAATTAGATGTTATTTACTATTCGATCAATAAAAAATCCAAGATATATATTTTAAAAATCTAACATTTGGATTAATGGATTTTGAAATTTAATCTTGGATTAAAAATCCAAGATAGAATGTCAAATGGCCACCACAAAACGCAATTGGTAGAATTATTTTGTGACCGTTTCTCTTTTCTATTGAGAATTACTTTTGTGTTATTGTTGTGAATGCATCTAATAATAATGGTATGATGAAAAATAAAAATAGAAAATAAAACAAACAATCATATATAAAACACAAAAATTTACATAGTTTGGTCAGCTAATTGGGGGATCTAATAATATTTCTCCTGAATCTGATTTCCAATAATCTAACATCAAATCTGTAGCTGGACTTGACACATTTGTATGTGAGGTTATCTATTCTTTCTTAAGGTGTTTTCTCAGTCGACAAACTACCAGATCTTTTATCTGCAATAAAAAATAAAAATAAAAATAACATTGTCAAGAATGTTACCTTAATCCAAAGTCTAGATAATAGTCACAATCTAGAAAATAATATAGGAAAAAAGAAAAAGAAGATCCATGTCAAGAAGAAACGAAAACAAGGTCAAGAGGGTAAGAAAAAAATACATATAAACCGTATAATCAGGAGGGATAACAAATTAAATTCTAAAATTTTATATAAAAGAAAAAAAAAAGTAATCCTTATAGATTGCAAAGATTATAAATTAAAAGATTTCATATAATAATAAATTAAACCATCAATTTCATATGCAAACATCATATTTTAATTTGATACTTTTGATATTATAAGGTTTAATTTTTGAAATAATAGGATCTAAATCAAATACAGTTTAGTAATAAAATAAAATTTTAAAAACTGAGGCTATGTTTGATAACTATTTTTGTTTATTGTTTGCAAAAAACTTGTTTATAAAAAATAAACAAAAAGCAATTTTACTACGTTTGGTTAGTTCAAAACAGCATAAAACTTAGTGCGCATTTCTTGAGCCTATTAACTAGGCGATGAACCAATATTTTTTTCTCTAGCCTATTAACTAGCGAGCATGAATTTCTGGTGGAGTGGTGGTGCACATATAGGTTGATGGTTGGTTCAAGAATGGGGGTGTGATCGATAGGGAGTGGAGAGAGTGTGATCGATAGGGAGTGGAGGAGGGAGAGTGTGGTGTGCTTTGGTTTAAACAGTTTTTATTTTTTATGTATTTTGAGTTACCAAACATGATTAATTTGTATACAAAATAGAAAATAATTTTTGAAAACAGAAAGTTGAAAAAAAAAAAAAAAAAAAAAAAAAAAAAAAAAAGAGTTTACCTTCGCTTCCGACAGAAAAGACTTGTCCAAGGAAAGCTCATGCAAGATCCAACGATTGTTGTCTTTAGACTCATCATTCTTATAATGGAAAGTCTTTCTGAATCCAATTCTTGTCCTCGTTAGTGTTTCCAAAACATCCTTAGCGTATTTTCCCGAAGCATCGCCCTTCCATCAACCTTTGCCGATGGTTCGCTTGATTCGAGAGTCAGTAGAGGAGACCCTCTTCAACCTTGTGAAGAACAACAGCTCAAGCTCTTCCCGGTTTTCTTCCAGATTTGGCCCTCCAAATGCTTCCCAGATTTTCCAAGGTTCAGTTTTGGGTGCGTATAGAGATCATGTTCTGGAATACGACCGTCCTCACCGGTTTGTGTTCCTATTACCTTTGGATAAAGGTAGTAAAGCACCAACTCTTCGTCCGTGGGACAAAACCTATAACCCTCAGGGATCATTGTGGGCGCCATTGTTATTTCTCTTGAATTTGATTTCAAAAACTCTAACATCAAATTTGTATTTTGACTAGTTTGACTTGATACATGTGTGCGTGGGATTATCTCTTCTTTTTTAGGGTATTTTCTCAGTAGACAAACTACCATGTCTCCTATCTGCAACATAAGAGTATAACAATGTCAAGAAATCGTGACCTTAATCCAAACCCTAGATAATAGCCCCAATAAAGAAAAAATAATATAGGAAAAATTAAATGAAAAATAAGATATATGTCAAGTAGGAAAGAAAACAGTATGTCAATTAACTGGGACGGAGCTAGAAGTTCAAGTTAGGGAGGCGAAATATTGAACAATGTAATCATATATGAAAAAGGGATTCAACGGTTTTTTAAATCTTAGAAATCATTTATAATTGAATTCATACATAAAATTATTCCGTAACATAAAATTGTTCGTAAAAAATGACATTATGCATAGCACAACACTACAATCAACCAACTTTATTATATATCAACAACTAACTATTAAAATTTCAAACCATCTCAACTTAAAAAAAAAAAAAAAAATACACTAAGTGTATGTTTGGATTGCGTTTTAGGCCTTTAGTTTTACGTCTATGTTTCATTTTTGTGGGTCCCATGCACTGTTTACGAGATCTACAAGTACAGACTTTGGCAAAATCAACTTTAAAACTGGGTCTCACGGCACTATTCACACATTTAAAAATTATTTTGCTACAGTATTTTTAATTTTCAGTTTTCAGTAATAAGTGGTATCCAAACAAATCCTAAAATACAAGCAAAATCATTAATTATTTATCTATATTGTATCACTTGTTACTCTCAGTTAAAAAATCTATATTTGACACAATTTTGTATAGCAAGAATTCATATAAATAGCTAGTATTATAGACGGTAAAAAATATTTTTTATTGATATTGTTGCTCCTTTATTCATACAGGCATATGTTATAAAAAAAAAAAAAAAACAAAATCACCCAAGCAGTGCATAAATGTTATAAAAAACAAGATCACCCAATCAGCACATTGGTGGTTTATAAAAAATATAAAAATAAAAAACACCCGGTACATGGGTACAAACTCCAAACAATAAAATAGAGTTAAAAGTAATTGACATAGTGAGACTTCATTTAGCAACCACAAAAAAATAAAGTTAAAGAGAGAGAGAGAGAGAGAGTTACAGAGAGAGAATAAGAGAAAATATGCTTTGCCTTCGTCTTAGCAAAGGTGAGAGAGCGATTCGGTCTCTCTCAAAAGCAAATTTGGTTCCGACGTGCCATGTGTTACTGCAGCATTTTGGTCTTAGCCTTCACTCCCTCTGCCTCACGTCTCAATACTTGTGTCTCTCTCTAGGTTAGGGTTTTATTTTTTTGGGGGGAAAGTTTGATGGAATGATTTGAGATTAGATTGGTTTTGTTTCAAAATTTTTAAGGGTTGGGCTAATGTTTTGGTAAATTGGCTGATTGTGCTCAAATTTCTTTAGCTTTTTTATTAGTCTATGTTGTTGGGCTAATTTTTTGGGTTTACTAATTTGTTTTGTTTAGGATTTTAGATTTGTAAATGTTTCTTGGGCTTTTTCATTTTGTTTAAAGGGGTCAAAGATTTTGTTGAGGGGGGTAAGTCTAATTTTATATGGGCAAAATTGCTCAAATCTGTAAGTAACCAATATATATATACTATTTTTTTTCTTTTTTTTTTTCCAAAATTTGGGGGGCCATGGCCTCCCAAAGCCAAAGAATGGCTCCGTCCCTATCGATTAAGAAGGTAAGGAAAAATACATATAAACCCTAACAAGGAGGATAACAAATTAAATTCTAAAATTTCATAAAAGAAAAAATTTAGATTGCAAAGTTTATAAATTAAAATATTTCAAATAATGATAAATTAAACCATCACATACATACGCAAACTTCATATTTTAAGTTGTTACTTTTGATATTATATGGTTTAATTACTAAAACAATAGGATCTAAATATTTATATAAAACTGAGACTGTATATTAGTTTGGTTGCTACTATTGCTTTTTGTTTTCAAAAATTTGCTTTAAGGATAAAAACAAATAAGCGATTTTATTGTAGTTTCAAAGTTCAAAACATGTTTGAACTGATTTGAGCATTTCATCAGCGTATTAACTAAGAGATTAACTTAACTTTTCCTTTTCTTTCTTTCTATTCAGAATTAGTAACACTAAAAAAAGACCTCACTTTAAATTGTCGTCCTAGAATTATAAATTTTCAAGTTTTCAATTTTTTTCAACACTAAGAAAAACCTCACTTTAAATTGTCCGTCTTAATTAGAATAATAAATTCAAGGTTTCAAATTCTCCAAAAAGGAGAGAAAAAAAAAAAAAAAAGAAAAAAAAAAGAAAAGAAAAAGAAGAAGTTTACCTCAGCTTCCGACAGAAAAGACTTGTCCAAGGAAAGCTCATGCAAGATCCAACGATTGTTGTCTTTAGACTTATCATTCTTATAATGGAAAGTCTTTTTGAATCCTATTCTTTTCATCGTTTTACTCTTTGTTTCCAAAACGTTCTTAGAGGCATCACCTTTCCAACAGCCTCCGCTGATGGTTCGCTTGATACAAGAGCCGGTGGAGGAGACCCTCTTCAACCTTGTGAAGAACAACAACTCGAGCTCTTCCTGGTTTTCTTCCAGATTTGGCCCTCCAAATTGATTCCAAATTTTCGAAGGTTCAGTGTTGGGTGCGTAAAGATCTTGTTCTGGAATATCGTGTTTTGGAACAAGATCATGGGTTTGTGTTCCTGTTACTTTTGGGTAAAACTCACAGGGAACATTGCAGCCATTGTTGTTATGATTCTTGGTTTTTGATGCAAAACTCTGCTCTAGTGTGTAGAACTGTAGGCATAGAAAGCGTGCGTATAGTACGTGAATATATAGGTAAAGTATTTGTGTTTTTTTTTTTCTGAAAACAAAAACTATTGTAGCAAAATTATTTATAAATGTGTGAATAGTACTATAAAACCTATTTTTAATGAAAAATTGTTGAAAAGTGAAATTTGTGAGTCCTGTGATCAGTACACAGGACCCACTGATATATACTGTTCACAACTTATTTTGCTGTGTAAACAGTATACTAATAAAAAAAATCAAAAATCACGGCTAAAAAAAAAAAAAATAAATAAAAAATCAGATGCAAAACATGCTGCCTTTCATCCGGATCCAAACATATACGAATGTCCACGTCAATTGACTCGCGACAGAAATTTGGATAGTTCCATCCTCGTACGTGTAAAAAAAGGAGGAACTATTCAGTTAAATTATTAATAATGGTGCCATAAACTATTCATGATTCAGCCCCTTAGTTTGTCATGTAAGAATAATTCAAACGACAAAACACATGATCGTGATTCCATAACCCTATTGTAAGGTCAAAGGACAGCCGCAACATTTAATAATATTATAACTAGTTTGAAGATTTTAATAAGAGCGTGCGATTCTCTTAGCCAAGATCCAATGATGACATTATACATTATCGTAGCTCGTAGGACTCAGCATGTACATAACAGTAAGGACCCATTTTTCTTTTCTTTTTTTAACAGTGCAATGACCCCATATGGCTTATACCAATTCTTCCACACTTGGTAGGTCCGAGGTACAATTTCTTTTGGGATTCAGCCTATAGATTACATTGAAATTTGGATAGTTCCATCCTCATACTTGTAAAGAAAAGGAGGAACTATTCAGTTAAATTATTAATAATGGGGCCATGACCTATTCATGATTCAGCTTCCTTAGTTTGTCGTACAATCATTCCATGTGTATGTGTCATATCTGTTTGGTGATTTCAAATCAAACAGGCCCGTATACAAGTCATTGTTTTCTTCTTCTTCTTCTTCTTCTTCTTTTTTTGGTTTAACAAGTGATTTACAGTCATAGTTTATAGATATAGAGAGAGATGCAGTTTTAACACAAAAACATACCACAAATTTGAATAAAAAAATTCATAAATATTTTGAAAAACAAAGAAAAATAAATAAGTCATGTAAGATTATAAAATTTTAGATTCATATATTTTGATTTAAAAAAAAAATCAACCTAGCTGTCTCTGCACCCCCTCGGGGGAAAAAAAGAAAAAGAAAAAAGCAAAAACAAGTCATTTGAGATGAAAAGTGGAAAATGATGAAGAAAGGAAGAGTACTTATAAGTTGGAGAAAATTTGCAAATGTTCCTTTCACACAAACTTTCCAGCAATTTGCCAAATTTTCTAAACTAATTAGAGAAATGTCCCTGTTTTGAAACTCGTAAAACTTGATTTTTGGACAATCGAGTTTCAATTTAAAACTCAATTTTTAGACAATCGAGTTATAGCAAGCCGAAAAATTTTAAATTTTTTTTTTAACTCGAGTTCATGGAACTTGAGTTCCATGTGAAATACTCGAGTTTATGGAACTCAAGTTTCTTGAAAAAATTTAAATGAAACTTGAGTTAAAAAAAAAAAAATCTCTAGGTTCACGTTCACTATAACTCGATATTCCAAAAATCGAATTTAACATTTGGAAATCGAGTTTCAAAACAGGAGTATTTTCCTAATTAGTTTGAAAAAAGAGACAAATGCTGAAAAGTTTGTGTGAAATAAGCATTTGCTAATTTTGGCTCTTATAAGTTAGTACAAATAAAAGAAAACAATTATTTCAAATCAAATAGGCCCGTATACAATCAGAACACGTATAATTGGACACCAAACCCGATCCTTACTCATTACTTTAGTCGTATAGGTGGAAGTAGGAATAGCCAATAAAGCCACAAAAAGAGACAGCCTGGGTTAAACAAATAAGATCCCCTTGACCTGCTTTATAGTGTACTTTACAAAACAATGGAAAATTCCTCAACGTACCTAGGGTTGGCCGAAGATACTCTCAAATGGTAAAATGACTAAAATCAATGAAATTTCATCTGGGGAAATCTTCAAAGTAACCCATCGGTTTTTTAGGGAGAGAAGACTGTGTAATTTGGCCAAAGGGAATGACTGGCTTTTTTTTTTTTTTTTTTTTTTTTTTTTTTTTATGTAAATTATGCCTTGAATTCAAGGTTTTTGGTATGCCTAGAGTTGTCCCTCTTGATTATATAGTCCAGCAGCCCAAACTTAGGAAAAATAGCCTAAGCCCCAACTATGGGCTTACTCAATTTGAGCCCCTCCAATTATATTAACAGAATTCAATAGACATTTGAACAAAGAAATGATAAGATAAAGACTTTAAATTTAGTAAGGATGGGGTGGAAAATTTATATTTTACACCATTCAATAATGATTGCCACATTAGTATTTTACTTAAAATTCAATATATCCTACCACATCTAACAACATCTCAATAAATTCCCAATTTGATTGAATTTATATATGAGTATTAGAATTGATTGAGTGTAATTGTACTTATTCTTAAATATGTAATAAGATGATGTAGCATGTTAAAATTGGAGAGGTAAAACATGAGTTTTACATCATGTCCTTAAAAAATTTAATTTCTAAGAGGAATAGGCAAGCTTTGGTTTGGCATTTTTAAATATAAACGGGATGAGTTTATGATGCAATTCCTAGAATTTACTAGGGTTTTGTTTGTAAAATAGTTAAAGGATTTGGGATGGAAGAACTTGATTTCTTCCAAATCTGAACCATTATCATTCCCTTAAAAAAAACAACTCAATTATTTGGGGAAAGAAAAATAACATCTACAATAAAATTAGTTCACACAAAATTGCACAATTTCTTTCTTACTATTGCAAATTTGGTATATTTGATGGTAAATAATATCAATTTGAGATGATACCCTTATTTTTCTAGTGTAAATAAGTATTTGACCCCTTTATAAACAGTAAAGGAACAACTATACATGGTGGACCGACTTTTGTAATTAACAAGTGCCAAACAAGTATTGTAAATAGTAAAAAAAAAAAATTATTATTATTATTCTTTTGTATTTTTAGCATCTATTTGCACTACAAGGACATTTGTCTATAGGTTTTATCATCAGTAAACTCATTCATTTTCCAGTCAATTGTCTATCATATAGGAGATTCTTAGCCTATTAAATGATCTACATTATAGATAAAAAAATTACCAATAATACATAAGAACATAAACATGGATGGGATGACCATTTGAGTGGCAGTAGTTGAATACTCAGATCAGTAATAGTTATATCAAGACTCTAATAGTATATCTCTGGTATTACCCTATTAATTACGTGACATATGATCGATCAGTCTACACGTCAGAGACCCCATTTTCTATTAAAAAAAGTATAAAAAAATAAAAAAACCTATATCAGCAATCTTACTCAAATTATAAATTTAATTACAACTATACTCAAATTCTCACTGGCATAATGTAGTATATTCTTACACTATTTGGTTATACTTTATCGAAACTGTCACACCTCCCTACTTCTATTTTTTTTAATTAATATTTGGGATAAACACTTTGTTAGTGATCATGATTGTGGTGGTTCTACTTCAGAGAAGTTAAAACAAATTGCAAATGGTTGATTTGTACTTAGTCCTGTTTTGCACAGTAGGCCCGAGGTTGAAGATGACTAGATTTGGGGATGACCATTGGTTTTTGGTGCAATGCACCGTTTTGCTAATAACAGATGTGCAACGCACCGTTTCACTAAAACAGCAACGCACCGTTTTTATGTATTTGGTATTTAAGCTTCAAAGGTAGAACGACGTCGTCTAGAGTTGAGCTGTATTCCATTAGTATTGGCACGAAGTTCAGTCAGTTAAGGATGTAGTTATCTTTCCTAATTTCACGGAATTGATTCGTATAGTTTGGATTAATTCTGTTATTCAGTTTCTTAGGTAGATTGTGTTATATATATGTGAATCAAGCCTTTACCGGTAGAAATATGCATCAACCAAACTCTTTTCCCGAGCCATGCATATCTGGTTCTCAATTTCTTGCTGCTTCCTGGCACTATCCTTTTCCATCAACTTCTGTTCCATGAGGATCTTACTCACATTTGCAATCTTCTCAGCTTCACTAATAGCCATTTTCTTACTTGTCTCTGCCTCTTTCTCAACCACTCTCTGTTTCTCAATAGCAATTTAGACCTAACAAGGTAACATCAACATAAAACATAGAATGATGCTTTTTATTAACTTCAAAAGCTTACTATATAATAAATTATCCAATATGTAATATGTTTTTCATCGACTGGGTGTGGCTGCAAACACATGCATGTACAAACTTTGGATATAAGCCAAAAAAAAAAAAAAAGCTTGTAATGTTGAATGCTCATAGGACCAAGGCTAACGGGTTTAAAGGGTAAACTCAATGTTCGGGCCATAATTTGAAATAATAAACATACATTAAAAGCACATTTAATTTGTAAAGAATCTGCATATCAAGAATTATATTGTGTGTGTGTGTGTGTGTCTATTTGCTTTGCTTAACTAACAAAGGAAAACAAAAGAAAGTAAAAGGATCTTCTCTCATATTCAGGAAAAAGAAACTGAACCTTAGTGCGTTCCTCTTCCATCTGTTCAAAATTGCATCTTATGCTTTCTGGGATGGTTGGCTTTGTAACGCGAACACTCATGATTTCAATATGTAAAGAATTGCAGAACCCTCTCTCTAAATAGAATGAATGATCTTTATTGAATGAAGAAATGAGAATACAATGAATCTATACACTATTGCTATCTATATATACAATCTGTAGAAGCAAAGAAAATAAAACTAACTCCGTAAATAAAGGAAAATTAGTTACAAGCAACCCAATTATCAACCCACGTGTACAGGCTGTAACAGCAGCTTATGTCATGCTTCTATCCACGTGGCAAGGCTCCTTCATACGTGTGAATAAAGTGTTCATGATAGGGAACTGATTCAATCACCTCTAATAGCTCTGGACTGATCCAATTTCTCTGAGTTTTAACTCCTTGAGTGCTGCCCTGTTCTCCATCTCTGTTCTTATGTCCACTACTGGCTTGAGTGCATATCTCCTTGCTTTTAACACTCCCCCTCAAGAGCAAAGCTCTTGCTACTTGATTCAAAGATGGAGACTCAGGATATTGAATGGCTTGTGCAAAAATATTGATAACTCCCAACCTCTTTTGCAACCTTAGAAAATTATCCACACCTAGAGCTTTAGTAAAAATATCTGCCAATTGATTCCTTGAATTAACATGAAAAGTTTTAATTGTTCCATCTAAAACCCTATTCCTCACAATGTGGCAGTCTGCCTCAATGTGTTTGGACCTTTCATGAAAGACTGGGTTTGCAGCAATATGCAAAGCAGCTTGGTTGTCACAGTACATCAAGGCAGGTCTGTCATGAGAAATATGAAGATCCTTCAACAGGTACAACAGCTAAAGAACTTCACATGTAGTTGAAGCCATTGACCTATACTCTGCCTCTACTGAAGATCTTGATACCACAGCCTGTTTTTTAGACTTCCAAGAGATCAATGCATTGCCAAGAAAGACACAATATCCAGTTAATGACTTTCTAGTATCGGGGCAGCCTGCCCAATCTGCATCACAATAGGTCATGAGCTGCAAATCTGACTCCACAGGAAAGAAAACCCCTTGCCCTGGTGTGCCTTTGAGGTATTGCAAGATCCTTGTTGCTGCCTTCATATGAGGGACTCTAGGCTGTGATAAAAACTAACTAAGTCTGTGAACAGAATAGGTAATATCAGGCCTGCTAAGTGTAAGATACATGAGCTTCCCTATCAACCTTCTGAACTGCCCTGGGTCCTTAAGTAGCTCACCATCACCTTTGGACAGTTTTAGCTGCTGTTCCATAGGTGTCTTGGTAGGTTTACATCCAACCATTCCAGCTTCCTTAAGTACTTCAAGAACATACTTTCCCTGATTTAGACTAATACCTTTATCACTCCTTGCAATTTCTAAGCCCAAGAAGTATTTGAGAGAACCTAGATCCTTTACTCCAAACTTCTGATCTAGGATTGACTTAACTAAAGCAATGCAACTTGGATCATTACCTGTAAGAATCATATCATCCACATATACCAATAATGCTGTGAACAAGTCACCAGTAGAATGAACAAACAAGGAATGGTCTGCTTCGGATTGAATGAAACCAAGCTGAATGATGGTGGCAGATAACTTTGCATTCCATTGCCTTGATGCCTGCTTCAATCCATAAAGAGATTTCACAAGTTTACAAACCAAAGGAGTAGAAGAATGTGAAGAAGAACACTCCCCCTTATTGTGAAAACCAGGGGGCAAACTCATATAGACTTCTTCATCCAAGTCTCCTTGCAAAAAAGCATTATTGATGTCAAGTTGATGAAGAGGCCAACCTTTGGCTGAAGCAAGTGCAAGAAGAACCCTCACAGATACAGTCTTTGCAACTGGAGAAAAAGTTTCCAAAAAATCTAAGCCTTCTCTTTGGGTATAACCTTTAGCCACAAGCCTGGCCTTATACCTCTCAACACTACCATCTGAATTGAACTTCACTCTATACACCCATTTACAACCAATGGGAGTCTTCCCAGCAGGTAGAGGAGTAAGAATCCAAGTCCCAGTCTTCTCCAAAGCCTGGATTTCCTTATCCATTGCCTCTCTCCAAACAGGAATTTGGACTGCTTGGGAGAAAGAAGCAGGTTCTGGATGACAGGAACTGACAGTCATGAGGTAAGACTGATAGGAAGGAGTAAGGTTTGAATAGCTGAGAAAATCAGCCATATCATAAGGGGAACCTGGATCAGCAACTGTTGCAGCTGAATTGCAAGCATAATCTTGTAGGTAAGCAGGTGTTTTATGGACCCTGGTGGACTTTCTGGTGTGTGGAGGTTCAGGGACAGATATAGAAACAGTAGGTAAAATAGAAGAGCTGTCTAAAGAATGTGTATTAGATAAAGAAGTGTCATGAGGAATGGATATGGAGCTGTCAGTATTAGAGGTAGATGGATGGAAAGCAAATGGAATGTCTGAAGTTTGAGATGGAACTTCTGAAATACTAACAGGAGTAACAAATGAGTCTAAAATGCTGTCTGTGGGAGAATGAGAAACAACATCAGAAGTGGCAGCAAAAGGATCACTGAAATTTGTATTACCTTTAACATAAGGAAAATAATTTTCATGAAAAACAACATCTCTAGATGTAAAAACTGTTTTGGTAGATAAATCCAAAACTCTATAGCCTTTAACTCCAAAAGGATAGCCTAAAAAAATACATTTTCTAGCCCTTGGATCAAACTTAGTCCTATTATGAGAAAGGGTGGAAGCATAACAAAGACATCCAAAAACCCTTAAATGAGAATAAGTGGGGGAATGACCAAATAAGACTTCATAAGGAGTTTTTTGATTTAAAACAGATGAAGGAAGTCTATTTATCAAGTAAACAGCAGTTAAAATGCAATAACCCCAAAGGTATAAAGGTAAATTGGATTGGAATTTGAGAGCTCTTGCAACATTTAAGATGTGTTGATGTTTTCTCTCCACAATAGCATTTTGTTGTGGAGTTTCAACACAACTTAATTGATGTAAGATGCCTCTTTTAGCAAAAAAATCTTTGAGAAAGAACTCAGTACCATTATCTGACCTAATGCATCTCACTTTCTTTGTAAATTGTGTTTCAACCATTGTACGAAATTGGTCTAGATAAGATGTAGTTTGGGATTTATGCTTCAACAGATACACCCAAGTACATCTTGAACAATCATCTACAATGGTTAGAAAAAATCTACAACCATGGATGGTTGGAACAGAGAAAGGTCCCCATATATCACAATGAAGTAAATCAAAACATTCATTGGAAATAGTTGTACTGATATTGAAGGGTAATCTCTTTTGTTTAGCAAGTGGACAAACATCACAATGAAATTTTTCATTAGAATTGGTACAATGTACTTTGTCCTTGTTTAACAAAGCCAATTTGGCATCTGATATGTGTCCTAATCTAGCATGCCATATGTGTGGTAGAACCTTATTAGCAAAAACAGACAAAGAAACACAACTTGAAGTTGATGTTGATTCTCCCTTTAACAGCAAATAGAGACCATTGATCTCCTTACCCAGACCAATCGTGCTCCAATGAGCTAGGTCCTGAATAAAACATAGATTTCCAAAAAATATGAGACAACAATGAATGGATTTTCCTAATTGACTGACAGAAATCAGATTAAAGTTGAAGGAAGGTACACAAAGCACATTAGAAAGAACAAGGTTTTTTGAGATTTTAACAATTCCTATGTGAGTCACTAAGGCAGATTCACCATTTGGAAGATTCACAAATGTGTCTAAAGTGGCAATGATAGAAGTAAAAACAGCAATGGAGTGCACCATGTGGTCTGTAGCTCCTGTATCTATGACCCAATCAGAATTCCTAAAAGCATTCCTATTGACAGTTTTAGCAGAAAATATAGAGTGTGACAAATTTGGATTAAAAGGGAAATTGGAGGAAGTACCTGACATGAGATCAGAATAAAGATTGGCTGAGGAATTGACTTGTGATTGTGAAGAGAATACCTCAAAAGTACCACCAGAGTGCCCTTCCACACCAGCCACACTAGAAGAAGCTCTCACATTAGCTGCATGATGTGATCCATCACCTCCAGAAGCAGATCTTGAACCAGAATTGAGAAAAGCCAATAATTGTTCACATTGTGCCTTAGAAATAGGACACAAATTGCTTGTTGATGCAAAATTCTCAGCTCCATTGCTCAAATGTGAAGAGACCTGATGTGCACTAGCATTATTCTTCCCTTTTGGCTTGTATCCTGGAGGATAACCATGAAGTTTATAACACTTCTCAATGGTATGCCCAGACATATTACAGTGAGTGCAAAATGGCCTTTCTTTCTTCCCATTGCCTTTGTTCCAAGAAGAACTTCCTGAATTATTCTTTGAATTAGCATACATTGCTACTACATCTCCTTGTGATGAGCTTGATCCTTGATGATCAAGATTCTTATGTGATTCTTCTTGAAGAACCAAAGAGTAAACCTTGCTCATTGAAGGAAATGGATCATATGTGAGAATCTGACTACGAAGAGTCTCATAGTTCTCATTAAGCCCCATTAAAAACCTCATCACATATGCCTTGTTGTGTGAAGTACTCAGCAGCTTCATAGCACCACAAGAACATTCTGGAAGTGGCTCAAAGTTGAGCAATTGATCCCAAAGTCTCTTGAATTTGGTGTAATATTCTGAAACTGTCATCTGATTTTGGCAGATATGTGAAATCTGCTTCTGCAAATTGTAGATCTTAGGACCATTCCCTTGTGAAAACTGGTTCTGTAACTCAATCCACATCTCCCTCGCAGTCTCACAGTACATAATACTGCTTGATACATCAACATGCATCGAATTGATCATCCAAGACAATACCATAGTATTGCAGCTCTCCCAATCTTCGTACAGAGGTGAATCCATATCTGGTTTTGTGATTTTGCCATTGACAAAACCAATTTTCTTCTTAGCTGTAAGAGCAAGAATCATTGCCCTAGACCATGATTGGTAATTTCTCATTCCAAGCAAAGGTTGCGTGACCAAGATACTGCCTGGATTTTCACTTGAGCTAAGAAAATAGGGATTGGGAAGAGTAGAATTAGGAGGATCATTGTTGGAATTCAAAGCAGACTGTGATGATTGAGGATCAGAGGAATTGTTAGATTCAGTGGATGGACGCCATTGTTGAGCTTCACTAGTGCTCTGATACCATGTAAAGAATTGCAGAACCCTCTCTCTAAATAGAATGAATGATCTTTATTGAATGAAGAAATGAGAATACAATGAATCTATACACTATTGCTATCTATATATACAATCTGTAGAAGCAAAGAAAATAAAACTAACTCCGTAAATAAAGGAAAATTAGTTACAAGCAACCCAATTATCAACCCACGTGTACAGGCTGTAACAGCAGCTTATGTCATGCTTCTATCCACGTGGCAAGGCTCCTTCA
The DNA here is from genome assembly GCA_033629205.1 of Lithocarpus polystachyus. NCBI lineage: Eukaryota > Viridiplantae > Streptophyta > Magnoliopsida > Fagales > Fagaceae > Lithocarpus > Lithocarpus polystachyus. The sequence continues at coordinate 85,223,738 of CM066164.1, forward strand.
TACGTGTGAATAAAGTGTTCATGATAGGGAACTGATTCAATCACCTCTAATAGCTCTGGACTGATCCAATTTCTCTGAGTTTCAACTCCTTGAGTGCTGCCCTGTTCTCCATCTCTGTTCTTATGTCCACTACTGGCTTGAGTGCATATCTCCTTGCTTTTAACACAATACCTGAAGCATAACGTGTGCAGTCACCCTGGAGAGCATCTTTCATCTTTTCGTCAATCATCAATATAGCATGAAATAAATAAATAGAAAAGGATTTGATAACCACTACAAGCTCATGTCGCCATAATGTTACACAACCACATGAAGTATAGTTGTGTAACATTCTAAGGAACTTAATAATGCTGGTAACTTAACACCAACATAGATTCCCGAAATAATCCTTGGAAGTCAACACAGCACTACTAAGTTACAAATGTTCAACTTTAAGTTAAAGATTTTAATATGCTAAACAATCTATCAGATTAAACAACTAAAGTAGAAGAAGAAAAGTACACTACATTTAACAGAACTTGGAAGACTTCCTATATTGTAAAGGTAAATTGGAAGCATCCATACTTGATCAAAAACATCAATGTAGACTTGCTGAAGAAAGTGAGAGCTACAGATCTGATTGATCTCATGATGAATTTTGTCATATATCCATGTATTGTCATACTGCACCCCATAGTTCAGCAGTGTGTCATGCACATAGTCCTTGTGAAGCCGGTTAACAACCTGAAAAGGCATTATAATCAGTGCATATAAGCTGAGCATTTCAAACTTTAGACCTCTTGTAAAACATAATGTTGATAAAGAGCAACATCTGCTAGTAGCTGTACCTCTATCTTCTTAAAGTTGATCATGACACCTCCTTTTGTACCACAAGGAATATCCCTCACCTGCAATTATACTCACAGGAAAGATTTGAGCATTACTGACAAGATGAAATCCCTCAATTTTCATAGCATCGAATTTTACCTGATCTGTCTGAAGGGTTACTTGAATAGGCTCATAATGGGTTATAAAAGGCAACTTCAAATGAAAACCTGAAAATAAAGCACAAGCAGAAATTTCAAAAGTTCTAGGAAAGCAACTACTGAATGAAAATCATAAAGAAAGGACCATAGTCAAACCTGGATCTGTAATCGTCTTTTGAAGGGCACCTCCTCTCTAGTAAACCCCAACATGGCCTTCTGGGACTTGGTGCAGAATGGACAAACCATTCCTAATCGTTGATGGAGATTGATTCATCATCTGTAAAATTTACATTTATGTCAGAGATTTTCAAACTAAAATTAAATTATATAAAACACTAATTCCAGTGGCTGAGTGACGTAGGACAACCACCAAAAACAATAGTATAAGAATAAAACCCTAGGAGTCAGCACCTAAGGGTTGCTTGGAGTCAGCACCAAGCGTGAAAGAAAACTCAATAATTTTTATATTCTCCAAAACTGTCTTACAATATTCAGAAAAAGTGCTTAAATAGCTAACAACAAAGTGCATAAAGAAACCCTAGTGCATAAAAAAACCCTAATTATTAAATGTTTGGGCTTGCTTATAGTCTCAAGCCCAATAACTAATAGGCTCCATCCATAAGGCCACAGGTTGGGCCGTCTTCTTTTTGGTCTTCCTCCCATACATGCGAATAATTGGGGGCCTATACCTCGTGTCCGCACCAACGCCCCCTGGGTGAAAAGAACTCGACCCCGTCGAGTGGAAATCTGAAGAGCTCTGATAGTACTCCAGCAGGTCAGGATCCAGTCGCTGTAGCTCATCTCGAGTAATCCATGTGCAATCAGAATCAGGTCGCCCTCACCATCGAACTAGGAAACGGTGAACTCCTCCATCCCTGGTAGAAACAATCTGCTCATCTAAAATAGCATCAATATAATCTTTATGTGCATAAGGCAGATTTAAAGGTAAAGGGGTAGGAAGAGGGGCATCAATAGGATCAAGCACAGGCTCATCAAAAGGGGTATCAGGAATAGCTGTAGGGCTTTTATAAGCAACTAGATCCTCAATATTAAAGGAGGAGCTAATACCATAATCATGAGGAAGGTCAATGACATATGCATTTGGGCCTATTCGTTTCAATACCTTGAACGGACCGGCACTACGAGCCTGCAATTTCTTAACGGTCCCAGAGGGAAACCGTTCAGGTCGAATCCGGATCATGACATAATCCCCTACCTGAAACTCTGCATGACGCCGATGAGTGTCAGGATGAATTTTATATTGAGAATTACTTGCTTGAATTTTTTTGCGAATCTCATTATGCAAATCATGAATATGTCGTGCAAATGCCTCAGTAGACTCAAAAATCCTAACATGTGGGGACATGGGCAAAAGATCTAAGGGCTTCCTAGGTGTATATCCATGCACAATCTCAAAAGGGCTAGCACCTGTAGACCTATTGACAGAACTATTATATGCAAGTTGAGCTATAGGAAGAGTTGAATCCCAGTTCCGATTGGCTTCACCCACTAGACACCGAAGGAGGTTGCCTAGACTACGATTAACTACCTCAGTTTGACCATCAGTTTGAGGATGAAATGCCGTGGAAAATTTCAATTTGGTGCCCACTAAATGCCACAAAGTTTTCCAAAAATAACTCATGAAACGAACATCCCTATCAGACACTATGGTTTTGGGGAGACCATAAAGCTTGACAATCTCATCAAAGTAGAGCTTTGCAATCTTAGAAGCATCAGAGGTCTTAGAACATGGTAGGAAATGAGCCATCTTAGAGAAACGGTCAACGACCACTAGGATAGAGTCATGTTTCCTAAAAGTGCGAGGCAACCCTTGTACAAAGTCCATACTCACATCTTGCCACGGGCGATCTGGCACAGGTAGAGGCGTGTACAAGCCAGTGTTTTGCTTGCGATGCTTGGCTAGTTGGCATGTACGACACTGACCAACTATCTTGGCAACGCCCCTCTTAAGACCAGGCCAATAGAATTGACGTTCCACCTCCTCAATTGTTTTATCCCGACCGAAATGACCTGCAAGGCCTCCTGCATGTACCTCCCAAACTAGGAAATCTCTCACTGAAGACCGAGGGATACATAACTTGTTGGCCTTGAACAAGTAACCATCTCGAAGGATATAATCATCCAGGACAGGCTGTGAGGCATTACTTAGGTTAGTGTAGAGTTCCCCAAAATCTAGACATGACTCATAGTCATCCTTAAGTCGTTCAAATCCGGTAACCTTAACACTCATGACTGATAGCAAAGACACCCTTCGACTTAGTGCATCAGCCGCCTTATTTTCAACTCCCGCCCTATGTTTCACCACAAAGTAGTAGCGTTGCAGAAATTCAACCCAACTACCGTGCCTAAAATTCAGCTTCTTTTGGGAATGGAGATAGCGCAAAGCTTCATGATCAGAGTAGATAATGAATTCCCGAGATAACAGGTAATGGCGCCAATGCCAAAGAGCTCGAATAATGGCATAAAACTTTTTGTCATATGTGGAGTACTTTTGCTTGGCATCATTCAATTTCTCACTAAAATAAGCAATTGGGTGACGCTCTTGACTAAGTACTCCCCTTATACCTATACCTGAGGCATCACATTCCACTTCAAAAGGCTTGGTAAAATCAGGGAGACGCATGACAGGTGCCTCAGTCATCTTTTTCTTTACCTCATTGAAAGCCTTAGTAGCAGCTTTAGTCCAAACAAACTCCCCTTGTTTCATACAGTCAGTGATGGGGGACATAATGGTACTAAACCCCTTGATGAATCGGCGATAAAAGGAAGCGAGCCCATGAAAGCTTCAAATTTCATGGATATTTTTAGGCTCAGGCCAATCCACAATTGCTTGAACCTTTTGGGGATCGGCAGAAACTCCCTCAGAAGATACTATGAAACCTAAGAAGACGACCTTATCGGTGAAGAAAGAGCACTTCTTAAGATTGCCATATAAACTCTCCTTCCTAAGGGTGGTACAAACTTGAGTTAGGTGGCCTAAGTGTTGCTCCCTAGATTTACTATAGATGAAGATGTCATCAAAGTACACAACCAAGAACTTCCCCATAAAAGGCTTGAGCACTTGAGTCATCACTCTCATAAAGGTACTAGGAGCATTGGACAATCCAAAAGGCATGACCATCCATTCATATAAACCATCCTTTGTCTTGAAGGCAGTCTTCCACTCATCACCAGAACGAACCCTAATTTGATGATAGCCGCTTTTCAAGTCTATTTTGGAGAAGATTGTAGCTCCAGCCATCATATCTAACATGTCATCTAGTCGCGGGATAGGAAAACGATATTTGACAGTGATCTTGTTGATGGCACGACTATCAACACACATCCTCCAAGTCCCATCTTTCTTTGGGGTTAAGAGTGCAGGGACTACACAAGGACTCATACTTTCACGAACAAAACCCTTCCTAAGCAGTTCTTCTACTTGCCTTTGCAATTCGGCATGCTCTGCAGGGCTCATCCTATAGTGAGGCAAGTTGGGTAAGGTCGCTCCGGGCACAAAATCTATGGCGTGTTGTATGTCACGCATGGGCGGTAGATGATCGGGGAGTTCCTCAGGGAAAACATCCTTAAATTCCTGGAGCACTAACTTCACTTCTTCAGGTTGCTCCTCACGGGTCTCTCCATGAAGCTCCCTAGCAAATAAAACAAACACAATAGATTCTTGAACTGCTACCCTTTCAAATGCCTTTGGGCTTATAATGTTCAGGCCTTTCGCCTTTGGTGCTTCCGTCATCTTGCTCATGTCAATTGGCTTGGGTTTCAAGGGATTGAGCACAATCTTCTTACCCTCAAACATAAATGAGCAAGAATTGGATCGCCCGTGAAGGGTGACATCCAAATCATAAAGCCAAGGTCTACCTAAGATAATATGCCCTACGTCCATGGGAATTACGTCACACCATATTTCAGCCTTGTAGGTGAGGAATTGAAGTGGGACAACACATCTTTCTTTTATGGCTATAGAGGAAGTGTCCACCCAAGAAACTTTATATGGGTTAGGGTGTGGGGTCAATTTCAAACCTAGGCGGGAAACAACATTAGAGGACACCGCATTAATGCAACTCCCGCTATCTATAATAACCTTGCAAGTTTTGTCTCCACACTTAGTGTAAGTTTGGAAGATGGCACTCCTCAAAACAAAACTAAAACAACAATAAAATAAAGAATATGACCTAGGAGTCAGCACCTAGGCCTTGCTTGGAGTCAGCACCAAGCGGGGAAACCACTAGGAGTCAGCACCTAGGGTAGACCTGGAGTCAGCACCAGACCAAAGAAAGACCAAACGGCCATTGTTTTCATTCATCAAAATATCAACTATCTCTCAAAGAGTACAATAGGTTACTTATAAAGGGTTGCTAAACCCTAGTTCTAATTGGCTAGGAAACCCTAATTGCCTTATTACAAAAATACCCTTACTTCTAAATTAAAATACTAATAGCTCAATAAACTAATAAGACCTAAAACATAAAAATACAATTGGCTTGCAAACATTAATAATAATAAACAATAATCTTCTTGCATCTCCCGCATCATTCTCCTCTGGTTGGAAAAAACTCGACCTCGAGTTCTAAAGCGTTGAAGGATTAGGATGCTGACAAGTAACACGTGCTTCAAGTCTGAAATCACCTTAAGGAGCATAGAGAAAAGAAAAACCTTGAATTCTACTATGTCAAACTCATTTGGAATAACAAAATCATTGTGTGGAATCAGTATAATCTCTTCTTGAACCTTACCAACCATAGGAAGCACTGTGGTTTTACCCTTTTCGACTTCACCAAGATGTAGATCTTCAAGGACTGTGGAGGGTTGATCAGAAACACGTTCAACAACTTCAACTTTCTCATCATGTGCAGCCTCAAGCTTGCTAGGTAGTTTTTGAGTGGGTGCTATTATCTTTTCTAGCTGGGCATTAATCCTAGTGATTATTTGCTCCCCTAATGTCCACGAAATAGGTGAAACATTTTGATTTGCCTTTCTTACAATAGCAAAAAGTGAACTAAGAAGATCCAAGGAAATGTCTTCACTTTCATTTATGACCAAACTCATAATTGTTTCCATGGCTGAAAGTACAGCAGGGGGATGGTTGGACCTAATCATCTTCAAGAAACATTGAAACATCTCAACAACCAATGCATCACACTTAAGATCCAACATCACCAAGCATAACTTGACCTTTGCAATGGTATCAAGAATTGAAGTCACCTTCTTACAAGAGCGAGTAGACACATGAGACATATTTTCACATGTTGCCACAATCAACTGAAATATTTCCTTCATTTGCTCATCCTTATATGGGGCATCTGGTGCTGTTATTCTTGTAATCTCAATAATGCAAGATACAACTGAAACCTTCACATCCATTTCAGCATGTCTCAAAAGTTTATTATTGATCAGAGCCTTAACTGAGGGAAAAAGTGCATCTTGCATTGATTTGGATGGTACTTGCTCCACGTATGCTAACAAATTTTCAACTTCATCAAGAAGAGTAAGGAGGTCATCAATGGAGGAAGGAGGGTTAAGGAGTCTATTCCCAACCTCCTTAAGCTGCTTCTCACGTTCACTAGGAAAGGAAGTCTTTTTTTTTTTTTTTTTGGGTATACACGTAAAGAATATATTGACAATTTTATAAATCAGCAAATTAAACCAAAAGAAAGAAACTTCAAACCCAAAGTGGCGTGGCCCACTTAGGGCTAATGGGCTGGCTTTGGAAGTGAAGTCACGTGCTACAAACAGCAAAACTTCAAATGTGTAGACCCAGGTGAGGCTTGCGCGAGAACAACAGTGAGCTTTGGTCAGGTCTGCATTGGAGTTTAGTCTGGCAGTGGCGCACGAGATGTAGGGCTTCTGGCGGTGCAACATTGACAAGGATCAGGATCGGGCTCGCGGGTCGACGTAGATGGTCTGGCGTCAATTGGAGCAGGTGAGCAGATGGCGGTCTGAAGGCTGGATCGTCATTGTGGTGGCGCTGGACAACGAAATTGGAAGTCGCCGGTGTGATGAGGACGCGGCTGGTGATGGAGGCTGATGGCGGTTGATGGCGGCGCTGACTTCTTGTGGATCGGAATTGTGATTTGATGGAATGAGAAACACGGGCACTGATTTTTTTTTTTTTTTTTTCAAATACTTTTCTGGTTCTGCGGTGAGGCTTCAATAGATCGGTGTTTGCTTTGATACCAAAACTGACGTAGGACAACCACCAAAAACAATAGTATAAGAATAAAACCCTAGGAGTCAGCACCTAGGGTAGACTTGGAGTCAGCACCAGACCAAAGAAAGACCAAACGGCCATTGTTTTCATTCATCAAAATATCAACTATCTCTCAAGGAGTACAATAGGTTACTTATAAAGGGTTGCTAAACCCTAGTTCTAACTGGCTAGGAAACCCTAATTGCCTTATTACAAAAATACCCTTACTTCTAAATTAAAATACTAATAGCTCAATAAACTAATAAGACCTAAAACATAAAAATACAATTGGCTTGCAAACATAAATAATAATAAACAATAATCTTCTTGCATCTCCCGCATCACTGAGATTCAGAACAACTCTAGAATTTTAAACAAACTATCATTTGGTAATCAAATTATATATTCACTCCAAAAAGAAACACTAATCCACTGTTTTCTTTTTTCAGGTATGCCTCCCCGGTAGCAGCAATTACCAATAAGTAAAGGAATGTTACAAATCACAAAACCAGGACAGGCAGCCAAGAACAACATAACTAGTTTTAATAGTTTGGTTACTCTGTTGTTCAAAAAACTTATTCAAAGTGGGAACTAAATACATTCCCATATATTCAAAGTGGTTCTTTAAAAATCATGCCCTCCAAATTAAATTTTTAAATTTTGGTGTTTTCACATGCATACAAATTTGACATTTTCACAAGCTGAATATTAACTAAAACTGGTTTTGATTCTAGACAAGCTGGATTAATATTCTCATTTTCAGTTCAGCTTGTATCAAACTAAACAAGCTTTGTAATTTGCCAAACATCCCTTTAACATTCAGGCAACACAATTACAAATAGAGTAATTTAGAGATAACCCTGCAACCCCAAGTGCATACTCAGTGCCACAATGTAAATTCCTTTTAATTTTTTTTTTAATGTTAATAATTAAATGACAATGAGCTTTAGAACCAAGCTTGTAATGCAAGGTGAAATGGACAGAGTAAAGTCCTTTTGTCTTACTCTTACTATGTTCTATTTTATGCTCCACCATTTGTAATCAACCACGTCCCTTTTTCTTCCTATAAAGTAATCAACTTTTAAAATGGGGAAAGAAAAAAAAAATTAGATGGATAACATACTACAGTTAGTGGAGAATAAAGTGGAAGACTAAGAATGGGATAGAGCATTTTTTTTTTTTTTTGGCAATGGAACACAGTTGAAGCATTTCTACTAGAAGGTATAAGCTTTTATTCACTATGATGCACCTCTGTAATAATCATGTAATGACAATATTGATGCATGTTGAACCTGACTTGCAACAATGCAAGTCTACACAGAACAAATACTACCATCACCATAAAGGGAAACAAATACCAGAATTAGTCTTGAGTCACATTTTTATTCCAAAACAATTTGAAGAATTCTAAATCACATAATACGTACAGATCCTGAAATACTATTGAAGAAATTGAACTATGATTTCAACTAACAACAACAATAACAACAAGGCTTAATCTCAAATTTTGTGGTAGGCTATGGATTCTCAACATATTAGTTAGCTTTGGCTGCATAAATTATTTTCGTCTGTTCTATTCTATATGAAGTCATTTTCCTCTGTTCTATTTTATAATCTAATAGATATTCTACAATCACACAATATTTCGCTTCCCTTTAACTCTAATTATAACTAAGATGGAAATTAATCTAAGAAGCATGGCCACTGACATAACATGGTACACAACAATTCTTAAATATTTATGTTTACTTCTAGATTTCAGACTATAGGAGAAAACTTAGGTACAATACCTTACATGCTGTTCCTTAGATTCTCATCTTAAGATTCATCCATGTAGTTATTTAACTAAAAAATATACTCTCATCTCAAGAGAAAAAATCTACATGGTTGAATCTTAAGAAGGGAATCTAAGGAACAACACCTAATTACTGTACCTAAATCGTGCCCTTTAAACTAAACATCCATTAAAATCTTTAAAAACATATCTATAATCAAAAGAATTTTTCTTTTTACCAAATTATGTTTTTTCCTCCTCTTGACTTGTCATAGTTTGACATGTATCTAACTATATGTATGTTCACTCTCATAACATGGGAATCCCACCTACAACTATACAAGAACCACACACAGTGAGATAGATGATACATATATCCAAAGAAGAGATTTTGAAGTGAATATGTTTCTTAGCTTAGAAGAATATATGATGAAGCATCTATTCAATTATTAAACAACAAGAATAGTACCATGGCGAAACAAACACTATTGAAATAAATAAAATCAAAGAGAGATTGCGATGGACTGGTAATGGTGGTGAGGGTGCAGTGAAGAACAAAGCAGTGGTGGTGGAATATTTATAGTTGGATAATACCATGATGTAGATGGCGATAAAGGATAAGAAGACTGCGAGAATGGCAGAGAAAAAATTGCCACCGCTACCGCGGCCGCCTTGAATAGGTTGTGGAGTTACGAGTCTCGGTTGATTTGAATCCATAATGGCGGTTGGTTATTGCAGAGTCAGTCCGTCAAGCAGGTTAGAATTTGGTTTTTTTTTTTTTTTTAAGAGTGGAATATGAGCAAAGCATAACGTTAATAAATAAAAATTTAAAAAAAAAGGGAGAGAAGAAACTCAAGAAAGAAGGATGCAACAACAAGAAGTCTTCCTCCGTAAACAGAGTTATAGCCTTAGTCTACAACTAAATTTGTTGTCAAATTTTGTTTAAAATTTAATTATGTTGGGCTAAAAAAATTTTAGGGTGGTCACAAAGTTTTTTTAAAGATAAAAAAATAAAAAAATTATATATAATAATTATTTGTATTTTCCAGGTTAGGATGGTCATATGACCACCCTGAACTCTAATTAGAGATGTCCCAGATGAATAACAGAAACATTCAAATATCCTTGGAAAATGTTAGAGTTTCAATTTTTTTTATAACACAAACACTAGGTTGTTATGTGGAAGAATCCTATGAGAGTGGCTCCTAGATGAGACGAGTTTCTGTACTAGGAATGGTACGAGGTCTTAGAAATCACTTAGTCAATCCCTTGGTGCTTGTCTTGTATTTTTGAAATATATAACACTTTTTGTATTTATTTTTAATTCTTATTTTATTTATTATCTAATCCTTGGATTACCTTAAGTTACATGAGAATTTTTTTAGAAGAATTCTACATAAGAATTTAATTTGAAAAGTAATAATATTTTGTTAAAATATATATGGTACATAAATTTATTTTTAATTTTTTTTATATGTACCATATTTATTTAATCCTGATCCTTAATTTAGGAAATTACCTTATTTAATATCTCTTGTCAATATCTCTTATCTCAAAAAATATTTTTTTATGGATAAATTACAAATTGCACCCCTAAAGTTTGGATTTTGTATCCTAAAGTTTCAGAATTTGGATTTTGTATTTGGATTTTAGTTTTAGTGTTTGGATTTTGTCAATATCTCTTATCTTAGTTTTAGTGTTTGGATTTTGTATCCTAAAGTTTCAGAATTTGGATTTTATCCCCTGATATTTAAGGTATTTGGATTTTACACCCTAAAGTTTCAAAATTTAGATTTTACTCTCTAAAGTTTAGGAGTGTTTCAATTTTACACCTCCAAATTATGAAAATTTAGGATGTAAAATCTAAACACCCAAAACTTTAAGGAGTAAAATCCAAACATCCTTTTTTATAGGGGGTAAAATCTAAATTCTGAGTGTAAAGTCCAAACACCTTCAAATATTATGGAATAAAATCTAGATTTTGAAACTTTAAGGTATAAAATTAAATCACCATCAAACTTTAGAGATATAATTTGTAAATTTTTTTAAAAGGTAAAAGCTCCTGGCACGAGAAAACGTCAAAGCTCTTGGCAATTAATGGAAGCCCTTTATGGCCAATGCAAGATGTTGTGGCTAGTCTGTGGGGATTTTAACGAAATTATGCATCCAAATGAGAAGAAAAGGGGGAAAAGAAAGAGTTGCTGATCAAATGAAGGAATTTAGGGAAGCTCTGAGTCGGTGCGGGCTGGGTTTTGTTGGGCCAAGTTTTACGTGGTGTAATGGAAGGTATGGGGATCAACGCACGATGCTTCGCTTGGACAGAATGGTAGCAAATGATGAATGGATGGAGCTGTTTACTGAGGCAAAGGTACACCATATTTCGATGTCGGCATCGGACCACTGCCTTCTAGTTTTGTTTCTTAAAAAGAACAAGCATGGCAATCGAGGAAAAGTGCGTTTTCTGTTTGAAGCTATGTGGACAAGAGAGGAAGAGTGCAGGAAAATCGTTGAGTTGGCTTGGGATCCATATACGGAGGACTTCTCTCGGCCTATCCAGGAGAAACTAGAAAGATGCCAACAACAGTTAAAGTGCTGGAATTAGAATGGATTTGGCAACATCTACAAGATCTTGAAGTAGAAGCAAACACGCCTTCAACAACTCGAATCCCTAAACTTGTTACATGAGACAGCGGAGGAGATAAGTACACTTAAAAGGGAGATTAACGAACTTCATACCAGGGAAGAAATCATGTGGAACCAGAGGTCCCGTGTGTGTTGGTTGCAAAATGGGGATAAGAACACAAAGTTCTTCCATGCCTTGGCCAGCCAAAGACAACGACAGAACAGGATAGGCGGTGTCATGGATGAGGGGGGTGTGTGGCAAGAAGAGAGTAAAGCAGTGGAAAAGATCATTCTAGACTACTTCAAAACAATATTTAGCTCAGACCAACCTTCCAACTTCGCAGAAAGCATGGAGGCTATGGACAGAAGGGTAACCCCAGAGATGAATAATGTACTTCTAAAGGAGTTTTCGAATAAGGAAGTTTGGATCGCGCTTAATCAAATGCATCCCACAAAATCACCGGGCCCCGATGGTATGTCCCCTATCTTTTACTAAAAATATTGGGATATTGTTGGTCCTAGTGTATCAAATTGTGTACTACAGGTTCTAAACACTGGCATTATGCCGAGGGGTATAAACCACACTTATATCTGCTTAATCCCTAAGACCAAAAACCCCTAAAAGATAACTGAGTACTGCCCAATCAGCCTTTGCAACGTAATCTATAAGGTAATTTCAAAGGTCTTGGCGAATAGGTTGAAGAAGATTTTGCACAAAGTGATTAATGAATCTCAAAGTGTGTTTGTTCCGGGTAGGCAAATAACAGATAATGTGGTTGTGGCTTTTGAAACCATACACTCTATTGCCAAAAGGAAAAAAGGGAAGGAAGGTTGTATGGCCATTAAATTGGATATGAGCAAAGCTTACGACTGAGTTGAATGGGGCTTTCTTGAGGCAATGATGAAGAAGATGGGTTTCGAAGAAAGATGGATCTCCCTAATCATGATGTGCGTGACCACGGCATCCTTTTCGGTACTTATTAATGGGGTGCCAAGAGGAACAATCTGCCCATCAAGGGGGTTGTGCCAAGGAGACCCGATATCCCCGTATATGTTTCTTTTGTATGCCAAGGGGTTATCAGCGCTGTTTAGGAAAAAAAAGGCAGTAAGAGGGATTAGAGGGGTGGCTGTGAGTAGGCATGCACCCTTGATTTCGCACCTTTTCTTTGCGGATGATTGTATCATCTTTTGTAGAGCAACTAAGGAGGAATGTAGGCAAGTGACCTCGGTGTTGGAAGTCTATGAAAAAGAGTCGGGGCAAAAGCTTAATAGGGAGAAAACCTCACTGTTTTTTAGCAAGAACACAAAAAAAGATATTCAGAAGTTTGTTAAGGACACCTTTGGAGCCCAAATTGTTAAACAACATGGAAAGTATTTGGGCTTACCTCCAATGGTAGTAAGACACAAGAAAAAGGCCTTCAATCGAATAAAAGACCAAGTGGGAAGGAAGATTATGGGTTGGAAAGGGAGATTATTGTCTAACGCTGGTAGGGAGATACTTATAAAGGTGGTTGTGCAGGCCACACCGACATATACTATGAATTTTTTTATGCTACCCGATTTTCTATGTTTAGATATAAATTCAATGGTGAGGGGGTTCTGGTGGGGGCAGAAAGGAAGGGAAAGAAAGATGGCATGGGTGTCATGGAAGAACCTGTGCAAGCCTAAGGCAGAGGGGGGGGGGGGTATGGGGTTTAGGGATTTGAAAGCTTTCAACCTTGCTTTCCTAGCCAAGCAAGGGTGGAGAATACAGCAAAGCCAAAACTCTCTGATGCATAGGGTGCTAAAAGCAAAATACTTTGAAAACTCCTCCTTCATGGATGCTCAAGTGGGAAGAAACCCCTCCTATATATGGTGAAGTATTATGGCTGCTAGACCAGTGATCAGGGAAGGGGCAAAGTGGGTTGTTGGTGATGGTAGAAGTATTAAAATTTAGGAGGAGAAATGGCTCCTTTCCTTGGAGTCAGGCAAAATAATAACACCAAGAACAGCATTGGGAGGGGATATGAGAGTGGCAAGCCTCGTTGTGTAGGAACAAGCTGAATGGAATGAAGATTTGATAAGAAGCACCTTCCTCCCCCCACGAAGCTGAAGCTATACTAAGTATCCTAATCAGCCCCATGAACCTATCAGACTCCCAGGTCTGGGCAAAGTCTCCAAATGGCATATTTACAGTGAAGAGTGCCTACAAAGTTGCTGTTAAATATCTTACGGTCACAAAGGGAGGTGTGGAAAGTCCAGGCTGTTCGGACAGCTCCAAAATGACTGTGATATGGAAGGTTGTATGGAAGGTTGTATGGAAGCTTGTAAGAATTGCTCCCTACAAAACATTGTCTGCTAAACCGAAAGGTCCTGAAGGAAGATAGCTGCGATTTCTGTGGGGAAAGTGAATCAGTGGGTCACATTTTGTGGGGATGTTGGTTGGCAAAGGAAACATGGAATGCGACAAAACTCAAACTTCCCAACTTAAGTCAGCCCCCAAAGGATTTTCTGGACGTTGTGTGGCTGCTGATGGAAGAACCGGGGGAAAAGAATTGGGAAGGATTTGCGATTATGGCATGGAGCTTATGGACACATAGAAATTCAGCTAGGCATGGGGGTGTGTGCAAACGGGGAAAAACTATAGCATGGGAAGCCCAAAAATATGAAGATGAAGTGCGTGTAGCTTTGCCTGTTCACCGGATTGGAATCCCTCCTACTTCTAAAACAAAACATTGGACCCCTCCTCCTCAGGGGAAGTACAAGATCAATATAGACGCTGCTGTGTTCAATGATCTGGGCTGCTGTGGTGTTGGGGTAATTATAAGAAGCGAGAAAGGGCAAATGATGGGTGCTATGTGCAAGAGAATAGGCTTCCCACTGGGGACCCTAGAAGCAGAAGCAAAAGCCACAGAAGCTGGCCTTCTTCTGGCATAGGACTTGGGGCTGAAAAACATAATAGTGGAAGGTGACTCCTAATTAGTTATTCAAGTGTTAAATGGCTCCACTCCTCCTACTCTCCCCAATCTGAAGATCATTGAAGGCATGCAAAGACTGTTGGCGCAATTCAATTATAGGAAGGACGTGCATACCAGAAGAAACGCTAATGTAGCTGCTCATTTACTAGCTAGGAATGCAAAAAATGTAATAGTTTGTGTAATATGGGTTGAGGACACTCCTCCCCTAATTGAATCTCAGATTTTGCATGATGTAATCTCTTTGGACTTGAGTCCGTATTAATGAAAGCCAGGTGAATGTTTTAATATAAAAAAAATGACAAAAATTTCAAAAAGTAAGATAGGCTCTTGATGGCCAATGGCCTCGTAGCCTATTGGCACCCAGGTACCCTTGTGACCTGTTGCTCGAGATTGTAGCCCCCGCAATTACCTAGCAAAAAAGAAGAAGAAGAAGAAGATAAGCTCCTGATGCAACGCAGTGCTACACAAACTAGCCTGCATTCAGGAAAAAGAAGGACAACAAAGAACATCATTATGCTCGCCCCCTAAAAATCTATTGTGTCCGTTGGTTAGCCACCAACTCCTGATAATCGTACAAAAGGGATGTAGCCCTGCATAGGATAATCTCAGATTTTGCCTCCCTAGTCCCGACGAAATGTATTGATTTTTGAGTAATACGACAAATTATTTTATAAAATTTTTATAAAATATTAATGTAGCCGACTTTTTATTAATTTTTATTTAGATTTGTTATTAATATTACTTTGGGAAATGCTAACGAGTGCCCTTAAGGCACTCGTTAGCATTTCGCTATTACTTTTTTATTTATCAGTAATCATTCATTATGGGTCCGTTTAGATATAGCTGAAAACTGAAAACACTGTGCAAAATTATTTTAAAATGTGTAAATAGTACCGTGGGAACCATTTTTAATAAAAAAAAGTTACTGAAAAGTAATGTTTGTAGGTCTCATGAACAGTGCACGGGTGCATTGTTCACACAGAAAGTCAAATAATTGGCTAAAAAAAATATCTGAAAACGCAACGCAAGAAACGCAGAATCCAAACGCCACCTATATCAATAATTTGTAAAATAATTTATAACTCTAGCATTATCCATAAGTTTTATTGCAAAAAGCCAAATATGAATTTTCTTGATTCCGATGATGAAAAGCATTCAGGAAGATACGGAGAGATTTATGCTCCAAGTTGGCAATTGGCAAATAAATTCCTATATAAATTTCTTTTGAGTTTCCAATTGACTCCATTTCATTTCAATTTAAGATTTTTTTTTTTTTTTGGAGAAAATTTCAATTCAAGCCATCATTGTTTGGATACCGTTTATTGTTAAAAATTGAAAACTGAAAACTGAAAAAACTATAATGAAATAATTTTTTAAATGTGTGAATAGTGCCGTGGGACCCATTTTAAAGTTAAATTTGCATTTTTCCCAAGTTGTGGGTCCTATGAACAGTGCCCATGGACCCACAGAGTGAGAAAAGCAGATGCATGGATAGCGCAAAACGCGCTATCCAAACGTGTGCGTTTGCCTAACACTGAAGTTGTGTTTGCGTTTTTTTGGTTGGTCCCATGGCACTGTTCATGGACCTGCCAAAGCACAAAAATGCGTGAATAGTGTTCGAGAATAGTGTTTTGCCTTTTAAAAAATATTTTGCTACAGTATTTTCAATAACAAGTTTTCAATTTTCACCAAAATAAGTGGTATTCAAACAGACCCTTAAAGCCATTGTAACCAATTTTTAGCTATATAATCAAGACTTTAGAATAATTGAAAAGCTAACCCTCGCTACAAAAAACGAGGACTATAGTTGCGTAACTTCCACTCAAAAGTTCTTTTTTTTTAATAAAAATAAATGGCATTTATTTTACTGAAACTTCAAACTTTACAACATTATATCTTTCTGTACGTTTTAAGACATTTTTGTTATTTTTAGGTACAAATATAGCTTACTTCCACTTAGTAGTTTACTTAATTTTAATGACTTTTGTTAATGAGTGCAGTAAGGGTACAAATATCAAGAAAATTATATAAAACCGCTATGAATTTGTGCATAATAGAATAATAATCAATAAATTATTGAAAAATATTTTTTTTCCCTTTTAGAATTTGCACAAATTAAAGAGTCTAAATCCAATAAGATTCTAAGTAGGATTTCAATTGGAATCTAATTTTCCACCATCTGTCTATTTATTTTTTTTAATTTTTGTGGCAAATAAATAATTGAGTGAAAAAACCGAAGGGTCTAAATAAGAAACTATTACATATTTTAGAAATGTATGGGTTAAAAAAAGTGTAAACTAATACTATGTATAATTTAAATCTCTTCTTAAAAAGATGCAGAATTGTGATTGTTTTTAATTGTACATGTGCATATGCATGAGGCTACACACTAGTGCATCATTTGCACATCATTATTATTGTCTTCTTGAATTTTTATGTTCCCTTCCCACCCCAACAACTTGAAAAGTTGAATTGATCAATTTCATGGTCAATTCTCTCCTTCCCCTTGAGATGATATATTTTATGGTACAAATTTAGCTTTATGAATTTAGGTGCACGGTGTTATCTAATTTAATTTTTTTTTAAAATAATTTAATAGTTAAGAGAGGGGAAATTTGAACCTTACATGCCTTTGTTTGATAGTTGAAAATTCATTAATGGTACATTTGACTTGATTCCGCACCATAGCGAGTGTAGGAAGACAGAGAAATAAACACCCCCATTACCTCATAATGATCAAATTATATTTAGCCTTATTTCTATTATTTAAACTAGCATGAGTCCGTGTTCATCTTAGTAGATTCAGTTTCCACATTGAGCTTGGAATCTTCTTGAAGGCATCAATGAAACGATAATGTATGAGAGTGTGTAGCAAAGAAGAATGGGATTGAACATTGTGTTTAAACCCGGCCTTACTCTTAGAAATCCGAAAGGAGGAGAGGGTAGTGTGTGGATCTAGTTGGTAAAGGTTGAGAGAGAAGGAGGAGACATGGGGTGACAATATGGCATTAGGAGGAGATGATGTTTTACTTTTATAGTCTTTTTCGTTAGACTCCTTGGTTCTAATAGTGGGCAGGTGAGATGTTCAGCCATAAAAGTGTGTAGGTGAAATGTTCTTGCTTAAGCCAATGAGCATTATCATTATCGTTTTCTTGGCTTCCGTGTTAAATGTTAATGCATCATTTATTTGGGCACAAAAATTAGAAAATTTAGATAAGATACATGACACAAAATTGAAGTCCAATTTATAATCTAATTAGTTTTTTTTTTTTTTTTTTTTTTGAGTTTTAGTTAGGACAAGTGGCGCAAAATTGAGAATCCAAATCTAGACATGGCACAAAATTGAAACTCTAATTTGGAATTCTATTTGAGTTTCTCTCTGCTTTACCTATTATTATATATATAGATTGTGTATCTCCCTCACTTGTAGTGATCTATCATTCACTAAAAAAAGATTCACTAATCCAATAAGAATGGTTGGTTGTTGCTTATCTTCAATTGGAACATGCAAAAAATAAGCTAATTTAGCAGCTTTTTGCTCAATTTCTTGTGGAGTCAAATTCTCATCAGTACAAGTCAAAGGAATAGTGTCATTGCTTCTGATTTCCATATAAAGGACATGATGAGCATAAATATGAAATTGTACACCACAAACAAGAGCTAATAAAGAGACTCACAATCCAATAGAAAGACAACTTTCTAGGAACCCTCAATGATGAATTCTCTCATGAATTGCTAAGGATCTAATAAGTCTAGCATTGATTCCTTTAGACGTGTCAATTGGGCAAATGCGCCCATAGTGACTAAAATAGATTTCTATTATTTGAAAACTAGTAGAGATAAGTTAAGATTCGTCTTTAAGTATTACAAAACATCTTTTTTTCTAAAAAATGAAATAAGATAATATTTTGTTAGAATGCAAGGAATATTTGATTCAAAATTCAGACACAGAAACCCTCAAAATTATGAAATTAATGAATGGAAAAACTCTCATTCACTATTTCGGCTCTTCTGTAAATCGTTCTTGGAGAAGGAAGAGATATAAAATTTGTTCAATTATCAAAAAATAACACCATGTTTATTTTAGATTTGTTAATTAACATTATTTTATATCATAAAATGAACTAAATCAATTCAAAAAAAAAAAAGAAGGATCATCTTCCCCACTTTTCTTTCACCCACTCTCCATGTCATGAATTAATTATTACTTTTCAAAACATTTCATTTCTGTTCCAACAAATAGATGATTAAAAAGACCCTTTCCTTCTGTAAAAGGGCAATTAAGATGATGGAATCTTCATGTAAAATTTTCTATTATAATAAAAATATAAATAATTAAGGGAAAAGTTATGAAGGAATATCTGTGTGTGCGTGGTTGGATTTATTTTTTTTATAAATTTCTTCATTTATTAAAAGTGAGAAACAATACAATTATATCTAAATAAATTATGGTTTAAAAAATATATATATTAGCAAAAAAATGATAATTAAAAAGAAAACTATTTCAAACGCACGAGGTCCATAATTATATTTATTTTGAAATGGTTAAAAATCACTACCCTACAATATTGCAACCCCACTTAGACCCCATGCAGTACAGCTTGGGGAGGACTAACATTTCAGTGTAAGCTCAAAGGAGAGCTCCAACATATGATATTATAACTAATACAAAGATTTTAAGAGAATAGGAATCTATTAGTTAAAATCCAATTGTGATATATATTATTGTAGTAGAACTTAGCCTGTATATTAAGAAGGGGCTTTTTTTTTTTTTTTTTGAGGGTGTAAAAAAAAAAAAATAAATAAAAGTGCAATGATCAATGACCCGAAACAACGTCCATTTTTGCTAGGTCCAAGGGACAATTTCTTTGGGTTTAGCGCATTGAATTTGGATAATGGTGGAATAGAGACTATATGAGTCTATTCCTGTATGCCATCCTCGTATTTGTAAGGAAAAGGGGGAACTACTAACTAAAATCTTCCAAAACTTTCAAAATCTTTCAAAAAATATCTAAAATCAAAATAAATTTTTTTAATACGAAATTGTATATATATTTGTTCCTCCTAACATGAATGTTGGAGTTTTCTTGGCATGTCTGTGCATGTTTGACATGTGTGCAATACAAAAAGGTATCTTATTAATCGAATATATATATATATATATATATATATATATTTCTACACTCTCACAAGTACGGTTGTCAAAATCCCGATTTGGATCCTACAGTTCTATGATTTTACAATCCCACCTGCCTAAAACGATCCAGTTTTTTCAAGGATCTTTGTGATTGTTTAGGATCGGTAGGATCGTACGATTTTGACGATCCTAAAAGACTTTGATTTTTTGTAATCTTCTTTAACTTGACAGAAGGTTCAGTTTGACCCAAATGAAAATAAAATCTTAATAGACCAAGTTTTTCCACTCTAATGTATAGAGAGTGTCAATAAGACCCAAATAAAAAATATCCCAATATAGTGTCACGTTTTGAGATTTTTGGCCTCTTTAAATGATGTTTAAAAATGGATGTAGTGGTGTATGGTAATTATATAAATAAATGTATAATTTATGTGATTATTTAACATATCAATGTGTATTTTTTGGCTTTTTCTCAAATAATGTAGGATCATACGATCCACGATCTCACCTACCTCTCACAATCTTACGTAGAATCCCAATTTTGACAACCTTGCTCACAAGTAGATCTCACCATATTGGGTGAGATGGAAGATTTATCTTATGCATAAAATAATTATTGGTTTGACATGGACATAGTCAGGAATTTTGGACTATATGTATTTCTTAGCTTAGAAGAATACTTTTTTTTTTTTTTTTGGAGAAACGCTTAGAAGAAAACATGACGATGAAGCATCTATTCAATTATTAAACAACAAGCATCCTTCTATATACTATTATTTAGAAGGCTTCTCTTGTCTAGATTTTTACTTTTTGATATCCAAAATATTCTCAAATTAACCTATTTAGAAAGTTTCAATAATAGGGTTAAACATGTAATATTACTAATTCTAAAACTTCTAAATTTTTGATAAATTTAAAAATGCAATTTACCAACAAACGTTGTTTTTTCTTTTTTTTTATGTTACATACAATTTTTTTTCCCTTTGTTCTCTTGAGTCTTGAGTTGTTGAACATATCTACTTCCACACTCCCACCAATTTTATACTCCCCATAACAAGCAATTACTTCATTCTACATGTTTCTCTATCTTTATCATCTTTTCACTTTCTTCTTCAAATTCTAAAAATTAAATTCAATCCTGCACATCTATTCCCATTTTCCCACTAATTTCAAATGAAGACAATCACTCAAAACTCAATTAAGAAAGTATGAACATACCATTTATTTGTTAATAAATTTTATTATATTGCTTTCTCTTTCCTTTTTTCTTTCTCTATGTTTCTCTTTCTCTAATTGCTCCACTGCATTCGTAAAAGTGGAGATTGTATCTTTAAATCTCTCATATTACAAATTTCTCTCATCTTAATTTGTTCATTTAAAAAAAAAAAAAATTAGCCTTATGACACTCCTGGTGATGGATTGGTGAGAGTGCAATAAAGAACAAAGTGGTGGCGATGGAATATTTATAGTGTTAGAGTTGATACTTGATAGCAAAACGTGTGATAGGAGACGTTACTCGCACAAATTATTAAGATGATATATAAGTGTGGACACAAATTAAGATATTCGATTAGAGCCTATATCCCAGTAAATATTTTAACTTTATATATATATATATATATATATATATATTAGGTTATATGATGTCACGTTATTAAAATTTTAAATAACATAATATTGAACTCACTTTTAAATTTGTAATATTTAATATAAAATATGAAGTAGATTTCTTTTATTTTATTTTTTTCAAACTCACCCACCATAATCAAAGAAAATTGATCATATTTTGAAAGATTGAAAAGGACTCCTGGCTTTGTGGAGTGTGGACTATCTCCATAGAGTAATGTTCAAAAATAATTTGTGACTATAGCATTATTTGTATGTTTAAATTCATAAGGTAAAATGTAAGAAGGTAACAACTGACCAGGTTTTTTTATTTTTATTTTTTTATTATCTGAGATAGAATTCTACTCTAACATAATTTATATGTATGTATGTAAGGCTTTCTTCGAGAGACTTGAATCCCAACTCTTACCCCTCACACCCTACAAGAACATGTACTTGTAGAATAACCATAATATTAAGGGTACGCAATGGTACTAACCAGGTTTTGTTTTTTAAAAATGGAACTCAACTAACAAGTTTTAAATTTAAAAAAATATCAATAAAATTGAATAGATCCGATGGTCAAATGTTTACTTAACATTGTCATCTTCAGAAGCAAACTTAACTCCCCTAGAGGTTAAGTCCAATATCAAGCAATCTCACCCACAATGAAAACAAACAAATCTCCTCAGCATTAATTGTACCGCACTCACCTGTGAATTTGTAAGGTTTAAGAAGTGATATTTTTTTAAGAAGTGCTTAAAGGTAATAGTCCTTTAAGCACTAACAACCTCTCCTCCCCTCAACATTAATTGTACCGCACTCACCTTCAGTCAGGGATGGAGCCCCTCTCCTCAACATTAATTGTAACGCACTCACCTTCAATTAGCGATGGAGCCACTATTGGACAGGGGAATGGGGAATGGCCCCTCCAATTTTTTTAAAAGAATATTATTATGTATACCAATTTTAGCAATTTTGTTTTAAAATATTACATTTTGTTTCTCTTAAACAATATTATTAATTCTTTTAAGAGTAATGCTATATTCACAAACTTTTTTACAATATATTTTTACAAACTTTTTTAGAAGCAAATTCTTATTGGTTCGCATATAGACCCATCACTCACATCATTTTTTATTTTTTACTTACTAGTAACCACTTATCATATTAGTAATTTATAAAAAATCTTGTAACTCTAACATTTTCCTCAATTTTAGTGATCATAAAAAAAATTAAATCTAAAATCTAAAACAAAATATACAAGCCAAAAAAAAAAAAAGTTCAACAACAAAAATTATCAATAGTAAAACTAAAAACAATTAAGCTCAATTAACCAATTTTATCCAAAATAAACAATCCTGCCCTTTAAAAAATTCTAAACAAAAATAATTTTGTCCTTACCCAAACAAAAATAATAAAATAAAATAAAAAATCTCAGCAGCTAAGTAGTAGCAGAGTCAAAGGTTGAAATCGCTGCATACAGCAAACAGTAAAACCGCCCCCTTTAACTTAAAGTTCTGCCTCTGTACTTGCCTTCAATCACTTTAAATATATTTGAAACTATCTCTCGTTAGCAGCCCAAGACACACCATCTTGAGGCACATCCCATCAATCGACCAAAGGATGTAGCTCTAGCCTCTAAGCATATTTAAAATCCCAATTTTAAGGAGTGATTTACACCTAAAAAAATATTGTCACACTTTCTATATGAAGCGAAAAATTTGGGTCCAGAGTTCAGTTACACTGAACCATCAGGATGGTAACATGTGTCTAATTTTGATCATGCGTTATTATCTCAACGGGTCTAATGCACTAGACTCAAGCCAAATCCATATATAAAAACCTATTAGTCCCCGTGGCCAGGGTATGGAACTCATCCCCCAAGAACGTTATCTTAGATTTTTTTTTTTTTTTTAATTACCCAACAAAGGAAAATCTATTGTCATTGACTTAATCACCAGAGTACCCATGGCCAGCCCAGCCCTGAGTACATCCAGCCTAAGTTATACTGCTAAGGGGTTTTTCTTTCTTTTGCAGTAACGGGACAAATAGGCAAAGGGGGAACTTGTTCAATTAATGGCTTGTTTGGAAGTTTAGAGAGGGAGGAGAGTAGAAGGGAGTAGAGGGAAGGAGAGTAGTGGGGAGGAGAGTAGAGGGGAATGAATCATCTCTACATTGTTTGGATGTTTTTAAAATTAGGGAGGGAGAAGGGGGTAATTAGCCTTTTAGAAAGGGTAATTTTGTTAATTTAGAAAGGGTAAATTAGAGAATTCATTTGGCCAATAACTTATCTACTCTACTCTCCCTCCAAATCTCTCCAATTTGGAGGAATTAAAAATGAGGGGTTAGAGGTAGTTGAAACCCCTCCAAACCCCTCCAAATCCCTCCCCCTCATTCCTTAAAAAACTTCCAAATAAGGTAATTGAATTACTCTCCCTCCCTCTATTCTACTCCCCCTCCTTTTTTTAACTCCCAAACATGCTATAAGTGAGGCCATCTCTTTTTGTGGTTCCATTTGCTGTTTCTACTTGAATCCCTATATACACTACTCTTTTCTTCTTCTTCTTTTGAGAAGTAAAAAATTATAACAAAAAATCTCCAAGAATAAACTTATGAAATTATTAAATATATCAGATGTGAATTTTTTAGATCAGATGATGACATTAGGAAATCCCCATATACACATTCATACTACTTTTTAAGTTCATTTCATATTTTTATATTGAGTCATGAGTGACTAGCATTGATTGGTGTAGAGCACAACTCAATCAAATGCCAGAGTAGCAACGACTTTATATAGATGTTCCAGCATAAAATATTTGCCATAATTCCATTACATGTGAGGTTTGTATGCTGGAGCAAGATCATTTTAGTTGTAATCATAAATAAACATTCCATCATTTCATTGGACTGTTTTTCATGTGTAGTCATCCAGCAATATCAAGAATATAATATTGCAGCGTGTTATATCAAAATCGAACCAAAATTCAACAGCTTTCCTTTCGTTTCAAGGGGCAAATTTACCAAATGGTTAAATTTGTTGCAAACAAATTGTTTTACACAGTTTCACGCCCCCAAAAGCAACTAAAAAGTCACGATGTTCATTATAAAACAAATTGTGTACTATTTACCAAATTCTTTCTCTTCCAGAAGTCTATTAAAATCAAACTTAGAATCTATTGTAAATCCAAACTCTACCCATAATAGATGTGAATAGCGTTCATATTGACAGCAGTAACAAAAGATATTGTTAATTGAATCTTGAAGTAGAAGATTGTGCATCAACCTATAAAATGTTTCAAGCTTTTATCTACAAGGAGGGTTGCTTAAGGTGGTTTGGTCATGTTTAGAGAAGCATGACTAATGCTCCGGCAAAAAAAAGTGAGTTGATTCAAGTTGAAGGAACGGGAAAAAAAAATAGAGGAAGGCCAAAATTCATTATGAAAAGTATTTAAAAAAGAAAAAAAAAAAAAAAAAGACATGTCAATCCCAAAAGTAGCATAGAGTATGACTTTTGATAGAGTAAAATGGAAGAAAAGAAAACAGTTGACTGTTAAGGATTCATAGTCAACTCTAGAATTTTGGAATTAAGGCTTTATTGTTATTGTATATAACTCATTACATTAGGATGACAACCTATAAGTACATTAGTACTGGTGATACTAAAAAGCTAAATTGCTATTTTTAGCACCACAATATAAAAAAGTGTGCTACATTGATGGTGGTGGTATAGGTAAAAATTTTACCTACTCAACTAAAATGCATAGTCATCTATAACTGTATAGCTCAAATGCTAAAAGCAAATAATATTTTTTATTTTCCCACTCATTAAAATAATATTTATTTATTTTTTTCTCTCTCTCTTTTTTCCTCCTTACCACTCATTCTCTTCACAATCCCACCTCTCTTTCTCCACTCTCATTGACCCAAGCTCAGTTCCGATTCATCCTTCTTCCTCACCCAATCTCACCCAAGCTCTCTCTTCAGTCACCCATCTTCATTCCTTCATGCCGACCCAAGCCCTAAGCCCCATTGCTGAACCTTGCCCTAAGCCCCATCGCTGTGTTTGTGTTGGTGGTTGGGATCGGTTGGGTTGGAGCTTAGTTTGGCTTGGCGTTGATGTTGATGGTAGTTGCATGAGTCAGTCGGTGGCTTGGCTTTGTGGGTCTTTAGCTGTGGTTGTGGTAAGAGTTACAGTTGTTGTTGGTTGTGGCAGTGGTGTTGTGGCTGGGTTTGGAATGATTTTAGGCGGTGCTTTTTGGTTATGGGATGGATTTTGTGGTGTTGATGTGGTGAGTTTGGTTCTGGATGTTATGTGGTGGTCTTGGTGTCTCTGGTGGTAGTGGGGGTTGTGGGGGTGATGATTTTTTAAATCTCTCTTTCAAATGTCTCACTAGGTTTTTTGTTGGAGGATTTGTAAGTTTGTTGAATTTTAGTTGTTTTTATATGTGATTTTGGTTGGTTTTTGAGATAATTTTGTTGCAAATTTGGTAGATTTAGGTTGCGGTAATGGTAGTTGATGGGTAATGGAGGTGGTTGTGGGTGGCAGTGGAGGTGGTTGAGATTTTGGGTTTGCTAGTTGTTCTTCAAAATCTTCAAATGAGAGAGGGAGAGAAAGATAAAGTGAGGTGCGAAAGAAATAATAAAAAAATAATATAAAGTGAGATGGTAAAATAGATAAAGTAACTTTTTATAATATCAAATTATTAAATTTATATCTCCATCAATACGGAGGCTTAGAGCCAAAAAAATTGGCAACTTCCCAAAAATTTTGTTTAAATGAAACACTTTCTGAAAGCCTCAGCTAACATTTACATTCCCTTCCCATAAAAAATAAAATAAAATAAAAACATTTACTATCCCTACTTTGTGACAAACTTGTAATAATGCTATATCCCCTAGGTATTACATTATCTTGGAGTGTAGTTTTAGTACCACATAAATTATCACAACTTTTTTCACAACTTTCTTATGTATCACACTGTGACTGGCAACTGTCACTTTCACCTGAACTCGCAACTTTTTCTTCACCACTCACAGTCTGCCATGTGTATAGTTGTAGCACAAGTTGTGCCATTTTATGTGGTCTTAGAATTTTTTGATCTTGGTAGAGACGACAGATCACAAAAAGAAATGAAGGATAAAAAAAATTAAGCTGCTGATTTCTCCTCTTC
Source organism: Lithocarpus polystachyus (assembly GCA_033629205.1). Taxonomy (NCBI): domain Eukaryota; kingdom Viridiplantae; phylum Streptophyta; class Magnoliopsida; order Fagales; family Fagaceae; genus Lithocarpus; species Lithocarpus polystachyus. Next base: position 85,250,183 of record CM066164.1, read on the forward strand.
AGACACATTCTTAGATAACTGTTGCAGGAAGTTCCCAAGCAGCCTCTGATCCAAAAACATATTAGGTATCTGCAAGAAAGAACTATTAAGTAAAGCTTGCACACACAACACCCCACGCCCAGACACACACACACACACACACACACACACACACACACACACACACACACACACACACACACAAGAGAGAGGGAAAGACCTTTTCCCCAAAGAAAATTTTTGTATTATCAGCTATGGCCTCGATGAATTTAAGCTCAAGAAATTGCGGTGTCAGCTTCAACTTGTTTGCTTCAGCTTCCTTCAATAAACTAGAAATGTAGAGAGAGCAATATTATTAGTCATTTCTATGATACCATATTCATATATTTTAAACTGAAAAGTGAATGAAGCTTTCACCGGTAGAAATCTGCATCGGCCAAACTCTTTTCCCGAGCCATGTATATCTGGTTCTCAATTTCTTGCTGCTTCCTGACGCTATCCTTTTCCATCAACTTCTGTTCCATAAGGATCTTGCTCACATTTGCAACCTTCTCAGCTTCACTGATAGCCATTTTCTTATTTGTCTCTGCCTCTTTCTCAACCACTCTCTGTTTCTCAATAGCAATTAAAACCTAACAAAGCAACATCAACATAAAACATAGAATGATGCACTCTATTAACTTCAAAGGCTTACTATATAATAAATTATCCAATATGTTTTTCATTGACTGGGTGTGGGTGCAAACACATGCATGTACAAAGTTTTAATATAAGTGAAAAAAGCTCAAAGGACCAAGGCTAACTGGTTTAAAGGGTAAACTCAATGTTCAGCCATAATTTGAAATAATAAACATACATTAAAAGCACATTTAATTCAGAAAGAATCTGCATATCAAGAATCATATTGTGTGCGAGTGTGTGTGTGTGTGTGTCTATTTGCTTTGCTTGACTAACAGAGGAAAATAAAAGAAAGTAAAAGGACCTTCTATCATATTCAGGAAAAAGAAACCGAACCTTAGTGCGTTCCTCTTCCATCTGTTCAAAATTGCGTCTTATGCTTTCCGGGATTTTTGGCTTTGTAACGCGAACACTAATGATTTCAATACCTGGAGCATAACGTGTGCAGTCACCCTGGAGAGCATCTTTCATCTTTTCATCAATCTGTGAGAGTTTAATGCTTTGTCAATATAACATGAAATAAACAAATAGAAAAGGATTTGATTACCCCTACACTAGCGCATGGTGCCATGATGTTACACAACTATATGACATATAGTTATAAGGAGCTTCTTAATAATGCTGGCAACTTAACACCAACATAGATTCCTGAAGAGAAATAATCCTTGGAAGTCAACACAGCACTACTTGCTGGGATTTTCTTGAGAAGGGATCAAATTGTTCTACTTTTAAGTTAAGATTTCAATATGATAAACAATCTGTCAGATTAAGCTACTAAAGCAGAAGAAGAAAAGTACACTACTTTAAACAACACTTGGAAGACTTCTTATACTGTAAAGCTAAATTGGAAGCACCCAAAATATTTTCATTTATGGCTTTAAAGGGTATGTTTTCTTTAGCATCCATACTTGATCAAAAACATCAATGTAGACTTGCTGAAGAGAGTGAGAGCTGCAAAACTGATTGATCTCGTGATGAATTTTGTCATAAATCCATGTATTGTCATACTGCACCCCATAGTTCAGCAAAGTGTCATGCACATAGTCCTTGTGAAGCCGGTTAACAACCTGAGAAGGCATTATATAAGCTGAGTATTTCAAACCTTAGACCACTTGTAAACCGTAATGTTAATAAAATGCAACATCTCGTAGCTGTACCTCTATCTTCTCAAAGTTAATCATTACACCTCCTTTGGTACCACAAGGAATATCCCTCACCTGCAATTATTCTCCCAGGAAGGATTTGAGCATTAGACTGACAAGATGAAATTCCTCAATTTTCATAACATCGAATTTTACCTGATCTGTCTGAAGGGTTACTTGAACAGGCTCATAATGGGTTATAAAAGGCAGCTTCAGATGAAAACCTGAAAATTAAGTGCATGCAGAGATTTCATAAGTTCTAGCCTCTAGGAAAACAACTACTGAATGAAAATCATAAAGAAAGGACAATAGTCAAACCTGGATCTGTAATCGTCTTTAGAAGGGCACCTCCTCTCCAGTAAACCCCAACATGGCCTTCTGGGACTTGGTGCAGAATGGAAAAACCATTCCTAAAAGTTGATGATGAAGGAATCACTATCTGTAAAATTTATATTCATGTCAGATATTTTCAAACTCAAATAAAATGATATGAACACTTATTCCAGTGACAGAGATTCAGAATAAATCTAAAATTTTAAACAAACTAGCATTTAATAAGAATATTATAAAGTCACTCCATCAAAAAAACACTAATCCACTATTTTCTCTTTTCAAGTATGCCTCCCTGGCAGCTGCAATTTCTAATAAGTTAAGGAGTGTAGCAAATCACAAAACCAGGCCAGCCTGCCAAGAACAACATGACAAGTTTTGATTGTTTTTAGTTTGGTAACTCTTTTGATCAAAAGACTAATTCAAAGTGGGAACTAAATACATTCCCATATCATCAAAGTGGTTCTTTCAAAAACATGCCCTCCAAATCAAATTTTAAAATTTTGGTGTTTTCACATGCATGCAAATTTGACATTTTCATAAGCTGCATGTTAACTAAAACTGGTTTTGAATCTAGACAAACTGGATGAATAAAACAACTTCACTTGAACTACTCTCATTTTTGGTTCAGCTTGTATCAAACTAAACCAGCTTTGTGGTTTGCAAACATGCCCAAAAACATTCAGGCAACACAACTACAAATAGAGTAATTTAGAAATAACTCTACAATCCCAAGTGCATACTCGATGCCACAATGTAAATTCCTTTAATTTTTTTTTAAAAAAATGTTAATAATTAAATGACAATAGGCATTAGAACCACGGTTTGTAATGCAAGGTGAAATGGACAGAATAAAAGTTCTCTGTCTTACTCTTACTATGTTCTATTTTATACTCCACCATTCGTAATCAACCACACGTCCCTTTTTCTTCTTATAAAGTAATCCACTTTTAAAATGGGGAAAGAAAAAAAAAAAATTCAAACACGTGACATACTGCAATTAGTGGAGCATAAAGTGGAAGACTATGAATGGGATAGAGCATTTTTATTTGTAATGGAACACCATTGAAGCATTTCTACTAATAGCTATAGGCTATTATTCACTATGATGCACCTCTGTTGTAATCTTTCAATGAGAATATTGATGCATGTTGAACCTGACTTGCAACAACGCAAGTCCACATAGAACAACTACTACCATCACCATAAAGGAAAACAAATACTTGAAATAATCTTGAGTCACATTTTTATACACCAATTTGATGAATTCTAAATCACATATTACAGATCCTGAAATACTATTGAAGAAATTTTACAATGCCAAGACATTGATACAAAATAGCAATAGCAACACGGATTTTATGAAAAATAATAAAAGCATAATTGAACTATGATTTAAACTAACAACAACAACTAGCCTTAATCCCAAATTTTTGGGGTTGGCTACAGAATTTCCTCCATTCTATTCTATATGAATTCATACTCTCTATTATTTCCTTAATTAATAATTCATTTTATTATTATTTCTACTAATGTTATTTTGGGTCTTCTTCTACTTTTTTTTGTTCCCTCAACTTAGATCAACTCACTTTCTTACTGGTGCATTAATCGCTCTTCTATAAACATGATCAAACCATCTCAAATGATTCTTCCTCATATTTTCATCAATAAAGCTACTCTTATCTTTAAGCAGATTTTCTCATTTTAGATCTTATCTCTCCATGTATTTCCACTTATCCCTCTTAACATTCTCATTTCAGCTACACTCATTTTATGAATATATGCTTATTAATAGACCAACATTCAGTACCATAGAACATAACTAGTAGTATAGCAATCTTATAGTTTTCTTTCTAACTTAATAGGTATACTACAATCACACAATACTCCCCACGCACGTCCATATAACTATTATTTAAACTAAGATAGAAACTAATCTAGGAAGCTAAGAAGCATGGATACTGACATAACATGGGACACAACAACACAACAATTCTTGAAAAATTAGAACACGTGGGAATACATAAATTAATTAATATCTCTAGGTATATTTAGACATAGCCTATATTTAATTCTAGTTTTCAAAAAAAATAACAACTATCAAAATCTTTAAAAACATATCTAAAATCAAAATAATTTTTTTTCCTCCTAACACCAATGTAGGAGTTTTCTTGCAATGTCCGTATTTGACATGCGTCTAAAACAAAAAGGTATGTTATGAATCGAATATTTGTATCTACACTTTCACAGTGCGTAGATTCCTTTTTATCTTATACATAAAATAATTGGTCCGACATGGATACCGTCAGAGATATTGGAGCATATATGTTCCTTCATCTAGAAGGATACATGATGAAGCATCATTTTAATCATTAAACAACAAGCAAGAGATCGAATCAATTAAAGCAGACTAAAAAGCACAAAGTGGTCCAGCAATTTGATTCATTATTCTCAAAAAAAAAAAAAAAAAAAAAGATATTATATTTATTATTAAAATTCGGACGAACATTGAAAATTGCTGAAAAAAACGAATCGACATGGAAACAGAACCACAAATCACACAAAACAACAATGCGTATTGCAGAATCAAAAGAAAATGCCGAAACTCAATGTAGGTTTAAAATAAATGAAGATTGAAATAAGGATCATAGAATAAAACAGATAATGTGAGCGATCAGATGCTAAAGCAAACGCTATTGAAATCAATGAGAGAATGCGATAATATTGAAGATGGCGATGAAGAACAAAGCGGCGGCAGTTGATAGATATAGTTTGATATATAATACCATGGCGAAGATTGCGATGAAGGATAGGAAGACTGTGAGAATCGCAGTAAAACCGTCCCCTCCGCCGCCGCCTTGAGGAGGCTGTGGAGTTACGGGTATCGGTTGATGTGTATCCATAATGGCGGTTGGTTGTCGCAGACTGTCAGTCAGTCTGTCAGTCCGTAAGGAAAGGCCTCACGCAACTTCCGTTTTTATATCTAGCGAGGAGAATGCCAAAGGAAGTTGGTGCTTTCTACTTTCCAGCTTTTAGTATCTTCGGGGAGAGGTTGAGTGAGCGTAAAGCGTGAGGCATATTGTTTTGAGAAATGATAAATAAGTTAACAATATTTTCGGAATAAATCTTAAATGGTAAGTTGTTATTAAAAATGATTTTAGTGTTAAATTTAAATTTAGATTAATAATAATTAATCAACTATGATTTATTGTAAAAATATTGTGGACGTAATATCTCTTTTATTTTGTCCTATTGGAGGGAAATTGAATCAGCGATCTCCACGTTGACTATGAGTCATTAGGACTATTTCGGAGCCTTTTGTTTGTTGTGATGTGTCATTGATGTAATGCACATTAAGATAATGTTATATTAAAATTTTTGATTTATTTTATTTTTTTCTAATATTATCATAATTTAAAATTACAAAATATATCATATTTCTTTAATCTTTTGTATTGAGATTACATTAATGTAAAATTATAATAATATAATATTATGGTGTAATGTAACATCACGGTGAACTACACCTCTCGTTTGGGTGATAGGCTTATTAGTTAAACCTAACGCATCTGGAGGTTTTAGAATTTCGATTCAATATATCACACATTACCGATTCATAGGGTATTAAGAATGTTTCTTGGATCGAAAGACACTAGCACTCCACTTTCTTTTTCTTTTTCTTTTTTAATGGAAGGGACACCAATCTTTTTGATATATATATATATATATATATAAATATTATGCCCAATACATACCCAACCCACATGTTATGAGGGAATCAAACAGACACACACACACATAACATGTGGGTGCATAAGACATTGTCTTCATTTTTAAGCCTATGTGTCTGTTCGATCCACTCATAACATGTGGGTGTGTATTGGGTATAAGATATATATATATATATATATATATATATATATGGAGCAAGGGGCGGAGCAAGGAGTGTGGAGGGAGAGGGGGCAACTGATCCCATGTCTCCTTCTAAAGTATGTCATATATATGTATTATTATTAGTAATCTCTTAAATGCTTTACCCTTAAGTTCCTGTCCCAGCTTAAAAAAAGTGAAAATGACGAAGCTTACTGCTTACCTGACGCACAAAGCAGAAAAAAAGGAAAAGAAAAAGAAAAAGACAAAACAATGAACCAAACAGGAAATTACTTACTTAATACAAGCTAAAATAAAGGGAAAACTTCCCTTACGTGACACACACCACTTTCACTTGTCTTGGCGGTAAGCTAGCACTTAAGTTTAGCAAAGTAATAATAATAATAATAATAATAATAATAATAATCACTGCATTTTGGATTTTTTTTATTATAATTTTTTTATTGCACTTCAATTGATAGTCCTATATTTTACACTTCTTTTTTTTTTCAATTTCTTGACGTTTTAGTTTCAAACTGTGGTTTTTTTTATTATGAACACAAATTTTAAATACTTTGAAAAATAAATAAAAAGTTGCATTCAACTTATATTTTTAAAAGCAATCAACACAGCAGGACATGTATACAACTTTACAAGTAAATTTTTGTACTCCTAATATTTTCAAATTGATTTATTTTTTCAATTTATTTTAGAGTTAACTTAGACATCTAACAATAGTTTACATTTATTATAGTTTTTGCACGACATTTACAGCTGTTTACCATTGATCATTTATTTTGTTGTTAATATAGATTTATATATTTTTGTTATTATTTTTAAAATTATCTTTTAATTTTGTCTCCTCTAAACCAAAATCTTGACTCTATCGTTGTATGAGACTGTCATGGCTTTGGCCGCATGTGTTTCCATGGCATTGGCAACATGCATATATACACACACACATAGAATGCATAAGACAAATACATGTCTTCATTCTTATAGTTGTGTGGTTAATCTCCTCACAATGTGTGGGAACTGTATGATTGTAAATTTTTACACGCTATAAGAGTAAGATTGCAAATATTTAATCAATGAGAATTTTGTGTTATTGTTGATATCCAGAGAACTTTCAGAAAATAATTATTTTTGATGGTTCAATAGCAATGTCACAACTCACAACGGAAGAAAACGAATAAGTTACCTTCTTCTTTGAAACTTGAGAAAATATTATGGACTTATCTTCTACATTCAAAAAGATAATCCTAAAAAAATACGTAGGTATTTATGTTGAATTCATTTTTTTTTTTTTTAATCTTCTAATCCTTTGATAACCTTGACTTACATGAGATTCTCAAAAACACTTGATCTAAATGAGAAATTAACTTCAAAAGGACCCATATTTTATATATAAAAATATATATATGATACAAATTGTTTTATTTGTACCACATATATCTATACTATATATAAGAGGGTTTCCCTCTTTCAACTAGATTTTTACGTGGTTTAAAAATACCCTCATTAATGAATGGTAACTTCATTTAAAAATAGGGTCATAAAGGTTAAATAATAATTTTAATTTTGAATTCAAAAAAAGAATTCCTAAAATTTAAGATTTTTTTTCCTTCACGTTTAAAAAAGAAATTACAGTTACTGCTTATCTCTAAAATTTATCATTTTTATTTGTTTGAAAAATTAAAAAATTATAAATTATAATAGACACAAATTATTAACTTTTATCCAAAAAATAGAAGAGATTAAGAGTACATTTGGAAACAACTTATGTACATAATATTAACTAAAATTTTTCATTTTTAGTAATATTTTTTGTGTTTTGCCTTTTGTTTTGGATTATTATTGTTATTTTTTTTTCAAATAATCTAACTTTAACATTTTTACAACAACACAACAACTCTTGAAAATTTAGAACGCATGGGAATATAGTAATTAACTAATATCTCTAGAAATATTTTAGCTATAGTCTATGTTTAATTCTAGTTTTCAAAACAAATAACAAGTATCAAAATCTTTAAAAACATATCTAAAATAAGAATAATTTTTTAATACAGAATTGTTTTTATTTTTATTGGCATGTTTGTATTTGACAAGTGTCCAACACAAGAAGATATTTTATGAATCAAATATATGTATCTACACTATCACAGAGTATAAATCCCTTTATCTTATGCATAAAATAATTATTGCTCTAATACGAACACAGCTAGAGATTTTGAAGTATGTTTTCCTTTGCTTAGAAGTATACAAGATGAATCACCAATTCAATTATTAAATAATTAAACGACAAGCATAAAGCAAGCTTTGCTAACATGTCATATTTAACATCAAATCAAGCAAAACTTAGATCCAATGAGGCCAAACTAATTAAAGTAGACTAAAGCACAAAGTCCTCCACTAATTTGATTCATTAAATATATATATATATATATATATATATATATATTATTGTTGAAAGTACGAGGAATTGAATTTTAACCAAACACTGCCTAATGTGATTACTGGAGAAAACGAATCGATAATGCAGAAAATGTGAGAGATAAGATGTTAAAGCAAACGCTATTGAAATCAATTAAATCAATGAGAAAGAATGTGATGATAATAAGGAAGATGACGATGAAGAACAAAGCGATGGCGGTGGAATATTTATACATTGTGTTAAGAGTTGATATAGTTTGATATATAATACGTACGTACCATGGCAAAGATGGCGATGAAGGATAAGAAGACTGTGAGAATTGCAGAGAAACCGCTGCAGCCGCCACCTTGAGAAGGCTGTGGAGTTGCAGGTCTCGGTTGATTTGTATCCATAATGGCGGCTGGTTATTGGCTATTGGCTATTGGCTATTGGCCTGTGTCAGTCAAGTCTGCCGTGGAGAATGCCAAAGGAACTTAATTGGTGCTTATTTTATAGTAGCTTTTATATTGGTGTGATGTATGACCAAGGAAGTTTATTTTCTGTTTTTTGAGGGAAAATGTACAGGTAACCTCCACGTGGACGCATGACATGACTGAAAATCAACCATTACGAGGGACATACATGGATTATCCACGTCGAGGGTTTTGCATCATCATGGATTATCTCATATTCTCATGCGTACACATGTCATACATGTATTTATTTAGGCGCAATATATTTAGAACAAAATTTAGCTACAAAACTAGTTATAACTTTAAATTATGATTTTATTCAATATTTTTTTATTATAAGTGAATTTTGACAAATTTGTCATTAGATTACATCTTATTTTTATATTTTCTATACTTGCAAAATTTTTAAAAATTAAAAATCAATAACTATGTTATCAATAAATTATTTAAATTGCAAATTTTTGTAGTTTAATTTAAAGTTATGCATAAAATATAAACTTATAGGTCATATAGTAAATAACGTTTGATTGACACAAAATTTAACATATATATTAAAAGCATAAAGAACATGAAATTTAACAGTTAGATTTTTTAAATGTAGTAATATTTATTATATTACGTAAGGTTATAACTTTAGGTTGCAACTAATTTTATAATTAAACTTTGTCCATATATTTAATAGTGTATAAAGAATGTCTTATCGATCAAAAGTAAGGATGGTGATTGGGAGGGTTGGTTGGGTCACAATTTCTGAAATATTAGGATACAATTGATACGTACAATGCTAGGAATACAGCATTTAATTAATATCTCTTGGTATCTTCTAGACTTATTTTATGTTTAATTCTAGTTTTCAAAATAAATAACAACTATCAAAAATTTTAAAAGCATGTCTAAAATAAAAAATAAAAAAAAATTAATACGAAGTTATATTATTTCCCTCCTATGACCAATGTAGGAGTTTTCTTAGCATTTCCATGTTTGACATGTATCCAACACAATAAGGTATCTTATGAATCGAATATACATATCTACGCTCTCACAGTATTGTAGATCCCTTTATCGTATGCATAAAATAATTATTGGTCTGACATGGATATAACCAGAGATTTTTAGAAGAATAAATGATGAAGTATCAATTCAATTATTAAACAAGCATAAAGCATGCTCCTTCTAAAAAAAAAACATAAAGCATGCTTAGTTAATAAGTCATATTTAACATCAAATCAAGTACCGCCAACTTAAGAATATTCGGGCGAGGATGTAGTGCATTGGTCACTTCCGGTTGAGCCTTGGTTCAAGCTTAACATATATGGAGCAACTTTCGCCACTCATGAGTCTATTGGAATAGGAGCTATTATACGTGATTACACAGGGAGGATGGAGGTTGCTTTGAGTAAGAAACCATATGCCCATTTAGGCCCTTTGGAGATTGAAGCAAAGGCATTAGACGAAGGGGTAAGTTTTGGTTTGGACGTCAATATTAGAGATTTGGTGGTAGAGAGCGACTTACATATTATTATTGATGCTTTAAGGGTGGTGGCACAGCACTAGTGTAGTATTTATTGAAAATGTCATTGAGGGACATGGAGCAAGCTATTAGAGTTCAAATGCATACTTATTTCCAGCGTTAAAGCAATCACCCAATACATATGAATAGAGGAAAATTCCAGTTTGGTTGAGTCCGTTTTGGCTAAGGATGTATTGAATTTTTTTTTTCTTTTTAATAAAGTTACAGTTTTCTTAAAAAAAAAAAAAAGAAAAAAAGAAAAAAAGAAGAAGTAAAACATAGACCAATGAGACCAAACTAATTAAAGCAGACTAAAAAGCACAAAGTCCACTAATTTTTGATTTATTTTAGGTATTATTATTAAAAGTACTGCTGAATGTTGAATCAATATTGAAACAGAATCACAATTCACACAAAATGATAATGTGCATTGCAAAAAGAAAATGCCGAAATCAACGTAGTTTTAAGAACTGAATATCAAGGCGTAGAAGATGATAAAACAGAAAATATGAGGGATCAAATTCTAAAGCAAACGCTATTTAAATCAATGAGAGAGAGAATGTAATGGATTGATGGTTGGTGAGGGTGCAGTGGTGAACAAAGTGGTGGCGGTGGAATATTTATATATTAAGAGTGATAGTTTGATATATAAAACCATGGCGAAGATGGTGATGAAGGATAAGATGACTGAGAATAGCAGAGAAACCACGGCTGCCGCCTTGAGGAGGCTGTGGAGTTACGGGTCTCAGTTGATTTGAATCCATGCGGTCAAGCATGTTTCCTTTTCTTTTCTCTTTGGTGTAAAGAATGCGATAAAAATTTTTTTGGTATTGATATATATATATATATATATATATAATTTCATCTTTTGGGTCTAAACATTTTTTTTGAGGTTAATGATTTAGCCTAAGACATGGGGAGGAATTTTGTTTGAATAATGTTAGGACTACAATTTTTACTATAACTTTACCACAACTTATTTATGTGGCAAATTATGAGTAGTAAAATTATGAACCCACATGGACCCATTAATTTTACTCTATCACTCACAACTTACCACATGAATACGTTGTAATAAAAGTTGTGGTCCTAACATTTTTCATTTTGTCGAGGGAAATGTATAAAGAACCTCTATGTTCAAATGTTGCGTCACATACTTACACGTCATATGGTAACATATGATTCTAGCCTTGAAAAAAAAAATTGGATTGACCTAATCTGTTTGTTAACTATGTTATACCAATAATAATAATAATAATAATAATAATAATAATAATAATAAGAAGAAGAAGAAGAAGAAGAAGAAGAAGAAGAAGAAAAAGAAAGAAAGATGTTGTAACAAGAAGTCTTCCTCTATGAATTGAAAAGTACAAACCTACAATATTTTTAGCTAGGATTAGGTTGACCTAATCTGTTTGTTTAGATAGAAACCCCTTGTGAAGATAATTTTTTGTGTTTTCTTGTATTTGGTAGTATTAAAAAAATAATTCAAAGAAAAACTTTTTTTAGTCAACAAAAAATTCTATTAAAATATTACTTACATTTTAGAGATTATTTTTCACATCAAACTAAATAAAGGAAATTAAGAGGTGTGGGGGCAAAAGGTCAAGAAGGGAGATGGGCCTACACATTAAACCCAAGGCCCAAGCCTACGGGTCAAGGATGATTAGTCTACACGTTGGACCCGAAGCCCAAGCCAAGGACCAAGATTGTTCCGAGGACTGTTTAACCTAACCTAAGAGGTTCGAAATGGATGTTAAAAAGTCAGAACATGAAATTAGCAAACCTGGAAATGTTGCCGAAGATGAATACCACCTCGAATAATCAAAGTCGGGACAAGTCTTGGAACTCTGCCGTCCAAGAAAACATCCCAGGAGGTTCTACCGGCCTGGTCGAATGTAGTAGATACAGGTACCAAGAAAATATCCCAAAATATCAGGGAAGAAGGCTGCCAACCCCGCATTGAATGATTCTACAACTAACCCCCTAGCCGCATTTATGTGGAGAAGATATCTGAACAGTGACTTCTAGCCTTACAGCCACTATACCGAGATTTCTGAAAAAGTTAGTGAAGGGAATTTAACCCGAAATTCCCAACTTGTGAAAAACAAAAAATAGAGAAAACACACGCCAAAGAAAAACAATCACACGCACAAGACAATATTTACGTGGTTCGGCAATTTGCCTACGTCCACGAAGTTGTAGGGATTTCACTATTAGCAGGAAAAAAAAACAGTGTACGGCTACAGTGTTTTTGCTCTCTCAAAAACTACAACAAGACAAAACCCTAATCATTAAAAAAAAAAAACGGTTTTATTATATCCTGCGCACAGGAACTACAAAACGGGCCAAAAAATTTTTCCTAGGGGCAACGATTTGAAGCCCATGATATAGCTGTACCACCCAAAGTAAATACAAACTCAATAGTACTCTTTCTACTATCAATATCACCAACAAAATCAGCATCTACATAACCCTACGGTTTCAAACTTGCACCTGTGTAGTAAAGACCTGTATCTGATGAACCCCTCAGATATCTTAGAATCCACTTAACTGCCTCCCAATGCTGCTTTCCAGGCCTACTCATGAATCTGCTAACAACTCCCACTGCATGTGCAATGTCTGGCTTTGTACACACCATGGCATACATCAAGCTACCAATAGCTGAGGCATAAGGTACCCTACTCATATGGTCCCTTTCTTCTTCTGTCTTCGGTGACTGTTCCTTGCTTAGTTTGAAATACCTACCCAAGGGTGTGCTCATTGGTTTAGCTTCATTCATGTTGAACCTGTTAAGAACTTTCTTCACATACTCTGACTGTGAAAGCTTCACTGTACCATTAGCCTTGTCTCTAATGATTCTCATACCAAGGATTTGCTTTGCAGCTCTCAAATCCGTCATTGCAAATTGTTTTGACAATTACTTCTTCAGATCATTAATCTCTTCAATGCTAGACCTTGCAATGAGCATATCATCCACATACAACAATAAAATGATATAAGAATTGTCAAAGAACTTAACATAGCAACAATGATCAGTTTCACATCTTTTGAACCTAATTTTGTGCATAAAGCTGTCAAATTTCTTATACCACTGTCTAGAAGCTTGTTTTAGGCCATACAAGCTCTTTCTTAGTTTGCAGACTAGATTCTCTTGTCCCTGAACAATGAAGCCTTCAGGTTGAATCATGTAAATGCCTTCCTCTAAGTCACCATGAAGGAATGCTGTCTTCACATCTAACTGCTCAAGATGTAAATTTTTTGTAGCCACCATTCCCAGTACTAATCTAATTTTTGACATCTTCACAACTGGAGAAAATATCTTTGTGTAGTCAATGCCCTGCTTCTGCTAGAACCCTTTAACAACTAATCTGGCCTTGTAACGTTTGCTACCATCATGCTCATTCTTTATTCTGTATACCCACTTGTTGTGCAAAGCCTTCTTTCCTACTGGCAATTTAGTCCATTCCCATGTCTGATTCCCTAACAAGGAATCCATCTCATCCTTCATGGCTAACTCCCACTTGCTTGAATTTTCATCCTACAAGACTTCTTCATAACACTCTGGCTCACCACCATCAAGCAACATGAGATAATTTAGAGTGGGTGAATAACACTGTGGAAGTCTAATAGTCCTGGAAGATCTACAGACTTCAGCTACAGGTGTACTCTGATCTACCTGTGAATCTTCATTCTCCTTATCCTCTTCACCCCTTTTCTGGACAGTACTTTTAGTCAATTCATCTAAGTTGACAAACTCAGATTTCTTTTGATCTATCTCTGTAACATCTGACACTACAGTTGACCTGTCCTTGTACATAACCTGTTCATTAAATATCACATTTCTACTTCTGATGATTTTCCTGTTTTGTTCATCTCAAAACCTATAGCCAAATTTCTCATCACCATAGCCAATGAAAAAATATATTTTAGACTTTGCATCAAGTTTACTACGAGCATCAGAATCAATATGAACATAAGAAACACAACCAAAAACTTTTAAATGTGAAAACTTTATCTCTTTACCACTCCAAACCTCCTCAGGAAGTCTGAACTCCATGAGAACTGATGGCCTTCGGTTTATTAGGTAAGCTGCAATGCTAACAGCATCAGCCCAAAAGTTTTTAGTAGTCCAGCATGCAAACTCATACTCCTAGCACGCTCATTGAGAGTTCTGTTCATGCGCTCAGCTACACCATTCTGTTGTGGTGTCCCAAGAATGGTCTTCTCCATTCTAATTCCTTGTGCAGCACAATACTCACTGAACCCTCCATCTATGTACTCTCCTCCATTATTTGACCTCAAACATTTTACTTTTAAACCTGTTTCTGTCTCAACCATGGCCTTCTGCTTCTTAAAAGTTTCAAATACATCAGATTTATTTTTCAGAAAATAAACTCATACCTTTCTGCTTGAATCATCAATGAACGTGATGTAGTACCTTGAACCTGCAAGGGATGCAACCGGTGAAGGCCCCCACAAATCAGTGTGCACTAACTCCAATTTTTTAGCCTTCGGTGTCCTGCCAGTTTTCAAGAAGCTCACCATTCTCTGCTTTCCCAAGATGTAGCTTTCATACATGTCAAAATCAACAGACTTCAATTCTAGTAGTTTCCCTTTTGACAACAGCATTTCATCCCTTTCTCACTCATGTGACCAAGTCTGCGGTGCCATAAGCTTGTATCAGTACTTGCTTCAACAACTACAATTGTGTCTCTTGGACTTGAGGTCATATATAGAGTACCAGTCTTCTTTCCATGAGCCAATACTTTGGCTCCCTTTGTAACCTTCCAAGTACCACCAACAAATAGTATTGCATGCCCTTCGTCATTAAGTTGTCCAACAGAAATCAGATTCCTCCTCAGGTCAGGAATATGTCAAACCTTCTCCAGTAACTAAACAGACCCATTGGGCAACGATATACGGACGTTTCCCATACCCACAACATCCAAGGCTGTACCATCAGCCAAATACACCTTACCAAAATCACCAGCAACATAATTCTGTATGATTTCTCGATGTGGAGTGGTATGAAATGAAGCTCCTCAATCTAAAACCTAATCATCAAGTGGACTGTCTACTGCAAGAAGTAATGCATCCTGTACCTCTTCTGTTACAGCATTAGCAGAATCATCTTCATTCTTCTTCTTAGGACTTTTACATTGCCTCCTAAAGTGACCTAATTTCCCACAGTTCCAGCATTGTACTTTGTTAGGTTCTAAAGATTAGGAACTAATGTATTTAGAACTTCAATTTGTATGTTGGCAAACCATGATCAAAACAATGTTGAGTCGTATGTTAGACTTGCTCAAAGTATGGGTCTTATTGTAAAGTTGGAATCGAGTTTTTATGCAGAAGTACTGTTCACTTTCTGTATGACTCGATCGATCGAAAATTAGACTCGATCGATCGAAAATCGTGCAGAACGTTTTTCTGCAGAAAATTCCAACTCAGCCCAAGCCCGTTTTAATGTATAGGGTTTTATGTTTTGCCCTAAGTATATAAGGGAAAACCCTAGCCACGTTTTTAGAGTTCTGTTTTGCTGTGTTTGTGAATCTCTCTGTGAGATCTAGAGGTGTTTACCTTCACATACACTTAGGGTTTACAAACTTGAGATTTATGTCAAGAGTTGTGTAGATCGTTACAGTTGCAGAATCAAAGAACACAAAGATATACAAGCAGATGCGCTTGTGGATTTGCTGAAGAATTCCGGAAAGAAGGAGTCCGTGGATCTCGGAGCTATCATGGGGTCATGGTAGTAAGTTTCCTACACTCGGGTAGCAATAAGATGTTAGTGGTCTAAGTCTATTGTGTAAACTTCGATTCTTTCATAGTGGATTCAGTTTACCTTGAGGATAGCTAGGTCAAATCCTCCCCAGGTTTTTACCGGTGTGGTTTCCTGGGTCATCAGATCTTTGTGTTGTTTATTTTCCGCTGCTTTGTTATTTTTGCTTATCTGTGTTAACCTAGTTTTAATTAAATTACCTAAGTTATTCACTTGGCTAATTCTCTAGGTTAATCTGTTGGGTTTAAGGGGTCTAAACGAACTGACATACTTGTTGGCCTGATCTAGATTACTTCTGTTCCGATTAAAATTTCTGGATTTTGATCTACCCCGATTTGAATTTCTGTTATTACCTCTGCCTCTTGTCTCAAGGTTTAAGGCAGAACCAGATCCTGAGGTTTCACCTGCATCTCTTCTGCAAATCTCCTTAGCCAGAATTAAATCTCGTATGTTATTGTACTTCAGCTTTTCCTTCCCTGTAGAATTGCTTACTGCCATCCTTATTGCCTCCCAACTGATTGGCAAAGAAGCCAAAACGATCAGTGCACGAATCTCATCATCAAAATCAATTTCTACAGACGACAATTGATTTGTGATAGTGTTAAATTCATTCAGATGTTGTGCTACTGATGCATTCTTTGCCATCTTCAGATTGAACAGTTTCTTCATCAAATGCACCTTGTTGTTTGCTGACGGCTTTTCATACATATCAGACAGAGCCTTCATCAGATCTGCTGTAGTCTTCTCCTTTACGACATTGTGTGCAACAGACCTAGACAGAGTTAACCTGATAACTCCCAGTACCTGTCTGTCAAGAAGAGCCCATTCCTCAGCCTTCATAGTCTCAGGTTTTTCCCCTAGAAGTGGCAGATGCAACTTCTTCCCATAAAGATAATCCTCGATTTGCGTCCTCCAAAATCCAAAGTCTGTGCCATCGAACTTTTCTATTCCAGACGCCTTTCCTGCTTCCTTTGCCATTGCTTCCACTCAAACCTAACCCTAGGCTCTGATACCAGTTGAAGGGAATTTAACCCAAAATTCCCAACTTATGAGAAACAAAAAATAGAGAAAACACACGCCAAAGAAAAATAATCACACGCACAAGACAATATTTACGTGGTTCGGCAATTTGCCTACGTCCACGGAGTTGCAGGGATTTCACTATTATCAGGGAAAAAATACAGTGTGCGGCTACAGTGTTTTTGCTCTCTTAAAAACTACAACAAGACAAAACTCTAATCACCCAAAAAATTGTTTTATTATATTCTGCGCACAGGAGCTACAAAACGGGCCCAAAAAATTTTTCATGAGCGCTCAGGCTTGGGCCTATCGGCCCAAGCCTTCACTCCATGGACTAAGCCTCAAAAAAATCTCCCATTAAAAACCACGCAACATTATTCGGGTCGGGTCAGGTCAGGTCATCAACCGGATCAAATATAAACTAGTCTCCACAAAGCCCAACAATTAGATAGAACAAGTATCTCCAAAGGTTACAGAACCGACATGTGGAAGGCTAAAAGAAGAGGGAGAAGGACTATAAAAGGAAAGAGAAATTTAACAGAAAGGAAAGTGGAACTTGTATCAAAAACAAAGAACATTAAATACTGAAGTTAATATCCTCGAACGATTGTCGAGAATAGTTTCTTGTATTCAAACTTTTTGTGGTATTCGTCTTGTGATCTTAGCTTCTCATATTGACTATCTAATCCAATCTGACCCAGTTTTCCTTTCTCACTCTTTAAAAATTCATTGTTTCGGCCCTTTTGGGCTAGTCCATGTGCTTTGGAGCTGGTACGCTGAAATCGTGTCCTTACAAGAGGCTATATGAAAACTATTGCAAATAACTTTATCTCATTTTGAGACCACTACTAAATATAAGAAAATAAGATAGCATTCCAAAAAAATAATTTTAGGAAAAATGACTTATTCTAGAAAACATTAAAATGGAGCGTAAGTATTGGTTCATAATTATGGGATTATATTCTATTTATCCTTTGATTACCTTAGTTTACATCAAAATTTTATTTGAAAATTCTAGTATTTTGTTAAAATATATGGGACACAAAATTTATTTTATTTTTTGTGTGTGTAAAAAATTTATTTAATCTTAATCATTAATATAGGGAATTACCTTAAATATATTTTTTGTAATAACAAATAAACTTTTCTTTTCTTTTCTTTGCAGTGAATAATAGATAAACTTTTAAGAATAAAGATTGTATAAAATATAAATATGTTACACTGTGTTTATGAATCACAAATTTTAAGGGTAAAATGGCATTACTGAAAATAAAAATGAAATTCCTGACTTTTGGTCAAGTCTGCAAATGATTTTGATATTTCAACCATACTTCTCTTTTTTTTTTGTTTTTTGGGTAAATGACATTACAAGTTACAACCATACTAAGTACGTTTCTTGCTGGCTGTTTGATAATGGAAATTTCGTGTGATGAATGATAAGGCAAGTGCCATATATCCCAATTTAACTCTTAAACCAGCTTTTTGTGTGTGTGTGTGTGTGTGGATAATAATACTGCTAATATCAAACTTATTTGCCATGAAATGTATTATTTTTTATTGCAAAGAGTCAAATACATTTTTTCTTGATTGCGAGGATGATGAAAGCATTCAGAAAAAACTCAAGTCACCCTCCCTATCCATTTCTATTTAGCGAAAAAAAGAAGAAGAAAGCATTCGAGAAAATAATGGAGAGATTAATGTTTCAAGCTGGCAATTGGGAAATAAATTCCTATGCATATTACTTTCCAGCAGTTTTATTTTGACTTCATTGTTCATTTCGATTTAAGCAATCGTTGTTAAAGACTTAGAAACATCGGAGCCATTTTCAGCTATATAATCAAAGACTTTGTAATAATTGGACAGTTAGCCCTTACTTCCACCCAAAGAGTTTAAAAGAAAATGGCATATTTTTATTGAAACTTCAAACTTTACAGCAGTATATCTTTCTGTACTTTTTTTATTGCCTTTTTGTTAATTTTAAATAAAATATAGCTTACTTCTACTGAAGGGTTTGATGTACAAATATCAAGAAAATTATATAAAACCGCTTTGAATTTTGCATAACAGCATAAAAATCAATAAATTATTGAAACGTTATGTATATTTTTTTCTCTTTTAAAACATGTCCACTTTAACTCAAAATTGAACTCCTTCTCCAAAAAAAAAAAAAAAAAAAAAAAAAAAAAACTCATAATTGAATATGTAATATTATTTAATCTGATTTCTTAGACCATCTGTTAACATGAACTAATTTAGTTTCATGCTTCATTTGCACATCATTATCATTGTCTTCTTGAATTTTTTTTCTCCCCTCCTCACCCCGAAGGTCCCAACAACTTGAAATGATCAATTTCATTATCTATTCTCTCCTTTCCCTTGAGATGATATATTTTATTATACAAATTTTTAAAAAATATATTAATTTGATAGTTGGAAGATGGGGCATTTGAACCTTAGATGTCTTTATTTGATAGTTATGTAATTTAAAATTTATTCTATTATCAAAACATAACACTATATTTATTTTTAGATTTACTAATTATCAATTTTTTTTATCATTAAATGAAGTCAGTCAATTCAAAAACAAATGAAGGATCATCTTTCCTACTTTTCTTTCACCCACACTCCATCTCATGAATTAATTATCCCTTTTAAAAACATTTTATTATTGCTCCAACAGATATATAATTAATTAAAAAGACCCTTTTACTTTTTGTTTTTTTTTTTTGTTTTGTTTTGTTTTTTTTTTTTTTTTTTTTTGAGGAAACTTTTACTCTTTTTAAAAAGGAAAATAACATGATGGAATCTTCATGTAAAATTTTCTATTATAATAGAAATATAAATGATTAAGGGCAAAGTTAAGAAGGGATATCTGTGTGTGCAATAATACAATAAAAGTGTAACAAAATAGAATTGATTATTGCTCCATAATACGTGTGTGTGTGTGTGTTTGGATTGATTTCTTTTATTTTGTTAAA
This sequence comes from Lithocarpus polystachyus, assembly GCA_033629205.1. Classification (NCBI taxonomy): domain Eukaryota; kingdom Viridiplantae; phylum Streptophyta; class Magnoliopsida; order Fagales; family Fagaceae; genus Lithocarpus; species Lithocarpus polystachyus. The sequence goes on from CM066164.1 coordinate 85,270,361, forward strand.
TTCTTAATTTATTAAAAGTAAGAAACAATACAATTGTATTAAGAAGATAAATTATGGTTTTAAAATTATATACAAGTAAATAAGATAATTAAAAAGAAAAATATTTCAAACTCACAGGGTCCATAATTTTATTTATTTTTTGACATGGTTAAAAATCACTGCAATCCATAATTTTATTTATGTTTGAAATGGTTAAAAACAACTACTCTACAATGCAGCCCCCCTTAGACTAACATGCCAGTGGCGCTCAAAAGAGAGCTGCAACATATGATAATATAACTAATTTGACGATTATAAGAGCATAGGAATCTCTTAGTTAATATCCAATTGATATATATATATATATATATATATATACACACACACATACAATTGTAGTAGAACTTAGCCTTTATATTAAAAAGGAGGGTTTTATTATTATTATTTATTTGAGAATGTAACAACACATTCATTATATTTAAAAAAAAAAAAAAAATTAAAGTGCAATGACCAATGACCAGGCACAATTACTTCCATTTTTGGTAGCTCCAACTATACAACTTCGTCCATTAATTTTTGGTAGGTCCAAGGGGCAATTTCTCAGCAATCCACAGAACATCGAATTTGGATAATGTTGGAATGGAGACTATATTGGGTCTATTAATTTCTGTGTTCCACCCTCATACTTGTCAAGACATTAAAGGCAGGGACGGAACCATGTGCAAGAAGAGGGGGGCTGTGGCCCCCCCCAAATTTTTTTAAAATATTAAATAATATATATATTTATTTAAGATTTTAGAAAAGAAGTCCATGAAAAATTATATTTGCCCTTCTCAAGAAAATTATATTTACCCCTCTCGACTTCGAATCCTAGTTCCGTCCCTGATTAAAGGGGCCGGGAACTATTACTAAATAATGGGGACTTGACCCATTCTCCTTGTTGAGTTTGTTGTGTAAGGTTGATCGATCTAATCATTCCACGTAAAATGTCACAGTTTCTTTTGGTTTAACCAATAATTGACAATTAATTAAATTGAACTACAGAAGTCGAATATACATACTTCCATAACATTTTTAGAAGATCTTCTATTTTTTAAAAATTTAAAAATTTGATGTTTATAACTTTTATTTTCTAAAGGGGAGGTTTGGCATGATGTATGAGGAATGAATTTTTCTATTGCTCTCTATTTTTCTTTTATTTTTGGAGAGAAAATGTACAAGCAAAGCAACTTCCACGTGGACTCATGATGGAAAATCAACAAATTCGAGACTTGAGTCATCATGGATTATCTCATACACACACATCACATGTGACTATCTGTGCGATGAGTTTATTGGTCAGGCGTAACGTGTACTTGGAGGTTGTAGAATTTAAATTCAATATATGACATTATCAGTTCATAGGATATTAACTATTAAGAATGTCTCGTGGATTGAAAGAGATTGAGACTACATTTTTTTTTTTTTTTTTGAAACAAAATATAATGGATGAGACACCAATCTCTCAAATATTAATATGTGTGTGTGTGTGTGTGTAACAAATGTGTCCTCATTCTTAAACTTATGTGGTTATTTCTCTCACAACGCCTGGGTAGGTTTTTACAAGTAAGAATGCATATATTTAATGGATAAGATAATTATTTTTTTGCTAATGTTAATACGCAAACCTCTTTTAGTACCTAATTTTTTTTGTACTAACACAATGATATATCATTGTGGACTTATACAATGGTAGAAAATGAATAAGTTATTACAACCGTCTTCCACAAAGGTAGAGAAAATATTATGGACTTATATTCTATTTTCAAAAATAATAGTAGTACAAAAAAAAATACTTGTTTATATTTATGTTTAATTCTTGTTTTATATATCGTCTAATCCTTTGATAATCTTGATTTACATGATAAATTAATTTGAAAAGTAGCCGTATTTTATTGAAATATATGATGATACACAATTTTTTATATCCACCATATACATCTAATCTTAAATATTAATATAAAGTATTGCTTTATTTGTTATAAAAAAAAAGTATTGCTCTATTTAATATTTCTATAATAATAGATGAACTATTAAGATTCTATATATTTCTTAAAAAAAAAAGGATTACATAGATTATTTTTATGAAATTACATAGATATTTAAATTGTGTTTATGGACCACAAATTATAAGGAGAAAATGTCACTTCTGAAACTAAAAGTTAAGTTTAACGTTTTCTCAAAATTTCCAAATGATATTGACATTGCAACCGTACTAAGTGCCTTCTTGCAGCTCGCTGTTTGGTACCGGGAAATTTTGTTTGATGATTGATATCACAAATTCCATTTCAATTGGACAAATTCAATTGGATTACATTTTTTTTAATATCCTTAGTGGTTGCAAAATTTCAGAAGATCAAAGACCAATCATTATATATTTCATTAATCAAATGTCTTCTTCTTCTCTGTTTTTTCTTCTTTCTGTCGGAGGAAAATGTACAGGCAACTTCAAAGTGGACTCTCATGTACACAAGTCAGTCAACATCCTCACTTTTCTTTCACCAAAACTCCATTTCATGATTAATAATTTCTTTTCAAAACATTTAATTATTGCTTCAACGAATAGATAATTAAAAATACCTGTTTTGCTTGCTGCATTCATGACTCAACTTCACCAATCACTACATGACAACATTTATCCCTAACCTTTTGTTCAAGGACAAATAACACGATGGAATCCTCGTGTATAATGTTTTATTATAAAAAATATATATAAACAATCAAGGGCCAATATATGAAGGGAGATCTCTACGTGTCTGTTTGGATTGATTTTTTTGTTAATTTGTTTAATTTATTAAAAATGGGTAAGAATATAATTATAACTAGGAGAAAATGAGGTTTAAAAAATTGTATATAAATAATTAAGAAAATAATTTTAAACAAAGTTTAGATACAAACTTAATTGTAGCCAGTGCCTACAACCCCCACTAAAAATATTAACATGACAATATATTTCAAAAATCTAACATTTGGATTGTATATATATTTTTAATACACATGTCAAATTTTATGTCAATTAGATATTATTTACTATTCGATTCATAAATTTATTTTTTAAGCATAAATTTAGACTACAAAAATTTGAAATTTAAACATTTGATTGATAATATAGTTATTAATCTTTGATCTTTTAGAAATTTTGCAACCATGATTAATATAAGAAGAAAATGTTATCTAATTATGAATTTGTCAAAATTCATATCCAATAAAAATATTTTTAGTAGAATTATAGTTATTGGCTATAATCAAGTTTGTATCCAAACTTTGTCTATAATTTTTTTTTAAAGAATTATCCAAACGACGAAGCATGCGATCATGCTCCCACAACCCTAGTGTAAGCTCAAAGGACAACTATGACATATAATATTATAGTACAAACTTAGTTGTAGACTACAACTCCCACTAAAAATATTTACATGACTATATATTTTAAAAATCTAACATTTGGCTTGTATAATATACATATCAAATTTCATGTCAATTAGATGTTCTTTACTATTCGATTGACAAACTTATTTTTAAGCATAAATTTAAACTACAAAAATTTAAAATTTAAATATTTGATTGATAACATAGTTATTGATTTTTGTTCTTCTAGAAATTTTGCAATCATAATTAATAATAGCTTGTAATCTCATGTATATGCATGGATACACTTAAAAGATACACATTAAGATGCATAGTATAATAATCTTACTTATATAATTTAAATATTATTGATAGTCATTTTAATATATTTGTAACTATTTAAAAAGTCTTGTAAGAAAGTTATTCGGTAGAAAATGTAAATTGGCCATTTTTTTTAAATATTTGTATGTTCATTAATTCTAGACTCTTTGATTTTATACACAATAACTCACTTGAATGGATATTTATGATATGGTCATGCATTTGATTTCAAAATTAAGAAATAAAACTCTTTCTAAAAATAAATAATTTAGGACACATGGCGCAAAATTAGACTTCAATTATAGAATCTAATTAGATTTTCTCTAAATTTTATCTATTAATATATAGGGTAAATTGCAAAGTACACCCCTAACGTTTGGGAGTAATTGGATTTTACACCCCAACGTTTCGGAATCTTGATTTTACACCCTAACGTTTGGTTCTATTAGTAAATCATCCTCCAATTAGTTTTTGCTGTTAACTGTCATGTCATCTTGCTGACTTCTTTTTTTCTTTTTTCTTTTTCTTTTTTTTTTTTGCCAAATAAACTCCAAAACGATAAAATTTTTACAATGAATTAACTCCCTTGACACAAAAATTTAAAATCTTAGATTCGATAAGACACATGGCGCAAAATTATACTCTAATTGAATTTCAATTTGAAAACTACTTAGATTTTCTCTCATTTTACCTATTATATATATATATATATATATATAGATAAGAAGAAAATGTTATCTAATTATGAATTTGTCAAAATTTATATCCAATTAAAATTGTGCGAGCCAAATATGAGCTTAGTGGGCGAAGCCCCTTTTTGGGTTCACAACTAATTTATGAAGTGGGTCAAGTATTTCCTACAATGGTTAGATCATTGCACTGAGGCCCAACAATCAACTTCTTACTCCTTGACACGATCTCTTTGTTCTCCGCCCTCTTCTCTTTTTTTCTTTTTTCCCTTTCTGTGTATTCTTCTTCTCCTATTTATAGTCCCCATTTAGTGGAGGGATGATAATTGCTCAAGCAGATAATGAAAAAGAGGGTCCAATGTTGTTGTTGATAAGTGGGAGTTTGGTTGTTGAATGGCAAGAGTGGCATTGGAACTTGCTCATCGCTGCCGGTAATATGTCCGGCAACAACTTCACAGATACCTTGCCGGCCAAGTTCAATTGTAATACTCTCCCACGAGCAAATATTCTCGACAACATTCGCTACTGAGTTATGACACGGGTGGCTACGTTAAAGCCCAATCTTACGGGAATTTAATAATGTCCGGTCCAGCCCATATTTGAGTAAATTGACAAGGATTACGGGCCGCATGGCGAAATGCCACACCCGAGGCCCAACAAAGGGTGAAACCTGACCATACAAAAATATTTTTGGTAGAATTATAATCATTAGCTATAATTAAGTTTGCATCCAACTTTTGTCTATAATTTTTTTTTTTTAAAGAATAATTCAAACGACAAACCACCAGATCACGATCCCAAAAGGCCATAACCCTAGCGTAAGCCCAAAGGACAGCTGCAACATATAATACTATTATAACTAGTCTGAAGATTTTAATAAGTGCATGCTATTCTTTTTTCTCTTTTTTTTTTTTTTTTTTTTTTTGAGAGATAAAAAGTAAGGACCCATTTTTCTTTTTCTTTTTTATTTATTTATTTTATTTTCTTTAAACTGTGCAATGACCCAATATGGCCTATACAAATTCTTCCATATTTGGTAGGTCCGAGGTACAGTTTCTTCTGGGATTCAGCCGATACAGTACGTTGAAATTTGGATAGTTTCATCCTCATACTTGTAAAGAAAAGAGGGAACTATTCAATTAAAGTATCAAGAGCATCCATAGCAGTGGATCTATAATTTTAGTAATTTAGCTCCATAAAAAGCTATTTTATCTATTTTACCTATACATTTTACAAAACACCCTACAGTAATAGATCTATTTTAACTTCTAATACAATAAAATAATATAATCATCCTAATAAAATATTCGTCATATTCTATCTTCATCCACCACCACTACCGGCACCCACGGATCAACAACCCACTACCACCGGCACCCACGGCACAAACCCAGCAATCAGACCACACCACCCACAACACAACCCACCAATTAGACCACACCCACGGCACAAACCCAGCACAAACACAAACACAAACTCACCACGGCACAAACCCAGCAATCAGACCACACCCACTGCACAACCCACCAATCAAACCACACCCACGGCACAAACCCCGCACAAACCCAACACAAACACCGCTGGGCTAGAGGAAAAAAATGAGAAGGAAAAACCGCTCGACCCTCCGGAGTCACTCAACTCGCGCCGGCCAAAACCGTTCGACCCGCGGCCACCAGAACTGAAGGCTGATTGACCCGAGCACCACCACTGAGCTAGAGGGAAAAAATGAGAAGGAAAAACCGCTCAACCCGCGCCAGCCCGTCAGAATCGCTCAACTCGCGCCGGCCAAAACCGTTCGACCCGCGGCCACCAGAACTGAAGGCTGATTGACCCGAGCACCACCGTTGGGCTGAGGAAAAAAATGAGAAAGAAAAAACAGAGGAAGGAAGAGAAGTCGGAGAGAAAGAGAAAGAGAGACAGAAAAAGAGAATTATTTAAGGTTGGAGGAGAGAGAAATTTAATATAATATTATTATTTATTTTTAGCTTCTTGCTACAGTACACATTTATTTATAGATGTGTACTGTAGCTGGAAGCAAAAAAAAAAATTAAACTTTGCCTCCACTGCTGTGTAGTGTATTTGGGTGTTTTGGTGGAGCTAAAATAGCAATATAGCTATTTAGCTCCACTGCTGCAAGTGCTCTAATAACGGGGACTTGACCCATTCATGATTCAGCTCACTCAGTGTGTCGTGTAAGCTTTATCCAATCATTCCATGTGTTATGAGTCATATATGTTTGGTGATTTCGAATCAAATAGGCCCGTATACAAGTCATTGTTTTCCTTTTCTTTTTTGCTGAATAGTCATAGTTTTCTTTTTTTTTTTTTTTTTTTTGGTTTGAATAGCTGTGATTGACAATTAATTAATTTGAAATTCAAAAGTTTAATATATATATATATATATAAGAGAGAGAGAGAGAGAGAGAGAGAGAGAGAGAGAGAGAGAGAGAGAGAGAGAGAGAGAAGTTGCGCACGATTCTAACACAAAAATATGCCACAAACTTACTAAAAAAATTAATAAAATATTTTTAAAAACAAAGAGAAATAAATAGATCATGTAAGATTATAAAATTTTAGATTCATATAATCAGTTGTCTCTGCACCTCTACATCCTTTATCACTAAACATTAAAGTAATAGAATTTTTTCTATCAAAAAATCAAACAACTAAATAGCTTACTATATTCGAAACCCACACACCCCCCCCCCCCCCCCCCCCCCCCCCCCCCCACACAAAAGAAGAAGAAAAAAGCTAAAAGAATCACTTGAGATGAGGAGTGGAACATGATGAAGAAAGGAAGAGTGCTAAATAAGTTGAAGAAAAAGTAGACAACATGGGACAACTAATAGTTGTTAAAGTTATTTAAGGAAAAAAAAAAAAGTTGTCAAGAGTCTTGATCATCACCTTACAAATAAAAGAAGCAATTATTTTATTCCATTTAGCTTTTTTTTCTTGGTTTAAAATTTTATTAGAGAAAGGAAAATAATAGAGCTCTACAATTACTTTAGGACTTGACTTAGGTTCAGTGTTCAATTACACTAGATCCATTCAGAACATGTATAACTGTGACATCGAACCTGATCCTTAGTCATTACTTTTATCCTATAGGAGGAAGTAGGAATAACAAATAAAGCCCCAAAAAGAGACAGCCTGGGTTAAACGAATAAGATCCCCTTGACCTAACTTTATAGTGTACTTTACAAAACAAAGGAAACTTCCTTAACGTACCTTCGGTTGGCCGAAGATGCTCTCAAATGGTAAAATGACTAAAATCAGTGAAATTTTATGTGAGGGAAATCTTTAAAGTAACCCATCGGGTTTTTAGGGGAGGACTGCGTAATTTGGCCAAGGGGAATGACTGGCTTTTCTTAAAGGAAGAGTCCTTTTTTTTTTTACGTAAATTATGCCTTGAACTCAAGGTTTTGTATGCCTATAGTTGTCCCTCCTTGATTATAGCCCAGGAGCCCAAACTTAGGAAAAAAGGCCTAAGCCCCAACTATATATGGGCTTACTCAATGTGAACCCCTCCATTTCCATTAACAAGATTCAATAGAAATTTGAACAACCACATGATAAGATTAGACTCTAAATTTAGTAAAGATGGGGTGGAAAATTTATGTTTTACACCATTCAATAATGATTGTCATATTAGTATTTTACTTAAAATTTAATACATTCTACCACACCTAATAACATCTCAATAAATTCTCAATTTGATTGATTTATATATGATTATTAGAATTGATTGAGTGTAATTGTGATTATTCTTAAATATGTAATAAAATGATGTAACATGTTGAGATTGATAAAGTAAAACATGAGTTTTACATTACGTCCTTACAGAATTTAATTTTTAAGAGGAATAGGCAAGCTTTGGTTTGGCATTTTTAAATATAAATGGGATGAGTTTATGATGCAATTCCTAGAATTTAATAGGGTTTTGTATGTAAAATAGTTAAAAGGATTTGGGATGAAAGAACTTGATTTCTTCCCAATTCTGACCCATTATCATTCCCTTAAAAAAAAAAAAAAAAACTCAATTATTTGGGGAAATAACATCTACAATAAAATTAGTTCACACAAAATTGCACAATTTCTTTCTTACTATTGCAAGTTTGGTATATATGATGGTAAATAATATCAATTTGAGATGATTCCCTTATTTTTGTAGTGTAAATAAGTATTTGACCGCTTAATAAGCAGTAAAAGAACAGCCATATATGGTGGGCTAACTCTTGTAATTAACAAGTGCCAAACAAGTATTGTAAATAGTAAAAAAAAAAACATTATTACTATTCTTTTGTATTTTTAGCATCTATTGTACTACAAGGACATTTGTCTATAGGTTGTATCATCAGTAAACTCATTCATTTTCCACTCAATTGTCTATCATATAGGAGATTCTTACCTATTAAATGATCTACATTATAGAAAAGAAAAATTACCGATAATACATAAGAACATAAACATGGATGGGATGACCATTTGAGTGGCAGTGGTTGAATACTCAGATCAGTAATGCTTGTGTTTTCATTGTTGGCTGCATTTACGGGTCTATCTCAACAAGGGTTTTGGCATAAGTATAAAAGTGATATTGATATTGTTGCAACTTGCAACTTGCAACTTACTAATATGACTAACTGTGAATAGTATATAAAAAGAAGGTATTGCTATTAAATGAAATCCACGACAAAACTAACATGTTAGGATTCAAATGAAAATTTAGTGATAATGATATTTTTTGTGATGCTCTTATTAGTGGTTTAAACCTCCACTTCCCCCTCCCCTAATATAGTAGTGTTAGTGATAGATGCATGTAAAAGTAACGTTATTCTAATTACAACTTTACCATATTAACAAGTTATGAAAAAACTTAGACCTTTAACATTATTATTAGCATAATATTTGAGTTATCACACAAATTACTATGAGTATGCTAACTTACACGATTACAAACCATGGGAAGATGGTACTATCTATTTGATACATATAATTGGAAAATGATACAAGTTGTGATACTTTATCTTCTCACATTTATAATGAATTCTACCATAAATTTAATTAGTAGAATCTATTATGAATGTGAAAGAAGTGAACATCACGTCACCGTACTTAAAAAATACTTAATAATTACCTCATATAACTATCGGCCCACATGGGATGGACCCCACAAGCCGATTCATTGAGAAATGTAGTTACATGCATCAGATACATAGTATATCACTAAATAGTCAATAGGTAAAGAGATATTAAAAAAAAAAATTGGACACATAGATCTTCTTAAAAGGCCTCTCAGTGTTTCTGGGCCTGTTCGGCTGGCCCAATACCTCACTACATTTAGATTTTTTTTTTTTTTTTTTCTCATTTTTTAGAAGCACTCCACGGCCGCATATTTTATCTACAGATAGAGAAGAAGAGAGAGCAGAGTGCATTGGAGTTGGAGTTCGTGAAGTCGGCTGGGTAATGCTAACTTCCCAGGCGGGTGAGCAAACGAAATCATGGTGGCCCTCACAGCGAGCTTCGCAGCAGCACCATCAGCAGCAGCAACAATTACAATGGCGATGACGAAGAAACGCAGTAGTGGGGCAGTGTGTTACGCCGAGTTGTCGTTCCCTTCGTTTCTCCCAAAGCAAGTGGAGAATATCAAAGACACTTCCGCTCGTAAGCTCGCCACGAGGATTGACAGACTTCCTGTACCCGTACGTAAACTCTCTCACTCTTCTTATTTGCCCTTAGAATTTTGTAGCATCGTTTAATATTTTAGTGTCCTGTGTAAAACAATGCTAAAGTATGATACTATATATTACTACCTAGAACTTTATTTTATACTCTGTGCATGTGTGCGCGTGTGCTTGATTCATTTTATTCATTTCATGGTTAAGGTTTTTAAATAAAAGAGAGAGCTAACATGCATTGCACTTTAAATAATAGTTGAAACTGGACAAGTGCTTTGGGGCATAAAAAAAATGGAATAGGAGAAGAGTTTTTCAAAATTTCTTTTCTTGACTTAAATTAAAATAAGGGTAGTAAAAGAGAGATACTATTAATCTTTCAAATAAGATTTCTCAAGCACTTTTAGTAAGTTATTTTTTGTTCTAATTTAAATTTATTACAGAAATTACGTTTTTAGCCCATTAATAACAACATATAACAATCTGCCGCTTATTATTTATTGTGAAAGTGTTTTAAAAACGTTGTAGACATAACATTTCTCTTCAAATAAGCTAAAAGATAAGTTAGGAAAATTATCAATATTATGTGTAAATTTGTCCTTCAAATATCATACTACCCATTATCGGGTGCTTTTATTTGGGACATTCCAAAATAGAATAGAGAACTAACAAAATAGATAGGATGAATGGAATTAAGAGAATATTTAACTATTTAACTATTATTTTAACATCGGCAAAGCCTTGCATTCCTCTTTTCCCAAAACTATTCATGCATTTACTTAATTCCTAGACATTTTCTATTTAGTATTGATTTTTAGGAGACTTATTGTCCATCTAATCTTAAGGTATGTTAAAAACTTAACTCTAGAAGTACAGTAGTTATATATATATATATATATATATTCTATTAGCTATACATTATGCATTAGGTGGAATAACAATACATAATGAATAAACATTCTTTGTCCCAACGTGGGTGTTCCATTTTATACTCCACCAATCGTAGCCTGCCACTTCTCCTGGTTTTTCTTTATAAACTAATTGAAGTATAAAGTTAAAAAAATATATCTGACACATGTCATACTATAGTTGGTAGAGTATAAAGTTGAACACTCTTAGCAGGACAGAGGATTTTTCTTCAATCGTAACATACTTCCCGTAGTCGCTACTTGAGCCTACTTGACTCCCAAGATATAATATTTCCTATTTGTGACTGCATATATCCTTTTTAATACAACGTGCCTGCCAAAAATTGCAGGTCAGCTTCTCGGATAATAGTATCATGAGTAGTTGTGTGAGGCCATTAATACAGAGCAAGACAAGTCCAGTGGTTCTTTTCCACGGTTTTGACAGGTCTTTAGCATTACTGTTTTGAAAGATGTCATTTGCTTAATTTGTCTATGGAGTTCACCACTAGATCTTATTATTCAGCTCCTGTTTAGAATGGAGGTACACGTATCCGTTGCTTGAGGAGGCTGGTTTAGAGACTTGGGCTGTGGACATACTTGGTTGGGGTTTCTCTGATTTAGGTTTGTTTTATCTGCTTGTGTGTGTGCGTATATATGGGTTTTTTGGCCTATTAGCAAATTAGCATTTACTTGGGCTCTAGACATACTAGGCATATCCTTTCTTGGACTAACGCTTTGTTGTTGTTGTTGCGTGTTTACTCTTTTTTAAGAAAAAATTGCTTTGTTTCTTGTTTCACGTGTCAGAAAGGCTTCCACCATGTAATGTGGCATCTAAGCGTGAACACTTTTGTCAGGTACTTCTTATTGGTTCATGGATGTCTTTTATTCTTGTGTATATGAAGGAAATCTTATCACCAAATTTGTATTGTGATGGAAGCTTTAAATATAATAGGAAGCCTAAATATACATATGACACTTTGACAGCTTATTTGCATGTCCTTTATAAGTGATATGGCTAAGTTTTTCTGGCATTGTTATGAAGCTTTGAGTCAATATATTCTTTGTATTAGTTTAAATAAAATTGACAGTCAATTGCATGTTTGCATCTTATGGGCATATCATCATGTCATTGGCAGAAGAACCTATCTCCAGTACATAATGATAGCACCTTGTTTACATACATCATGTTTTATCCTTAATTGGATTTATCTCATCTTATCTCGACAACAGCTTTGGAAATCACACATCAAAAGGCCAGTGATAACATATGACACTTTGACAGCTTATTTGCATGTCCTTTATAAGTTAGTGATGTGGCTAAGTTTTGCTGGCATTGTTATGAAGCTTTGATTCAATATATTCTATTAATCAGTTTAAATGAAATCGAGAATCCATTGCATGTTTGAGTTTTGTGGGCATATCATTGGCAGAAGAACCTATCTCCAGTACATAATGATAGCACCTTATTCACATACATCGTGTTTTATCCTTAAATGGACTTGTCTCATCTCAACAACAGCTTTGGAAATCACACATCAAAAGGCCAATGATATTGGTTGGACCAAGCCTTGGTGCTGCTGTTGCAATTGACTTTGTAGCTAACCATCCAGAAGCTGTGAGTATATTGAATAATTGAACTTATGATTATGAACCTCGATTTACCCTCTAACGTTCTACGAAACATCATTGTTTCTAGTTCACCTTTATCAGGTTGAAAAGCTGGTTTTAATTGATGCAAGTGTGTATGCAGAAGGCACAGGAAATCTAGCAAATTTACCCAGAATTGTAGCATATGCTGGGGTGAGTCTTTCCATAAATCTATTAGTCCAGACTACTAACAAGTTTAAATTATTTCTGCTATCAAAATTTATTTAAGGCCATCACGTCATAAAAGTCGTTTTTTTTGCTCATTGCCTGAGCCTTAACTTATGTTAATATTGTTTTATTTAGAGGTTTCCTTTCTGTTAGTGAAGTCTTCAGTCAGTTTATCTATTTTTATTGTTAAGTATACATGCACTGCTCAAATGGCATCTCTCCTCCTTATAGGAATAAGCTGGAGGTGAGATCATGGCTTCTTCTTCTTCAAATGAATTATATTATTCTTTATACAAACCACCTGAATACTTTCCCTCATATTGCCACTATCCAACTCAACACCCTCTGCGTGAGTGCTTAGCCGCCCATGATCCCTTTAGTTAATCATTGATTATGATGCTTGTGTTTAGATGTTAATATGGACTCATTTTTTCATCATATATAAAGCTTGTATACTTGATTCTCAATTGTCGATACATAGTAATGCTTCAGGCTTTTCTATGAGAGGCTTCAGAAACAGAAGAATTCTCAAATAATTTTGATCAGATATAAGCTTCGCATCATGCTATTCTTATTAATTATTTACCTGAAGGAAAATTACCAAAAATTGAAAATTTCTAGTTTCTGAGGTCCATCAGGTTTACAAGAGTTGATAGTGGATAATATATGTAGTGAGTTCTTACCTTCAATTCAGGGATATTTACAGGTTTTCCAACCAAATGAACAACTGTTCCTCTTGCTTTTTGGACTTGCCTGCAAAAATGTGAGAGAGGAGGAGCAAGCGTTATAATTGCCTCAGCACCTTGCATTTTGCATTTTTTATACATGGTTCACCTCGTACAATCTGTAATTTTAACATTTTAATTACATGTGAAAGTGTCTCAGAATTAACCATTAAACATTAAAGATCAACTAATGCAGATTATATGTTCTGGTTTTGGTATGCTATCCTTTTATTCATCACCTAACATTATAAAAACTGCCGATTTTTTTTTTCTTCTCTAACAGCAGCTATTATGACTAAGTACTTTGCAATAATGGATTCTAGTAAGTCACTTATACAAATGCAAAGTAGATAATATGACCATAGATGTCTTTAAAAAAAAAAAGGGAAGTTAGATGTTAATATTTAAAAGCAAAGCAAAATAAGCCTTCTTTAGTTATGCATAACCCTTTTTTTATTTGGGGGGTGGGGGGGGGGGGGGGTGGGGGGGAGGGGGTGTGTGGAGGTTGTGTTATACACTAATTAACAATGACTTTGGGCACTCTTTTTGGATCAGGTTTATTTATTGAAGAGCATCCCGCTGCGCTTATATGTAAATGTTTTGGCCTTCACTGGCATCTCATTTGGTACCAGCTTAGATTGGACTAATGTGAGTGTATACTCAGAAAAAGTTCTAGTTTTTATGTCATTAGTCTTACTGTATCATAATATCTTTAAAAATATGGGGTGCTGCATTGTTGATCTTGGATCTAATGGTATTTTTTTCCTGTTATCTAATCTAGGTGGGCCGCTTGCATTGTCTATATCCTTGGTGGGAAGATGCAACTGTGGATTTTATGATTAGTGGGGGTTATAATGTTAGTGCACAGACACAACAGGTATATGCCAAATTGCTTTGCCATTTAAATCAACAAACGTTATTGTGTTGTTTTGTCCTGTATATACAAAAGAGGACCCTTGTTATAAAACAAATGAAGTGGGAACAATGCTTAGAGAAGGAGAAACTTAAGTTTGCATATAACAGATATCTATGGACTATGGTGCATGTCAAGGAGAACGTTTGATGGTTCATGGAAAAGGACATTGTATCCAAGTGGTCATAGATCCTTCATTCATTTTCAGGCATTTCATTTCTCTTATTGCTTGATCTTTTTAACTTTCTTGTGCCCCAAAAGATGGTCAATAAATCCCTGCAGCAACTTCTGAATGATCTCCAACATGGGAAATTTAATTGGCAGATGCAACTGCCTTGGTTTTTTATCGTGCTCATTAATTTTTGCTGCTCTTCCCAATCTCTTTTCTGGATCCTTAAGTTCTTTGAGTTTTTTTTTTTTTTTTTTAAATAACAACAATAATAATTTTTATTAGAGGAAGTTTTCTAAACACCCCCCTCCCCTTTTGCTGGTGTAGAACACGTGGCAGGTGTCCATGACATAAGTTTGGTGGATCTGAGCATGAAATTTACTTCAAATTGCTTGTCTTCCTCACATATCATTGGAGTTGCCATTTGAGCTCAAAGTTGTTAAATAAGTTATCCATGACAAGAATAATTGAAGATGCACTATTCGTGTGTGTATGAGAGAGAGAGAGAGAGAGGATCCTGATAAGAGTGTTCCTTAAATTTTGTGTGGGAATGAATCTGCCTTTAGTTCCAGAAGAAGGTTTATTGGCATATACTTAGCTGTGTTCGTGTTTTTACCTCCTCACCCCCCACCTCTCTATACCCTTCTATTGAAAATTTCATATCTCAATTGAATGCCACAAAATTTTACTGTCTCTGAAAATGCTGTTTTCAATTTTGTTTACCAGGTAAAGCAGAAGACGCTTATCATATGGGGTGAGGATGACCAGATCATTAGTAACAAGCTTGCAGTGGTTAGTTTATTTTATGGATATAAAGCATAGATAGAATGCAACAGATAAGTAATGGAAAACATGCTCAGGATTCAGTTGGAATAACAGATTTGCTTAATTCTTTGGTGCATTATGCAGAGACTGCACTGTGAACTGCCAAATGCAACTATACGTCAAATACCAGATTGTGGTCATCTTCCTCATGTTGAGAGGCCAAACTCAGTTGCCAAATTGATTGTGGATTTTGTTCATGAAGATTGCTATAAAGAGGCTGAATGAGTTTCCCAATATTGAAGTCCACTTTCCACTAGTTCAAGGTAATTTTTGTAAATGTAAAAGACTATCGCAATTTGCATTCCATTTTACTTGAAGATGACAAGCCATCTTTTTATTATTTGTTAGGCAAGAAACTTATTCGTAATTGACATAGATGCTGCCAGTCATTTTATTTGTATCATTGTATGCATCAAAACTGAATTAAATATGCAACTTATTAACAACGTCCTACGTAGAAAACTATTATAATCAATTTCACATCCATGTGATGCTTCAATTACCCATTCAGGAATTGCTTAATTTCCTATATTTGCATCCGATTGTTTGCTTACCAAAATGGAATCTGCATCCTTTTCTTGCTTCTTTCTACAAATTGATGAGGAAGTTGGATAGAAGAACAATACTGCATGCTTCAGTATCGAAATGGTTTAGTGCTTTTCAAGATTCAGAGGACTCCCGTTATCATTGTTATGTATCCTGTTTTAGTAATCAAAGTATTAGTTTTGATGAGAATTATTAGCACATTAACCATATCTTGTAAAGAGTTTTTCCAAAAACTAATTTACACTTTATAATATGTGGCAACTTTGATCAATAGTCTGTTGAATCCGACCCTAAAATTGTTGTTGGAATTGAAACTTTATGTATACGATATTGCATGTTATCTATAAAAGTAGGGCCTTTCAAATTCCTGGGGCTGCAGCTGACCAGGAATCATTTTCATTGAAAGGAATGGCAAGATTGTATTCAAACATCTACTAGTGTTTGAATGTGGTATGCTTAGCAAAATTTCTTGCTAGAAATGCTGATGTTGAAGCTTGGGACCAAAACTCTTGTCAAACAAAATTTCCTCTTTTCACAGGAACAAATGAGACCAAAACACATTCAAATGCTTTTCTTTTCCTTTTATGAGCAGATGAATAAGATGCAATGCGGATCAGCAATAGAAGCTGTACCCGGAAAAGCGGTCTATACAACTTTAGTTAATGGAAGGGATTTTGTAGTGTGAGTAGCTAGAATTAATGGTGGTACAAAAACACGGTCAGGATTTTAATGATATCAATGTAAAGATATGAAGTTGCGAGGCGCTAGATCTACCTTTCTGAGTCACTGTACAGAAAATTTTGTAATCCACCTTGAAAATATTAGTCTAATACTAGCTACCATTGCTAAATCAATCAAAACCTAGTTCAGAAATAAAATTTAGATGTCAATAATTAAATGCTTGAAAATACTATTTAAGGAAAGTGAGTCTTTTATCTATACTGTTTGTGATTCCCATAACACTGTTTGGGGATCCCACGTTTTTGTTTTCAATTAGCTTTCGGTTTACTGTTGGCAGTACTTCGCGCGTTTGGCTTTTTTTCACAGGGACTATTTCTGATTGATGCGTCCCATGTGCATTTAGCTTTGCAACAGTAAAATATTATTTTGTCGTAAGGATAATTCATAATATCACTATTTGTGGGTCCACATCTATGGTTAAAAAAAAAAAAACAATCACTTTATTTTATATATTGTTATTGACTTTTATTTATAATATTTTTAACAAAAATTTTCAATAAAAAGTAAAGTTGCAATAATCTAAGCATACCAAACAAAATAAGGTGTAATTTACATTATTACTAAATTAAAAATAAAAAAGACTTGTCACATACACCCTCTCTATAAAAAAAAAAACTATTAGTCCCACTAGTCAAGGTGTGCAACTCATCCCCCTAAAATAGAGGACATTTTATGATGATTGTTAACGATAATTGTTTTTCTTTTTTGAGTAGACAAGATTCGAATATTAAATATTTTATTTAATGACGAGATTTTAACTAATTAGAACACACATTTATTTTATTAAGTCATGAATTGTGAGCAACTTGGGTTAATTGGTGTAGACAGTAGACGGTAGAGTACACCATTCAATCAAATGGGAAATTATTACATATTCTGAGGAGGGAGCATTGCTCCTAGATTATTTAATAATTTTCTCAATTGCCAGCCTAGCAACGCCTTTACAAATATTCCAGCATAAAATATTAGTCATCCTGACGTAAGTTGCATAGTAATATTAGGACACATTTTTGCCACAACTTGTCCAGACGAGTTGTGAGTGGTGTTGTGGATCCACCGCACATTAGACATTCAGCTGTTGCAGGAACGGAAGTACCCAAGCAGCTTGCGCACACACATGCATATACGCACAAGAGAGAAAGCGAAGACCTTTTCCTCGAATGAAAGTTTTTTATCTGCAGCTGTGGACTCGATGAATTTAAGCTCAAGAAATTGCGGTGTAAGCTTCAACTTGTTTGCTTCAGCTTCCTTCCATAAACTAAAAACGTAGAGAGAGCAATAACATTAGTCATTTCTAAAGTACCATATTCATGTCTTTTAAACTGAAAAGTGAACGGAACATTCACCGGTAGAAATCTGTATCAGCTAAACTTTTTTCTCGAGCCATGTACATCTGGTTCTCAATTTCTTGCAGCTTCCTGGCACTATCCTTTTCCCTCAACTTCTGTTCCATAAGGATCTTGCTGACATTTGCACTCTTCTCAGCTTCACTGATAGCCTTTTTTTTATTTATCTCTTCCTCTTTCTCAGCCACTTTCAGTTTCTCAATAGCAATTACGACCTAACAAAGTAACATCAACATAAAACATAGAATGATTCACTCTATTAATTTCTGAGGCTTTTTACATAATAAATTCTTGAATATATTTGTCATTAACTGGTTTTGGGTGCAAACACATGCATGTGCAGCCAGGGACGGACCCAGGTGGGGGCCTAAGGGGCCCGCCCCCCCCCCCCCCCCCGCCCCGGGCCCAAAAAAAAAAAAAAATTGGCAGCTTAATTTTTTCAAAAAAAAAAAAAAAAAAAAAGCTTGGCCCCCTTAATTTTTTGCTCAGCCCAAATCCTGAATTCCAAGCCCAGCTGGTCAGCCCAAGAGGCAAGAGCCCATGACCCATGTGAATAAAAAAAATAAAAAAACAAAAACAAAAACAAAAACAAACCTCAATAGTAAACCTAATAGAACGGAGAAAGTGTGAGACGAAGGAAAAAATGAAAAATAAAAAGAAAAGAAACGGAGAGATAGTGAGGCGAGAGTCGAGATAGAGAGATAGAGATTAGAGAGGAGATAGAGATAGAGTGATAGACTACCCACGCGGCCATGCTGTCGCCGCTACAGGCAGTACCCACGCCACGTTGAGGCGAACGCGAGACGGCGAGAGTCTACCCAGACCCACGACGCAGCCGCCGCCGCCTATTGCTCGAGCCTCACTGCTTCACGAGTATTTAATGAATCTATGATCCTTTCTTAGTTTTCTTCAAAACCTAAAAAATAAATAAAATGTTTGTGCTTACTTGTGGAGACAATGGAGTGCTTGTGTTTTTATTGATGACTGATGATGAGTGATGATGTGATGAACTGATTACTGATGTTGGTGATTGTGATTGTGATTCTATGAATTGAATCTGTGCTGCGGTGCGGCCTGTGGTATTTTTTTTTTTTTTTTGAGCTTTTTGGCTTTGTGACACTCTATTGTGACTCTCTCCTGTAGACTTGTATTATATAGATAAGAGAGATAGAGAGAGAAAGTAGAGTTTGTAAAGAATAGAGATTACTTTGACTGTTTGTTTGTTCTATCATCTTTGTTGACGGTTGGTTGAGTTGACTGGTGGTTGGGCATAATCGGGACAAATGACATTGTGACAAGAAAAAAAAATTAAAAAAATTAAAAAAAAAAAGTTAAGAAAAGTTGTTGTTAGTAGTGTAGAATAATTTTGTAGTGTCGGTAGTGCCGTAGTGGGATTGGGACCATTGGGTTAATGGATTGAGACCATTGGGTTAGTGGGTTAACATCAGAAAGATGGAGAAAACACAACACAAAGACAAAGATAAATAAAGGAAAAAAGAAAAAAATAAATCATATAATATAGAAAATTGTCACACAAATTTAATATATATCGATTTAATGAAGATGTAATGGAGTTACTTAGGCTTAGTTCAACTTTAGAACCTCGAGAGGCATTAAAATCTTTTAGAAGTAGTGATCTTTGTTTGTTGGTAAAGAATTTCTATCTACAAGATTTCACAGATTATGACAAACAAGTGTTGGAGAAGTAGCTTTATCATTTTGAGCATAATGTAGTCTAGGATCCAGAGTTCAAAAAATTGAAAAGTTTATCTAAGTTCTGTCAATGGTAGTGAGAACTGGAATTCAGAACACTACAAATTTGTTTATAGAATGGTGAAACTTGTGCTTACTCTTCCAGTTTCTACTTCTACTACAGAGCGAGCACTTTCAGCTATGAAAGTTGTCAAAACTAACTTTCGAAATAAAATGAAAAATGATTTTTTGACGGACTCTTTAATGTTATACATTGAAAATGATATAGCTTTGACATTTAATTTGAATTTAATCGTAGATGATTTTGAAGATTTGAAAGAGTGTCGAGTTTCTTTTTCATAGATGATTGTATTAAGAAACAATAGTGTTAAGAAACAATAGTGTTATGAAAGTTGTCAAAACTAACTTTCAAAACAAAATGGAAAATGATTTTTTGACGGACTCTTTAATGTTATACATTGAAAATGATATAGCTTTGGCATTTAGTTTGAATTTAATCGTAGATGATTTTGAAGATTTGAAAGAGTGTCGAGTTCTTTTTTCATAGATGATTGTATTAAAAAACAATAGTGTTTCATGTCTTTTGTTTTTGTTGGTACATGATTCTATCTTAATATATTAAGAAACAATGATTTTTTGGTATTTGTCTTCGTTGATAGTTTATTAATACTATATAGATGCGTATTTAAAAATTTTTATTTTCGCTTATCTTTGCCCCCCAGCTTGAAATCCTGGGTCCGTCCCTGTGTGCAACAATTGGGTATAAAGAAAAAAGGTTGTGATGTTAGTGCTCGTTGGGCCAAGGCTAACTGGTTTAAACTGTTTTAAGGAAATTAAAAACACATAACTTGTAAAGAATCGGCATATCTAGAATCATATTTTACGTGTGTCTATTAGCTTTGCTTAACTAGCAGAGGGAAAAAAAAAAGTGAAAGGACATCCTCTCGTATTCAGGAAAAAGAAACTGAACCTTAGTGCGTTCCACTTCCATCTGTTCAAATTTGCGTCTTATGCTTTCCGGGATGGTTGGCTTTGTAACTCGAACACTGATGATTTCAATACCTGGAGCATAACGTGTGCAGTCACCCTGGAGAGCATCTTTCATCTTTTCGGCAATCTGTGAAGGTTAAATCCTTTGTCAATATGATATAAAATAAACGAATAGAGAAGGATTTGATAACCACTACACTTGCATGCGCGCGGTAGTAGAACCATGATGTTACACAACTACATGAATATAGCTATAAGCATAAACGAATAGATGAAAACCTCATTTATTTGGTTGAGAAGAAAAGTAAAAGGATAGAAAGTGTAATTTGTAAAAAATTACTCATGCCCTTATTGCATAATATAAGAAACAACTTCCTTAATATCATTAAAAAAAAAACTTTGTTATCAATTAAAATGAAAAGAATAGCAAATATTATTTTATTTTTCTTTGTTAATTATATATACTAGTGTTTAACCCGCGCAATACGCGGGATCGTTTTACATGTTAATGAACTTTATTTAATAACGTAATTTATTTAAGCATATAGTGTCCAATACCTAAAACTATATTCATTGGAGTACTTACTTATGAGATATGACTTGTACCGGCCATGTCAATTAAGTGTTAGCCCAAGGAGTCTCTTGAGTCCATCTTGCATTGCCTTGAAACTTCTCTCACCAGAAATTTAAAGGAAGTATATAATGCCATTCAAATAATTATTCATCAGTGACAAACAAATTGTGATAATAAGAACAATAATTGATGGTGACATTGCTTTTTTCAAGTTTTAAAATATCTCTTTTTATTGGCACATTATTTAATTGTATTCCATAGTTGATTATGCAAGAGACTTGTTCGGTAAGCTGGATTGTCATACTTTTTTAAAGTTTGGAAATTTCTGGTTGGTTCATACGTGGAGGGGAAGTGGGCTTACATTGTATATGTCTCCATTTCTACTATGCTTTGTTTAATATGTATTATATTAGACATTTTTTAAATTGAGTGTGTCTAATATAATTGTAGCTTCATGGTAAAGCAATAAACCAAACATAAGGATGATCAGCATATGCACACCCTAAGATCGTTCACATCAGTTGGTTGGATAATACGAAGTTATCATAAAAAAATAGCTGCAAGGCTGCCATAGCAATAGAAATTTCAAAGACTATAAACAAAAAATTAACGAAAAGATATTCAGATGACACCACTATAAAGCTGTAATGCATCTCAAGTCCACACAATTCCAAAAAAGCTGCAACGAATACAAAATTCCACCTGTCACAACTAAACCAATTCATAATCCTTCACTAAAATTCATGGCAATATGTACAAAGAAAATGGCAATCAATAATTTAACAATATATTTAGTTTACTCTTCTTTAAAAAAAAAAAAAAATAAATAACAATACAATGAAATACATTAAAATTCATAGGGTAATCTAGTACATCCATTTGTTTATCTTGCTTGTAAGAGTATGTTATTTATAAAATACATTGAGATCATTAGACTTCAAATTTTTTTTCTTCTTTGATGCAATCTGCTTACTACCCTTTTGACATTTTTGAAGCATTTGGAGCAGCATACTTTTATCATCAGTTTCTTCAACTTTTGTAGTTACAGCAGCAATTAATTGAGGTCTTTCAACAGATGTTTGTCCTATTTCTATTTTCTGACTGGCAATTGACTTGCCCTTCCTTGATTTCCTTACAATTTCCTCTATTGTATCCTGCAATAATTTAGAGTGCTTTCATTGTACTACATTGACTTTGACAGTGTCATACAAAAATTTATAATCAATCATATAGCAAGTAAGGTGGAGTGTATGCTTCAAATTCAATGAACAGTATATATAGTATATTGGTGATACCATGTAAAGAGTAGTTATGAATCCTATGGTACCTAAGCGTGATAAATATACTGGAAATAGATTTCTACTTTATTATTACCTGATGTCTTTCAACTTCATGTGAAATTTCCATTTCCAAAATCTTCGAAATAGTATAATTTTCTCTTCCATATTTCAAATTATATTCATCAAGATGCATTTGGAAGAAATATTCATTGCTAATTATCCTCTGAATCTCTCTTGGTAGGACATTGTCATCCAATTTCAAATTCTGTATAAATGAAGAGTCATATAATTAGCAATTAACACATAAATTAGAGAATGATGCACAATTCAAAGGATTATATCATAAATTATCCAATATGTTTGTCACTGATTAGGTATGGGTGCAGCAAACACATGCATGTAAAAAATTTTGGGTATAAGAGAAATATTAAATGCAAAATAAGAGAATTCATTACTAAAAAATAATTCATTTAGAAAGAAATTAAAAGTATCAATATATATTTTCTTTTGTTAATGGAGACTTACAATTAGTATGACTTTTATAATGAATTGAAAAGCAATCAATCAGGATGATGATCCAATATGTTTATGCTTAGAATGGATTTTCAACTCAAGTAGAGATGTTTCCAATTAGGTAGCTAATTATTACATTGCAACTATGAAGAGCAGCCAAGACCACTGAGAAAGACAGCGAAATTCAATCCAATCAAGGGTAACTATTTGCTATTACTCTATTGAGCACATAGATACATGGAATAAGGAAAACTATGAAGGAAACCTGATCCATGTTTCAGATGTGCTGCAAAGTCAGAAGCATATTGATTTTTTTTGTGAAGAGAAGCTCAACATTCTTGGTAGGATCAACCATAGTACCACATAATTGTGGCGAGAGGACCAAATTCTCACCTGTAAGACAATCATCTAGTCTTTTTCTTTAAGATCAATTTGGAAATTTGAATAAGAAAAACAGTGACCACTTGCAGACAAGTTAGAGTCCATGGTTAATAGAATTGATTCAATGCTAATACTATCATAGCCTAAATATAATAATATCTTAAAATCTATTGAGGTCAGTGTCTAATAACATCAATCATGACCAATAAAGTTCAACAAAATCAATCATCATTTAGTCAGTATTTAGCAATTGCAATTTGGTATTGCTGTTGGAAATGGACCCCTTAGCCCATTGAGTGAATTTAATTTCAGCACCTCCTATATTCAATCAATACATGATTTGGATACTCCTTCCACTCAAATTTACACTATTGTAGTTTGAACTGCCACTTAACGCAGCAGTGAATGCAGCAATAGTTTCTCCAGCTTTAATAAAAGTAGAAATTATGACTGATCTCATTTATAATAGACATCCAAAGTAAATCTAAATATCCCCAAAAAGCATATATTAATTCCCAAAAGACATAAGCATAGCATTTACCAGGTTGGACAACTATACTAACCGACAAAAATTTCCCCAAAGCTAAAGCTTATCTAAAAAAAAATAGTGATAGTGATATTGATGGGAGATACTTCCAGTTATAGTGATGGTATTAATTATTAATATTCAAGCAATAACATTAATTACCAAAATACAACAGCAATCCACATAATAACAAAAACAAAATAAATAGAAAAACACATCCATGAAGGGTAAGGCCACAACCACCATCACTGCCAACAACAACCCATTACCTTAAATTCACACAACCAAATCCACAAACACATTTCAGACAAAATACATCAGCTACATATTCACACCATCACTCCCCCAGAATACAAATACAATCCACCAAATAACAACTTAATTCCTAGAAATTGAAATATAAACAAACCTAGATGCACAAATGAATAAGTGACACTAACACATTATATATACTTGCACTGAGATTTCTAATGCTTGGCAACGTCCACATACTATGCCATTAATAACTTTTTTTTTTTTTCTCTATTTTACAAACACAAAACCAAATACTGTGGTTGCATCCATTACCTCTAACTTTCTTTTAGCATTTACTTCATAGTTCGCATAGAATTCTTAACTATGTTGCCACAATCCATTAAAAAAACATTATTAATCATGTAAAATTGTAATGAAGTCCATATATTACCTTGTAGAGAGGTACATAATAGTCACATATCCTACTTCAGAAGATCTATACATTGCTATAGATTCTGCAATTTTAAGCACAATCTATATTTGTAGGAAATTATCTAAAATTCAAACTGAATTAACCATTTTTTTTCAGAGAGAAAATGAGAGAGGGAACATGTGATACTAATGAATCTTCCACGTACTTAATGGGACTATATCATTTGCTATCACCCAGGTTCTTCACACTTATAACTGCAGAATGAATCAATACTTTTGGTTGTTACATTTTTAAGAAGTTAAGTGTTTGTTTGTAGATTCCAGCCATTGTTGCAAGAGTACTCTTAACTGATAAATTAGGAAGACGACCACTTTTATTGGTAAATATGGAAAAGGATATATTTTTGAGGCAATAATTTATATCTTCAATTAATTGTTAATGAAGTCATGATATGTGCTTCAATTGCTTCCTTTTAGGCCTATCAGTCTTGTTTCAGGTTTCTCCCAAATCCAAATTTTCTATATACTTATTTTTCAACTCTTTTCTATTGTTGTTAGTAAAAGAATCATCCTTGAAAAAGTAAGTTTATTATGAGCAGAACCTCCACCAGTAGAGCTCACTCCCATTTTGGCGTATATTAGCATAGTGGTAACACAATTTCTGTGTCTAAGATTTTGTATCTTTTCCTTACATTCTTAAAATGCCACTTAAAATATGGCAATTTAAAGAGGTTTAAGTTTCCTATATTCTTATTCCAACGTTTATGGCATAAATATTAGTACCTTACAATACATCCAACAATCTTCTTGGACTCAAAGCCCTTTTATTGACTTTGCCTATGGCCAAAATCACTGGCATATAAAGTATTCAATTTCTTGTGCCATCTGAGTATGCCTATGGTTGTAATCATCGGCATGGCAAAGTATGCAATTTCTTGTGCTTCTTTTCCATTGTATCATAACTTGATTCTTAAAAGAAGAACGGACCTAATACCTCATGGCCATTAAAAATTTCCACCGATTGTGTGCCAAGATGTTCAGTAGTAGTAGTGCAAATTAAGTGACTAATATGTTCACTATTTAACACCACACCACACTCAGGGGCATTGTGCAACTTACTCCTAAACAGATCGTCAGTTTTTTTTTTTTTTTTTTTTTGTGTGGTATTCATTAAAAAAAAAATTAATTAAAATGAGACAATGGAGCTGATGGATCGATACTTGTATATCTACAGTTAGATTCTTTGTTTTGGTAAATGTAGCATAGTATTATACGGAACTCTGCGACATTGGCAGCCAATGATGTCGAATTAAGGGAAGCATATTCACCAGCCAATAAATGCTTGTGACGCTGACCCAACAACAAACCAAAATGTTCCAATTTACAGTTACACTTTCTAGTGAAAAAGCCCAGTCATATAATCAACATAAATGCATAAAATGTGAAACGTTAAATCCTGGAAAAAGAGTTTCACAAAAAGCATTCAATCAAACAAAACATATCCACTCAGCCCACTTTCTAACTTTAATCAGATACCCAAACTACAGCGAGCAAGGTCAAATTAATTTTACTGATGTTATAGGAAAATTTTCAAACCAGTACCAGGACAGGTGATAGTTTGATCCAATGACATCAATACAATAAGTTAGCAATAATTAGTGCAAGTTGAAGGAGAATATCATCTGAGAACAACAAAAGCGACAGTGACAAAATTAAGCAAATCACCATCCACACACAAAAAGCAATCAATAGTAAATGATCAAATAATCAACCAAAAAGCAACAGGATAAGATAACCAAACAATGTTTCTAGGAATTTTACCATTTGAACAGAGCTAACCAGACCCTGGAGGTAAAATTTGAGTTGGTATATGGCGAGATAATTCTTTGCCAAAAGCACATAGTTAGGGAAATACCATACCATATCATAAGCTTTTTGGAATCTAGCAGGCAAATCCATCATTGTCCTCTGCCATTCATTTAACACTGCATCTACGAATTTATGACCAAAAAGCTGATAAAAGGCACAAAATTATTACTGCATCAGAACATACTAATATTAACAGCACTCACAGACATCTTTTAAAAAAAAAAATGCACCCAAAAAACATTTAATTCACTAAAGAGCATATTTAAGAATTATAACCTCCTCAAGAAATTTCTGTCTCCTAAATAGGCCTCCGCCATCCCCTTCATCGCCATCATCAAAGTCATCAAAGTAATCATCTTCATCTCCATCGACATCACCAGCACCACCATGATTTATTTTCTTTCCAATATCTCCACCACCTCCCCCAATTGCAGTCTGGAATTCCAAAAGTATTAGTCATGTTGCCCAAGACAATGAACAATTCACATCACAATATGTTTAAACCAAATTGAAGCAGTAACATTCAGTTAATTGGCTAAAGGAATGCAAAACCTCAAATCTAAGTACTTAGACCTGGATCAGCACCCAAGTCACAAATAAAAGATCAAATCTATAAATATGTTGGTTCCCCCTAAAATAATATCTACATTCCTCAGAACACTGAGAGACAGAGCCTAGGTAGAATTTGATTTTCTATGGTGTTTCCCTGGAAAGAAGAAACAGAGAGGAAAACATATTAGGAATTGAAATCTATAATTGCAGCAAACCCTAATTAGAAACCCCCAAATCCCAAAATTAATAACCCCTAAATCGAAAATCTAGTAATTTTTCCAGTGTCCTTGTTTGTTTTCTCAATTTCCTACAAACATTTAAGCCTCAAAGTTATTTTGGAAACAAAAACCACAAATTATTCATAAGCAAATAGATTAGGACAACAACAAAATAGGAAGAGAGTAGTGAAGATTGAGGATTCCCGGTGATCTTACCAACGATCTGATACGTACCCCGAAAGATTCAAAGCCGGTGAAACTTTTGAGAAAAACAGGCCAAAGGGTTTTGTTTCCAGCGGTAGGGAAACCGATAGTGATGATTCTAGAAAATTCTCTTTTACGCTATTGGGTTACGGTTCCAACAAACTCTGTTCTCTTTCCTTTTGATTGCAATTTACTGATTTAAGCGGTTTGTTTTCTTTTATACTGAAGGCTATCAAAAGATGTTTTAACGCTGCCAAACAGAGCAAAAGGTGTTTTCCTAACCAAAACCGGTTTTCCAAATCAAACCCCCCAAAAAAAAAAACTATGATGCAGATATTAGAAAACAGGGAAAAGCTTAGTGATATCAAAATAAATCGAAAAATTGAGAAAACAAACATTTTCATGGAGAACCCATTTCATAAGGCAAAACATACACATACAAAATGACAGTTCCTTAATTACAAATAAATTCAACAAAGAAAGAATAGAATGAATGAATCTTAATTTCCCAAATCAAAAAAGGGAATAGTCTTATACAATTTGAAACGGTAATTGAATAAGGAAAAAAAGGGAAAAAAATACCATGCCTACCTTCAACTAAACCCACACATTTTTTAATAGGGATAAATGTGTTGCTATTGGTGAGGAAACAACAGCAAAACCGATTTTCCAAATCAAAACCGCAGGGGAAAAAAAAAACTATGAACACAAATATTAGAAAACAGGGAAAGGCTTAGTGATTTTTGTAATCCAAAATAGGGAAAAAAATCGAAAATTTGAGAAAACAAACATTTTCATGAGAACCCAAAAGCCCGAAACAAAAAAGAATCAAAACCAAAATCAAATCTAAACCTATCCAATAAAAAAAACTCGATAAAAATCTGCCAAACTAAAACTAAATTTAATCAATACTACAATCGAACATAACAGGAGTGAAGGAATTGTAAAATTAAATGAGAAATTAGAGAAAAGGGGGAAAAATGCCTACCTTCGGCTATACCCATTTTTTTTTTGGAAACCCTAAAAACGACAATTGAATAGAAAACAAAAAAAGGGGGGGAAGGGGGATATCTACCTTCTGAATTGTCTGTTGTTGAAGAGCAAAGACGGGATAGCCTCAAAATCGTCTGTTGTATAGAACGAACATAGGTCTCCACCGTTGCAGAGGTTTTCACTGTTGCAGAGTTTTTTCTTTTTTCGTCTGTTTGATAGGTTGGAAAACGCTAGTCCGATCTGTGTGGGTTTGGAGGTGTAGCGAAGAATCGCTAGTCTGGATGAGTCTGAATTCTGATCGGGAAATGCGGTTTGGGTATTAGGGTTTGTGTTTTTTTTTTTCTGTTTTTGTTTTGTGGATAAGCGGGTTGGTGTTTTTTATATGGGCCTACGTTTCTTTCTTTTTTGGATAGGCGGGTTGGTGTCTGAAGGGGCGCCTCTCCTAACGCACCGTGCGGCTCTTTTAAGTTTAAATGTACACGTGTTAAAATTTTAAGGGAGCATTTTTCCTAACGTGGCAGCACCTGGTTAAAAGTTTCTGCTATTACATATAGTATTAGATTAGATATATATATATATATATAGAGAGAGAGAGAGAGAGAGAGAGAGAGAGAGAGAGAGAGAGAGAGGTGCCTTCTAAAAACAAGATAGAGGTGAAAGCCACCAATAAAAAAAACAAGGAAAGGAAAATATAGCTCAAGTTACTCAACGGCCAGACACAGTGGAGAGACTGAGACATAGTAGAGTGGGGCAAATTTGGTCTTTAGCTAGCATTCACGTTTTCTCTTTAGTTTAAGGAGAAAACAATTTGTTGACTCTGGGAAGAAAACCTCTAGATTGCACCGATTTTCCTTCTACAAACATACCTAACCAAACACCCCAATATAAATTTCTTTCCCTCCCCATTTTCTCTCTTTATTTTTTTTTTCATCCTTTCCCTCCCCATTTCAATATGCTAAACAATATATTAGAAAAATGCTAGGACTATGACTTTTGTCACAACTTATTCACATGGCAAATTGTGAATGATGAAGAAAACCATTCAGAGAACGAAGAAAGGTTCAAGGTTTTTATTTTAATAATTAATAATATAAAAATTAATTAATTAAATGTACAAAATTTAGCTATATTAATTAAAATAATATAATTTTTAAAAAGATTCAAATATATCTTTGATTAAATAATAAAGAGTAAAGACTAAGTAGAATTTCTCTTCTTAATTTTTAACAAATTTATACAAGATAGATAATATCTCAAAAGGTTTAATAAATTAATTTATTAAAAAATCGTTCAAGACTAATAAAAAAGAGCTTATCCAAAAAAAAAAAAAAAAAAAAAAGTATCCCACATAGTTCTTTGCCCTTTTGCTAAGTCAACATGGCTTTTTAAGTTTTAGAATAAAATAACCAAAACTCAAACGCCGTTGGTACATTTTCAAAAAAAAAAAAAAAAGCCCCGATGCTACGTTTTCTCTCTTTTTCCCCCCGCCTCACTTCACTATCAGAACTCAGGCCAGCCTCAATCTCTCTCACTTCACTTATTCACCCTCTAATCTATTTCGAGCCATCTCGTCAGTCTCTCCCCCAAACAAACAGATCCGGCAAAAAGAGGAAACTTGGGCTTTTGACAACCATTCCATTTTTAGCAAAAAAAAAAAAATAGGAAAAGAAACCGGCGAACCTATGCTCGGTTCTGCAAATTAGACAGGTTAACCGCGGTTGGAACAGTTTTCTGCAAAAATAAAATTTTCCAGTTTTATGATTTAGAAAACAAGACTGGTGACAGGTTTCCTATTACTTTGGTTCAACCTTACAGCGATTTCAAAACCTTACTACTCAAGGAAAAGAAAAAAAATATACTATTTTTTATGAATTTAAATCTTCTTTCCTACTTTTTCTGATCTGTTTCATAAATAAAAACTTGACACCTGAATACTTATTTAATTAAATTTTATTTTTTGCATTTCTTATTTCAGCTGCTGAAAATAAATGTTTTAAAAAAAACACATCACCACCAAAGTTTGCTGGTGGCACCACAAAAAGAAATGTCCCTCTGGAAGTTTGGTTCTTTATGGTTGGTTGGGTGGGCTGAAATATTGGTTTGGTCATTTTTCCGGTGGAGATCTTATGTAAACATGCATTAGTGGGTGTTTGGTCTTTTGTAGATTTGGATTTGTATGGGATTCGAAGAAGACAAGGAGGCAGTGGATATAAGTCAGAGATCTGAAGAAGACAAGAAGCGGTAGTATGGACTTTCTAGTAGAGGATGACAGTGTTGATGACGCCGGAGATCTCTTGTTAGTGTTGCCGGCGAGGATTGGTGTTGATGAACCAGTGGTAGAGGGAACGTGTTGAGGTTTTTTTTTCTTTTTCTTTTTTTTCTTTTTAATATTTATTTTGAGAACTACTAATTATACTGTAAAGCAAAATTGGAAGCTGACAAAATATTTTTCATTTATGGCTTTAGAGGGTATATTTTCTTTAGAATCCATACCTGATCGAAAACATCAATATAGACTTGCTGAAGAGAATGAGAACTGCAGAACTGATTGATCTCATGATGAATTTTGTCATATATCCAAGTATTGTCATACTGCATCCCATAGTTCAGCAGAGTGTCATACACATAGTCCTTGTGAAGCCGGTTAACAACCTGAATAAGAATATATAAGCTGAGAATTTCAAACCCTAGTGAAACCATAATTTATATATATAATAATAGGTAAAGCAGAGAGAAAATCTAATTAAATTTTCAATTGAAATTCAATTAGTGTCTAATTTTACGCCATGTGTCTCATCTAATCTAAATTTTAGAATTTTGTGCCAAGTGAGTTAATTTAGGTAAAAATTGAATTTCAATTAGAGTTTAATTTTGTGCCATGTGTCCTATTTAATCTAAATTTTTAAATTTTTGTGCCAAATTAGTTAATTTAATATAGAAAATGAGGAGTCCAATAAAATAAACCATAAAAAATATAATCATATATATAATATGTAATTGTGATTGTTTTTAAATGTACCTGTGCATATGCACGAGGTTACACACTAGTATTAATAAAGAGAGCAACTTCTTGTAACTTTACCTCTATCTTCTCAAAGTTGATCATTACACCTCCTTTTGTACCACAAGGAATATCTCTCACCTGCAATTATACTCACAGGAAGGATTTGAGCATTAGACTGACAAGATGAAATTCCTCAATTTTCATAACATCGAATTTTACCTGATCGGTCTTTAGGGTTACTTGCACAGGCTCATAATGGGTTATAAAAGGCAGCTTCAGATGAAAACCTGAAAATTAAGTACAAGCAGACATTTCATAAGTGCTAGGAAAGCAACTACGTAAAGGAGTGAAACCTGGATCTGTAATTTTCTTTAAAAGGGCACCTCCTCTCCTATAAGCCCCAACATGGCCTTCTGGGACTTGGTGCAGAATGGAAAAACCATTCCTAATAGTTGATGATGAAGGAATCACTATCTGTAAAATTTATATTCATGTCCGATATTTTCAAACTCAAATAAAATGATATGAACACTTATTCCAGTGTCTGAGATTCATAATAAATCTGAAATTTTAAACAAACTAGCATTTAATAAGAAAATTATATAGTCACTCCATAAAAATAAATAAATAAAACACTAATCCACTATTTTCTTTTTTCAGGTATGCCTCCCTGACAGCTGCAATTACTAATAAGTAAAGGAGTGTAGCAAATCACAAAACCAGGCCAGCCTGCCAAGAACAACATGACAAGTTTTGATTGTTTTTAGTTTGGTAACTCTTTTGATCAAAAGACTAATTCAAAGTGGGAACTAAATACATTCCCATATCTCCAAAGTGGTTCTTTCAAAAACATGCCCTCCAAATCAAATTTTTAAATTTTAACGTTTTCACATGCATGCAAATTTGACATTTTCATAAGCTGCATGTTAACTAAAACTGGTTTTGAATCTAGACAAACTGGATGAATAAAACAACTTCCCTTGAATTACTCTCATTTTTGGTTCGGCTTGTATCAAACTAAACCAGCTTTGTGGTTTGCAAACATCCCCAAAAACATTCAGGCAACACAATTACAAATAGAGTAATTTAGGAATAACTCTACAATCCCTAGTGCATACTTGATGCCACAATGTAAATTCCTTATATATTTTTTTCAAAAAAATGCTAATAATTATATTACAATAGGCATTAGAACCACAGTTTGTAATGCAAGGTGAAATGGACGGAATAAAAGTCCTGTCTTACTCTTACTATGTTCTATTTTATAATACACCATTCGTAATCAACCACACATCCCTTTTTCTTCTTATAAAGTAATCCACTTTTAAAATGGGGAAAGAAAAAAAAAAAATCAAATGTGTGACATACTGCAGTTGGTGAAGCATAAAGTGGAAGACTATGAATGGGATAGAGCATTTTTATTTGTAATGGAACACCGTTGAAGCATTTCTACTAGAAGCTATAGGCTGTTATTCACTATGATGCACCTCTGTAGTAATCTTTCGATGAGAATATTGATGCATGTTGAACCTGACTTGCAACAATGCAAGCCCACACAGAACAACTACTACCATCACCATAAAGGGAAACAAATACTAGAAATGATATTGAGTCACATTTTTATACCAAAACAATTTGATGAATTATAAATCACATATTACAGATCCTAAAATGTTATTGAAGAAATTTACAATGCCAAGACATTGATTATAAATAGCAATAGCGACACGGATTTTAAGAAAATTAATAAAAGATTCATTGAACTATGATTTAAACTAACAATGACCAACCTTAATCCCAAAATTTTTGGAGTTGGCTACAAATTTTCCTCCATCTTATTCTATATAAATTCATACTTTCTGTTATATCCTTAATTAATAATTTTATTTTTTAATTTCTACTAATGTTATTTTGGGTCTTGTTCTACTTTTTTTTTGTTCCCTCAACTTAGATCAACTCACTTTCTTACTGGTGCATTAATCGCTTTTCTCCGAGCATAATCAAACCATCTCAAACGATTCTTCCTCATATTTTCATCAATAGGGGCTACCCCTATCTTTAAGTAGATTTCTTTATTTCAGATCCCATCTTTCCATGTATTTTCACTTATCCATCTTAACATTCTCATTTCAGCTATACTCATTTTATGAATATATGCTTATTAATAGACCAACATTCAGTACCATAGAACATAACTAGTAGTATAGCAATCTTATAGTTTTCTTTCTAACTTAATAGGTATTCTACAATCACACAATACTCTCCATGCACGTCCATATAACTATTATTTAAACTAAGATAGAAACTAATCTAGGAAACTAAGAAGCATAAATACTGACATAACATGGGACACAACAACACAACAATTCTTGAAAAATTAGAACACGTGGGAATACATAAATTTATTAATATCTCTAGGTATATTTTAGACATAGCCTATATTTAATTCTAGTTTTCAAAACAAATATAACAACTATCAAAATCTTTAAAAACATATCTAAAATCAAAATAATTTTTTTTCCTCCTAACACCAATGTAGGAGTTTTCTTGCCATGTCCATATTTGATATGCGTCCAATACAAGAAGGTATCTTATGAATCAAATATATATATATATATATATATATCTACATTCTCACAGCGTGTAGATCCCTTTTTTATCTTATGCAAAAATAATTATTGGTCTAGCATGTACACAGTCAAAGATTTTGAAGCATATATGTTTCTTCACTTAGAAGTATACATGATGAAGCATCAATTCAATTATTAAACAACAATCAAGCATGCTTTGCTAGCAAGTCATATTTTACAACGAATCAATTAAAGCAGACTAAGGTGATGTTTGGTTTGGGTGTTTTCATCACTCAATACTCAGTTTTCATCACTTAATTGTAAGATATTTTGTTTGGATGAGTTTTGAGTTATGGTTTTCATCATTCAGTTATCTGATTTTTGAGTGATGAGTTGTGAAAACTGAAAACGCATTTTATCTGTTTTCAGTTTTCATAACTCATAACTCAATGATATTTTTGTAATTAAACCCACATGAGGACCCACTCAGCCACAACTTTTGACCAGTCAACCTTTTTTTTTTCTTTCTTTTTTTCCTTTTCTTCTCATCCAGTTCGTCTTCTTCCTTTTTTTTTTCTTTTTTTTCCTTTCTTCTGATCTTGTCTTCTCCGTTGTTCCTTCTTCTTCTTTTTTTTTTTTTTTTCCTTTTCTTCTGATCCAGTTCGTCTTCTTTTTTTTTTTTTTTCCTTTTCTTCTCATCCATTTCGTCTTCTTCCTTTTTTTTTCTTTTTCTTTTTTTCCTTTCTTCTGTTCTGGTCTTCTTCGTTCTTCCTTCTTCTTTTTTTCTTTTTTTTTTTTTTTTTCCTTTTCTTCTGATCTAGTTCGTCTTCTTCCTTTTTTTTTTTTTTTCACTGGTTCGGGTGATCTGGGTACTGGGAAAAAAAAAAAAAATCTAAACTGTATCAATGACAGATATAGAACCCACAAATAATGTGAAAATATTGAGTGATAGTAACTGAGTGATGATGTTGTTTGGGTGTGATATTTTAGAATGATGAGTAATGAGTGATGAGTGATGGATGATGAGTGATGAGTGATGAGTAACCATTTTTAAACCAAACAAGGCCTAAAAAACACAAAGTGCTCCAGCAATTTGATTCATTATAGATATTATATTTATTATTAAAATTCGGACGAACATTGAAATTAACCAAACCCTGCCGAGTGTGATTACTGAAGAAAACGAATCCACACTGGAACAGAATGAGGATTGAAATAAGGATCATAGAATAAAACAGATAATTTGAGTGATCAAGTGCTAGAGCAAACGCTATTGAAATCAGTGAGCGAATGTGATAATATTGAAGATGGCGATGAAAAACAAAGCAGCGGCAGTTGATATATATGGTTTGATATATAATACCATGGCGAAGATTGCGATGAAGGATAGGAAGTTTGTGAGAATCGCAGAGAAACCACCACCGCCGCCGCCTTGAGGAGGCTGTGGAGTTACGGGTCTCGGTTGATGTGTATCCATAATGGCGGTCGGTTAGTACAGTGTCTGTCAGTCAGTACGAAATGCCTTACACAACTTCCGTTTTTCTATCTACGAGTCAAAGGAATTTGGTGCTTTCTAGCTTCGGGGAGTTTTACGTGTTGTTTCTGGAAGGCAAGAGTTCCTTTCTTATATATTCTATTTACCAGCGTAAATGAAAATAAGCATGTTTCAGTTTTCTGCATTTAAAAAAAAAAAAAAGAAAAGAAAAAAAAGAGAGGTCATTTTCTCAAATTTAATTTAATTGGACAGAAGAACCTATCTCCATTAAATAATGATGCACCTTGTTCACATACATCGTTCTTACAATCGTGTTTTATCCTTATATTGACTTGTCTCATCTCAACAACAGCTTTGGAAATTACACATCAAGAGGACGATGATATCGGTTGGACCAAGCCTTGGTGATTCTGTTGCAATGAACTTGTCTCATTGTCCAATGGGAGCCAGCTCTTGTTGGAAATTCTAGGACCAGGTATTATTGGCGGTCTCTTCCTCCCTCTTCTCGGTGTTCCCTGATGCCATGCTCATTCTCGGTACGTATTTCTTTTCTTATTTATTTTTTTAAAGAAAGATAAAAAAAAGGTATATGATAATTACTCTTTATTATAATTATTTTTTTTTGTTTAGCCACTGGATCTCTTATTATTGGATGATAAATAAACTTATTGGTTAATAAGAAGAGTTGAACTATCACTTTTTCTGTTTGGTTCATAGAAGAATGTTTGTTGTTTGATAAATCAAGATGATTTTGAAGATAATCTTCTTAATATTTCGTGTTGGCTGGCCTGGGCTGGCCTGGCCTGGGCTGGCTATGTGAATGTGTTGTGTTTTTCCACCCAAAAAGAAAAAGGAATGAAATAAATGTTAGAGGTTGACGGGAGGGGAGGGGAGGTTTTGGTTACTATACCACGTATCGTATCGTATATGACGGGACTGACGAGCGCTACAAACATGCACGAGCTCGCCCGAATGGACGAAGCTTCCGTAAATGACGAACTCACCATGACTCGTCGACAAGGAAAAACACGCCAACAGGGAAGGTAAAATAAACCATTCAATGCAGATCTGAGCGGTTACAAGAAACAGCTGTCCAGACCGTTGAAGCCAAATTATGATTCGTGCCAATGCAGGTTGAGGCGTTACACATTAAAGCCACCATCATATCCTCAACGGCTATGAGGGCATATACGGATGTATATAATAGCCTTCTCCAGGCAGAAAGGGGAGGTACGCACAAAAATATCAAAAAGAACATACACTTCACTTATAATCATTTTTATCCTTTTCCAAAATTCTTTGGTACTAACTTTGGCATTGGAGTTGTCGTGGCAGGCACGACACCGGTGACCACTAATACTCCAGGGAAGGCTCCACCCAGGTGCACGACTGACGAATCTGCACTTCATCAGTATACAAAAAGTTTCATATCATAAGGGTATATCGTAAGTACTCATGAATTTTTCAATACATAGGTGTGTATTAGATGAATCGTATCGTATCGGTAAATCGTACGTATCGTACAATACATAAACATGTGGGTTTAAAATTGTATAAAACCGCTTTGAATTTTTCATAACAGCATAACGATCAATAAATTATTGAAACGTTATATATTTTTTTTCTCTTTTAAAATATGTCCATTTTAACCCATAATTGAACTCCTTCCCCCCCCCCCCCCAAAAAAAACTCATAATTGAACATGTAATGTTATTTAACCTGATTACTTAGACCACCTGTTAACTTGAACTAATTTAGTTTCATGCTTCATTTGCACATCATTATCATTGTCCTCTTGAATTTTTCTCTCCCCTCCTCACCCCCAAGGTCCCAACAACTTGAAATGATAATTTCATTATCTATTCTCTCCTTTCCCTTAAGATGATATATTTTATTATACAAATTTTAAATATATATATATATATATGATGAAGTGCAGATTCGTCAGTCGTGCACCTGGGTGGAGCCTTCCTTGGAGTATTAGTGGTCACCGGTGTGGTGCCTGCCACGACAACTCCGATGCCAAAGTTAGTACCAAAGAATTTTGGAAAAGGATAAAAATGATTATAAGTGAAGTGTATGTTCTTTTTGATATTTTTGTGCGTACCTCCCCTTTCTGCCTGAAGAAGGCTATTATATACATCCGTATATGCCCTCATAGCCGTTGAGGATATGATGGTGGCTTTAATGTGTAACGCCTCAACCTTCATTGGCGCGAATCATAATTTGGCTTCAACGGTCTGGACAGCTGTTTCTTGTAACTGCTCAGATCTGCATTGAATGGTTTATTTTACCTTCCCTGTTGGTGTGTTTTTCCTCGTCGACGAGTCATGGTGAGTTCGTCATTTACGGAAGCTTCGTCCATTCGGGCGAGCTCGTGCAGGTTTGTAGCGCTCGTCAGTCCCGTCAGTTGCCCCCAGATTCTGGGGTCGTCATTATGTGTCAGACGGTCTCAGAATGTGAAAAGTCGTAGCTGCACGTGCCTCTTGGGATTTTGCCCGCATTAAGTGCTTAATGGCGGCGCCACACATATTGTGGCCACGTGGCCTGTCGTGATTCAATGCTTTAACTATGTGACCCTTGGATTTTCTGCTGAATTTCAGTTTTCTGAGCCTGTTGGTTTTCTTTCTTTTAGACCTTTCTCTTTTCTCACTTTTTCCGAAGAACCCCCCATCGCTGTTCTAAGTGCTATCTTCTCCACCTCCCTCTTCGCAACCTTCCTCCCCAACCTGGTGGTGTCGCTTCTCATTTTTGCTTCTTTTCGAGGTATGTCTCTTTTCCTTGTTTCTACTTCTATTTTGCTGTAACGATAAGATTTCCGATTTTTTGATTTCCCCCTCTATTTTTGAGATGGGTTTGGTGATTGGTAGTAGTGGGTTGATGGTTGGGGTGTGTGGTGGTGAGGTGGTGGGTTTGTACATCGGTGGGTCGGCTTGGGACTGGCCACCATAGCAGGAAAAAAAAAAAAAAAAAAAAAAAAGAGAATAGATCGTCGTCAACTTGGGCTGGTGACGATGAGGCCGGTGGAGGCGTGGGACGGCGGCTTGAGATGGCAACATGGGCCGGCGTGGGACGACGGCGAAGCAGAGAGTAGATGAGGGAGAGAAAAAAAATGAGAGGAAGAAGGAAGAAGAAAAGAAGCCGGAGAGAGAGAGAGAGAGAGAGAGAGAGAGAGAGAGAGAGAGAGAGAGAGAGAGAGAGAGAGAGAGAAAATATTTTTTTTAATAAAAGAGGAAAGAGAGGGTTAATAAAATAATATTTTTTTTAGCTTTGATGAACAGTGCACATTTATTTATATTTATTTATAAATGTGCACTGTTCACGTGGAGCTAAAATTTAAGATTTTAGCTCCACTGCTGGAGCTGTGTTTTTGGGCTTGAGGAGCTATATTGCTATATATTATAGCAATATAGCAATATAGCTCCTCTATTGCAGATGCTCTAAGAACATTAGTACTGGTGATGCTAAAAAGCTAAATTGTCATTTTTAGCACCACAATATAAAAAGTGCGCTACATTGGTGGTGATGGTATAGGTAAATATTTTACCTACTCAACTACAATGCATAGTCATCTATAATTGTGCACTATAGCTCAAATGCTAAAAGCAAATAATATTTTTTATTTTCCCACTCATTCAAACAATATTTATTTATTTTTTTCTCTCTCTCTTTTTTCCTCCTTACCACTCATTCTCTTCACAATCTCACCTCTCTCTCTCCATTCTCACTGACCCAAGCTCAGTTCTGATTCATCCTTCTTCCTCACCCAATCTCACCCAAGCTCTCTCTTCAATCACCCATCTTCATTCCTTCATGCTGACCCAAGCCCCATCACCAACCCAAGCCCTAAGCCCCATCGCCGAACCTTGCCCTAAGCCCATCGCTGTGTTTGTGTTGGTGGTTGGGATCAGTTGGGTTGGAGCTTAGTTTGGCTTGGCATTGATGCTGATGGTAGTTGCATGAGTCAGTCAGTGGCTTGGCTTTGTGGGTCTTTAACTATGGTTGTGGTAAGAGTTGCAGTTGTTGGTTGTGGCGATGGTGTTGTGGTTGGGTTTGGAATGATTTTAGGCGGTGCTTTTTGGTTATGGGATGGATTTTGTGGTGTTGATGTGGTGAGTTTGGTTCTGGATGTTATGTGGTGGTCTTGGTGTCCCTGGTGGTAGTGGGGGTTGTGGGGGTGATGATTTTTTAAATCTCTTTTCTCAAATGTCTCACTAGGTTTTTTGTTGGAGGATTTGTGGGTTTGTTGAATTTTGGTTGTTTTTATATGTGATTTTGGTTGGTCCTTGAGATGATTTTGTTGCAAATTTGGTGGATTTAAATTGCTGTAATGGTAGTTGATGGGTAATGGAGGTGGTTGTGTGTGGCAGTGGAGGTAACTGAGATTTTGAGTTTGCTAGTTGTTCTTCAAAATCTTCAAATGAGAGAGGGAGAGACAGATAAAGTGAGACGTGAAAGAAATAATAAAAAAATAATATTTAAATGAAGTAGTAAAAAAATAGAATCATTGATATTGAATGTTTTGTAAAGTGAGATGGTAAAATAGATAAAGTAGCTTTTTATGGTGTCAAATTGTTAAATTTATATCTCTATCAATATGGAGGCTTAGAGCCAAAAAAATGGCAACTTCCCAAATATTTTGTTTAAATGAAACACTTTCTGAAAGCCTCAACCAGCATTCACATTCCCTTCCCATAAAAAATAAAATAAAATAAAAACATTTACTATCCCTACTTTGTGAGAAACTTGTAATAATGCTATATCACCTAGGTATTACATTATCTTGGTGTGTAGTTTTAGTACCACATAAACTACCACAATTTTTTTCACAACTTTCTTATGTATCACACTGTGACTGGTAGCTGTCACTTTCACTTGAACCCACAACTTTTTCTTCACCACTCACAGTCTGCCACGTGTATAGTTGTGGCACAAGTTGTGCTATTTTATGTGGTTTTAGAATTTTTTGATCTTGGTAGAGACGACAGATCACAAAAAGAAATGAAGGAAAAAAAAAATTAAGCTGCTGATTTCTCCTCTTCAGACACATTCTTAGATAACTGTTGCAGGAAGTTCCCAAGCAGCCTCTGATCCAAAAACATATTAGGTATCTGCAAGAAAGAACTATTAAGTAAAGCTTGCACACACAACACCCCACGCCCAGACACACACACACATACACACACACACAAGAGAGAGGGAAAGACCTTTTCCCCAAAGAAAATTTTTGTATTATCAGCTATGGCCTCGATGAATTTAAGCTCAAGAAATTGCGGTGTCAACTTCAACTTGTTTGCTTCAGCTTCCTTCAGTAAACTAGAAATGTAGAGAAAGCAATATTATTAGTCATTTCTATGATACCATATTCATATATTTTAAACTGAAAAGTGAATGAAGCTTTCACCGGTAGAAATCTGCATCGGCCAAACTCTTTTCCCGAGCCATGTATATCTGGTTCTCAATTTCTTGCTGCTTCCTGACACTATCCTTTTCCATCAACTTCTGTTCCATAAGGATCTTGCTCACATTTGCAACCTTCTCAGCTTCACTGATAGCCATTTTCTTATTTGTCTCTGCCTCTTTCTCAACCACTCTCTGTTTCTCAATAGCAATTAAAACCTAACAAAGCAACATCAACATAAAACATAGAATGATGCACTCTATTAACTTCAAAGGCTTACTATAAAATAAATTATCCAATTTGTTTTTCATTGACTGGGTGTGGGTGCAAACACATGCATGTACAAAGTTTTAATATAAGTGAAAAAAGCTCGAAGGACCAAGGCTAACTGGTTTAAAGGGTAAACTCAATGTTCAGCCATAATTTGAAATAATAAACATACATTAAAAGAACATTTAATTCAGAAGGAATCTGCATATCAAGAATCATATTGTGTGCGAGTGTGTGTGTGTGTCTATTTGCTTTGCTTGACTAACAGAGGAAAATAAAAGAAAGTAAAAGGACCTTCTATCATATTCAGGAAAAAGAAACCGAACCTTAGTGCGTTCCTCTTCCATCTGTTCAAAATTGCGTCTTATGCTTTCCGGGATTTTTGGCTTTGTAACGCGAACGCTAATGATTTCAATACCTGGAGCATAACGTGTGCAGTCACCCTGGAGAGCGTCTTTCATCTTTTCATCAATCTGTGAAAGTTAAATGCTTTGTCAATATAACATGAAATAAACAAATAGAAAAGGATTTGATTACCCCTACACTAGCGCATGGTGCCATGATGTTACACAACTATATGACGTATAGTTATAAGGAGCTTCTTAATAATGCTGGCAACTTAACACCAACATAGATTCCTGAAGAGAAATAATCCTTGGAAGTCAACACAGCACTACTTGCTGGGATTTTCTTGAGAAGGGATCAAATTGTTCAACTTTTAAGTTAAGATTTCAATATGCTAAACAATCTGTCAGATTAAACTACTAAAGCAGAAGAAGGAAAGTACACTACTTTAAACAACACTTGGAAGACTTCTTATACTGTAAAGCTAAATTGGAAGCACCCAAAATATTTTCATTTATGGCTTTAAAGGGTATGTTTTCTTTAGCATCCATACTTGATCAAAAACATCAATGTAGACTTGCTGAAGAGAGTGAGAGCTGCAAAACTGATTGATCTCGTGATGAATTTTGTCATATATCCATGTATTGTCATACTGCACCCCATAGTTCAGCAGAGTGTCATGCACATAGTCCTTGTGAAGCCGGTTAACAACCTGAGAAGGCATTATATAAGCTGAGCATTTCAAACCTTAGACCACTTGTAAACCATAATGTTAATAAAGAGCAACATCTCGTAGCTGTACCTCTATCTTCTCAAAGTTAATCATTACACCTCCTTTGGTACCACAAGGAATATCCCTCACCTGCAATTATACTCCCAGGAAGGATTTGAGCATTAGACTGACAAGATGAAATTCCTCAATTTTCATAACATCGAATTTTACCTGATCTGTCTGAAGGGTTACTTGAACAGGCTCATAATGGGTTATAAAAGGCAGCTTCAGATGAAAACCTGAAAATTAAGTGCATGCAGAAATTTCATAAGTTCTAGCCTCTAGGAAAGCAACTACTGAATGAAAATCATAAAGAAAGGACCATA
The DNA here is from genome assembly GCA_033629205.1 of Lithocarpus polystachyus. NCBI lineage: Eukaryota > Viridiplantae > Streptophyta > Magnoliopsida > Fagales > Fagaceae > Lithocarpus > Lithocarpus polystachyus. Next base: position 85,313,058 of record CM066164.1, read on the forward strand.
GTCAAACCTGGATCTGTAATCGTCTTTAGAAGGGCACCTCCTCTCCAGTAAACCCCAACATGGCCTTCTGGGACTTGGTGCAGAATGGAAAAACCATTCCTAAAAGTTGATGATGAAGGAATCACTATCTGTAAAATTTATATTCATGTCAGATATTTTCAAACTCAAATAAAATGATATGAACACTTATTCCAGTGACTGAGATTCAGAATAAATATAAAATTTTAAACAAACTAGCATTTAATAAGAAAATTATATAGTCACTCCATAAAAAAAAACACTAATCCACTATTTTCTCTTTTCAAGTATGCCTCCCTGGCAGCTGCAATTACTAATAAGTTAAGGAGTGTAGCAAATCACAAAACCAGGCCAGGCTGCCAAGAACAACATGACAAGTTTTGATTGTTTTTAGTTTGGTAACTCTTTTGATCAAAAGACTAATTCAAAGTGGGAACTAAATACATTCCCATATCATCAAAGTGGTTCTTTCAAAAACATGCCCTCCAAATCAAATTTTTAAATTTTGGTGTTTTCACATGCATTCAAATTTGACATTTTCATAAGCTGCATGTTAACTAAAACTGGTTTTGAATCTAGACAAACTGGATGAATAAAACAACTTCACTTGAACTACTCTCATTTTTGGTTCAGCTTGTATCAAACTAAACCAGCTTTGTGGTTTGCAAACATCCCCAAAAACATTCAGGCAACACAATTAAAAATAGAGTAATTTCGAAATAACTCTATAATCCCTAGTGCATATTCGATGCCACAATGTAAATTCCTTTTAAATTTTTTTTTTTTCAAAAAAATGCTAATAATTAAATGACAATAGGCATTAGAACCACAGTTTGTAATGCAAGGTGAAATGGACAGGATAAAAGTCCTTTGTCTTACTCTTACTATGTTCTATTTTATACTCCACTATTCGTAATCAACCACACATCCCTTTTTCTTCTTATAAAGTAATCCACTTTTAAAATGGGGAAAGAAAAAAAAAATCAAACACGTGACATATTGCAGTTAGTGGAGCATAAAGTGGAAGACCATGAATGGGATAGAGCATTTTTATTTGTAATGGAACACCATTGAAGCATTTCTACTAATAGCTATAGGCTATTATTCACTATGATGCACCTCTGTTGTAATCTTTCAATGAGAATATTGATGCATGTTGAACCTGACTTGCAACAATGCAAGTCCACATTGAACAACTACTACCATCACCATAAAGGGAAACAAATACTTGAAATATTCTTGAGTCACATTTTTATACACCAATTTGATGAATTCTAAATCACATATTACAAATCCTGAAATACTATTGAAGAAATTTTACAATGCCAAGACATTGATACAAAATAGCAATAGCAAAACGGATTTTATGAAAAATAATAAAAGCATAATTGAACTATGAATTTAAACTAACAACAACAACCAGCCTTAATCCCAAATTTTTGGGGTTGGCTATAGATTTTCCTTCATTCTATTCTATATGAATTCATACTCTCTATTATTTCTTTAATTAATAATTCATTTTTATTATTATTTCTACTAATGTTATTTTGGGTCTTCTTCTACTTTTTTTTGTTCCCTCAACTTAGATCAACTCATTTTCATACTGGTGCATTAATCGCTCTTCTCTGAACATGATCAAACCATTTCAAATGATTCTTCCTCATATTTTCATCAATAAGGCTACTCTTATCTTTAAGCAGATTTTCTCATTTTAGATCTTATCTCTCCATGTATTTCTATTTATCCATCTTAACATTTTCATTTTAGCTATACTCATTTTATGAATATATGCTGATTAATAGACCAACATTCAGTACCATAGAACATAACTAGTAGTATAGCAATCTTATAGATTTCTTTCTAATTTAATAGGTATTCTACAATCGCACAATACTCCCCACGCACGTCCATATAACTATTATTTAAACTAAGATAGAAACTAATCTAAGAAGCTAAGAAGCATGGATACTGACATAACATGGGACACAACAACACAACAATTCTTGAAAAATTAGAACACGTGGGAACACATAAATTAATTAATATCTCTAGGTATATTTTAGACATAGCCTATATTTAATTCTAGTTTTCAAAACAAATAACAACTATCAAAATCTTTAAAAACATATCTAAAATCAATATAATTTTTTTTCCTCGTAACACCAATGTAGGAGTTTTCTTGTCATGTCTGTATTTGACATGCGTCCAAAATAAAAAAGTATCTTATGAATCGAATATATGTATCTACACACTCACAGCATGTCGATCCATTTTTATCTTATAAATAAAATAATTATTGGTCTGACATGGATATAGTCAGAGATATTGGAGCATATATGTTTCTTCATCTAGAAGGAATGAAGGATACATCGTGAAGCATCAATTCAATTATTAAGCAACACGCAAGCATGCTTTGCTAGAAAGTCATACTTTACAACGAATCAATCAAAGCAGACTAAAGAGCACAAAGTGGTCCAGCAATTTGATTCATTATAGATATAATAATATATGTGTTTGTATTGCATTTGCAATTGTGGCGGTTTATGCATTTTTTTTTTTTTTTAGTCAGCATGTTGTGCACTGTTTACTGATCATAAATAGTAATTTAGGCCAATGAACCGTGCATACAATACAAATATATATATATATATATATTTTTTTTTTTTTTTCAATTTTCAATTTCAATTTTCTGCAAAATAAGCAGCATACTTATTATTAAAATTCGGACGAACATTGAAATTATCCAAACACTGCCGAATGTGATTACTGAAGAAAACGAATCGACATTGAAACAGAACCACAGATCACACAAAACAATAATGCGTATTGCAGAATTTAAAAAAAATGCCGAAATCAATGTAGCTTTAAAACAAATGAGGATTGAAATAAGGATCATAGAATAAAACAGATAATGTGAGCGATCAGGTGCTAAAGCAAACGCTATTGAAATCAGTGGGCGAATGCGATAATATTGAAGATGGCGATGAAAAACAAAGTGGCGGCAGTTGATATATATAGTTTGATATATAATACCATGGCGAAGATTGCGATGAAGGATAGGAAGACTGTGAGAATCGCAGAGAAACCGCCACCGCCACCGCTGCCGCCTTGAGGAGGCTGTGGAGTTACGGGTCTCGGTTGATGTGTATCCATAATGGCGGTCCGTTACTACAGTGTCAGTCAGTCAGTCGTACGAAAGGCCTCACGCAACTTCCGTTTTTCTATCTACGGACGAGAGTGCCAAAGGAATTTGGTGCCTTTGTAGCTCGCGTGATGTGTCAGGAAGGCAGAGTTCCTTTCGACGGAAGTTTTTCGAGCAACCTCCACGTGGTCTAGTGACATATACGAATCGACCTGACGTGTAGTTAGAGTTTTCTCCGTCTTGTAAAGGTGGCAGAGGTGGGAAGGACAGGTGTTTAGGCTTTTCACATCTACTCCATCCGACGTTGATAAAGATTATAATTATAAATTTTATACTCTAAAGCTCTATTATTTAGACTTTTTACATCTATTTTATTATGTGTTATATTATGATGTTTTTGTTTTTGTTGTGATTTTGTCTAGTTAAACATTTGGATAATATTATTCAATTTTATTTAAAAATTATTTTAATTTAATAAGATAAATTTAGTTATAATTTCAAATATATTTTTAAAGATATGCTACGTCCACATCATTTTTACAATAAATCATAAGTGGTTAGTTGTTATTAGTTCAAATTTGAACTTAGCACTAAAATTATTTTTTTGCCCCAACAATAACAAACAATAACAACCTGCCGCTTAAAATTTGTTGATGTTTGTAAAAATATTGTGGACATATCATTTCTCATATTTTTATTAATGAAATATGCTTTATTAAAAAAATTGTAATAGTTATGGGGTAAATTAACAAGAATTAGAGTTTTATGGGATGGAACGAGGCTTTGCGGGCCCTAAGAGGTAGAGATGGGGCAAGAAAATTTTATTCGTCATGTGGGGTAAGGCAAAAATGAGGTAAGACAAAACTATGCGGAACGGAGGTAAAGACCTCATCCTTTAGCCTAGGAATGGCAACGGGTTGGGTTCAAAGTAGGTTTTTTGATGCCTGAACCTAACCTGCAAGTCCTCTCCCGTTACCTGAATCCAGCTCGTTTAATAAATGAGTTTTTTTTTTTAACCCCAAACCCACTCCGTTGGGCCCCACAAGCCCCGTCCAACCACTTCTAGGCCTAATCTAAAACCGTGGCCCAATCATAAAAAATAAAAATCGATTTTACATCTAGAAATTACAACCACAGAAACAGAAACACAAATCATAAACCCAAACATAAACAGAAACACAAATTAGCTTTTTTTTTTTTTTTTTTTTACTCTTCTTTGTTAATACAAACTTTTCACTCATAAAAAATAAAATAAAACACACACAAATCACAAACAGAAACACAATCCCTTTTGGATTTATAATAATAATAATAATAATAATAATAATCACTGCATTTTGGGGTTTTTTTTTAATAATTTTTTTATTGCACTTCAATTGATAGTCCTATATTTTACACTTTTTCTTTTTAAATTTCTTGACATTTTAGTTTCAAACTGCGGTTTTTTTATTATGAACACAAATTTTAAATACTTTAAAAAATAGATAAAAAGTTGAACTTAACTTATATTTTTAAAAGCAAACAAAACACGAGACATATATACAACTTTACAAATAAATTTTATACTCTTAATAATTTCAAATTGATTTATTTTTTCAATTTATTTTAGAGATAACTTAGATGTCTAACATTAGTTTACGTTTATATTAGTTTTTATATGACATTTACAGTTGTTTACAATTGTTAATTTATTTTGTAGTTAATATAAATTAATAATTTCTAGCTATTGTTATTAATATTATCTTTTAATTTTGCCATCTTTAAACCGAAATCCTGACTTTGCCATTGTATATTTGTATGGGGCTATCATGGCTTTGTAGTACGCCCAAGTGGGTCTTCCATGACATTGGCAACATGCATATTCATATATAATGCATACGACAATTACATGTTTTCATTCTTATACACGTGTGGGAACTGTGTAATTGTAGATGTTTACATACTATAAGAGTAAGATTGCAAATATTTAATAGATAAGAAATTTATTTTTTGTTAATGTTGAAATCCAAAGAACTTTCAGTAGCTAATTTTTTTTTTTTTTTTTTTTTTGATAGTTCAATAGCAGTGTTACAACGGAAGAAAACGAATAAGTTAATTACCTTCTTCTTGCGAGGTTGAGAAAATATCATGGACTTTTAATCTTCTACTTTCAAAAAGATAATCCTACAAAAATACTTGTAGGTATTTATGTTTAATTCATTTTTTTAATCTTCTAATCCGTTGATAACCTTGACTTACATGAGATTCTCAAAAACACATGATCAAAATGAGAAATTAACTTCAAAAGGAACCGTATTTTATTAAAATATATGATACAAATTATTTTATTTGTACCATATCTATATAATTTTAACTATTAATTTTTTATATATTATAATTTAATAGTTACAATAAGAGATGGATTGGAGTATTTGAATCTTGAATGTCTTCGATAAAAATATCAAAAATACTATCCAGTTAAGTTATAAGACTTTTTATTTAATTATTAAAATAAGATATTACTTTCTTTAATTTATTTAATAATAACAAGTGAAATGTTAAGATTATATAGGTATGTTAAATTGTGTTTATGGATCAAGAATTTTAAGGTTAAAATGTCATTTCTGAAAATAAAAATTTAAATTCTTAGTACGTTTTCTCAAAATTTCCAAATGATATTCACATTACAACCATACTAAATCCTTCTTGCTACCTATTAAAAAAAAAAATTTCTTGCTGGCTATGTGATAACTGGAAATTTCGTTTAATTTTATGATTGATAACGCAAGTGCTATTTCCGATTACACTGCCAAACGAAACTTTTTTTTATTTTTGATTACCCGATAATATATACTTCCAAACGAACTTACAGTAATATTTGCTATGAAATGTATTAATCTTATTGGAAAGAGCCAAACTTTTTTTTTTTTTTTTTTTTTTGGGAAAAATCTTCCTGAACTTGGCATCGAACAAATTTTTTTTCCTGATTGTGAAGATGAAATCATGAAAAGAATTTAGAAAGGTACAAGAGACCAATAGTACATTTGAAAACAGCTTATTTACATAATATTTACTAAAATGTTTCATTTTTAGTAATATTCATGTTAAATGTTTTACAAAAATTTAACGTTAATTTGTTGTAAAAATGTTAAAGTTAGATTATTTGAAAAAAAAAATAACAATAACAATCCAAAACATAAGGCAAGACACAAAAAATAAATAAGCTTGGTTGTAAGTTTGCCATTGGAAAATAAATTCCTACATAATTGGTAACAAACTTGGTTGTAACTTAATGTTATAATTCTGTTTAATATCTTTTTATTAGGTATTATAATTGAACATAACTAGTAGCACTAAGCAATCTTATAATTTTTTTTTTTCTTGACTTAATAAGTATCCTACAATCACACAATACTCTTACCATACTTTCCAGTAATTATTAGTCAAACTAAGTTGGAAATTAATCTAAGAAGCTAAGAAGTATGGATTCCGACATGATATCTCTAGGTATATTTTAGACATAGCGTGCATTTGCGTGCAAATTATTTAGCGTTTGCGTTTTTGACTGGGTGCCACGGCACTATTCACAAGCCAACCAAAAATGCAAAACGCGCATAACTATGTATTTTTTGGTCTCACGGCACTATTTACACTTTTAAAAATTATTTTGCTACAATATTTTTAGTAATAAGTTTTCAGTTTTCAACAAAATAAGCGGTATCTAAACAAACCCTAGTCCGTGTTTAATTCTAGTTTTCAAAACAAATAACAAGTATCAAAATCTTTAAAAACATATCTAAAATAAGAAAAAAAATTAATACAAAATTGTTTTTATTTTTATTGGCATGTTCGTATTTGACAAGTGTCCAACACAAGAAGGTATTTTATGAATCAAAATATATGTATCTGCACTCTCACAGAGTGTAGATCCCTTTATCTCATGTATAAAATAATTGTTGTTCTGACTTGAACATAGCTAGAGATTTTGAATAATGTGTTTCTTTGCTTAGAAGTATACAAGATGAATCACCAATTCAAATATCAAATAATTAAACGACAAGCATAAAGCAAGCTTGCTAACAAGTCATATATATTTAACATCAAATCTAGATCCAATGGGGCCAAACTAATTAAAGCAGACTAGAAGCACAAAGTTCTCCATTAATTTGATTCATTATATAAATATATATATATATATATATGTATATATTATTGTTAAAAGTACGAGGAATTGAATTTTAAACAAACACTGCCGAATGTGATTACTGGAGAAAACGAATCGATAATGCAGAAAATGTGAGGGATCAGATGCTAAAGCAAACGCTATTGAAATAAATTAAATCAATGTGAAAGAATGTGGTGATAATAAGGAAGATGACGATGAAGAACAAAGCGATGGCGGTGGAATATTTATACATTGTGTTAAGAGTTGATATAGTTTGATATATAATACGTACGTACCACGGCAAAGATGGCGATGAAGGATAAGAAGACTCTGAGAATTGCAGAGAAACCGCTGCAGCCGCCACCTTGAGGAGGCTGTGGAGTTACAGGTCTCGGTTGATTTGTATCCATAATGGCGGCTGGTTATTGGCTATTGGCTATTAGCCTCTGTCAGTCAAGTCTGCCGTGTAGAATGCCAAAGGAACTTAATTGGTGCTTATTTTATAGTAGCTTTTATATTGGTGTGATGTATGACCAAGGAAGTTTGTTTTATTTTTTTGAGGGAAAATGTATAGGTAACCTCCACGTGGACTCATGACACGACTGAAAATCAACCATTACGAGGTTTTTGCGTCATCATGGATTATCTCTTATTCTCGAGCGTACACACGTCATACATGTGTTTATTTAGATGCAATATATTTAGAATAAAATTTAACTACAAAACTAGTTATAACTTTAAATTATTACTTTACTCAATATCATTTGATTAGAAGTAAATTTTGACAAATTTATTATTAGATTACATCTTATTTTTATATTTTTTATACTTGTAAAATTTTTAAAAATTCAAAATCAATAACTATGTTATCAATAAATTATTTAAATTATAAATTTTTGTAGTTTAATTTAAAATTATGTATAAAATATAAACTTATAGATCCTATAGTAAATAACATTTGATTGACGCAAAATTTAACATATGTATTAAGAGCGTAAAGAACATGAAATTTAACGATTAGATTTTTTAAATGTAGTAATATTTATTATATTAGGTAAGGTTATAAATTTAGGTTGCAACCAATTTTATAGCTAAACGTTGTCTATATATTTAATAGTGTGTAAAGAATGTCTTGTTGATCAAAAGTAAGGATGGTGATTGGGAGGGTTGGTTGGGTCACAATTTATGAAATATTAGGATACAAGCGATACGTACAATGTTAGGAATACAACATTTAATTAATATCTCTAGGTATCTTCTAGACTTATTTTATGTTTAATTCTAGTTTTCAAAATAAAACAACTATAAAAAATTTTAAAAGCATGTCTAAAATAAAAATAAAAAAAATTTAATACGAAATTGTATTATTTTCCTCCTGTGACCAATGTAGGAGTTTTCTTAGCATTTCCATGTTTAACATGTATCCAACACAATAAGGTATCTTATGAATTGAATATACATATCTACGCTTTCACGGTATTGTAGATCTCTTTATCTTATGCAAAAAATAATTATTGGTCCGATATGGATACAACCAAAGATTTTTAGAAGAATAAATGATGAAGTATCAATTCAATTATTAAACAAGCATAAAGCATGCTCCTTCTAAAAAAAAAAAAAAAACATAAAGCATGCTTAGTTAATAAGTCATATTTAACATCAAATCAAGTACCGCAACTTAGGAATATTCGGGCGAGGATGTAGTGCATTGGTCACTTCCGGTTGAGCCTTGGTTCAAGCTTAACGTATATGGAGCGACTTTCGCCACTCATGAGTCTGTTGGAATTGGAGCTATTATACGCGATTACACAGGGAGGATGGAGGTTGCTTTGAGTAAGAAACCGTATGCCCATTTAGGCCCTTTGGAGATTGAAGCAAAGGCATTAGACGAAGGGGTAAGTTTTGCTTTGGACGTCAGCATTCGAGATTTGGTGGTAGAGTGCGACTCACATATTATTATTGATGCTTTAAGGGTTGTGGCACAGCACTAGTGCAGTATTTATTGAAAATGTCATTGAGGAACATGGAGCAAGCTATTAGAGTTCAAACGCGTACTTATTTCCAGCGTTAAAGCAATCACCCAGTACATATGAATAGAGGAAAATTCCAGTTTGGTTGAGTCCGTTTTGGCTGGGGACGTATTGAATTTTTTTTCTTTTTAATAAAGTTATAGTTTTCTTAAAAAAACGAAAAAAGAAAAAAGAAGAAGTAAAACATAGACCAATATGAGACCAAACTAATTAAAGCAGACTAAAAAACACAAAGTCCACAAATTTTTGATTTATTTTAGATATTATTATTAAAAGTACTGCCAAATCACAGTTCACACAAAACGATAATGCGCATTGCAGGAGGAAAATGCCGAAATCAACGTAGTTTTAAGAACTGAAAATCAAGGCGTAGAAGATAATAAAGCAAAAAATATGAGGGATCAAATGCTAAAGCAAACGCTATTTAAATCAATGAGAGAGAGAATGTAATGGATTGATGACTGGTGAGCATAGCAGTGGCGGTGGAATATTTATATATTAAGAGTGATAGTTTGATATAAAACACCATGGCGAAGATGGCGATGAAGGATAAGAAGACTGAGAATAGCATAGAAACCACCACCGCTGCCTTGAGGAGGCTGTGGAGTTACGGGTCTCATTTGATTTGAATCCATGCGGTCAAGCAGGTTTCGTTTTCTTTTCTCTTCGGCGTAAAGAATACGATAATTTTTTTTTTTTTAATTTCTTCTTTTGGGTCTAAACATTTTTTTTTTGAGGTTAATAATTTAGCCTAAGACATGGGGAGGAATTTTGTTTGAATAATGTTAGGATTAAAATTTTTACTATAACTTTGCCACAACTTATTTATGTGACAAGTTGTGAGTAGTGAAATTACGAACCCACATGGACCCATCAATTTTACTCTATCACTCATAACTTACCATATGATCACGAACAAGTTGTAGCAAAAATTGTGGTCTTAACATTTTTCATTTTGATGAGGGAAAATGTATAAAGAACCTCTATGTTCAAATGTTGCGTCACATACTTACACGTCATATGCTAACATATGATTCTAGCCTGGAAAAAAAAATTGGATTGACCTAATCTGTTTGTTAACTATATTACACCAAAAACAATAATAATAATAAAATAAGAAAGATGTTGTAACAAGAAGTCTTCCTCTATGAATTGAAAAGTACAAACCTACAATATTTTTAGCTAGGATTAGATTGTTTGTTTAGATAGAAACCTCTTGCGAAGATAATTTTTTGTGTTTTCTTGTATTTGGTAGTATTAAAAAAAAATAATTCAAAGAAAAACTTTTTTTAGTCAACAAAAAATTCTATTAAAATATTACTTATATTTTAGAGATTATTTTTCACATCAAACTAAATAAAGAAAATAAAGAGGCAATATGAAAATTATTGAAAATAACTTTATCTCATTTTGAGACCACTACTAAATATAAGAAAATAAGATAGCATTCCAAAAAATAATTTTAGGAAAAATGACTTATTCTAGAAAACATTAAAATGGAGCATAAGTATTGGTTCATAATTATGGGATTATATTCTATTTACCCTTTGATTACCTTAGTTTACATCATAATTTTATTTGAAAATTCTAGTATTTTGTTAAAATATATGGGACACAAAATTTATTTTATTTTTTGTGTACGTAAAAAATTTATTTAATCTTAATTATTAATATTGGGAATTACCTTATTTAATATTTTTTGTAATAACAAATAAACTTTTCTTTTTCTTTTCTTTGCAGTGAATAATAGATAAACTTTTAAGAATAAAGATTATATGAAATATATTAATATGTTACACTGTGTTTATGAATCACAAATTTTAAGGATAAAATGGCATTACTGAAAATAAAAATGAAATTCCTGACTTTTTGTCAAGTCTGCAAATGATTTTGATATTTCAACCATACTTATTCTCTATTTTTTGGTAAATGACATTACAAGTTACAACCATACTAAGTACGTTTCTTGCTGGCTGTTTGATAATGGAAATTTCGTGTGATGAATGATAAGGCAAGTGCTATATATCCCAATTTCACTGTTAAACCAACCCTTTTTTTTTTTTTTTTTGTGTGTGGATAATAATACTGCTAATATCAAACTTATTTGCCATGAAATGTATTAATTTTTATTGCAAAGAGTCAAATACATTTTTTCTTGATTGCGCGAGGATGATGAAAGCGTTCAGAAAAAACTTAGGTCACCCTCCCTATCCATTTCTATTCAGCGAAAAAAAGAAGAAGAAAGCATTCGAGAAAATAATGGAGAGATTAATGTTTCAAGCTGGCAATTGGGAAATAAATTCCTATGTAAATTACTTTCCAGCAGTTTTCTATTGACTTCATTGTTCATTTCAATTCAAGGAATCATTGTTAAAGACTTAGAAACATTGGAGCCTTTTTCAGCTATATAATCAAAGACTTTGTAATAATTGGACAGTTAGCCCTTACTTCCACCGAATGAGTTTAAAAGAAAATGTCATATTTTTATTGAAACTTCAAACTTTACAGCAGTATATCTTTCTGTACTTTTTTTAATGCCTTTTTGTTAATTTTCAGTAAAATGTAGCTTACTTCCACTGAAGGGTTTGCTGTACAAATATCAAGAAAATTATATAAAACTGCTTTGAATTTTGCATAACAGCATAAAAATCAATAAATTATTGAAACGTTATATATATTTTATTCTCTTTTAAAATATGTCCATTTTAACTCAAAATTGAACTCCTCAAAAAAAAAAAAAAAAAAAAAAACTCATAATTGAAGATGTAATATTATTTAATCTGATTTCTTAGACCACCTGTTAACGTGAACTAATTTAGTTTCATGCTTCATTTGCACATCATTATCATTGTCTTCTTGAATTTTTTTTTTCTCCCCTCCTCACCCCCAAGGTCCCAACAACTTGAAATGATCAATTTCATTATCTATTCTCTCCTTTACCTTGAGATGATATATTTTAGGCGAAAAACACCTTTTAGTCCCTACATTTTCAAGAAATTCTCATTTTAGTCCCTACATTTTATTTTTACCGCTTTTAGTCCCTATCTTGAAAAATGCTTTTCGTTTTGGTCCTTGCCGTTACATCAGAAACGGAGAAAGCTGACGTGACAAATGGCAGGAATAAATAATATTAAATTAATATACACATGGCTTAAATTAATAATAAAAAATATTTTTTGACATTTAAAAATGCCACCTAAGCATCTAAATTAAAACAAAATTAATTTATTAATTTTAACTAAATAAAAAAAATTAAAAACAGAATTAAAAACTAAAAATCATATGAATTGAGATCTAAGTGTGTCTTGAACAAGAATAACAAGAACACAAACCAAAGATCTAAGAACACAAACCCATAAATTAAAAAAAAAAAAAAAAAAAAAAAAAAAAAAAACAGATCATGGAGCTAAAGTTCACATCCAAATCGCTCCAACGCAAAGCCAAGAAATGTGAGGAGGAGGAGAAATCCGAGAAGTTGAAGATCAAGAAAGCCATAGAGAAAGGCAACATCGACGAAGCTCAAATCTACGCCGAGAACGCAATCCAGAAACGCACCGAGCAGATGAACTCACCAAGCTATATGTCATCAGACCCAACCTCACCCAACACCACCTTCGTCCAAGCCGACCCATCAACTTTCTGAGCCGTGGTCCAGAAACTAATCAGAGCCCCATCAGCATAAAAGCTCCCTCTCAACCACAAACCCCTCTACCTCTTTACCACTGAAATGGGTCCCAGAAAACACACCTTCAAATTCCACGAGCGCAGACTCGCCACCAAAAAGCTCGAGCTCAAGTTTAACCTTGGCCTAAACCCATTTGGCCCATCATCATCATCATCTTCATCTTCTCCATCTGGGCCCTATGTGAGGCCCATGATCTTCTCCCCAGTCTCACCATTTGAGCTGGAGCTCTACGGGTGTGGAAGTACACGCACGCCGCGGAAAGTAGTGGAGGAAGAAGAAGAGAGAGCAATTGCTGAGAAAGGGTTCTATTTCCATCCAAGTCCACTCACTACTCTGCGTGGCTCTGACCCTCCTGAGCTTTTGCCTTTGTTTCCTCTCCATTCTCCGACTAATACACATACCATTAGCAACAACAACATTCATAATCTTTTTTCTTCTCCTTCTTAAAAATGGGAGTTTTTTTTTTTTTTTTTTAATTTCTGGGTTTGTGTTCTTGGATCTTGGGTTTGTGTTCTTGTTGTTCTTGTTCAAGACACACTTAGATCTCAATTCATATGATTTTTAGTTTTTAACTTTGTTTTTAATTTTTTTTATTTAGTTAAAATTAATAAATTAATTTTTTTTAATTTAGATGCTTAGGTGGCATTTTTAAATGTCAAAAAATATTTTTTATTATTAATTTAAGCCACATGTACATTAATTTAATATTATTTATTTCTACCGTTTGCCACGTCAGCTTTTTCCGTTCTTGATATAACGGCAGAGACCAAAACGGGAAGCGTTTTTCAGGATAGGGACTAAAAATGATAAAAATAAAATGTAGGGACTAAAATGAGAATTGCCTGAAAATATAGGGACTAAAAGGTGCTTTTTGCCTATATTTTATTATACAAATTTTTAAAAAATATATTAATTTGATAGTTGGAAGATGGGGCATTTGAACCTTAAATATCTTTGTTTGATAGTTATGTAATTTAAAATTTATTCTATTACCAAAACATAACACTATATTTATTTTTAGATTGACTAATTATCAGTTTTTTTTAGGCAAAAATGCAAAACTGACTCTTTTTCATTTCAGTCCTCTATCTTTCAGTTTTGTCAATTCAGTCCTCCAACTTTCAATTTTTGTCAATGTGGGATTCCGTTAAACCTAATCCATAACTGCCGTTATGTCACTGCTTTTTTTTTTTTTTTTTTGGCACTCATCATTTATTAATTAAATCCTCCAAAATCCATATAAAAACAAAATACAGAAATCTGAATATATATTAAAAGAAAAAAGTTGGGCTTACACAACCGTTGCAGTCGTGCAAGTGGAACTCTGATCAGTGATCCCTTCGATGCCGTCGAAGACCTGAGCAGAGGAGTTTGAGTGGTGAGCTATAGCCTTAGGTAGCAACAACGAATTAGCCTCAACTTGCCGCCGCCGTTGTCGCGGCGTCAATCTATATCTCCGTTGTGAACGTGCGGTATGAATCTGCTCCGCAACTTCGATTCAAGATTGAGTCGGTTTGACTGACGTTCACATTTGTTTGAATTCGATTTAGAAAAGTTTATTTTTTTGGCTAATCTTTGATTGTCTAAAACTTGTGGAGTTCCACTTGCACGGTTGCAATGGCGTAAGCCTAACTTTTTTCTTTTAATATATATTCAGATTTATGTATTTTGTTTTTATATGGATTTTGGAGGCTTTAATTAATAAATGATGAGTGCCAAAAAAAAAAAAAGCAGTGACATTAATGGCAGTTATGGATTGGGTTTAACGGAATCCCCCGTTGACAAAAATTGAAAGTTAGAGTACTGAATTGACAAAATTGAAAGTTAGAAGACTGAAATGTAAAAGAGTGAAAGTTAGAGAACCAGTTTTGCATTTTTGCCTTTTTTTTTTTTTATCATTAAATGAAGTCAGTCAATTCAAAAACAAATGAAGGATCGTCTTTCCTACTTTTCTTTCACCCACACTCCATCTCATGAATTAATTATCCCTTTTAAAAACATTTTAGTATTGCTCCAACAGATATATAATTAAAAAGACCCTTTTACTTTTTGTTTTTTTGTTTTGTTTTTTTTTTTTTTTTGAGGAAAACCCTTTTACTCTTTGTAAAAAGGAAAATAACATGATGGAATCTTCATGTACAATTTTCTATTATAATAGAAATATAAATGATTAAGGGAAAAGTTTCGAAGGGATATCTGTGTGTGCAATAATACAATAAAAGTGTAACAAAATAGAATTGATTATTGCTCCATAATACGTGTGTGTGTGTTTAAATTCTTAATTTATTAAAAGTGAGAAACAATACAATTGTATTAAGAAGATAAATTATGGTTTTAAAATTATATATAAGTAAATAAGATAATTAAAAAGAAAAATATTTAAAACTCACGGGGTCCATAATTTTATTTATTTTTTGACATGGTTAATTAAAAATCACTGCAATCCATAATTTTATTTATTTTTGAAATGGTTAAAAATCACTACTCTACAATGCAGCCCCCCTTAGACTAACATGCCAGTGGCAGTGTAAGCTCAAAAGAGAGCTGCAACATATGATAATATAACTAATTTGACGATTATAAGAGCATAGGAATCTCTTAGTTAATATCCAATTGATATATATATATATATATATATACACACACACATACAATTGTAGTAGAACTTAGCCTGTATATTAAAAAAGGAGGGTTTTTATTATTATTATTTATTTGAGAATGTAACAACACATTCATTATATTTAAAAAAAAAAAATTAAAGTGCAATGACCAATGACCAGACACAATTACTTCCATTTTTGGTAGCTCCAACTATACAACTTCATCCATTAATTTTTGGTAGGTCCAAGGGGCAATTTCTTAGCAATCCACAGAACATTGAATTTGGATAATGTTGGAATGGAGACTATATTGGGTCTATTAATTCCTGTGTTCCATCCTCATACTTGTCAAGAAATTAAAGGGGGAACTATTACTAATTAATGGGGACTAGCTTGACCCATTCGCCTTGCTGAGTTTGTTGTGTAAGGTTGATCTGATCATTCCACGTAAAATGTCACAGTTTCTTTTGGTTTAACCAGTAATTGACAATTAATTAAATTGAACTACAGAAGTCGAATATACATACTTCCATAACATTTTTAGAAGATCGTCTATTTTTTAAAAATTTAAAAATTTAATGTTTATAACTTTTATTTTCTTTGGGGAGGTTTGGCATGATGTATGAGGAATGAATTTTTCTATTGCTCTCTTTTTTTCTTTTATTTTTGGAGAGAAAATGTACAAGCAAAGTAACTTCATGAATGCAGCAAGCAAAACACGTATTTTTAATTATCTATTCGTTGAAGCAATCATTAAATGTTTTGAAAAGAAATTATTAATCATGAAATTAATGGAGTTTGGGTGAAAGAAAAGTGAGGATGTTGACTGACTTGTGTACATGAGAGTCCACTTTGAAGTTGCCTGTACATTTTCCTCCGACAGAAAGAAGAAAAAAAGAAGAAGAAGACATTTGATTAATGAAATATATAATGATTGGTCTTTGATCTTCTGAAATTTTGCAACCACTAAGGATATTAAAAAAAATGTAATCCAATTGAATTTGTCCAATTGAAATGGCATTTGTGTTATCAATCATCAAACAAAATTTCCCGTTACCAAACAGCCAGCAAGAAGGCACTTAGTAAATTTGAGAAAACGTTAAGAACTTAACTTTTAGTTTCAGAAATGACATTTTCTCCTTATAATTTGCGGTCCATAAACACAATTTAAATATCTATGTAATTTCATAAAAATAATCTATGTAATCCTTTTTTTTAAGAAATATATAGAATCTTAATAGTTCATCTATTATTATAGAAATATTAAATAGAGCAATACTTTTTTTTTATAACAAATAAAGCAATACTTTATATTAATATTTAAGATTAGATGTATATGGTGGATATAAAAAATTGTGTATCATCATATATTTCAATAAAATACGGCTACTTTTCAAATTAATTTATCATGTAAATCAAGATTATCAAAGGATTAGACGATAAATAAAACAAGAATTAAACATAAATATAAACAAGTATTTTTTTAGTACTACTATTATTTTTGAAAATAGAATATAAGTCCATAATATTTTCTCTACCTTCATGGAAGACAGTTGTAATAACTTATTCATTTTCTACCGTTGTAAAAGTCCACAATGATATATCATTGTGTTAGTACAAAATATAATTAGGTACTAAAAGAGGTTTGAGTATTAACATTAGCAAAAAAATAATTATCTTATCCATTAAATATATGCATTCTTAGTTGTAAAACCTACCCAGATGTTGTGAGAGAAATAACCACATATGTTTAAGAATGAAGACACATTTGTTACACACACACACACACGTATTAATATATGAGAGATTGGTGTCTCATCCATTATATTTTGTTTCAAAAAAAAAAAAAATGTAGTCTCAGTCTCTTTCAATCCACGAGACATTCTTAATAGTTAATACCCTATGAACTGATAATGTCATATATTGAATTTAAATTCTACAACCTCCAAGTACACGTTACGCCTGACCAATTAACTCATCGCCTAGATAGTCGCATGTGATGTGTGTATATGAGATAATCCATGAAGACTCATAAGTCTTGAATTTGTTGATTTTCCATCATGAGTCCACGTGGAATTAACTCAACTTCACCAATCACTACATGACAACATTTATCCCTAACCCTTTGTTCAAGGACAAATAACACGATGGAATCCTCGTGTATAATGTTTTATTATAATAAAAATATAAACAATCAAGGGCCAATATATGAAGGGAGATCTCATAGTGTCTGTTTGGATTGATTTTTTTGTTAATTTGTTTAATTTATTAAAAATGGGTAAGAATATAATTATAACTAGGAGAAAATGAGATTTAAAAAATTGCATATAAATAATTAAGAAATTAATTTTAAACAAATTTAGATACAAATTTAATTGTAGCCAGTGACTACAACCCCCACTAAAAATATTAACATGACAATATATTTTAAAAATCTAACATTTGGATTGTATATATATTCTTAACACACATGTCAAATTTTATGTCAATTAGATGTTATTTACTATTTGATCCATAAATTTAATTTTAAGCATAAATTTAGACTACAAAAATTTGAAATTTAAACATTTGATTGATAATATAATTATTAATCTTTGATCTTTTAGAAATTTTGCAACCATGATTAATATAAGAAGAAAATGTTATCTAATTATTAATTTGTCAAAATTCATATCCAAAAAAAATATTTCTAGTAGAATTATAGTTATTGGCTATAATCAAGTTTGTATCCAAACTTTGTCTATAATTTTTTTTAAAGAATAATTCAAATGACGAAGCATGCAATCGTGCTCCCACAACCCTAGTGTAAGCTCAAAGGACAACTGTAACATATAATATTATAGTACAAACTTAGTTGTAGACTACAACTCCCACTAAAAATATTAACATGACTATATATTTTAAAAATCTAACATTTGGATTATATAATATACATATCAAATTTTATGTCAATTAGATGTTATTTACTATTCGATCGACAAACTTATTTTTAAGCATAAATTAAAACTACAAAAATTTGAAATTTAAATATTTGATTGATAACATAGTTATTGATTTTTGATCTTCTAGAAATTTTGCAATCATAATTAATACTAGATTGTAATCTCATACATATACATGGATATACTTAAAAGATACACATTAAGATGCATAGTATAATAATCTTACATATATAATTTAAATATTATTGATAGTCATTTTTATATATTTTTAACTATTTAATAAGTCTTGTAAGAATGTTATTCGGTAGAAAATGTAAATTGGCCATTTTTTAAATATTTGTATGTTCATTAATTTTAGACTCTTTGATTTTTATACACAATAACTCACTTGAATGGATATTGATGATATGATTATGCACTTGATTCCAAAATTAATAAATAAAACTCTCTCTAAAAATAAATAATTTAAGACACATGGCACAAAATTGGACTTCAATTATAGAATCTAATTAGATTTTCTCTAAGTTTTATCTATTAATATATAGGGTAAATTACAAAGTATACTCCTAACGTTTGGGGGTAATTGGATTTTACACCCTAACATTTCGGAACTTTGATTTTACACACTAACGTTTGGTTCCGTTAGCAAATCACCCCTCAGTTAGTTTTTGCTGTTAATTGCCATGTCATCTTGTTGACTTTTTTTTTTTTTGTCAAATAAACCCCAAAACGACACAATTTTTACATTGAATTAACTCACTTAGTACAAAAATTTAAAATCTTAGATTCGATGAGACACGTGACGCAAAATTAGACTCTAATTAAATTTCAATTTAAAATCTACTTGAATTTTCTCTCAGTTTTACCTATTATTATATATATAGATAAGAAGAAAATGTTATCTAATTATGAATTTGTCAAAATTTATATCCAATTAAAATATTTTTGGTAGAATTATAGTCATTAGCTATAATTAAGTTTGCATCCTTTTCTAAAAGAAAAAAAAAATTTGCATCCAAATTTTGTCTATAATTTTTTTTTTAAAGAATAATTCAAACGACAAACCACGAGATCACGATCGCAAAAGGCCATAACCCTAGTGTAAGCCCAAAGGACAGCTGCAGCATATAATACTATTATAACTAGTCTGAAGATTTTAATAAGTGCATGCGATTCTCTTAGACAAAATCCAATGGTCATATTATACATTATCGTAGCACGTAGGACTCAGCATGTACATAAAAAGTAAGGACCCATTTTTCTTTTTCTTTTTCCTTTTTATTTATTTAATTTTCTTTAAACTATGCAGTGACCCAATATGGCCTATACAAATTCTTCCATATTTGGTAGGTCCCAGGTACAGTTTCTTCTGGGATTGAGCTGATACATTACATTGAAATTTGGATAGTTTCATCCTCATACTTGTAAAGAAAAGAGGGAACTATTCAATTAAAGTAATAATAACGGGGACTTGACCCATTCATGAGTCAGCTCACTCAGTGTGTCGTGTAAGCTTTATCCAATCATTCCAACACTGAGTCATATTTGTTTGGTGATTTCGAATCAAATAGGCCCGTATACAAGTCATTGTTTTCCTTTTCTTTTTTGCTGAATAGTCATAGCTTTTTTTTTTTTTTTTTTTTTTTTTTATACAAGATAGAATTTCTACTTTAACCTAATCTAAATGTATATGTATGTGAAGCTCTTTCTTGAAGACTTGAACCCCGGCCCTTGCCTTCCACACCCCACAAACATTTATACTTGTGGAGTAATCGACCATCGCACTAAAGGTATGCGGTGGTATAGTTTTCTTTTTTTTATTAAACTAGCTATGATTGAAAATTAATTAATTTGAAATATAAAAGTTTAATATTTGTATATGGGAAATGCTAACGAATGCTTTTAGGGCATTTATTAATAATTCATGTAAAGAAAGTTTTTATGGGAAAAGAAAAAAAAAAGTAATTAATGTTTTGACAGTTTTTTTCATTTTCTATAAAAGTGATGTCAAAATTTTCTTAAAATGAACTATTAACCAATGTCCTAAGAGCATTCGTTAATATGACCCTTTATATATATATATATATATATATATATGAGAGAGAGAGAGAGAGAGAGAGAGAGAGAAAGAGGATGCGCACGATTCTAACTCAACACAAAAATATGCCACAAACTTTATTAAAAAAAATTAATAAAATATTTTTAAAAACAAAGAAAAATAAATAGATCATGTAAGATTATAAAATTTTAGATTCAGATAACTAGTTGTCTCTGCACCCCTACATATCCTTTATAACTAAACATTAAAGTACTAGAATTTTTTCTATTAAAAAATCAAACAACTAAATAGCATACTATATTCGAAAAATTATATAGCAATTAACATATTGGCGCCGCCCCCCACCCCCCGGCACACAAAAAAAAAAAAAAAAGAAGAAAAAAGCAAAAAGAATCACTTGAGATGAGAAGTAGAAAATGATGAAGAAAGGAAGAGTGCTAAATAAGTTGAAGAAAAAGTAGCCAACATGGGACAACTAATAGTTGTTAAAGTTATTTAGGAAAAAAAAAAAAAAAAAAACAAGTTGTCAAGAGTCTTGATCATCACCTTAAAAATAAAAGAAGCAATTATTTTATTCCATTCAGCTTTTTTTTCTAGGGTTAAAATTCTACTTGAGAAAGGAAAATAATAGAGCTCAACAATTACTTCAGGACTTGATTTAGGTTCAGTATCCAATTGCACTGAATCCATTCAGAACATGTATGACTGGACATCGAACCTGATCCTTACTCATTACTTTTGTCCTATAGGAGGAAGTAGGAATAACAAATAAAGCCCAAAAAAGAGGCAGCCTGGGTAAACGAATAAGATCCCCTTGACCTAACTTTATAGTGTACTTTACAAAACAAAGGAAAATTCCTCAACGTACCTTGGGTTGGCCGAAGATGCTCTCAAATGGTAAAGTGACTAAAATCAATGAAATTTTATGTGGGGGAAATCTTCAAAGTAACCCATTGGTTTTTTAGGGGAGGACTGTGTAATTTGGCGAAGTGGAATGACTGGCTTTTCTTAAAGGAAGAGTCCCTTTTTGTTTTTTTCTTTTTTACGTAAATTATGCCTTGAATTCAAGGTTTTGTATGCCTATAGTTGTCCCTCCTTGATTATAGCCCGGGAGCCCAAACTTAGGAAAAAAGGCCTAAGCCCCAACTATGGGCTTACTCAATCTGAACCCCTCCAATTCCATTAACAAGATTCAATAGACATATGAACAACCATATGATAACTGATAAGATTAGATTCTGAATTTAGTAAGGATGGGGTGGAAAATTTATGTTTTACACCATCTAAAATGATTGCCATATTAGTATTTTACTTAAAATTCAATACATTCTATCACACCTAATAACATCCCAATAAATTCTCAATTTGATTGATTTATATATGATTATTAGAATTGATTGAGTACAATTGTGCTTATTCTTCAATATGTAATAAAATGATGTAGTATGTTGGGATTGGAGAAGTAAAACATGAGTTTTACATTACGTCCTTACAGAATTTAATTTCTAAGAGGAATAAGCAAGCTTTGGTTTGGCATTTTTAAATATAAATGGGATGAGTTTATGATGCAATTCCTAGAAATTAATAGGGTTTTGTATGTAAAATAGTTAAAGGATTTGGGATGGAAGAGCTTGATTTCTTCCCAATTCTGACCCATTATCATTCCCTTAAAAAAAAAAAAAAAAAAAAAAAAAAAAAAAAAAAAAAAAAAAAAAAAAAAAACAACAACAACAACAACAACAACTCAATTATTTGGGGAAATAACATCCACAATAAAATTAGTTCACACAAAATTGCACAATTTCTTTCTTACTATTGCAAATTTGGTATATATGATGGTAAATAATATCAATTTGAGATGATACCCTTATTTTTCTAGTGTAAATAAGTATTTGACCACTTTATAAACAGTAAAGGAACAGCTGTACATGGTAGGCTGACTCTTGTAATTAACAAGTGCCAAACAAGTATACAATACAAATAGTAAAAAAAAAAAAAAAACATTATTACTATTCTTTTGTATTTTTAGCATCTACTGTACTACAAGGACATTTATCTATAGGTTGTATCATCAGTAAACTCATTCATTTTCCACTCAATTGTCTATCATATAGGAGATTCTTAGCCTATTAAAAGATCTACATTATAGAAAAAAAAATTACCGATAATACATAAGAACATGAACATGGATGGGATGACCATTTGAGTGGCAGTGGTTGAATACTCAGATCAGTAATGCTTGTGTTTTCATTGTTGGCTGCATTTACGGGTCTATCTCAACAAGGGTTTTGGCATAAGTATATGAGTGATATTGTTATTGTTGCAAGTTGCAACTTACTAATATGACTAATTGTGAATAGCATATAAAAAGAAGGTATTGCTATTAAATGAAATCCACGACAAAACTAACATGTTAGGATTCAAATGAAAATTCAGTGATTATAATATCTTTTGTGATGCTCTTATTAGTGATTTAAACCCCCACTTCCCCCTCCCCTAATATAGTAGTGTTAGTGATAGATGCATGTAAAAGTGACGTTATTCTAATTACAACTTTACCATATTAACAAGTTGTGAAAAAACTTAGACCTTTAACATTATTATTAGCATAATATCTGAGTTATCACACAAATTACTATGAGTATGCTAACTTACACGACTACAAACCATGGGAAGATGGTACTATCTATTTGATACATATAATTGAAAAATGATACAAGTTGTGGTATTTTATCTTCTCACATTTATAATGAATTCTACCATAAATTTAATTAGTAGAATCTATTATGAATGTGAAAGAAGTGAGCATCACGTCACCGTACTTAAAAAATACTTAATAATTACCTCATATAACTATCGGCCCACATGAGATGGACCCCACAAGCCGATTCATTGAGAAATGTAGTTACATGCATCAGATACATAATATATCATTAAATAGTCAATAGGCAAAGAGATATTAAAAAAAAAAAAATTGGACACATAGATCTTCTTAAAAGGCCTCTCAGTGTTTCTGGGCCTGTTCGGCTGGCCCAATACCTCACTACATTTAGATTTTTTTTGTTTTTTTTCTCATTTTTTAGAAGCACTCCACCGCCGCATATTTTTTCCACAGATAGAGAAGAAGAGAGCAGAGTGCATTGGAGTTGGAGTTCGTGAAGTCGGCTGGGTAATGCTAACTTCCCAGGCGGGTGAGCAAACGAAATCATGGTGGCCCTCACAGCGAGCTTCACAGCAGCACCATCAGCAGCAGCAACAATTACAATGGCGATGACGAAGAAACGCAGTAGTGGGGCAGTGTGTTACGCCGAGTCGTCGTTCCCTTCGTTTCTCCCAAAACAAGTGGAGAATATCAAAGACACTTTCGCTCGTAAGCTCGCCACGAGGATTGACAGACTTCCTGTACCTGTACGTAAACTCTCTCACTCTTCTTATTTGCCCTTAGAATTTTGAAGCGTTGTTTAATATTTTAGTGTCCTGTGTAAAACGATGCTAAAGTATGATACTATATATTACTACCTAGAACATTATTTTATACTCTGTGCTTGTGTGTGCGTGTGTTTGATTCATTTTGTCCATTTCATGGTTAAGGTTTTAAATAAAAGAGAGACCTAACATGCATTGCACTTTAAATAATAGTTGAAACTGGACAAGTGCTTTGGGGCATAAAAAAAATGGAATAGGAGTAGAGTTTTTCAAAATTGCTTTTCTTGACTTAAATTAAAATAAGGGTAGTCAAAAAGAGATATTATTAATCTTTCAAATAAGATTTCTCAAACACTTTCGCAACAGATTATAGATAGTAAGTTATTTTTTGTTCTAATTTAAATTTATTACTAAAATTATTTTTTTACCCATTAATAACAACCTGTAACAATCTGCCGCATATTATTTGTTGTGAAAGTGTTTTGAAAACGTTGTAGACATAACATTTCTCTTCAAATAAGCTAAAAGATAAGTTAGGAAAATTATCAATATTATGTGTAAATTTGTCCTTCAAAGATCATACTACCCATTATTGGGTGCGTTTATTTGGGACATTCCAAAATAGAATAGAGAACTAACAAAATAGATAGGATGAATGCAATTAAGTGAATATTTAACTATTTAACTATTATTTTAACATCGGCCAAGCCTTGCATTCCCCTTTTCCCAAAACTATTCATGCATTTACTTAATTCCTAGATATTTTCTATTTAGTATTGATTTTTAGGAGACTTATTGTCCATCTAATCTTAAGGTATGTTAACAACTTAACTCTAGAAGTACAGTAGTTATATATATATTCTATTAGCTATACATTATGCATTAGGTGGAATAACAATACATAATGAATAAACATCCTTTGTCCCAACGTGGGTGTTCCATTTTATACTCCACCAATTGTAGCCCGCCACTTCTCCTGGTTTTTCTTTATAAACTAATTGAAGTATAAAGTTAAAAAAATATATCTGACACATGTCATACTATAGTTGGTAGAGTATAAAGTTGAACACTCTTAGCAGGACGGAGGATTTTTCTTCAATCGTAACGTACTTCCCATAGTCTCTACTTGAGCCTACTTGACTCCCAAGATATAATATTTCCTATTTGTGACTGCATATATCCTTTTTAATACAATGTGCCTGCCAAAAATTGCAGGTCAGCTTCTCGGATAATAGTATCATGAGTAGTTGTGTGAGGCCATTAATACAGAGCAAGACAAGTCCAGTGGTTCTTCTCCACGGTTTTGACAGGTCTTTAGCATTACTGTTTTGAAAGATGTCATTTGCTTAATTTGTCCATGGAGTTCACCACTAGATCTTATTATTCAGCTCCTGTTTAGAATGGAGGTACACGTATCCGTTGCTTGAGGAGGCTGGTTTAGAGACTTGGGCTGTGGACATACTTGGTTGGGGTTTCTCTGATTTAGGTTTGTTTTATCTACTTGTGTGTGTGCATATATATGGGTTTTTTGGCCTATTAGCAAATTAGCATTTACTTGGGCTCTAGACATACTAGGCATATCCTTTCTTGGACTAAAGCTTTGTTGTTGTTGCTGCATGTTTACTATTTTTTAAGAAAAAGTGCTCTGTTTTTTGTTTCACGTCTCAGAAAGGCTTCCACCATGTAACGTGGCATCTAAGCGTGAACACCTTTATCAGGTACTTCTTATTGGTTCATGGATGTCTTTTATTCTTGTGTATATGAAGGAAATCTTATCACCAAATTTGAATTGTGATGGAAGCTTTAAATATAATAGGAAGCCTAAATATACATATGACACTTTGACAGCTTATTTGCATGTCCTTTATAAGTGATATGGCTAAGTTTTTCTGGCATTGTTATGAAGCTTTGAGTCAATATATTCTTTGTATTAGTTTAAATAAAATTGACAGTCAATTGCATGTTTGCATCTTATGGGCATATCATCATGTCATTAGCAGAAGAACCTATCTCCAGTACATAATGATAGCACCTTGTTTACATACATCATGTTTTATCCTTAATTGGATTTATCTCATCTTATCTCGACAACAGCTTTGGAAATCACGCATCAAAAGGCCAGTGATAGCATATGACACTTTGACAGCTTATTTGCATGTCCTTTTTAAGTTAGTGATGTGGCTAAGTTTTGCTGGCATTGTTATGAAGCTTTGATTCAATATCTTCTATTAATCAGTTTAAATGAAATCGAGAATCCATTGCATGTTTGAGTTTTGC
This sequence comes from Lithocarpus polystachyus, assembly GCA_033629205.1. Lineage (NCBI taxonomy): Eukaryota > Viridiplantae > Streptophyta > Magnoliopsida > Fagales > Fagaceae > Lithocarpus > Lithocarpus polystachyus. The sequence continues at coordinate 85,339,381 of CM066164.1, forward strand.
GGGCATATCATTGGCAGAAGAACCTATCTCAAGTACATAATGATAGCACCTTGTTCACATACATCGTGTTTTATCCTTAAATGGACTTGTCTCATCTCAACAATAGCTTTGGAAATCACACATCAAAAGGCCGATGCTATTGGTTGGACCAAGCCTTGGTGCTGCTGTTGCAATTGACTTTGTAGCTAACCATCCAGAAGCTGTGAGTATATTGAATAATTGAACTTATGATTATGAACCTCGATCCACCCTCTAACGTTCTACAAAACATCATTGTTTCTAGTTCACCTTTTTCAGGTTGAAAAGCTGGTTTTAATTGATGCAAGTGTGTATGCAGAAGGCACAGGAAATCTAGCAACTTTACCCAGAATTGTAGTATATGCTGGGGTGAGTCTTTCCATAAATCTATTAGTCCAGACTACTAACAATTTTAAATTATTTCTGCTATCAAAATTTATTTAAGGCCATCATGTCATAAAAGTCGTTTTTTTTTTTGCTCATTGCTTGAGCCTTAACTTACGTTAATATTATTTTATTTAGAGGTTTCCTTTCTGTTAGTGATGTCTTCAGTCAGTTTATCTATTTTTATTGTTAAGTACACATGCACTGCTCAAATGGCATCTCTCCTCCTTATAGGAATAAGCTGGAGGTGAGATCATGGCTTCTTCTTCTTCAAATGAATTATATTATTCTTTATACAAACCACCTGAATACTTTCCCTCATATTGCCACTATCCAACTCAACACCCTCTCCGCGAGTGCTTAGCCGCCCATGATCCCATTAGTTAATCATTGCTTATGATGCTTGTGTTTAGATGTTAATGTGGACTCATTTTTTCATCATATATAAAGCTTGTATACTTGATTCTCAATTGTCGATACATAGTAATGCTTCAGGCTTTTCTATGAGAGGCTTCAGAAACAGGAGAATTCTCAAATAATTTTGATCAGATATAAGCTTCGCATCATGCTATTCTTTTAATTTACCTGAAGGAAAATTACCAAAAATTGAAACTTTCTAGTTTCTGAGGTCCTTCAGGTTTACAAGAGTTGATAGTGGATAATATATGTAGTGAGTTGTTACCTTCAATTCAGGGATATTTACAGGTTTTCCAACCAAATGAACAACTGTTGCCTCTTGCTTTTTGGACTTGCGTGCAAAAATGTGTGAGAGGAGGAGCAAGCGTTATAATTGCCTCAGCACCTTGCATTTTGCATTTTGCATTTTGCATTTTTTATACATGGTTCACCTCGTACAATCTGTAATTTTAACATTTTAATTACATGTGAAAGTGTCTCAGAATTAACCATTAAACATTAAAGATCAACTAATGCAGATGATATGTTCTGGTTTTGGTATGCTATCCTTTTATTCATCACCTAACATTATAAAAACTGTCGATTGTGTTTTCTTCTCTAACAGCACCTATTATGACTAAGTACTTTGCAATAAAGGATTCTAGTAAGTCACTTATACAAATGCAAAGTAGATAATATGACCATAGATGTCTTTAAAAAAAAAAAAGGAAGTTAGATGTTAAAATTTAAAAGCAAAGCAAAATAAGCCTTCTTTAGTTATGCATAACCATTTTTTTTTTTTGGGGGGGGGGGAGGGGGTGGAGGTTGTGTTATACATTAATTAACAATGACTTTGGGCACTCTTTTTGGATCAGGTTTATTTATTGAAGAGCATCCTGCTGCGCTTATATGTAAATGTGTTGGCCTTCACTGGCATCTCATTTGGTACCAGCTTAGATTGGACTAATGTGAGTGTATACTCAGAAAAAGTTCTAGTTTTTATGTCATTAGTCTTACTGTATCATAATATCTTTAAAAATATGGGGTGCTGCATTGGTGATCTTGGATCTAATGATATTTTTTTCCTGTTATCTAATCTAGGTGGGCCGCTTGCATTGTCTATATCCTTGGTGGGAAGATGCAACTGTGGATTTTATGATTAGTGGGGGTTATAATGTTAGTGCACAGATACAACAGGTATATGCCAAATTGCTTTGCCATTTAAATCAACAAACGTTATTGTGTCGTTTTGTCCTGTATATACAAAAGAGGACCCTTGTTATAAAACAAATGGAGTGGGAACAATGCTTAGAGAAGGGGAAACTTAAGTTTGCATATAACAGATATCTATGGACTATGGTGCATGTCAAGGAGAACATTTGATTGTTCATGGAAAAGGACATTGTGTCCAAGTGGTCATAGATCCTTCATTCATTTTCAGGCATTTCATTTCTCTTATTGCTTGATCTTTTTAACTTTCTTGTGCCCCAAAAGATGGTCAATAAATCCCTGCAGCAACTTCTGAATGATCTCCAACATGGGAAATTTAATTGGCAGATGCAACTGCCTTGGTTTTTTATCGTGCTCATTAATTTTTGCTGCTCTTCCCAATCTCTTTGCTGGATCCTTAAGTTCTTTGAGATTTAAAAAAAAAAAAAAAAATAACAACAATAATAATTTTTATTAGAGGAAGTTTTCTAAACACCCCCCCCCCCTTCTCCTCTTTTGCTGGTGTAGAACACGTGGCAGGTGTCCATGACATAAGTTTGGTGGATCTAAGCATGAAATTTACTACAAATTGCTTGTCTTCCTCACATATCATTGGAGTTGCCATTTTGAGCTCAAAGTTGTTAAAAATAAATTATCCACGACAAGAATAATTGAAGATGCACTATTCTTGTGTGTATGAGAGAAAGAGAGAGAGAGGATCCTGATAAGAGTGTTCCTTAAATTTCATATCTCAATTGAATTTATTGGCATATACTTAGCTGTGTTCATGTTTTTACCTCCTCACCCCCCACCTCTCTATCCCCTTCTATTGAAAATTTCATATCTCAATTGAATGCCACAAAATTTTACTGTCTCTGAAAATGCTATTTTCAATTTTGTTTACCAGGTAAAGCAGAAGACACTTATCATATGGGGTGAGGATGACCAGATCATTAGTAACAAGCTTGCAGTGGTTAGTTTATTTTATGGATATAAAGCATAGATAGAATGCAACAGATAAGTAATGGAAAACATGCTCAGGATTCAGTTGGAATAACAGATTTGCTTAATTCTTTGGTGCATTATGCAGAGACTGCACTGTGAACTGCCAAATGCAACTATACGTCAAATACCAGATTGTGGTCATCTTCCTCATGTTGAGAGGCCAAACTCAGTTGCCAAATTGATTGTGGATTTTGTTCATGAAGATTGCTATAAAGAGGCTGAATGTGTTTCCCAATATTGAAGTCCACTTTCCACTAGTTCAAGATAATTTTTGTAAATGTAAAAGGCTATCACAATTTGCATTCCATTTTGCTTGAAGATGACAAGCCATCTTTTTATTATTTTTTAGGCAAGAAACTTATTCGTAATTGACATAGATGCTGCCAGTCATTTTATTTGTATCATTGTATGCATTAAAACTGAATTAAATATGTAACTTATTAACAACGTCCTGCGTAGAAAACTATTATAGTCAATTTCACATCCATGTGATGCTTCAAATACCCATTCAGGAATTGCTTAATTTCCTATATTTGCATCCGATTGTTTGCTTACCAAAATGGAATCTGCATCCTGTTGTAAATTTCTTGATTCTTTCTACAAATTGATGAGTAAGTTGGATAGAAGAACAATACTGCATGCTTCAGTATCGAAATGGTTTAGTGCTTTTCAAGACTCAGAGGACTCCCGTTATCATTGTTATGTATCCTGTTTTAGTAATCAAAGTATTAGTTTTGATGAGAATTATTAGCACAATAACCATATCTTGTAAAGAGTTTTTCCAAAAACTAATTTACACTTTATAATATGTGGCAACTTTGATCAACAGTCTGTTGAATCCGACCCTAAAATTGTTGTTGGAATTGAAACTTTATGCATACGATATTGCGTGTTATCTATAAAAGTAGGGCCTTTCAAATTCCTGGGGCTGCAGCTGACCAGGAATCATTTTCATTGAAAGGAATGGCAAGATTGTATTCAAACATCTACAAGTGTTTGAATGTGATATGCTAAGCAAAATTTCTTGCTAGAAATGCTGATGTGAAGCTTGGGACCAAAACTCTTGTCAAACAAAATCTCCTCTTTTCACATTAACAAATGAGACCAAAACACATACAAATGCTTTTCTTTTCCTTTTATGAGCAGATGAATAAGAATGCAATGCGGATCAGCAATAGAAGCTGTACCCGGAAAAGTGGTCTATACAACTTTAGTTAATGGTAGGGATTTTGTAGGGTGAGTAGCTAGAATTAATGGTGGTACAAAACACGGTCAGGATTTTAATGATATCAATGTAAAGGTATGAAGTTGTGAGGCGCTAGATCTACTTTTCTGAGTCACCGTCCAAGAAATTTTGTAATCCACCTTGAAAATTTTAGTCTAATACTAGCTACCATTGCTAAATCAAGCAAAACCTAGTTCATAAATACCATTTAGATGTCAATAATTAAATGCTTGAAAATACTATTTAAGGAAAGTGAGTCTTTTATCTATACCGGTTCCCATAACAGTGTTTGGGATCTCACGTTTTTGTTTTCAACTAGCTTTTGGTTTACTGTTGGCAGTTCGTGCGTTTGGCTTTTTTTCACAGGGACTATTTCTGATTGATGCGTCCCATGTGCATTTAGAGCACTCACAGCAGTGGTGCTATATAGCTATATTGCTAAAAATATAGCTATTTAGCATCATTCATTACAAAAATAGAATTACAGCAATAGAGCTATACTTAAAAAATATCTAAAGATAGATGTGCACTGTAGCTCAAAGGTAAAAAAAATATTATTTTATTTTGTGTTCACACTTATCAAAAAATTTTTTTTTATTCTTTCTCCTTCTTCCCCATTTCTACCCGTTGCTCCTCTCTCTCTCAGTCGGTCCTCACACTCTTCATTTCTTCCCGTTCTTCATTTCTTCCCATTGCAAGCTTCAATTCTTCCACTCACCGCCGACCCAAGCTCCTGCCCAGTGCCGATTCAAGCCCCTGCTGGGTTCGTGGTTGGGTTCGATGCCGAAAGAGTTTGTGGGTGGTCTCAGTGCCGAAACAAATGGTGCTCTTCTTCCCTCACCTCCACTCCGCCACTGGGTTCGTGGGTGGGTTGCTGGGGTTGTGGTGTGTGGTTGCTATGTGGATCTCTTTGGATTGCATATCTGGGTTTTAAGATTTCTAATTGTGTGCTCTTGGCTTGGGTATCTTGAGGGTGAGATTTCTAGGGTTTTTTTTTTTTTTTTTTTTCAATTGGTTGCTTTTTGGTTGAGCTTGAGGCTACTATGATGGTGGTTGTGGTTTGGTTGTACTGTGATGGTGGTTGTGGTTTGGTTGTGCCGCGATGGTGGAGGTGGATTTTGTTGTGATTTGGTGATTTTGTTTGGTTTGGGTTGAGGAAAAAGATTGGGAATTTGGGTTGGTGGTTTTTTTTTTTCCCCTTGCTGTGGACTAGTGGTGGTGGTGGTGGTGGTGGTGGTGGTGGTTGTGAGTGTGATTGGGGCTGACGGTGGAGGTGGTTGTGATTGGGGCTGACGGTGGAGGTGGTTGTGATTGCTGTTGAAGTTTTTATTATTATTCTAATAAGTTTTTTTTATTATTTTAATCAAATAGCTAAAAATATAGATTCATTGCTGTGGGTGTGAAGAGGTAAAATAGATAAAGTGACTTTTAGAGGTGTCAAATAGCTAAAATTTTACATCCACTACTATGGATGCTCTTAGCTGCAACGCTAAAATATTATTAGGATAATTCATAATATCACTATTTGCAAGTCCACATCTATGGTTAAAAAAAAAAAAAAAAACAATCACCTTATGTTATATATTGTTATTGACTTTTATTTATAGTATTTTCAACAAAAATTTTCAATAAAAAGTAAAGTTGCATTAATCCAAGCATACCAAACAACCTGATTTTAAGGTGTAATTTACATTATTACTAAATTAAAAATAAAAAAGACTTGTCACATACACCCTCTCTAATAAAAAAAAAACCTATTAGTCCCACTAGCCAAGGTGTGCTATTCATCCCCCTAAAATAGAGGATATTTTATGATGATTGTTTACGATAATTGATTTTCTTTTTTGAGTAGATAAGATTCGAATATCAAATATTTTATTTAATGATAAGAGATTTTACCTAATTAGAACACATTTTTTTTTATTGAGTCATGATTTGTGAGTAACTTGGGTTAATTGGTGTAGACAGTAGATGGTAGAGTACACCATTTAATCATATGGGAAATTATTACATACTCTGAGGAGGGAGTATTGCTTCCGGATTATCTAATAATTTTCTCAAATGCCAGCCTAGCAATGCCTTTACAGATATTCCATCATAAAATATTTGTCATCCTGATGTGAGTTGCATGGTAATATTAGGACACAATTTTGCAACAACTTGTCCATCCGATGAGTTGTGAGTGGTGTTGTGGATCCACCGCACATTAGACATTCAGCTGTTGCAGGAACAGGAAGTACCCAAGCAGCTTGCGCACACATACATACACGCAGAAGAGAGAAAGCGAAGTCCTTTTCCTCGAATGAAAGTTTTTTATCTGCAACTATGGACTCGGATTTGCTTCAGCTTCCTTCGATAAACTAGAAACGTATAGAGAGCAATAACATTAGTCATTTCTAAAGTACCATATTCATGTCTTTTAAACTGAAAAGTGAACGGAACATTCACCGGTAGAAATCTGTATCAGCTAAACTTTTTTCCCGAGCCATGTACATCTGGTTCTCAATTTCTTGCTGCTTTGTAAGTATTTTGCTCACGTTCGCACTCTTCTCAGCTTCACTAATAGCCTTTTTTATTTTTATCTCTACCTCTTTCTCAACCACTTTCAGTTTCTCAATAGCAATTACGACCTGACAAAGTAACATCAACATAAAACATAGAATGATGCACTCTATTAACTTCTGAGGCTTTTTACATAATAAATTATCGAATATGTTTGTCACTGACTGGTTTTGGGTGCAAACACATGCATGTGCAGCAATTGGGTATAAGGAAAAAAACTTGTGATGTTAGTGCTCGTTGGACCAAGGCTAATTGGTTTAAACTGTTTAAAGGACATTAAAAACACATATAATTTGTAAAGAATCGGCATATCTAGAATCATATTTTACGTGTGGGTTTATTTGCTTAATTTGCTTAACTAACAGAGTGTTAACAATATAAAGTGAGAGAGAAAGACTGAATAGTCTGTATATTGATGTGTGTATAATAATGTACACTAGAGAGCCTTTTATAGGTTAAATATGTGTGTAGTACAAGTAATATGAGTAAACTACAAGTACAGTATACTGGGCTAATCCCTATGGGCTAATCTAGTTTAAGCTATACACTAACATCCCCCCTCAAACTTGAGGTGGCAAGGAGGAAGCCAACTGGAGTTTGGATATAAGATCTCAAAGACGACTAGGCGGGTGAGTCTTGGTGAAGATATCAACAGGCTGGTCAGCAGAGGAAATGGAGAACAACTTGAGATTGCTGTCAGTTCGTTTAGACCCCTTAAACCCAACAGATTAACCTAGAGAATTAGCCAAGTGATTAACTTAGATAATTTAATTAAATCTAGGTTAATACAAATAAGTAAAAACAGTAAAGCAGCGGAAAATAAATAACACAAAGATCTGATGACCCAGGAAAACCAAACGGTAAAAAAACCTGGGGAGGATTTAACCTAGCTATCCTCAAGGTAAACTGAATCCACTATGAAAGAATCGAAGTTTACACAATAAGATTTAGACCACTAATATCCTATTGCTACCCAAGTGTAGGAAACTTACTACCATGACCCCATAATAGCTCCGAGATCCACGGACTCTTTCTTTCTTTGAATTCTTCAGCAAATCACAAGCGCACCTGCTTGTATATCTTTATGCTCTTTTGATTCTGCAACTGTATTGATTTACACAACTCTTGACATGAATCTCAAGTTTATAAACCCTAAGTGTATGTGAAGGTAAACACCTCTAGATCTCACAATGAGATTCACAAACACAGCATTCAGAACTCTAAAAACGTGGTTAAGGTTTTCCCTTTTATACTTAGGGCAAAACACAAAACCCTATACATTAAATGAGCTTGGGCTGAGTTGAAATTTTCTGCAGAAAAACGATCTGCCCGATTTTCGATCGATCGAGTCAGGCAGAAAGTTAACAGTTACTTCTGCAGTAAACTCGATTCCAACTTTACATAAACGCCATACTTTGAGCAAGTCTAACACAAGACTAAACATTGTTTTGATCATGGTTTGCCAACATACAAATTGAAATTCTAATACATTAGTTCCTAATTCTTAGAACCTAACAATTGCCTTTCTTGAAATGCTGGCTAGTGATGTGACAGTCAATCTCAATGTGCTTGGTGCGTTCATGGAAGACATCATTATGAGCAATGTAGGTAACACTACGATTGTCACAATAAAGATGAATGGTAGTGGGCTGTGGAGCATCCATGTCAGCCAAGAGCCAACGAAGCTAGACAAGCTCGCAGGTGGTGTTGGCAAGGGCACGATACTCAGCCTCAGTACTGGAACGGGAAACCACATTCTGCTTCTTGCTACGCCACGAGACAAGAGAAGGACCTAACAGGAAACAAAAACCTATGATAGAGCATCGATCAGTCAGATCACCTACCCAGTCCGCATCTGAATAAGCATGAAGCTCAAGAAAAGACCGAAAGGAGTAGTGGAGACCATGATAAAGTGTGCCCTTGACATATCGGAGAATTCGAAGAACAGCACCATAGTGGACAGAACAAAAGGCATCCATGAACTTACTAACCATACCCACAGCATGTGAAATATCCGGACGAGTAACAGTGAGATAGATCAGACTACCAACCAACAGACGATAGCAAGTAACATTAGATATAGGTTTACCATCCAAGGGTGTGAGCTTTGCATTGCATTCTAAGAGAGTGGAAATAGTCTTGTTATCGGTGATACCAACTTTGGAGAGAAGATCAAAAGCATATTTAGCTTGGGAAAGATAGTATCCATCAGAGGATGAGGTAACCTCAAGCCCAAGAAAATAGCTGAGAGTGCCCAGATCTTTCATCTCAAAATGCTGACTAAGGAAGTGCTGAAGAGAGTGGATATCTGCAGAATCACCTCCAGTAATAATCATATCATCAACATAAAGAAGAATAACAGTGATACTAATAGAGGATCTTTGGATAAAGAGAGCAGTGTCATGAGGACTCAAAGTGAAACCCCGCTGAGCAACAACTGAACTAAACTTTTCAAACCAAGCTCGAGGAGCCTACTTGAAGCCATAAAGAGCACGACGAGGCGACAAACTTGACTGCCTGAGTGTGGATAGCCAGAAGGTGGTTGCATGTACACTTCTTCTTAGAGGTCTCCATTGAGGAAAGCATTCTTCACATCCATTTGATAAAGAAGCCAACGGCAAACAACAACCACAACAATGAGACATTTGACAGATGTAAGGTGAGCAACAGGAGCAAATGTTTCCTCATAATCAATGTCATACTCTTGAGTAAAACCCTTGGCAACGAGGCGAGCCTTGTATTGTTCAACAGATCCATCAACCTTGGTCTTGATCTTGTAAACCTACCTACAACCTACTATAGACTGACCAGGAGGCAAATCAACTATATCCCAAGTGTGATTCTTATGAAGGGCATCTAGTTCTTCGTTTATAGCTTACTGCCAAAGAGGGTCAGTACAGGCCTTACGATAAGTGTGAGGTTCATAGAGTGTGGCAAGAGCAAAAAAGTAGTGATAATCATTGAGATAGGGGGGAGGAATGCTTACCCCGGTGGGACGATGAAGTTTAGGACCAACAGGAGACTCAGGAGAGGGTGGTGCCATAGGATCCAAGACAGGCGGGTCATATGCCAGGGACGAAACTGAAGATGAGTCGTCTGGAGAGGCAGCTGATGTTGAAAAATCCTCCACAAGTTCAAGATAGAAAGGGAGGAAAAGATCAGTAAAAATGAGAGACTCTGAGGAAGAGGATGCAGGAAACTGCTGAAGACTCGTGAAAGGACGATGTTCCCAAAACTCAACATGACGAGAGACACAAAGGCGATGAGAAATGGGATCATAGCAGCGAAACCCCTTTTAAGGTACACCATAACCAAGGAAACAACAAAGACGAATTATTTGAAAGAAAGAGATTATGAATTGTTGTTTTGTCGTTTATTTTGTTTGAGTCATGTAGCAAGAAATTATTTAGTAAATGAGATCCTCTTCACATAAAAAATTGCTTTTTCAAATATAAAAACAGATCTGAGTTTTCTCTTCAAAAATCTTTTCCACAAACAAAAAACAGATCTGATTTTTTTTATGCCAAAATCAATTTCTTTCAAATATAAAAACAGATCTAAATTTTTTTAAATAAAAAAAGAGGATGCATTCATAAATGGTTTTATGTTATCAGTTTATTCCACATGTTCAGCATTTCATACATGACATGCATTAAAAGGTACATTGGTCACAAAAGTCTAGAAGACCAGACTTTATCTCGGCAGAATGGGTGCCTAACACATTCCCATTCCGTAACCTAGCCTCCGGATTTAGGTCTTTGGTCAAGTAGATCTAGTCTTATCTTTGTTTTTATTTTGGGTAGATTGTAACTAGAACAAAGAGCCATTTATATTTGCTAGATTGTAACTAGGACCCAAAGCCATGTAATTTTTCAATTTTCCATTTGTATTTTTTATTTCAATCAATGAATGGAACATTCAATCATATAGATTTGTATTTAGTTTTTCTTATTTTTTGTATAAAAAATAAGTTGCAACTCCATACCACTTACCCAAAAAGAGAGGTGCCCTAAATAGGTACCCGAATCTCTTTTTTTTTTAGAGGCCAGTCTCTCACATCTCCAACCCACTTATCAAGCCAAAAAAGAATCTGAGTGCCATCACCCACCACTAGGGCCACATGTTTGGAGAAACTCTCCCATCCATATTTAGTAGTCCACCCCCCTTGAGCTTCTCCATATGTAGTTGCAATAACCCTCCTCCAAAGATGAGTGCCTTCTCGTGCAAACCTCCAAAACTATTTTATTAAAATGCACTAACATCCTGATCCCTAAACCACCCATTTCTAACGATAAACACACCTTCTCCCAAGCCACCAAAGGATATTTGAAACACTCCTCTGAAGATCCCCATAAAAAATTTCTTTGAATACGCTCCAACCTATTAGCCACAACTACAAGGATGACAAATTGGAATAGATAGTACATAGGAAGGATAGAAAGAGTACTCTTCAACAGGTAAGTTTACCCTCCTTTGATAAATAAAGACGCTTCCAACCTGAGAGTTTCTTCTCCATCCTCTCCAAGATAGGATTGCAAACATATGTTGTTTTGTATGGAGTACCAACTGCATTCCTAAGTAGTTCATAGGTGGACTACCTACCCTACATCGAAGTGTGGTAGCCAAAGCATCTATATTTCCAACCTCCCCAACCGGAACAATCTCACTCTTCCCCCCGCATTTACTTTCAAACCAGTAAATGCTTGGAAGCATGTCAAAGCCAACCTAATGGACAACAACTGATCTCTAGAAGCATCACAAAACAAGATGGTATCATCTGCAAACAGCAAGTGTGAAATGCGTACCCCTATAGAGTTAACTGGCCCCACATGAAAACCATGAAGCAGACAACACTCCTCAGTTTTCTTCAAAATCCTACTTAGTACTTCCATAATTAAAAGGAAAAGAAGAGGGGATAGCGGATCACCTTGTCTTAACCCACGGGAGCTTCCAAAAAAACCTACCGAAGATCCATTCACAATAATAGAGAAGCGAACAGTAGTTATGCAAGCCTTAATCCACCCCCTCCATTTCACCCCAAAACCCATCCTACCCAATAAATGGAATAATGCATCCCAATTCACATGGTCATAGGCTTTCTCAATGTCCAATTTACAAACCACACCGGGAACATGACTATTCAATCTGCTATCTAGGCACTCATTAGCGATAAGCACTGAATCCAAAATTTGTCTCAGAGATGAGACTATCTAGCACAACCCTCAATCTATTTGCCAACACCTTAGACAGTAGCTTGTACACACTCCCTACCAAACTAATAGTCTGAAAATCCTTAACATCAATAGAATTATTTTTCTTGGGAATTAGAGAGAGAAACGAGGCATTTAAAGACCGTTCAAACACTGAATACCTGTGAAAGTGCTCAAAAACAGCCATGACATCCACCTCCACCACACTCCAACATTTTTGAAAAAAAGCCATGGTGAAGCCATCTGGCCCAGGTGCTTTATCCTTCTCCATCTCCATCAAAACTTGAGTAACCTCTTCTTTAGAGAACTCCCTCTCCAAGGACAACCTTTCATCCTCTCCAATGCAAGCAAAATCCAATCCATCCACAGTTGGACGCCACATAACTGTCTCTATGTAGAGATTTTGATAGAACTGAACCACCTGAGATTGTACAGAAAACCTCATATAAGACACCATCTACCTCGATGCTTCTTATGTGATTAGCTCTTCTATGAGAATTTTCTAATCTATGAAAGAACCGCATTTTGTTATCTCCCTCCTTCACATACAGAGCACGAGACTTTTGTCTCCAAAAAGTCTCTTCTAAAGCAGCTAATGCTACAATATCATCTTTAACTAGTGTTCGGCAGGATTGTTCCACATTTGAGAGGCCCAACAGTTCTTCCTTAGCATCTAGACCCATTAATTCAGACAGCAAACACTTCTTCCTAAATGCCATATCTCCAAATTCCTCCTTATTCCACTTCTTTAGGTCTTCTTTAAGAGCCTTTAATTTCTGTGCTAGAACAAAACTTGGGGAGCCCATAAAGCTATACCCCTCCTACCATTGTTTAACTCACTCGACAAAACCCTCAACTTTGAGCCACATATTCTTAAACTTAAAAGCATAGCGACCCCTACCAACTCCATTAGCTTTCACCAAAGCGGACAATGATCAGAAATAACATGAGGGAGCACACTTTGAGACACTTTCCGGAAATGATCGACCCAATCCATAGAAACCAGAGTCCTGTTAGTACGAGACATAGCTTGCCGCTTAGCATCTCAAAACCAAGTGAAAGAAGCCCCATCCAATGATAAATCCACTAGATAATTATTCTTAATAAAGTCCAAGAATGCAAACATGGCTGGGCTAAAAGACTCACAACCAAGCCTCTCACATGGGTATCTAATAATATTAAAATCACCAAATAAGAAACAAGCTATGTTCCACCTGACACGTACCCTGGCTAGCTCCTCCCACAAAGCAGCCCTATGATGATCAGCATTGGGACCATATAGACCGGTGCAAACCCATTCAAAACCATCCAATACTCCCCTAAGAAGAACACTAAAAGAGAACTGACCAACAGATACATCAATTTTCTTGCCCACCCGTTTATCCCAAATCAGCAAACCCCCCCCCCCCCAGATGTTTGAACCGCGTCCAATACAGACTAATCAATGAAGGGACTACCCCATAAGCTCCGCGCAAGAGTAAAATTTAAAGAAGAAATTTTAGTTTCCTGCAAACATACAATATCACATCTCCATTCCTTCAAAAGATTCTTACAAACCTCCCTCTTTTGAGGGTTGTTTAACCCACTAACATTCCAAGAAAGAAGTCTTAAGGACATTTATAACTACCAGTTGCGCCTAAACCAGTTGACGAACCTCTATTCCGAGAGTAAGTCCCATCATAGTTTATTGTAGATATCAGACCCCGCAATTCCCTAAGACCTTTCTATCCAGCTTTAACAGGTCACCGATTACAGCCATCATTAGCTACCTCAAGACAATCCTGTTCTAATAAACAAAATAAAGCCACACATTAAGCTTCATGTTTTACAATAGGAAAACCCACCATTTTGCAGAAGCTATTCATCGTTGTAGACACCCATTTCAAATGTTCCACCTTTGTCGCATCAAGCTCACCTTCCTCAGCCACCGTACTTAACATCATATCCTCAACTACCCTAGGGACCCAACAAGACAACAGAACACACTCTAGAGGACCACTGTTATTCTCCCCATTACCTGAATCTCTAGTGTCAACCCCACTTTGTCCCCATGGAAGAAATAGAAGCTCAAAGTCATAAATTTGCATTCCATCAGTATACGCAACTTCCGACATTGTTATACTTGTTTGGGAGTCACACCCCTCTTTGTCACTTACGCATGGTACTTCGGTAAATACTTTCTCCATCTCCTCAGACCAAGGGTCCCCCTCCCTACCAAAATTATTCAAGGGAGAAAACTGATTCGAAACCTCCCACTGATGACGATGGAGAGGATCACCACTCACTAACGTGTTATTCAGCGACAGCACCGCCAGGAATAAGCCTTTATCCATAACTTCGAGCTGCCCAGGACTGTTTGAGTCCACAGTGTTCCTCGAATCATCCCAGTCTGCCTCTCAACCTCTCGATCAGGATAGGAATCCATCGAGACAGGGGTGAGAAGCTCCACAACTGGGCAAGAATGGAGTTTGGCCCTTATCGGAGTTGCAGGAACCACCATCAGAGACTCCGACGTTACCCTAGGTTCCCTCGAGGTCACGCCTGACCCACTCGTGCCCTGAATGCAGAACATTCTCTCGTTCAACCCATTTGGATCGGTGTTAATTACTGCCTCTAAATGGGTTTTTCCTATCGGATTAGCTAAGTAGGCTTGGGCTTAGGTTTGATTAACCATAGGCCCCACTATAATAGGCTTTTGTGACTTAACTTGATTTATCCATGAAACAACCTGTTTACCTCCATCGGGTTTAAATACTCTTAGGATGCGTTCGTTTGGAGTGAAAATAAGGAGGATGGAAAATATAGGGAGGAAAATAGGGTGGAAAATGTTGTTTTTCATTGTTCGTTTTGGGAAGGAAAATAGGAAGGAGAGAAAACCTGAGAGAAAGTTTTCTCTCCGGGCCTACATTTTTTTTTCCTTCCAAATCGGAAGGAAAATCTGGAGAGAAAAGTTCTATAGTAGCACTTTTACAAAAATGCCCTCTTCCTATCTATTTTTTTTTAACGTTCTCTTTTTTTTTTTCTTTTTCTTTTTCTTTTTCTTTCAACGTGACCTGAACTTTTTTTTTTCTTTTCAACATTATTGAACGTTGTTTTTTTTCTTTTCTTTTCTTTTCAACTTTACTGAACGTTGTTTTTTTTTTTTTTTTCCTTTTCAATGTTACTGAACGCTGTTTTTTTTTTTTTCAATGTTATTGAATGTTGTTTTTTTTTTTTTTCAACGTTATTGAACGTCGTTGTTGTTTTTTTTTTTTTTTTTTTTCAACATGACCTGATCTAATTTTTACATTATAATAATATAAATTTATATATATGATGTGATAAATTTTATATTATTTAATGATTACAAATAAATATAAATTTAACATATTATGTAATAAGAGTATAATAGTCAATTTATATAAATTACATTTTCCATCCTTCCTTTTTTCTCTCCAACTAAACAAAAGAGTTTTCCACCCTTCCACTTTTCCACCCCTCCAACCGAATACACAAGAAGGAAAACTAAATATTTTCTATCCTTCCACTTTTTCATTTTCCCACAATTTTTCATCATCCTACTTTTTCACTCCTCTAACCGAACAGACCCTTAAGGCTAGATTGGCAGAAGTCAATTTAAAAACAAATTTACGTGTGGTTCTACCATTAATATTCGAAACAATAATAGCAGAATCTCCCTTAATCCTGTTATATCCCAAAATACCTCCAAAATTCTGAAATTTCCCATTCTTCCGTTGATTATCGTAACTGATCAACTTCTTGCCATTCTGGCCACCACCGGCCATCGAACCACCTCCAACAATACCTTCTGATGTCCTCTCTACCACCGATACAGTATTCTCGCCCAATAAGAACTTGTCTAATTCTTTCTGAAACACACACTATCCAGAATGATTCAACCTAGTTGGTATCATCACACAACCACGGCGAGTTCCACCATAATACACAGCTATCTCCACAAATAGACTAGCCTTATTCAATCTTCCACAGAATTCAAAAAATTTATTATTTTCCCTATAACACTTGCATAACAAGTCCTTCCCTGAAACCCAATCCCTTATATCAGTAAAACAAGAGTAAATACATTCTAAACCTCTACGTCCCACCCAAATGATACTTTTGATATTGCAACGACTCTCGTGAAAAGCATAAGAATCATCCTGCCCGCCATCAAACGAGAACGAAAAAACATTAGAATCAATACAAAAAGAGCCTTTACAGCCCCCTCGGCCATTAGGAGGTTTAGGTGCTGTGGTTTGGGAAGTCAGTTTAACAGTGTTGGGTGTTATAGTGTTGGTTATTTTTTGTTATAGTTATAGTGTTGGTTACCAATATTGTTGTTGGTTCCAGTAAGCGTAATGATGAATTGCAATATGCTCAATCGGAATAAGTTGAGAATATGATTGCTTTTAATGAAATTGATACTGAAAGAGGCGCAAACCAGATTGGTACTTTGCAACGAGCTGGAGATACTAGGTGGGGATCTCATTTTCAATCTATTTGTAGTTTGATAAAAATGTTTGATGCTACTTGTAAAGTTATCAACACTATCTCTGAGGAAGGGGCTAATTATAAACAACGCGGTGATGCCAAGGGAGCTTATCAGGTATTAACATCATTTGAATTTATTTTAATCTTGCATTTGATGAAAGAGATAATGGGAATTACTAATATTCTTTGTCAAGCTTTGCAACAACATTCTCAAGACCTTTTAAATGCTATGCATTTAGTTTCGACTACTAAATCACTTATTCAAAAGTTGAGATATGATGGATGGGAGCCTTTACTTGCTAGTGTTATATCATTTTGTGAGCAACATGAAATTGATATTCCTGATATGAATGCTCGTTACACTAAAGCTCGAAGTAGATATCATCGTCAAGATGAAGATTTAACAATGGAATATCATTTTAGAATTGGCATATTTACAGTTGCGATAGACTTTTAATTGCAAGAATTGAAAAGTAGATTTTTTGAAATAAAGGAACTTTTCATTCTTAGTTCAGCTTTAAATCCCAAGGATGCTTTTAGATTATTCAAAATTGTTGACATATGCAATTTGGTTAAGAAATATTATCCTCAAGATTTCACTGAACAAGAACAAGAACTTTTGGAGTCTCAATTGCAACATTATGAGCTTGATGTGACAAAACATCCAGATTTTCAGAATATGAGTACAATTTTTGAGCTATGTAGGGGATTAAAAAAATAGAAAAGTCTAAAATCTATTTTTAGATTGATAGACTAATTCGTCTTGTGTTAACCCTTCCAATTTCTAAAGCGACTACAGAATGAGCTTTTTCAGTTATGAAGTTGTTAAAAACAAGATTTCGCAATAGAATGGAGGATGAGTTTTTGGCAGATAATATGATAGTTTATATAGAGAAGGAAATTTCAGGGAATTTCATTGTAGAGATGATAATGGATGAATTTTATTCCATGAAAAATCGCCACCAAGCATAATTTGATGTGAATGTTCTTTTTTGTATGTCTACATTGAACTAGACAGTTTTTCATGTTCATTAGCATACAAGAATATGATGATGTATGAAAGTTGATAATTTTGTACTCAATAGACTTATGAATTATATTTAGTATATCTCTACTACAACCCGCCCCCCCCCCCCCTCCAAGTAATTATTCATGGCTACGCCCCTGCATGTAGTGCACTGGACCAGTTAAGATGATGATATGTGTTTAAAAGTTGACACATGTTATAATCTCAACGAGTCCAATGCAATTGAACACTAGACCCAAACCTCACCCATCTACTAGTGCCCTCTAATTGTATAATAGCCCCATAGTAGACTAGTAGCTTGGTAATAGTCCAACTCAACACCTATACTCCAGCTCAGCATATGACCTTTTTTTTCTGAATAAACATCTTTATTTCAAAAAAGGAAGCCACGAAGGGTACAATAAAGAACTCATGGGCCTTTGTCCATCTCTTTCCAAAGCTTGAGCCACTAACAAGGATGGATCAAAGATGGAGACAAGCCTAGAGTTGTTACAAAAAGCAGCCCAAAGGGCTAACAAATGAGCTGAGGAATTGCCCTCTCTTTTCACAAAAGAAAAAGAAGCATCATCAAATAGATTACCAAGAGCTAACATATTTTGCAATATTACATTAATAGTCCATTGAAAGGATGACTTTTTGTCTTTAAGAGGAGTAATAACATTCCAAGCATCACCTTCTATTATTGCTCTTTTGAGCCCAGTTTCAACTGCTTGATTTATCGCTGCGTAGGCCGCTTTGGCTTTACCCCATAGAGGGCTTCCCGGGTGCAAAATGTCAGTCCAAGCCAAAACAACTTTGCCATGATTGTCTCTGCCCACCACTGCAACTGTTGTTTTATTCTCTCTTTGTAACGACCCAAGGAAAAGCGCTAGCTACATCTGCGCTAGCTACATCTGCGCTATACCTCAAAAGGACTAGTTACAATTAAAGCTCCTTGTAATTGTTAATAAAGTCCATTTTAACCCAGTAAATACTCGATGTGGGACTCATCACACACCCACACACATCACACAATCAATCAAATTGGGGCATTACAATCTCCCCCACTTAAATCCCTAACGTCCTCGTTAGGGCCCACTTTGTGAGGTAGTGTTTCCGAGCCCACACGAGGTTACCGAGCCGGCTCTGATACCATATGTAACGATCTAAGGAAAAGCGCTAGCCACATCTGCACTATACCTCAAAAGGACTAATCACTATTGAGGTATAGCGCAGATGTGGCTAGCGCTTTTCCTTGGGTCGTTACATATGCACGACCCAAATCCATGGAACATGAATTTAGATCCATGACTAACTTGTTGAACTTACATGACTTAATAGACATAATTAATTTAAACATAATTCAATAAACTTCAAATAAACAATGATCTTAATAAATCTTTTACAATACTAAAATCCTCAATTTAGAATAATCTCCAAAATACTGTGAAATCTAAAATAGAATAAAGAAAAAATAACTAATAATCCTTTAAGGCTTCAAGTATTATTGACTTCGCCTAAAAACTCCCACGCTCTACCTTGCACCTTACGAAGCAATCCAATGATTTAATTCCCCAACTAAACTTTAATCTGAAAATTGTAATTGATGGGGTGAGCCACACATCTAGTAAGTAATTATACAGAATACACAACCGAATAGAGTCAAGCAAAGCACGAGTATTTTGATTTTTCCTAAACTCATTCAATGATATCAAAAATAGTTATTCCCAAAACATATAATGAATCACTTAATACATATGTAATCACATTTTAAAATCATTAGTAAACACATACATATAATTGATCAAAGCACAGTGTCACATATACACATCACATATTCTCACATACAATCCTGTGAGCGGATTTACACATATGTCTGATATATCTGATCAATTAAAAAAAAACAACACTTATTTTGAGTCACATATCACAAAACAAAATATAAACAATATATACTAATTTACTTGATATTAACAATTATTCCAAATACAGAGGCATATCAAAAATCACAATATCGAATAGAACATAAATCAAAGGATGCTTGACTTTCTTAGGGAATGAATAAGAACTAAAGTGTTTATAAAAATATTTTTACAATTCTTGAGTAAGTTTGAAAACCCAATTTGTTAAAAGAAACGTCTTAAATACCATTTGAAAAATTAAAAATATGATTTTGAAATTACTTGGTTTTAAACAAACTTAAAGAACAAGAACCTTTTTAGAAAACTTACTTTGAAGCTCAATTATTTTCTAAAAATAGTTTAGTTTAGAAATCATCTTTTAAATGAGATTCGGACATTCAAAACATTATTTAGAATTCAAAGTTTCTCTCTAAAACATTATTTAATAGTCGAAATTTCTCTTTCAATGGTATAAAATATGCTTTTGATAAACTTTAGAAAACGTAAGCTTTAAAAACACAACTTTTGAAAACCTTTAACTTCTAAGAACCTAAAGAATAAAACTTGTGCATATTATGCATAATTACTTACAGTGCTTGAATCACTCTGAAATTCTAGCCAAAACAACCTCCAAAGAGCCTCAAAACACTCTTAAATAAGACCTATATTCAATCATAGAAATTTCTTAATATCCTCCACAAAATATAAAACTTATTGAATTGTACAAACTGATTCACTAAGAAAAATATTTTGCTGAACTAATAATACTTTGCTGAACTAATAACACTTTAACACTAAATTAAAGTTTCTCTAACCAAAAATAATCCCTTGCATTGCTCAAAACTCATATTGCCATGAGGAAGGCAGTAGCTAAAATATCATTGACCTAGGATTTAATATAAAACCCCTAAAGAAAATGTAAGAGCCATATACTTGAATAGAAATTTGTAATCCATGGCTTGTTCTAGAGACACACAGTGGGCAACCTTTAATGATATAACTCTGATGAACACGTGAAGGCCATCTCCAAAACATGTAATATCTTGATCCATGACTTAGTTCATGGATTTCACATGGTGACCCAAAACTAGTATTATAAATCTATTTTATATGTGCATATCTGAAGGAAGGCTTAAGCCAACATCACGGATTCCTTAAAACTCCGTGGCTCAATCTAGGATAGTTATATATATATATATATATATATTCCCTGTACAAAGCCAAAGCCACGGATTGCTTGAAATTTCGTGGCTCCATCTAGGATAATATATATATATATATATATATATATTATATATATCCGAATGAAACTAACAGTCAAGCCTAGAAACTTATATATTCCAAAGATTCCAATGAACTTATAAATTTTTAATTCTTTGTTTCTAATGATGAGAAATCATACCTTGAAAAAAAAAAATCTGATTGCCTCTTCACTTGTGTGTGCTTTAGACTCCAAAGAAAAACACCTTTTAGCCTCTTGATAAAACCCTTCCTATAAAACCCTAATTATTTGTATTAGAGATGTAGGTTTAGTGAGGTAGTGGGCTGCAGTTACTAATAAAAAAAAATACCTACGGCCCATCAATAATATTAAAAGAAAATTTTAATAATAACCTAAAATAAAGTATGTGGGGGTATTACACTCTTATGGCAGCATCAAAATTTAATTTCACCCAAACAACTAGAGGAGGGGTCCAACTAGACTCATTCAATTCTAGTTTTTCCCCACGATCTTCTTCCCAAGCTGCCTTTTGTTTTAGTTGAAAGAGCTCTGAATTTTCCTAGCTAGATCTACCACCAAACCAATATCTTCACCGAATCTCGCCTTATTCCTCTACATCCAAATCTTGTCACACACAATTGAGGCATATAATTGGAAATGACGGGATTCCTCTTCCCTTATTCCCAATTTCTCTTTGGGGTCAATGATGCACTTTACTCACTCTGTAATATCAATATGTGATAAATTAGACATATTTAAAGGCCATGGAGCCATAAGCCATACTAGAGAGGTCCACGGACTTTGGAGGAAAATATATTCAATTGTCTCAACCGCATTTTTACATAAAAAGCACTTAGTAGATGGGATATGAAATCTTTTTTCTAGCTCTTTACCTACAGGGAGCATCCTCCAAGCAATCTTCCATAGGAAATTCTTGAATCTGGCATGGACCTTAAGTTTCCATAGGCCTTTCCATTCTTTAATACTAAGAGGATTTGAGCCAGTTAACTGGGGTTGGAAGATTGACATATAAGCTGTCTTGACTGAGAAAGAGCCCGATTTTGATAAACACCAAAAAATATGGTCATTTTGTTCAGGATGGGGAAGATTGATCTTAAGGATTTTCATTTCTGTCTCCATATCAAATAAATTGAATAGCTTACCACAATCCCATTGTCTTGAGTCATGGTCAATGAGACAAGCCACATAAACATCACTGCTACTTATGTCATTAGGGCTGGTGGGAATAGACATGACTTATGAGTAATGTTAGAATACAAACTTTTTTACAAAAGTTTTTACAAATGGCTGATGTGGTGAATGGTTATTGGTAAATGAAAAAATAATGTTAATGGTGGGCCTTGATGAAAACCAATAAGAAGTTAGCCACATCATCAATTTGTAAAAATGTTGTCAAATAGTTTGTGGTTGTAGTATTACTCTAAAAAATATTGTAGAGGACATCCTCCCAAAGCCTTTGCTTATATGATTTGGGATGTAAGAAAGTCCACCTCATAGTTGAACTTATGAATCTATTGCCCAATTGTTAGAAAATGCTTTCTTTTTTTTTTTTCTTTTTTGGGAAAATTACTTTTAAACTCTATAAATTGAAATTCATTTTATTCACACCATCATGCATACATATCAACAAAGGCTGCACTCACATTCTACCAAACAGTCCCTCAAAACAGAACAAACATTTCTTAGGTTTCATGATCCTAGGTTCTAGAAAGCGTGAGGGAAAAGAAAACTCAGAAAGGGTACACTTCTCTGAGAGCACATAGAATATACTATTAGAAAGGTGTTTCAGTATCAGTAGATGTTATCATGATATATGTTCACATGTTGTACTCCTAATATTGTTGGTAATTTCAGAAATGCTTCTTGTTGGCATTAATGGGCCTAATTGGCACCCATGAGGATGTGGTTAGCCCAGTATCAAAGAAAAGAACCTTATAAGTTCCTTGTGCAAAGTGGTTTGGAAGCCAACTATCTCCCATTTGGTCTCAAAGATACTCAAGAATTCATGGAGGAGAGGTCAAAACAGAGGAAATCATAGTGAAGCGTGTGAGAAAAGATGTCAAGTTTAGGATGATGTTTAAAAGGAAGTGGCTGCAACTCTATCCAAAACAGAGTTCTCTGTCGTAACTGGTTTCTACCTCATTCCATCCTTCATGACCTCTGCTTAAAGTCTGCTAGTAGCTGGGTTTGTGATTGGTTTTTGGTGGTGTTTAGAGCTGGGTTTGCAGTGGGGTTTTGAGTGAGCTCTTGGCTTGATTTCACAGACCATTTGGGATTAATTTTCTGGTTTATGGTTTGGGTTTTTAGTGAGTATTTGAGTGCCTTTTATAGTAAGTGAAATCCTGGAAAACAAATTCTGAAATTCTTAGGATTTTATGTTAAATTGTGGTTTTTTGTGAAAACAATATTTATTGGGATTTGCTATTATAAAATTGTAGATTTCAATTGTTTTGTTTTTATTATGTTACTCATTGCTTGTATTTTTCTTTTTTTACTTCTTTAGTGTAAAGTAGTGATTTACAACTATTTTGTGTTTAATTTAATTCTGTGCCAAATTTGATTGCAATTATATTCAATCTTTTGTACCTTGTATTTTATGTGGGATTTATTTGTAAGGGTTGTGTGTGTGTGAGAGTGTGAAGACTCAAGGAAAATTGAAGTTCAAAGGGGTTTTTGTAGGTAGCTCGTGAGAAGCCTCCCGCGAAGTAAAGCATGTGCTCAGCACATAACTGGAATGCGAAGAGTCATGACAGATGGTGACAACTAGTTTTCGTGAGTGTCTCGCGAGTAAGGCCTTCCCACGAGATACCCGCGAAACATTATGTTTTGCTATTTTGTCATATCTGATACACCCTGTCTCTACCCATACTATATATACCCACATTACCCATATATTGAGAGAAGTGCTTTTTAGAGAGAAAACCCTAGCCACAACCTTTGAGAGTTAGAGATTGTCATACCCACAATCCTCTACACAATTCATTGTGGTTTTCCTTAACTCCTACCTCTCCATTTCCAAATCCTTAAAAGGTTGATAGCCCAAACATTTACCACACTCATTCTGAGTGTAAAGTGAGGTTTTGGTACTGCTGGAAAGTATTGAAAGAAGCCATTTGTTTGATGGATGCAATCGAGCTGATTTACGTGATCTGGAGAGCTAAAGAAGACAAGGCTTGGCGAAGTCAGTTGGTAGCAGGAGCTTGGAGGGCTCGAGTACATGGGATAGACTAGGCTTGGAGGGTCTTTTGTTATTCGTGTACTCCAACTTATTCTCTAGTGGATCGATTTACCGCTTGGAGGGCAGCGGAGAGGTTTTTTGCCGAGTTCTTCGGTTTTCTCTTCAATAACACATCGGCGTGTTATCTTGTGTTTGCATTCTTCTTCCCTACTCTTTATGCTTTCATTTTACTGCGTGATTTGATGAATATGGCTTAGAGTAGTTTTATTATTTGTTCACTCGCATTTACTCTATTTCGTACTTAGTTTAAGTTAGAGTAAAATTAACCGAGCCGTAAGTTTTAATTTGGGGGTCTAAACAGCTCTTGTGTTTTCACACAATTTCAAGCTTTTATTTAGAAAAATACAAAAGTGGGTGCTTATAAAAACAAAGTTATTGACAACTGGAAGGACATTTAGATGTTGTGTGAGAGAGATAGAGCTACTGGCTTTGGAGTAGAGCATATGGACGATGCAGTAGAAATTATGGATGAAGAAGGAGAAAATGAGGTGATTTTTTCCATTACACAATAACCATGTCAGCATTCGGTATTAATAAGTTTTGTAGTTAAGCCTCACCAAAGAAAAAGGAGTAGGAAAGATCCACTAGTTGAAGCTGTTACAAATATTGGTTCCTTTCTTAAAAAGTACTTCACAGCAAAGAAAAATCAAGAGCATCCACAACCATCTAGTGAAGAGATACCTATAGTGGTTTCAAAGGTGCCAAGACTCACATGGCTTGAAATATTCAAAATAGTTGAAATGTTAATGCATAGAGGTGCAATGATCTTTTTAAGCATTTGAAAATTCTTTCAAATGATGATGATAAGAAGGATTGGATTCGAATTCTACTTAGTCCCCATTAATTTGTTCTTATGGAAGTTGTGTACAAGACACATTTTGGGTTTTTAATTTGTCTCTCTTGATATATAACTTTTTAGTTGTTAAGAGCTTTAGAATAATTTTTTAGTTTGAGATTTTGAATGTTGTGAAAAAAAAAAATCATTTAGAAATTAGTTGTCCTCTCTAGCTAATATAAAACATTTTAGTTGTCAATAGTTGGCAAGATTTTTTTTTAGTTGGCTACGACTAAAGATATTTAGTCATCATCTTGTTAATTGGATTATCAATATTTCCTCAAGTATTTAAAATTAAAAATGTAGAAAGATTAAGAAAAATTAAGATTAAAATATATATATATATTTTTTATTAATCTTAAATCCAAGTTTAGGTATCCAAACAATAGAATTTCAAATGATTAATTTCAAATCCTTCAATGTTTAAAAAGACTCAAACAATGAATTTTAAAATTAAGAGATTTCAAATCAAGGCATTTAAAATCAATAGTTTTCAAATCCAAATCAAAATGTTGTCATCCAAAGAAAACAACATTTCATATACATGTTCACAATTCCCTCAAAATTGAGAATTTATGTAAATGAAAGTTATGAGATTTAATATTCCAATTATAGTTGTAAATAGAATAAATAATTTTACACCGTCCAATTCAATGTATCTTATACACTTAATACATTAAAATATCAACTAGAAGTCTCTATTTATATGATCAAAACAAACCATTTTAGTTGACATATTCTTCGTATATAAAATGCTCAATTTAATAACTAGCCACAAAATCAAAATATTGAATTTACAATAAAGTTGTGATTTATATATCCTGTAACTAAGTCATATAAAATTACATACAATGCATCTCAAAGACCATATGATAATATCAAAACATTTATGTTGCCATTATTCTAGATAATTAACTTTTATTAATTTAATACATAATGTTGTACATTATATCATAAAAACATAATATCACACAATGTGTACATAATGTCATACATGTAAGAATTAAAGGCAAGTGAAGATATTCAGCTGTTACAGGAAGTACACAAGCAGCCTGCGCGCGCACATGTACATAAACACAATAGAGTAAACGAAGACATTCTCCTCAAATAAAATTTTTTTAATTGCAACATTTTCCTCAGATGAACAATTTTTAATTACGCGTATGGCCTCGAGCACTTTAAGATCCAGATATTCCGGTGTAAGCTTCAACTTGTTTGCTTCAGCTACCTTTGATTCACTAAAAACGAGACAGAGCAATAACATTAGTCATTTCTATAGTACCATATTCATATCTTTTAAACTATTCATATCTTCTCAAAAAAAAAAAAAAAAAATCATCTCTTTTAAACTGAAAAGTGAATGGAACTTTTACCGGTAGAGAAATGCATCGGCTTTAATTTTTTGCCGAGCCATGTATATCTGGTTCTCAATTTCTTGCTGCTTCCTGGCACTATCCTTTTCCATCAACTTCTGTTCCATAAGGATTTTTCCCACATTTGCACTATTCTCAGCTTCACTGATAGCCTTATTTTTATTTGTCTCTGCCTCTTTCTCAACCACTCTTTGTTTCTCAATAGCAATTAGGACCTAACAAAGTAACAACATAAAACACAGAATGATGCACTCTATTAACTTCGGAGGCTTATTATATAATAAATTATCCAATATGTTTGCCACTGACCGGTTGTGGGTGCAAACACATGCATGTACAACAATTGGGTATAAGCAAAAAAAGCTTGTGATGTTAATGCTCATAGGACCAAGGCTATAACTGGCTTAAAGGGCATTAAAAACACATTTAATTTGTAAAGTATCCGCATATCAAGAATCATATTGTGTGTGTGTCTGTCTATTTGCTTTGCTTAACTAACAGAGGAAAATAAAAGAAAGTAAAAGGACCTTCTCTCATATTCAGGAAAAGAAATTGAACCTTAATGCGTTCTTCTTCCAACTGTTCAAAATTGCGACTTACGCTTTCTGGGATGGTTGGCTTTGTAACGTGAACACTGATGATTTCAATACCTGGAGCATTACGTCTGCAGTCACCCTGGAGAGCATCTTTCATCTTTTCATCAATCTGTGAGAGTCAAATGCTTTGTCAATATAACATGAAATAAATAAATAGAAAAGGATTTGATAAACACTACACTAGCTCATGGTGATGGTACCATAATGTTACACAACTATATTAAGTATAGTATTAATTCTGGCAACTTCACACCAACTTAGAGATGACAAAATCCAACACGACCCATGAACCCAACATATCTAACCCATTTATAAACAAATAAATCATGAGTTGAGGCTAAATGGGTTAGATTCCCAAAGAGAGATAATCCCATTAGAATTTTACTCAAAAATTAATTCAAGAGAAACAAATATAATATATCTATCAATTAACAATAATATCATGTGCATATGTAATAAAAATCAATAATAAGATGTGAAAAATTTCTTCCTAAATTATATTATTCAAGGACCTCCCAAGCAATCAAGATGCTTGGTTCAGGGAATGTGTAAGCTTAACTGTTTTGGGTTTATTTAGCAATGAGAGTTTCTTAGAACATTTAGTAGGTGGTTACGCACCTCTACAAGAACACTAAGTTCCAATGAAAAGCACACAAAGGCTTAAAATCACTAATTCCCAAAAAAAAAATTAGTTACAAAATGAGTAAAAGAGTACTTATATAATCTGTCCTACAACTAACAACTATTAGTATCTTGCCAAGTGTCAAACTAACACGGCTTACATCTAATACATTTAACTAATTCATTAACAAGACTAACTAATTCAAATAAAAATGATTGCCATATAAGCTAACTGCGTTAAGGCTCTTGTTTAGACACAAAGAGAGCTGTAACTAACTGTTCTCGACAGCTAAGGCTACTAGCTTGAGCTCAAATAAAAATATCTTAAAACAGCTTAGAAGATGCTCCTACATCATTGCTCTCCTCAGCTGGTCAGGATTAACAGGAGCTTTCTTTTCTCTTCTCACATCCCTTGCAAGTATGGCCTAGACAATATTTATGACATTCAAAATGGACATGACCAGCCATAAAATCCTTCCTATCGTAATAAAAATTCTTGTAACAGATATGTTGCATTTGTTTATAAACAACTTCTTTAATAAGATTCATTAATAAAGAAGTTCATTAACGTGTCATTACTTTTGTAAGTTCATACTAACGCATGGATTCATCTATCACTCAAATCTAGAATCACTATGATGACAAAACTTCTAATAGGAGGCCAAGAACTGACAATGATATGATAGATTTATTAAGGCCAATTGCTCAACATGCATGAATCTCATCATGGAAGGACTGCCAAGATTATTATGGATTAACCATCGAAAAACTAGCCCTTATTGTCTTTCATCGTCTGAGCAATTTTAACTTGCACCTTCTTTCCATCATGGTCCAACAATGTATCTATTAGAATAGACTACATCAGGATGGATATGGTCAAGTCAAGGACTATAATGAATGCATTCATAATCTTAGTCTACTAAATCAAGTAGACATATTTTAATATACCAATATTTTATATCATAAAAATACTGCATAATTTCACAATAAATTTTGAATAATTATTTATTGATAATAGAGACATCATAAAATATCATGATGGGCCACATCATTCTAACAAATCCTTGAAAGTGAACATGGCACAACTTGCAGGGACTTTATTTTGGGGAGGGATCAAATTGTTCAACTTCAAGTTTAAGATTTCACTATGTTAAACAATCTATCAGATTAAACTACTAAAGCAAAGGAAGAAAAGTACACTACTTTAATAGCACTTGGAAGACTTCTTATAGTGTAAAGCAAAATTAGAAGCTCCCAAAATATTTTCCAAAGGGTATGTTTTCTTTAGTATCCGTACTTGATCAAAAACATCTAGGTAGACTTGCTGAAGAGAATGAGAGTTGCAGAACTGATTGATCTCATGATGAATTTTGTCATATATCCATATCTTGTCATACTGCTCCCCATATTTCAGCAAAGTGTCATACACATAGTCCTTGTGAAGCCGGTTAACAACCTGAAAAGGCATATATAAGCTGAGCATTTCAAACCCTAGCGAAACCATAATGTTAATAAAGAGCAACATCTTGTAACTTTACCTCTATCTTCTCAAAGTTGATCGTTACACCTCCTTTTGTACCACAAGGAATATCCCTCACCTGCAATTATATTCACAGGAAGGATTTGAGCATTAAATTGACAAGATGAAATTCTTTAATTTTCACTTTCAAATTCATCGAATTTTACCTGATCAGTCTGAAGAGTTACTTGAACAGGCTCATAACGGGTTATAAAAGGCAGCTTCAGATGAAAACCTGCAAATTAAGTACAAGCAGACATTTCATTAGTGCTAGGAAAGCAGCTACTGAATGAAAATCATAAAAAAAGGATAATAGTGAAACCTGGATCATTAATTGTCTTTAGAAGCGCACCTCCTCTCCAGTAAACCCCAACATGTCCTTCTGGGACTTGGTGCAGAATGGACAAACTATTCATAATAGTTGATGATGATGGAATCACTACCTATAAAATTTATATTCATGTCAGAGATTTTCAAACTCAAACCCTAAACCCTTAACACTTATTCCAGTGGTTGAGATTTAGAACAATTCTAAAATTTCAACCAAACTAGCATTTAATAACCAAATTATGTAGTCACTCCATAAAGAAAACACTAATCCAATGTTTTCTTTTTTCAGGAATGCCTCCCTGGCAGCAGCAGTTAGCAAGAAGTAAAGGAGTGTAGCAAATCAAAAGACCAGGCTAGCCAAGAACAACATTATACTAGTGTTTTCACATGCATGCCACCGCTAGTTTTTTTGCGCCTAGTCCAACGCCAACTCAACTGGAAAATTTTCAGACCCGCAGACGACCAGAATTGGGTCCGACTTGTCTGGTCCTTGTTGGATGGCGGTCGGACCCGAATACTTCCAAATGAACTTACAGTATCTGCTATGAAATGTTTGTCTTATTACAAAGAGCCAAACTGCTATGAAAGATTTTAATACTTGTCTCTAAGAAAGAGCTTCACATACATATACACTTAGATTAAGTTAGAATAAAAATTTTATTTTGTATATAAATAAAATAAAATAAAAAGTGTCAAAACTTTTCTAAAATGAATATATTAAAAGTACGAGGAATTGAATTTTAACTAAACACTGCTGAAGGTGATTACTGGAGAAAACGAAACGATATTGAAGCAGAATCACACAAAGCGATAAAATAGATAATTCAAGGGATCAGATGCTAAAGCAAACACTATTGAAATGAATGAAATCAAAAATAAAGAATGGGATGATAATAATGAAGATGGCGATGAAGAACAAAGCAATGGCAGTGGAATATTTATATATTGTGTTAAGAGTTGATATAGTTTGATATATTATACCATGATGAAGATGGCGATGAAGGATAGGAAGACTATGAGAATCGCAAAGAAACCACCACCACCACCACCACCACCACCACAGTGAGGAGGCTGTGGAGTTGCAGGTCTCGGTTAATGTGTATCCATAATGGCGGTTGGTTACTTGGGATTGGCTATCGCACAGTGTCAGTTAGTTTGTCAGTCTGTAAGGTAAGGTCTCATGCAGCTTCTGTTTTACTATCCACCAAGAGACTGCCAAAGGAATTTGGTGCTTTCTAGCTTTTATTTTGGAGGGAAATTGTACAAGCAACCTCCATGTTAGGGGTGCGCGGGGTGCGCAGCTAACCTGTCAACCCGCCAAAATCGACCTCATTCAACCCAACCTGCCCGATTGGGTTGGTTTTTAGGGCTTGATGGGTTGGGCTGGGTTACAAAAATTTTTTTGATAGTAAGTTAGATTGGGTTTGGGTCATAAAATTTCAAACCCACCAAATCCAACCTGACCCACCCATATATTTAATATATATATATATATATATTTAAATTATATCATATAATTAATAAATTTTTTAAAATAATTAGCTCTTTCTATCTTATATAAAAGCCAATTAGTTCACGCAAACCCTAGTAAATTACTATTATTGTTTAGTCATTACTGTTGTTTGCCTTTAAAGAGTTACATTAATACTAATTTTTGGGTTTTTTTAATATATTTATATTTATATTTTTTTACTCAATTTAATAATAATAATAATAATAATAATAATAATAATAATAAATTTATCCAACCCATGGGTTCAACCTGAGCCAATCTGACCCATGTGGGTTGGGTTGGGTTGGACTTATGTGATGGGTTGAGTTGGATTGAATTTTTTTTTTTACCTACTATAGTGGGTTGGGTCAAAAAATCTCCTTAACCCGACCCAACCCAACCCATGCACACTCTTACTCCACGTGGACTCCTCCCTTACGAGACACACACCACTTTGACTTTTCTTGACTGTGAGCTAGCACTTAAATTTAGTATAATAATAATAATAACAACTGCATTTTGTATTTTTTTTTTTTTTTTTTTATTGCACTTCAATTGATAGCCTTATATTTTACACTTTTTTTTTTTCAATTTCTGGTCATTTTAGTTTCAAACTATGATTTTTTCAATTTTAAACACTTTGAAAAATAGATAAAAATTTGAATTTAACTTATATTTTTAAAAGCAATCAACACAACAAGACATGTATACAACTTTACAAGTAAATTTTTATACTCCTAATATTTTCAAATTGATCTATTTTTTCAATTTATTTTAGAGTTAACTTAGATGTCTAACAATAGTTTACATTTATTATAGTTTTTGTATGACATTTATAGTTGTTTACAATTGATCATTTATTTTGTTGTTAATATAAATTAATAATTTTTTGTTATTATTTTTAATATTATCTTTTAATTTTGTTCCCTCTAGACCGAAATCCTGACTCTGTCGTTGTATGGGGCTGACATGGCTTTGATTGCAGACCCATACGGTTTCTTTGGCATTGGCAACATGCATGTACACATATAATGCGTAAGACAAATACATATCTTCATTCTTAATTATTGTTGTGTGGTTATTCTCCTCACAATGTGTGGGAACTGTGTGATTGAAATTTTGGCACACTAAAAGAGTAAGATTGCAAATATTTAATAGATGAGAAATTTTTTTTTCTTTTAATGTTGATATCCAAAGAACTTTCAGTAACTACTTATTTTTTTATGGTTCAATAGCAATGTTACAACGAAAGAAAACGAATAAGTTACCTTCTTCTTTGGAGCTTGAGAAAATATTATGGACTTATCTTCTACTTTCAAAAAGATAATCATATAAAAATACTTGTAGGTATTTATGTATAATTTCTTTTAATCTTCTAATCCTTTGATAACCTTGACTTACATGAGATTCTCAAAAACACTTAATCTAAATGGGAAATTAACTTCAAAAGGAACCGTATTTTATAATTGTTGTAGCATTTTAATATTAAATAATTAAAAAGAATAAATGTTATAACATAAATGTAAAGATGTAGAAGTGAATATGGAAGATGAAAAGTTAGTGAAAATGTTTAATCCCACATTAAAAATAAGAGAGACTATTTTATGATTAATGGGCTAACATGAATTGTCTCAGATATTGGGCTAGATACGTGCACGAGGGGAGGTGAAGTGTAGAGGCACCAACAATAATATATATATATATATATATATATATGATACTAATTGTTTTATATGTACCATATCTATATAATTTTAACTATTAATTTTTTTTAATATTATAATTTAATAGTTACAACAAGAGATGCATTATTTGAATCTTGAATGTCTCCGTTAGAAATATCAGAAATGCTATCCAATTGAGTTTTAAGACTTTTGATTTGACTATTTAAATAAGATATTATTTTCTTAAATTTTTTTTTATAATAACAAGTGAAGCGTTAAGATTATATAGGTATGTTACATTGTGTTTGGATCAAGAATTTCAAGGATAAAATTTCATGTCAACAAGAACTGCTGCGGCCTTACAAGGGAGTACCAGCTTAAAAGCTTTTGATGCTGATCACATTCAGGACCTGTAAAATCCAGCGAGAAGCAAGGGACTTCGTGGCTTTATCATTTCTTTTATGAAATATTGGATAAAGCTAGTCACCAAGCTAAGGTACTAGATGTTCCATTTCTAAGTTGCTTGCTATTTTCGAAGTTAATAAAATGCCGTA
This sequence comes from Lithocarpus polystachyus, assembly GCA_033629205.1. NCBI lineage: Eukaryota > Viridiplantae > Streptophyta > Magnoliopsida > Fagales > Fagaceae > Lithocarpus > Lithocarpus polystachyus. Next base: position 85,372,253 of record CM066164.1, read on the forward strand.
ATGGGATGATCTTTGTCCTCAGTGTCAATCCTATCAGCTATGACACCACGTCATTCTTTAAAAGAACAAGATATGGCAATACTAGTCATTCACTTGCTAAGCTTGACCAACTTTGTCATCCTAGTATTTACATCAAGAAGGATGCTGGACCTTGGAAAAGCAAAGGTGTCATCAAATATATCACAGTTTATGTGGATAATTCAGAGATATCTTTAGCTCATATCAAAATTGGTTGGGTTACATGGGCATCTAGGTGGGGACCTAAAGGTCTTTCTGGTAACTCAATTCATCTTTTGGAGTTAATTAGATGCCTACAGGCAACATCCAGTATTTGCTATGAAATGTATTAGTCTTATTGGAAAGAGCCAATTTTTTTTGGAAAAATCTTCCTGAACTTGGTATCAACAAATTTTTTTCCAGATTATGAAGATGAAATCATGAAAAAGAATTTGAAGAAATACAAGAGACTGAGTACGTTTGGAAACAGCTTATTTACATCATGTATACTAAAAAATTTATTTTTTAGTAATATTTATGTTAAATGTGTAACAAAAATTTAAAGCTATTTTATTGTAAAATTGTTAAAGTTAGATTATTTGAAAAAAAAAAATCCAAAACAAAAGGCAAAACACACAAAATAAACAAGCATGACAGAGGCCTCTAATTTGCAATTTTGCAATTGGAAAATAAATTCCTATATAATTTTTTGAACAAAGTTTGGTAACACACTTGGTTATAGCTTAAGGCTACAATTCTGTTTAATATCTTTTTATTAGGTATTCTACAATAGAACATAACTAGTAGTATAGCAATCTTATAATTTTTTTCCGACTTAATAGGTATTCTACAATTACACAATACTTCTGACGTACTTCCCTATAACTATTATTCAAACTAAGATGGAAATTAATCTAAGAAGCTAAGAAGTATGGATTCTAACAAAACATGGGACACAAGTCACACAACAGCATAGCAATTCCTGAAAAATTAGAACGCGTGGGAATACAGTAATTAATTAATATCTTTAGATTTATTTTAGACATAGTCTATGTTTAATTCTAGTTTTCAAAACAAATAACAAATATCAAAATCTTTAAAAACATCTCTGAAATACGAATAATTTTTTAATACAAAATTGTTTTAATTTTTATTGGCATGTCGATTTGACAAGTGTCTAATACAAGAAGGTATTTTATGAATCAAATATACGTATCTACACTCTCACAGCGTGTACACACTGTGAGAGTGTAGATACATATAGATTCCTTTATCTTATGCATAAAATAATTATGGGTCTGACATGAACACAGTCAAAGATTTTGAAGTATTGGTTTCTTTGCTTAGAAGTATACCGGATGAATCATCAATTCAATTATTAAATCATTAAACAACAAGCATAAAGCAAGCTTTGCTAACGAGTCATATTTAACATCAAATCAAGCAAAACATATATCCAATGAGGCCAAACTAATTAAAGCAGACTAAAAGCACAAAGTCCTCCACTAATTTGATTCATTATTGTTAAAAGTACGAGGAATTGAATTTTAACCAAACACTGCCGAATGTCAATGAAGAACAAAGCTGTACGTGGTGGTAGAATATTTATATATTGTGTCAAGAGTTGATATAGTTTGAGATATAATACCGTGGCAAACATGGCGATGAAGGATAAGAAGACTGTGAGAATTAGAGAGAAACCACTGCTGCGGCCGCCTCCACCACCTTGAGGAGGCTGTGGAGTTACAGGTCTCGGTTGATTTGTATCCATAATGGCGGACGAGAGTGCCAAAGGAATTTGGTGCTTTGTAGCTTCAGCGAGTTTCGAGTGATGTGTGAGGAAGGAAGAATTCCTTTCTTATGTTGGACGGAAGTTTTAATTACTAGCAAATTTCACGTGGTCTCATATGTATTATTGTTAGTAATCTCTTAAATGCTAAGCAGAAAATAAATAAAACAGGAAACAAAAGTTCCTGTCCCGTAAAAAAGACTATTTAACCTTGCTAAAATATGGTGACTTCTAAAAGTTTTATCAGAAAAAGTGGCACAGGAGGCAAAGATTATGAAATTGTTCTTTGAAATGGCTAGCAGTGTGTTGCATTATATTATAATGTTTTTGGTTTTCTTTTTTAAAAACTATCTATTACTCACATATGGAATTATGGCTATTAGTGTGGTTCCTTTTTATTGAGTTTAAAATCGAAGTATGTGTAATAGCTTTTGTCCAACAAGTATTACTCTTATATTTTTATTGTTTCCTAAGTTTTTTTTTTTTTTTTTTCTTTTCCTTTTTTCAATTCAAATTACATGAGATTTTAATTGTGAAGGTGAAATAAACCCACCATACCATATCAATCAGCAAAAAGCGAATGTTTGTAGAACAATCGTGTCAATAATTGTAAAGCTTGGGGATGAAATCAATTAGCGGAGTTAACGTTGATTGAATTACACGATAGCAGTCGAAGTAGGTGAGAATCTGAGAGAAATTTCTTGCCGACTACGAATTCATTAATTAATTTATTTTTGTACATTAATATCGGATAGAAAACATACTCTCTCTACCTACGAAACTACCCTATCGCGTTTTTCATGTTCTCATAGATTTCCCAAACACTCACGTTACTACTACACATGCACCATTTCACATGTCTTTCTTTTTTGGGTCCGGTTAATATGTGTTCTTAGGGTACATATTAATAAATTAATTTTTTAAAAAATTTTAATTTCCAATAAACTTTTTTAAAAATTAGTTTACTAACGTGTGCCACATTAGTAAAATCCTTCTTTTTAATATAGACATTTCTTCTCATAGCCCTCTTAAGTGCTGCCACCCCTGCCATGGTCAGTTTATGCCAACATAAGCTCCTATAATAAATTTCATTCTATTGATTGTGCATTCGATATCTTCCATCAACTTGTTGTATAATTCCATCAACTTGTTGTATAATCGTCATTGGTGGTAGAATTTTTGACTTTTATTGAAACTGACACTTTTCAACATGTAGTGCCATTTATTTCAAACTTTTTGAGTACAAATATTTATTGCAGTGTGTGTGTGTTCTTTATTTATTTTTTATACCAAAGTATATATTCTTTATTTCTTAATGAAGGGCCTAACAAGGTTTATGTACAAAACTGGTTTTTATGGATCATCAAAAACATCAATCATGCTACAAAACTGGGTTTTAAAACTCTTGTGGTATTTAAAATAACACAATTGATCATTCTGTTAGATTTTCATCAATTTATGTTGACGAAAATGACTAAATGAACATGTGTGTTAGGTGGGAATCAAGTACCATGAATGTGTTTAGGCTCCCGTGATGCTCACATGGTCATTTTCCGTCTAATAAAACTGATGAACATCTAATAGAGTGGTCAATTGTGTTAAATATTGCAAAGACTTAAAAAGTAAATTTTGTAATATGAAGGATGTGTTTTTTTTTTCTTAAGTTCTATATTTCTTTGGTAGAGTTCTTTCCTAAGATTTTCTACTTTAGTCAATCATAGAGTTGCATTGACCAATAAATCATATAGTTTAATTTAATTGTTCTTGAGAGAAGATAATATCTTTGTCGTTGTGTTATATTGGTCACTGCAATGCAGGTGATGTTATCCATATAACAAGAAAATCACACATAATCAAATGAATTATGCCTACAAATTAAAAAAATATATATATATCGAATATTCATTATTTTTTTAGCATTTGTTCATGACACTACTAGCTGTGTTTAAAAGTGTTTGTTGTCCTTTGGGATCTACTAGCTGTTAAGGCTTAAAAAAAAAAAAAGAGTTAGAATCTCATCCATAGAATATAGTATCAAGCCTAAGAAACAATCTGGTAGTATAACGGTTGTATATATAGGAGAACTAGCTGTACATTTATACTATAATAATTAAGAAAGGTCAACAGCCTACATTTAAATTTAGATACGAAAATTCAGGAAATCATCAAAATACTTTTGCGAAGTTCAAAGCATGTATATAGTCATTCACCAGTCACCACCACCCTCTTCTCCAGCTATCAAAGATCCAACTTTGTGTATATTATTGGCGGCTCTGTTTGAACATTGAATTGTGCTTATAGTTGCTACAGTGCCAAAAAAAATATAGTATATACATTTCTTTATTCCACACGTTTGATTTTGCTTCTCTCTCACAGTGCCAAAGTGTTTCTTTTTTTATATTTAGTTGGAAAATTAAGTTCTAATTTTGGTTTTATCTATTTGTTGGGTTTAGAGGGGTTGCATAGTTTCTCTCCATTAGTTGTTTTGTTGTCTTTGGATTGTTAGTTTTGATGGATTAATGAGTTTTAAAAGACACTGTTTTTTACCCCAAAAAAAAAAGACCCTGTGACATGGGAATTGAATTGCTTAAAGAAAATTGAGTTATAGTGCATAACTGTATTATGGTTGATCTCAATTTAAGGGCTAGAATTTGTTAGGTTCTAAAGAATCAGGAACTAATATATTAGAACTTCATTTTGTAAGGTTGGCAAACCATGATCAAAACGGTTTTAGTCTTGTTTAGACTTGCTAAAAGTACGTAGTTTTTATGTAAAGTTGGAATCGAGTTATTGTAGAAGTTACTGTACAAATCTACCTGGCTCGATCGATCGAGAATTAGACTTAACCGATCGAAAGTCGTGCAAATTTTTTTTTTCTGCAGAATTTCCAACTCAGCCTAAGCCCGTTTGACGTGTAGGGTTTTATGTTTTGCCCTAAGTATAAAAGGGAAAACCCTAGCCACGTTTTTAGAGTTCTGAATGCTGTGTGTGTGAATCTTTTTATGAGATCTAGAGGTGTTTGCCTTCACATACACTTAGGATTTCCAAACTCAAGATTGATGTCAAGAGCTTGATGATCATTCAGTTGCAGATTCAAGAACTTCAAGATATACAAGCATGAGTGCTTATGCTTTGCTGTGAATTCAAGAAAGAAGTAGTCTGTGGACTCGGAGCTGTCACGTGGTCGTGGTAGTAAGTTTCCTACTCGAGGTAGCAATAGGATGTTAGTGGTCTAAGTCGCTATTGGGTAAACTTCAATTCTTTCATAGTAAATTCTATTTTACCTTGAGGATAGCTAAGTTAAATCCTCCACAAGTTTTTTACCGGTTTGGTTTTCCTGGGTTATCATATCGTGTGTTCTTTATTTTCCGCACTTTGCATGATATGATATATTTGTGTTAACCTAGAACTGCTTAATTTACCTAAGTTAATCACTTGGCTAAATATCTAGGTTAATTTGTTTAGATTTAAGGGGTCTATATTTCTAACAGAATTTCTCAAGAAACACTGTAAAAATTGTTTTTTTTTACTTTGTTTCTAATCTTATAAACTAGTTTTCCTTAAGTGCATGTGTTTGATAAGTACTGATTCCCTATCTTAGAGGCAGGAATTATGTTCATGTGTTTGATTCATGTACAATTACAAAATGCATGAAAAAAAATTGGTAATTGCTAGTCAATAAAAATGGATTGCAGGAATATGAATTTTTTTTAATTTTTTTATATATATATTATCTTCACAGGATATTAGTGGGCAGTGCAGTGTTGGTTTGAACATTCACTAGGGAATTAATGAGCACATTCATAGTGGAGTTGAATCCAGGAGACACAATGAAGGTGTCACCATCTGATTGGAAAGGCAGGCACAAGCAAGGTGTGGGGCATTTTGGAGTTGTTTCAGATGGCTTAGGAAATGAGAACAAAATAAAAAAGGTTAAGTAAATAAATAAATAATACCAACAAGTCTGTTGGTCTTACACAAAATGATTATTCTTTTCTTCTTCTTTTTTTTTTCTTTTTTTTTTTTTTTTTTTTCTTCAGAATGACATGAATGTTAAAGTGACTGCCACATGTATACGGGTGCCTGTCATGCGTGCACCTGCTGAAAGTATAAATCTTCAATTTGAGAACTCACTTGATGAGGTAATAATGTCATACTCTAAACTATGAAATTGCTTCTGGCAAATATTCTAGTTGATTTTGCTCTATAGTGGTATCTGTTGATGGGAACAATGTTTCATATTTTGTGTAACCTTCAAAATACTGATTAATCATATGGTTGAAATTTTGATGTTAGAAATGCTTGTATTAGTAATAATGCATTTTCTTGCCTTTGATTTGTTTTGAGCATTTGGTTAAAGTATTAATCTGTTTTGCTTGTTTCGTGTCTATATTAAGATTCTATATATTTCTTAAAAAAAAGAATTACATAGATTATTTTTATGAAATTACATAGATATTTAAATTGTGTTTATGGACCACAAATTATAAGGAGAAAATGTCATTTCTAAAATGATAGCAACCATATGATATTGACATTGCAATGATACCAACCATATAAGGTGAAAACGTTAAGTTCTTAACGTTTTCACAAATTTTCCAAATGATATTGACATTGCAACCATACTAAGTGCCTTCTTGCTGGCTGTTTGGTAATGGGAAATTTTGTTTGATAATTGATAACACAAATTCCATTTCAATTGGACAAAATTTGGTTATAATTTTACTCGATATTGATTTATTGGATAAAAATTTTGATAAATTCATCATTAGATTATATTTTTTTTTTTTTTATATCTTTAGTGGTTGCAAAATTTCAGAAGATTAAAGATCAATAATTATATATGTCATTAATCAAATGTATTTTTTTTTTCTTCTCTCCATCCGAGGAAAATGTACAGGCAACTTCAAAGTGGACTCTCATATACACACGTCAGTCAGCATCCTCACTTTTCTTTCTCCCAAACTCCATTTCATGGTTAATAATTTCTTTTCAAAACATTTAATTATTGCTTCAACAAATAGAAAATTAAAAATACCTGTTTTGCTTGCAGCATTCATGACTCAACCTCACTAATCGCTACATAACAACATTAATTTATCCCTAACCTTTTGTACAAGGACAAATAACACGATGGAATCCTCACGTATAATGTTCTATTATAATAAAAATATAAAAAATTAAGGGCCAATATATGAAGGGAGATCTCTACGTGTTTGTTTGGATTGGTTTCTTGTTAATTTGTTTAATTTATTAAAAATTGGTAAGAACATTGATAGGCTAAGAATGTATTGACCCCTTTGGTAAATTAATCAATTAATTAGCCAAGTGAATTAATTAGATTCAATTATATGCAATAAGCGTGTTAGTACAAACAAATCACCAATTATACTAAATTCAGCAAAAAATAAATTTGACACGGGTGATTTGTTTACGAATGAGAAAAACTACCTAGGCAAAACCCCACCTGGTGAATTTAAGGTCACCATTTCTGAGAATCCACTATTATCAAAACAAACGGTTACAAGTAAAAGAAATCTCAGTACCTAATACCAACCTATAGTTGAACCTTTACCCCAATACCCAATTGAACTTGCAATGTAGTGACAATCTCTCCTTTCAATGCACGGCTCCCAATATGTGACTAATCAATCGATGCACGGATCCAATTATGTGACTAACACACCAACTTGAGGAAGATATTGACTGCAAAGTTCTTCATTTCATCCAACAATGAAAATCAAAAAGCTCTTTGATTACAAAACTCTCGGCGTAAAGATGCAACGGCTTCTACAATGAATATGATGAACTAGGGCAATTGTCTCTAGTCACAATATGCGTACAATAACAATTTGCAACAACCTTTTCATCACCTTTGATGGCCCTTAAAATAATCTTTATATATGTCTAGGGTTATAAGAAAAGAAACCCTACACAAATAACTTGGATATGTGTAAAAAACAAATTTGGAAATCTGAATTTCGTAATTTTTGATAGACACTGTTTCTGTTGAGCAACTGTCAAGATTCCTTATTAAACCTCGATAGATATTATCTGTTGAGATTTAATGAACAACACTTCTTCACTTGTTTCTTGGACAAATTTGCATGACTTCAATATTGGACTTGAACTCTTGTTTCTTAAAATACTAAACTCATCCTAGATCTACCCAATTACAAGTAAAGTGCATTTTGTCAAAGGATTAGTCAATTTACAATAACATATGATATGTCCTAACAATCTCCCCCCTTTGGCAATCCGTGACAAAACCACAACAAACAAATAAAGTATGAGAGAAGTCATAAATCACTAAACTCATAATTACTTAATTACTTGTTGAATACAATAAAATCTAATCCTAACACAAACTCTTGAAAAACTTTGCAAGAAGAGAGTTCATGGCATGATAGATTTTGACAACCTGTCTTTTGAAAATACTTCAAACAAAACTCATCAATGCATCTTAGTGTGAAATAGAAATAAAGGATTGCATGCAATAAAGAAACATATATATAAAGAGAGAAAAGGAACAACATATGGAGAGATAGGTGAATAATAACATACATCATCATATATATAAAAGAGAAATAAGTACAATGTATGTTATAAAAAAAATGGTCACAAGACCGATGTACAAAAGGATAATGTAACTACAAGAAAAGAAAAGAAAAGTACATATATCCTCACTATATCCCTCAAAAAAAAAAAAAAAAAAAAACATTCCCCCTATAAAAAATGTCCTATGATAACTCTCTCCCTAAATACATGACTACTCTTATCCCAAAACTACTCCCCCTTTTTGTCACGAATGACAAAGGGTAAGTCACTTAGAAGTTGTCATCTCCTCATCACTAGAAGAGCTAGCATCCTCATCCTCATCCTCATCCTCATCATCATCACTGGAACCATCATCATCATCCTCGTCCTCAAAAGCCTCTAGAGAAGGAGAGAGAGATGGAGACGCGGCGAAACCACCCATGCAAGCTTGTCGTCGTGTGATACGACTAACACGAGTGTTCACCTGATACAACTCAGTAGTGAGCGTATCAAGGTGAGCATCCATGCGCTCAAGCTGCGCCATGACGACCTTAAGCATCACACCACCACTCGAAGAAGAGGGAGCAGAGGTGGATGGAATGGAAGGGGCTGGGGGAGTTGTTGTCTCGATTCGTGGCCGCTTAAGTCGAAGCTGGGCCTCGCTCCGTCAAACAGACACCACGCTAATGGCACCTATGACGGTAAAGAGAGGAGCATCAGGGATAGAGACAGAAAAATGATGAATGATCTGCATGATAGCCGAAGGGAAAAAAAACTTATCACGAGTCGCCGTATCTCTATAGATATCGATGAGAGAGAGAATGAAGTGAGAAGGAAAGTCTATAGAGTGGTCCTCAATGAGGGATAACAAAAGGAGAGCACGAGGCTCAATAATGGAGTTATAGTGAGACAATGGATGGAGAATGAATGTCATCACCATGTTTAGGAATCTCGGACCTTTTGCAAAACCTGAGCATGATGTGTTTTGGCGCTAACCCCATAAAGAAGGTGTCTCACAGAAAAGAGACAGAAGTTCGTCCTTGGACATAGTCCTCAGATGTGGTTAAGCAGGGTAATCAGGATGCGATACCCGCGAAACGTGTAATATCTCAAAAATAATCTCCGGAGTGAGTACGATATGTGTACCTCGAATCTGCGTAACAAACTGAGGAATAGAGGAATCGAAACCATGCATGTTGGAGTAGAACTCCTAAATGATCACGGTGGGACATCTCACGGGTATCTCACATAGAGATTCTCATCCCCAACTGTGAATGACAGTGGGTAGAGCAGCATCAGAATAGTACGATAGAACCATGTGGTGTTCCAAATGAATACCACGGTTGGAGTTCTCCAAGAAGTCCTTACGGGCCTTCTCATCACGGAACCGGATGTGACGAGGAATAGGATCAGAAGAAGATGTCCTAGAAACCAGCAGAAACCCATGCCACAAAACCCACAACTCACCTAATCCACAACCCTCAAGCCACCATTGCCACAACCACACCACCACCGTGCCACCACCATTGAGAGAGATCAGCAGCAAAGGAGAAGAGAGAGAAGTATGGTAGCATTTTTGCAATTGGGAAAGAGAGAAGGAGAAGTGTTTGTGGTGTGCGTGATTGAAGAGAGAGACAAGTAGGGAGAGTCATATGAGAGAGAGAGAGAGAGAGAGAGAGGTGGGAGAATAAAATATTAATTTTAAGTTTACATCTTGTGAACAGTGAGGTTGCATATATGCAACCTCACTACTCATAGGATGTAAAAAATTTTGGGTTTTCAAACCCGAATGGAGCATGGTTTTAAGGGTTTGGGAGGTAAAATAACAACTGGGGGGGGGGGGGGGGTGTTACACCCCCCAATGCTAATGCTCTTATTATTGTTTTCTTGAATTTTTCTGTTCCCTTTCTACCCCAACAACTTGAAAAGTTGGAATGATCAATTTTATCGCCAATTCTCTCCTTCCCCTTGAGATGATATATTTTATGGTACAAATTTAGCTTTATGAATTTAAGTGCACAATTTATCTAATTTACCTTTAAAAAAATAATTTAATAGTTAAGAGAGGGAGAAGTTGAACCTTAAATGTCTTTGTTTGATAGTTGAAAATTCATTAATGGTACATTTGTCTTAGTTCCGCACCATAGCGAGTATATGAGGACAAAGAAATAAACACCCCCATTAGCTCATAATTATCAAATTATATTTAGTCTTGTTTCTATTATTTAAATTGTGTATCTACCTCACTTGTAGTGATTTATCATTCACTAAAAAAAGATTCACTAATCCAATAAGAATGGTTGGTTGTTACATATTTTCAATTGGTACATGCAAGAAATAAGCTAATTTAGATGCAAGAAATAAGCTAATTTAGCAGCTTTTTGCTCAATTTCTTGTGGAGTAAAATTCTCCTCAATATGAGTCAAAGGAATAGTGTCATGGCCTCTGATTTCCATATAAAGGACATGACGAGCAAAAATATGAATCGTACGCCACAAAAAAAGAGCTAATAAAGAAACTCACAATCCAATAGAAAGACAACTTTCTAGGAACCCCCAATGATGAATTCTCTCATGCATTGCTAAGGATCCAATAAGTCTGGCATTGATTCCTTCAGACGTGTCAATTGGGCAAATGCGCCCATAGTGACTAGAATAGATTTCTATTATTTGAAAACTAGTAGAAATAAGTTAAGATTCATCTTTAAGTATTACAAAACATCTTCTTTTTTTTTTTTTTTCTTAAAAATGAAATAAGGGAATGTTTTGTTAGAATGCAAGGAATATTTGACTCAAAATTCAGACACATAAACCCTTAATATTATGGAACTAATGAATGGAAAAACTCTCATTCACTATTTTGGCTCTTCTATAAACCGTTCTTGGAGAAGGAAGAGATATAAAATTTGTTCTATTATCAAAAAATAACACTATGTTTATTTTAGATTTGTTAATTAACATTATTTTATATCATAAAAAGAACTAAATCAAATCCAAAAAAAAGAAGGATCATCTTCCCCACTTTTCTTTCAACCACACTGCATCTCATGAATTAATTATTACTTTTCAAAACATATCATTACTGTTCCAACAGATAGATATTAAAAAGACCCTTTCCTTCTGTAAAAGGGCAATTAACATGATGGAATCTTCATGTATAATTTTCTATTATAATAAAAATATAAATAATTAAGGGAAAAGTTATTAAGGAATATCTGTTTGTGTATGGTTGGATTGATTTTTTTTATAAATTTCTTCATTTATTAAAAGTGAGAAACAATACAATTATATCTAGATAAATTATAGTTTAAAAAAACATATATTAGCAAAAAAAGATAATTAAAAAGAAAACTATTCAAACGCACGGGGTCCATAATTTTATTTATTTTTGAAATGGTTAAAAATCACTACTCTACAATATTGCAACCCCACTTAGACCCCATGCAGTACAGCCTGGACTAACATGTCAACTGCAAGCTCAAAGGAGAGCTCCAACATATGATATTATAACTAATATAAAGATTTTAAGAGCATAGGAATCTGTTAGTTAAAATCCAATTGTGATATATATTAGATATATATTATTATATATTATTGTAGTAGAACTTAGCCTGTATATTTAGGAGGGGCTTTTTTTTTTTTTTGAGAATTTAAAAAAAAATAATAAATAAATAAAAGTGCAATGATCAATATATAAGAGTAAGATTGCAAATATTTAATAGATAAGAAATTTATTTTTTGTTAATGTTGAAATCCAAAGAACTTTCAGTAGCTAATTATTATTTTATTTTATTTTTTTGATAGTTCAATAGCAGCATTGCAACGTACGGAAGAAAACGAATAAGTTAATTACCTTCTTCTTGCGAGGTTGAGAAAATATCATGGACTTTAATCTTCTACTTTCAAAAAGATAATACTACAAAAATACTTGTAGGTATTTATGTTTAATTCATTTTTTTAATCTTCTAATCCTTTGATAACCTTGACTTACATAAGATTCTCAAAAACACATGATCAAAATGAGAAATTAACTTCAAAAGGAACCGTATTTTATAAAAATATATGATACAAATTATTTTATTTGTACCATATCTATATAATTTTAACTATTAATTTTTTTATTATAATTTAATAATTACAATAAGAGATGGATCGGAGTATTTGAATCTGGAATGTCTCCGATAAAAATATCAAAAATACCATCTAGTTAAGTTATAAGACTTTTGATTTGATTATTAAAATAAGATATTACTTTCTTTAATATATTTTATAATAACAAGTGAAATGTTAAGATTATATAGGTATGTTAAATTTTGTTTATGGATCAAGAATTTTAAGGTTAAAATGTCATTTCTGAAAATAAAAATTTAAATTCTTAGTACGTTTTCTCAAAATTTCCATATGATATTCACATTACAACCATACCAAATGCTTCTTGCTACCTATTAAAAAAAATTTCCTTGCTGGAAATTTCGTTTAATTTTATGATTGATAACGCAAGTGCTATTTCCAATTTCACTGCCAAATGAAACCTTTTTTTTTTATTACCTGATAATACTTCCAAACGAACTTACAGTAATATTTGCTATGAATTGTATTAATCTTATTGGAAAGAGACAAACTTTTTTTTTTTGGGAAAAATCTTCCTGAACTTGGTATCGAACAAATTTTTTTTCCTGATTGTGAAGATGAAATCATGAAAAGAATTTGGAGAGGTACAAGAGACCAATAGTACGTTTGAAAACAGCTTATTTACATAATATTTACTAAAATGTTTCATTTTTAGTAATATTTATGTTCAATGTTTTACAAAAATTTAACGCTAATTTGTTGTAAAAATGTTAAAGTTAGATTATTTGAAAAAAAAGATAACAATAATAATCCAAAACATAAGGCAAGACACAAAAAATAAATAAGCTTGGTTGTAAGCTTGCAATTGGAAAATATATTACTATATAATTGGTAACAAACTTAGTTATAACTTAAAGCTATAATTTTGCATAATATCTTTTTATTAGGTATTATAATTGAACATAAGTAGTAGCACTATAGTAATCTTATAATTTTTTTTCTTGACTTAATAAGTATTCTACAATCACACAATACTCTTACTATACTTTTCTGTAATTATTATTCAAACTAAGATGGAAATTAATCAAAGAAGCTAAGAAGTATTGATTCTGACATAACATGGGACACAACAACACAACAATTCTTGAAAAATTAGAACGCGAGGGAAATTGGGAATACAATAATCAATTAATATCTCTAGGTATATTTTAGACATAGCGTGCGTTTACGTGCAAATTATTCAACATTTGCGTTTTTGGTTGGGTCCCATGGCACTGTTCACAACCTAGCCAAAAATGCGAAAACGCGCATAACTATGTATTTTTGAGTCCCACGACACTATTCGCACATTTAAAAATTATTTTGTTACAGTGTTTTTAGCAATAAATTTTCAGTTTTTAACAAAATAAACGGTATCTAAATAGACCTATAGTCCGAGTTTAATTCTAGTTTTCAAAACAAATAACAAGTATCAAAATCTTTAAAAACATATCTAAAATAAGAAAAAAAATTAATATAAAATTGTTTTTATTTTTATTAGCATCTTCGTATTTGACAAGTGTCCAACACAAGGTATTTTATAAATCAAATATATGTATCTACACTCTCACATAGTATAGATCCCTTTATCTTAGGCTTAAAATAATTATTGTTCTAACATGAACATAGCTAGAGATTTTGAATAATGTGTTTTTTTGGTTAGAAGTATACAAGATGAATCACCAATTCAATTATTAGATAATTAAATGACAAGCATAAAGCAAGCTTTGCTAACAAGTCATATTTAACATCAAATCTAGATCCAATGAGGCCAAACTAATTAAAGCAGACTAGAAGCACAAAGTCCTCCACTAATTTGATTCATTATATCTATATATATATATATATATATATATATATATATATATATTATTGTTAAAAGTACGAGGAATTGAAATAAATTAAATCAATGAGAAAGAATGTGATGATAACAAGGAAGATGACGATGAAGAACAAAGCGGTGGCGGTGGAATATTTATACATTGTGTTAAGAGTTGATATAGTTTGATATATAATACGTATGGCAAAGATGGCGATGAAGGATAAGAAGACTGTGAGAATTGCAGAGAAACCGCTGCAGCAGCCACCTTGAGGAGGCTGTGGAGTTACAGGTCTCGATAGATTTGTATCCATAATGGCGGCTGGTTATTGGCAATTGGCCTGTGTCTGTCAAGTCTGCCGTGGAGAATGCCAAAGGAACTTGGTGCTTATTTTATAGCTTTTATTTTGGGTTGATGTATGACCAAGAAGTTTATTTTATTTTTTTTAGGGAAAATGTACAGACAACCTCCACGTGGACTCTTGACATGACTGAGAATCAACCATTACGAGGTTTTTGCGTCATCATGGATTATCTCACATTCTCAAGCGTTCACACGTCATACATGTGATTATTTAGGTACAATATATTTAGAACAAAATTTAGTTATAAAACTAGTTGTAACTTAAAATTATGACCTTATTCAATATCTTTTTATTAGAAGTGAATTTTGACAAATTTACCATTGTATTACATTTTATTTTTATATTCTCTATACTTGTAAAATTTTTAAAAATTAAAAATTAATAACTATGTTATCAATAAATTGTTTAAATTGTAAATTTTTGTAATTTAATTTAAAGTTATGCATAAAATATAAACTTATAGATCATATAGTAAATAACATTTAATTGACACAAAATTTAATATATGTATTAAAAGCGTAAAGAACATGAAATTTAACCGATAGATTGTTTAAATGTAGTAATATTTATTATATTAGGTAAGATTATAACTTTAGGTTGCAACCAATTTTATAGCTAAATTTTGTCCATATATTTAATAGTGTATAAAGAATGTCTTATTGATCAAAAGTAAGGATGGTGATTGGGAGGGTTGGTTGGGTCACAATTTCTAAAATATTAGGATACAATCGATACTTACAATGCGAGGAATACAACATTTAATTAATATCTCTAGGTTTAATTCTAGTTTTCAAAATAAATAACAACTATCAAAAATTTTAAAAGCATGTCTAAAATCCAAAACGAAAAAAAAAAAAAATACGAAATTATATTATTTTCCTCCTATGACCAATGTAGGAGTTTTCTTACCATTTCCATGTTTGACATGTATCCAACACAATAAGGTATCTTATGAATCGAATATATACATCTACGCTCTTACAGTATTGTAGATCCCTTTATCTTATGCATAAAATAATTATTAGTCTGACATGGATACAACTAGAGATTTTTAGAAGAATAAATGATGAAGTATCAATTCAATTATTAAACAAGCATAAAGCATGCTCCTTCTAAAAAAAAAAAAAAAAAAAACATAAAGCATGCTTAGTTAATAAGTCATATTTAACATCAAATCAAGTACCGCCAACTTAAGAATATTCGGGCGAGGATGTAGTGCATTGGTCACTTCCAGTTGAGCCTTGGTTCAAGCTTAACGTATATGGAGCGACTTTCGCCGCTCATGAGTCTGTTGGAATAGGAGCTATTATACGTGATTACACAGGGAGGATGGAGGTTGCTTTCAGTAAGAAACCGTATGCCCATTTAGGCCCTTTGGAGATTGAAGCAAAGGCATTAGACGAAGGGGTAAGTTTTGCTTTGGACGTCAGCATTAGAGATTATTTGGTGGTAGAGAGCGACTCACATATTATTATTTATGCTTTAAGGGTGGTGGCACAGCACTAGTGCAGTATTTATTGAAAATGTCATTGAGGGACATGGAGCAAGTTATTAGAGTTCAAACGCATACTTATTTCCAGCATTAAAGCAATCACCCAATCCATATGAATAGAGGAAAATTCCAGTTTGGTTGAGTCTGTATTAAATTTTTTTTTCTTTTTAATAAAGTTAAGTTTTCTTAAAAAAAAAAAAAGTTAAGTTTTCTTAAAAAAAAAAAAAAGAAGTAAAACATAGACCAATGAGACCAAACTAATTAAAGCAGACTAAAAAGCACAAAAGTCCACTAAGTTTTGATTTATTTTAGATATTATTATTAAAAGTACTGCCGAATGTCGAATCAATATTGAAACAGAATCACAATTCACACAAAACGATAATGCGCATTGCAGAAAGAAAATGCCGAAATCAACGTAGTTTTAAAAACTGAATATTAAGGCGTAGAAGATGATAAAACAGAAAATATGAGGAATCAAATTCTAAAGCAAACGCTATTTAAATCAATGAGAGAGAGAATGTAATGGATTGATGGCTGGTGAGGGTGCAGTGGTGAACAAAGTGGTGGCGGTGGAATATTTATATATTAAGAGTAATAGTTTGATATATAACACCATGGCGAAGATGGCGATGAAGGATAAGAAGACTGAGAATAGCAGAGAAACCACCGCCTCCGCCTTGAGGAGGTTGTGGAGTTACGGGTCTCAGTTGATTTGAATCCATGTCGTCAAGCATGTTTTGTTTTCTTTTCTCTTCGGTGTAAAGAATGCGATAAAATTTTTTTTGGTATTGATATATATATATATATATATATATATATAATTTCATCTTTTGGGTGTAAACATTTTTTTTTTGAGGTTAATGATTTTGCCTAAGACATGGGGAGGAATTTTGTTTGAATAATGTCAGGACTACAATTTTTACTATAACTTTACCACAACTTATTTATGTGGCAAGTTGTGAGTAGTGAAATTATGAACCCACATGGACCCATCAATTTTACTCTATCACTCACAACTTACCACATGAATAAATTGTAATAAGAGTTGTGGTCTTAACATTTTTCATTTTGTTGAGGGAAATTGTATAAAGAACCTCTATGTTCAAATGTTGCGTCACATACTTACACGTCAAATGCTAACATATGATTCTAGCCTTGAAAAAAAAATTGGATTGACCTAATCTGTTTGTTAACTATGTGTGGGGACATGAGTTTCGAAATTGTGTATCAGTCCTTATAGAGCTTGAGACCCCAAAATCATGTGTTGGGCCCCGAAGGGTTAAGGGCCCAGAAACGCGCATTGGGTCTTCAGCCATGTCCGAGGACGAGATAAAATCCGAGGAGAGGAAAACAGGCATGCAGAATCCCAGATCGCATTTTTGTCATGTTTGGGATAAGCAATGGCAATCCGAGGAGCAACCCCAGCTTTGGTGGAATGGATATCTCTAAAATATCTAAGGGAAGGCTGCTACCACCGCATTAAATGCGCTGCACCTACTCTTCTGACCGCATTTATGTGGAAAAGACCACTGAACATTGTAACATTGGCCACCGCAACTCACAAAAAGCCAAAAGAAGATGCATGATAAGACATATACTCAAGTAAGGACAGGGATAATTGACAAGTATAGGGTGAAGATAATCGGAAAAGAACTATATAAGAGGAAGGAAAAGAGAGAAAAGGGGGAGGAACCTATTTTTCTAAATTAAGAACTACCAGTGTTATATTAACCTTCTCGGATCCTTATATGAAAATGACTTTATTTGATTCAAACCTGTTATCTCATCATTCTGGTAACCTGGACTTGTTGTATTGATCGTTTAAATCAATTAACCCAGCTTTTGCATCTCACTCTCTAAAAATTCATTGTATAGTGACCATTTAGGCCGCCCCATCCAGTTCGGGTTGGTGGGCCTGGATTTCGTGTCCCTACACTATGTTATACCAAAAATAATAATAATAATAATAATAATAATAATAATAATAAAGAAAGATGTTGTAACAAGAAGTCTTCCTCTATGAATTGAAAAGTACAAACCTACAATATTTTTAGCTAGGATTAGGTTGATCTAATCTGTTTGTTTAGATAGAAACCTCTTGTGAAGTTAATTTTTTGTGTTTTCTTGTATTTGGTAGTATTAAAAAAATAATTCAAAGAAAAACTTGTTTTAGTCAACAAAAAATTCTATTAAAATATTACTTATATTTTAGAGATTATTTTTCACATCAAACTAAATAAAAGAAATTAAGAGGCAATATTAAAACTATTGAAAATAATTTTATCTCATTTTGAGACCACTACTAAATATAAGAAAATAAGATAGCATTCCAAAAAAATAATTTTAGGAAAAATGTCTTATTCTAGAAAACATTAAAATGGAGCGTAAGTATTGGTTCATAATTATGGGATTATATTCTATTTATCCTTTGATTACCTTAGTTTACATCAGAATTTTATTTGAAAATTCTAGTATTTTGTTAAAATATATGGGACACAAAATTTATTTTATTTTTTGTGTATGTAAAAAATTTATTTAATCTTAATCATTAATATAGGGAATTGCCTTATTTAATATTTTTTGTAATAACAAATAAACTTTTCTTTTTCTTTTCTTTGCAGTGAATAATAGATAAAGTTTTAAAAATGAAGATTGTATAAAATATAAATATGTTACACTGTGTATATGAATCACAAATTTTAAGGGTAAAATGGTATTACTGAAAATAAAAATGAAATTCCTGACTTTTTGTCAAGTCTGCAAATGATTTTGATATTTCAACCATACTTCTCTTTTTTTTGGTAAATGACATTACAAGTAACAACCATACTAAGTACGTTTCTTGCTGGCTGTTTGATAATGGAAATTTCGTGTGATGAATGATAAGGCAAGTGCTATATATATATATATATATATATATATATATCCCAATTTCACTGTTAAACCAACTTTTTTTTTGTGTGTGTGGATAATAATACTGCTAATATCAAACTTATTTGCCATGAAATGTATTAATTTTTATTGCAAAGAGTCAAATACATTTTTTCTTGATTGCGAGGATGATGAAAGCATTCAGAAAAAACTCAAGTCACCCTCCCTATCCATTTCTATTCAGCGAAAAAGAAGAAGAAGAAAGCATTCGAGAAAATAATGGAGAGATTAATGTTTCAAGCTGGCAATTGGGAAATAAATTCCTATGTAAATTACTTTCCAGCAGTTTTCTATTGACTTCATTGTTCATTTCAATTTAAGGAATCATTGTTAAAGACTTAGAAACATTGGAGCCATTTAATTTTCAGCTATATAATCAAAGACTTTGTAATAATTGGACAGTTAGCCCTTACTTCCACCCAAAGAGTTTAAAAGAAAATGGCATATTTTTATTGAAACTTCAAACTTTACAGCAGTATATCTTTCTGTACTTTTTTTATTGCCTTTTTGTTAACTTTAAGTAAAATATAGCTTACTTCCACTGAAGGGTTTGCTGTACAAATATCAAGAAAATTATATAAAACCGCTTTGAATTTTGCATAACAGCACAAAAATCAATAAATTATTGAAACGTTATATATATATATATATATATATATATATTTTCTCTTTTAAAATATGTCCATTTTAACTCAAAATTGAACTCCTTCTCAACAAAAAAAAAAAAAAAACTCATAATTGAATATGTAATATTATTTAATCTGATTTCTTAGACCACCTGTTAACGTGAACTAATTTAGTTTCATGCCTCATTTGCACATCATTATCGTTGTCTTCTTGAATTTTTTTTCTCCCCTCGTCACCCCGAAGGTTCCAACAACTTGAAATGATCAATCTCATTATCTATTCTCTCCTTTCCCTTGAGATGATATATTTTATTATATAAATTTTTAAAAAATATATTAATTTGATAGTTGGAAGATGGGGCATTTGAACCTTAGATGTCTTTGTTTGATAGTTATGTAATTTAAAATTTATTCTATTATCAAAACATAACACTATATTTATTTTTAGATTTACTAATTATTTTTTTTTTTTTTTATCATTAAACGAAGTCAGTCAATTCAAAAACAAATGAAGGATCATCTTTCCTACTTTTCTTTCACCCACACTCCATCTCATGAATTAATTATCCCTTTTAAAAACATTTTATTATTGCTCCAACAGATATATAATTAAAATGACCCTTTACTTTTCTTTTCTTTTTTTTTTGAGGAAAACCCTTTTACTCTTTGTAAAAAGGAAAATAACATGATGGAATCTTCATGTACAATTTTCTATTATAATAGAAATATAAATGATTAAGGGAAAAGTTACGAAGGGATATCTGTGTGTGCAATAATACAATAAAAGTGTAACAAAATAGAATTGATTATTGCTCCATAATACGTGTGTGTGTGTGTTTGGATTGATTTCTTTTATTTTATTAAATTCTTAATTTATTAAAAGTGAGAAACAATACAATTGTATTAAAAAGATAAATTATGGTTTTAAAATTATATACAAGTAAATAAGATAATTAAAAAGAAAAATATTTCAAACTCACGGAGTCCATAATTTTATTTATTTTTTGACATGGTTAAAAATCACTGCAATCCATAATTTTATTTATTTTTGAAATGGTTAAAAATCACTACTCTACAATGCAGCCCCCCTTAGACTAACATGCCAGTGGCGCTCAAAAGAGAGCTGCAACATTTGATAATATAACTAATTTGACGATTATAAGAGTATAGGAATCTCTTAGTTAATATCCAATTGATATATATATATATATATATATATACACACACAGATACAATTATAGTAGAACTTAGCCTGTATATTAAAAAGGAGGGTTTTTTTATTATTATTTATTTGAGAATGTAACAACACATTCATTATATTAAAAAAAAAAAAAAATTAAAGTGCAATGACCAATGACCAGACACAATTACTTCCATTTTTGGTAGCTCCAACTATACGACTTCATCCATTAATTTTTGGTAGGTCCAAGGCGCATTTCTCAGCAATCCACAGAACATTGAATTTGGATAATGTTGGAATGGAGACTATATTGGGTCTATTAATTCCTGTGTTCCATCCTCATACGTGTCAAGAAATTAAAGGGGGAACTATTACTAAATAATGGGGACTTGACCCATTCGCCTTGCTGAGTTTGTTGTGTAAGGTTGATCATTCCACGTAAAATGTCACAGTTTCTTTTGGTTTAACCAGTAATTGACAATTAATTAAATTGAACTACAGAAGTCGAATATACATACTTCCATATCATTTTTAGAAGATCTTCTATTTTTTAAAAATTTAAAAATTTGATGTTTATAACTTTTATTTTCTAAAGGGGAGGTTTGGCATGATGTATGAGGAATGAATTTTTCTATTGCTCTCTATTTTTCTTTTATTTTTGGAGAGAAAATGTACAAGCAAAGCAACTTCCACGTGGACTCATGATGGAAAATCAACAAATTCGAGACTTATAAGTCATCATGGATTATCTCATATACACACATCACATGTGACTATCTAGGTCGTGAGTTTATTGGTCAGGCGTAATATGTGACATTATCAATTCATAGGTTATTAACTATTAAGAATGTCTCGTGGATTGAAAGAGACTGAGACTACATTTTTTTTTTTTTTTAAACAAAATATAATGGATGAGACACCAATCTCTCATATATTAATATGTGTGTGTGTGTGTAACAAATGTGTCTTCATTCTTAAACTTATGTGGTTATTTCTCTCACAACGTCTGGGTAGGTTTTTACAAGTAAGAATGCATATATTTAATGGATAAGATAATTATTTTTTTGCTAATGTTAATACGCAAACCTCTTTTAGTACCTAATTTTTTTTTTTTTTTTGTACTAACACAATGATATATCATTGTGGACTTATACAACGGTAGGAAATGAATAAGTTATTACAACCGTCTTCCATGAAGGTAGAGAAAATATTATGGACTTATATTCTATTTTCAAAAATAATAGTAGTACTAAAAAAATACTTGTTTATATTTATGTTTAATTCTTGTTTTATATATCGTCTAATCCTTTGATAATCTTGATTTACATGATAAATTAATTTGAAAAGTAGCCGTATTTTATTGAAATATATGATGATACACAATTTTTTATATCCACCATATACATCTAATCTTAAATAGTAATATAAAGTATTGCTTTATTTGTTATAAAAAAAAAAGTATTGCTCTATTTAATATTTCTATAATAATAGATGAACTATTAAGATTCTATATATATCTTAAAAAAAAGGATTACATAGATTATTTTTATGAAATTACATAGATATTTAAATTGTGTTTATGGACCACAAAGTTAAGTTCTTAACGTTTTCTCAAATTTTCCAAATGATATTGACATTGCAACCGTACTAAGTGCCTTCTAGCTGGCTGTTTGGTACCGGGAAATTTTGTTTGATGTTAGGATTGAATTTGTTGATTTATGGTGTAGTTGGATTCGAGGTCAGCTAGGCCCCTAGAATCGGGAGAAAGGACGAAACAGAGAAAGAGGAAACGAAAGGTTGCATTGGAATTATTCTTTTCTATCTTTCCCACTATACAATTCATTGGTCATTTATACAACCCCACACAACTGTCAATGACCATCAGTCCCTGACAAACTCCAACTGACTGACACAGCTACTAACCACTCTAATGTACCTCACATATGGACACTTACCACTCTAATGTACCCTACATATGGACACTTGTATACGTATACAACTAGCACAACTAGCACCTATCACAAACAGACTAGTCACTGCATCATCTGTTGCATCATAGCTTTGCATCACGGCCTGCACTGCACATCACAGCACCCTGCACTGCATCACGGCCTGCACTGCTCGTCACAGCACCCTGCACTGCATCACCTGCATCACGGCCTGCACTGCATCCTTTTATTACACAACATACAACTAGCACCCTCTCCTATTATACAACAAACAACTATGCCTAACATTGATGATTGATAACACAAATGCCATTTCAATTGGACAAATTCAATTGGATTACATTTTTTTTAATATCCTTAGTGGTTGCAAAATTTCAGAAGATCAAAGACCAATCATTATATATTTCATTAATCAAATGTCTTCTTCTTCTCTGTTTTTTTCTTCTTTCTGTCGGAGGAAAATGTACAGGCAACTTCAAAGTGGACTCTCATGTACACAAGTCAGTCAACATCCTCACTTTTCTTTCACCCAAACTCCATTTCATGATTAATAATTTCTTTTCAAAACATTTAATTATTGCTTCAACGAATAGATAATTAAAAATACCTGTTTTGCTTGCTGCATTCATGACTCAACTTCACCAATCACTACATGACAACATTTATCCCTAACCTTTTGTTCAAGGACAAATAACACGATGGAATCCTCGTGTATAATGTTTTATTATAAAAAATATATATAAACAATCAAGGGCCAATATATGAAGGGAGATCTCTACGTGTCTGTTTGGATTGATTTTTTTGTTAATTTGTTTAATTTATTAAAAATGGGTAAGAATATAATTATAACTAGGAGAAAATGAGGTTTAAAAAATTGTATATAAATAATTAAGAAAATAATTTTAAACAAAGTTTAGATACAAACTTAATTGTAGCCAGTGCCTACAACCCCCACTAAAAATATTAACATGACAATATATTTCAAAAATCTAACATTTGGATTGTATATATATTCTTAACACACATGTCAAATTTTATGTCAATTAGATATTATTTACTATTCGATTCATAAATTTATTTTTTAAGCATAAATTTAGACTACAAAAATTTGAAATTTAAACATTTGATTGATAATATAGTTATTAATCTTTGATCTTTTAGAAATTTTGCAGCCATGATTAATATAAGAAGAAAATGTTATCTAATTATGAATTTGTCAAAATTCATATCCAATAAAAATATTTTTAGTAGAATTATAGTTATTGGCTATAATCAAGTTTGTATCCAAACTTTGTCTATAATTTTTTTTTAAAAGAATTATCCAAACGACGAAGCATGCGATCGTGCTCCCACAACCCTAGTGTAAGCTCAAAGGACAACTATGACATATAATATTATAGTACAAACTTAGTTGTAGACTACAACTCCCACTAAAAATATTTACATGACTATATATTTTAAAAATCTAACATTTGGCTTATATAATATACATATCAAATTTCATGTCAATTAGATGTTCTTTACTATTCGATTGACAAACTTATTTTTAAGCATAAATTTAAACTACAAAAATTTAAAATTTAAATATTTGATTGATAACATAGTTATTGATTTTTGTTCTTCTAGAAATTTTGCAATCATAATTAATAATAGCTTGTAATCTCATGTATATGCATGGATACACTTAAAGATACACATTAAGATGCATAGTATAATAATCTTACATATATAATTTAAATATTATTGATAGTCATTTTAATATATTTGTAACTATTTAAAAAGTCTTGTAAGAAAGTTATTTGGTAGAAAATGTAAATTGGCCATTTTTTTTAAATATTTGTATGTTCATTAATTCTAGACTCTTTGATTTTATACACAATAACTCACTTGAATGGATATTTATGATATGGTCATGCATTTGATTTCAAAATTAAGAAATAAAACTCTTTCTAAAAATAAATAATTTAGGACACATGGCGCAAAATTAGACTTCAATTATAGAATCTAATTAGATTTTCTCTAAATTTTATCTATTAATATATAGGGTAAATTGCAAAGTACACCCCTAACGTTTGGGAGTAATTGGATTTTACACCCCAACATTTCGGAATCTTGATTTTACACCCTAACATTTGGTTCTATTAGTAAATCATCCTCCAATTAGTTTTTGCTGTTAACTGTCATGTCATCTTGCTGACTTCTTTTTTTCTTTTTTCTTTTTCTTTTTTTTTTTTTTGCCAAATAAACCCCAAAACGATAAAATTTTTACAATGAATTAACTCACTTGACACAAAAATTTAAAATCTTAGATTCGATAAGACACATGGCGCAAAATTATACTCTAATTGAATTTCAATTTGAAAACTATTTAGATTTTCTCTCATTTTACCTATTATATATATATAAATAAGAAGAAAATGTTATCTAATTATGAATTTGTCAAAATTTATATCCAATTAAAATTGTGCGAGCCAAATATGAGCTTAGTGGGCTAAGCCCCTTTTTGGGTTCACAACTAATTTATGAAGTGGGTCAAGTATTTCCTACAATGGTTAGATCATTGCACTGAGGCCCAACAATCAACTTCTTACTCCTTGACACGATCTCTTTGTTCTCCGCCCTCTTCTCTTTTTTTCTTTTTTCCCTTTCTGTGTATTCTTCTTCTCCTATTTATAGTCCCCATTTAGTGGAGAGATGATAATTGCTCAGGCAGATAATGGAAAAGAGGGTCCAATGTTGTTGTTGATAAGTGAGAGTTTGGTTGTTGAATGGCAAGAGTGGCATTGGAACTTGCTCATCGCTGCCGGTAATATGTCCGGCAACAACTTCACGGATACCTTGCCAGCCAAGTTTAATTGTAATACTCTCCCGCGAGCAAATATTCTCGACAACATTCGCTACTGAGTTATGACACGGGTGGCTACGTTAAAGCCCAATCTTACGGGAATTTAATAATGTCCGGTCCAGCCCATATTTGAGTAAATTGACAAGGATTACGGGCCGCATGGCGAAATGCCACACCCGAGGCCCAACAAAGGGTGAACCCTGACCATACAAAAATATTTTTGGTAGAATTATAATCATTAGCTATAATTAAGTTTGCATCCAACTTTTGTCTATAATTTTTTTTTTTAAAAGAATAATTCAAACGACAAACCACCAGATCACGATCCCAAAAGGCCATAACCCTAGCGTAAGCCCAAAGGACAGCTGCAACATATAATACTATTATAACTAGTCTGAAGATTTTAATAAGTGCATGCTATTCTTTTTTCTCTTTTTTTTTTTTTTTTTTTTTTTTGAGAGATAAAAAGTAAGGACCCATTTTTCTTTTTCTTTTTTATTTATTTATTTTATTTTCTTTAAACTGTGCAATGACCCAATATGGCCTATACAAATTCTTCCATATTTGGTAGGTCCGAGGTACAGTTTCTTCTGGGATTCAGCCGATACAGTACGTTGAAATTTGGATAGTTTCATCCTCATACTTGTAAAGAAAAGAGGGAACTATTCAATTAAAGTATCAAGAGCATCCACAGCAGTGGATCTATAATTTTAGTAATTTAGCTCCATAAAAAGCTATTTTATCTATTTTACCTATACATTTTACAAAACACCCTACAGTAATAGATCTATTTTAACTTCTAATACAATAAAATAATATAATCATCCTAATAAAATATTCGTCATATTCTATCTTCATCCACCACCACTACCGGCACCCACGGATCAACAACCCACCACCACCGGCACCCACGGCACAAACCCAGCAATCAGACCACACCACCCACAACACAACCCACCAATTAGACCACACCCACGGCACAAACCCAGCACAAACACAAACACAAACTCACCACGGCACAAACCTAGCAATCAGACCACACCCACTGCACAACCCACCAATCAAACCACACCCACGGCACAAACCCCGCACAAACCCAACACAAACACCGCTAGGCTAGAGGAAAAAAATGAGAAGGAAAAACCGCTCGACCCGCCGGAGTCGCTCAACTCGCGCCGGCCAAAACCGTTCGACCCGCGGCCACCAGAACTGAAGGCTGATTGACCCGAGCACCACCACTGAGCTAGAGGGAAAAAATGAGAAGGAAAAACCGCTCAACCCGCGCCAGCCCGTCAAAATCGCTCAACTCGCGCCGGCCAAAACCGTTCGACCCGCGGCCACCAGAACTGAAGGCTGATTGACCCGAGCACCACCGTTGGGCTGAGGAAAAAAATGAGAAAGAAAAAACAGAGGAAGGAAGAGAAGTCGGAGAGAGAGAGAAAGAGAGACAGAAAAAGAGAATTATTTAAGGCTGGAGGAGAGAGAAATTTAATATAATATTATTATTTATTTTTAGCTTCTTGCTACAGTACACATTTATTTATAGATGTGTACTGTAGCTGGAAGCAAAAAAAAAAATTAAACTTTGCCTCCACTGCTGTGTAGTGTATTTGGGTGTTTTGGTGGAGCTAAAATAGCAATATAGCTATTTAGCTCAACTGCTGCAAGTGCTCTAATAACGGGGACTTGACCCATTCATGATTCAGCTCACTCAGTGTGTCGTGTAAGCTTTATCCAATCATTCCATTTGTTATGAGTCATATATGTTTGGTGATTTCGAATCAAATAGGCCCGTATACAAGTCATTGTTTTCCTTTTCTTTTTTGCTGAATAGTCATAGTTTTCTTTTTCTTTCTTTTTTGGTTTGAATAGCTGTGATTGACAATTAATTAATTTGAAATTGTTTGGTGATTTCGAATCAAATAGGCCCGTATACAAGTCATTGTTTTCCTTTTCTTTTTTGCTGAATAGTCATAGTTTTCTTTTTTTTGGTTTGAATAGCTGTGATTGACAATTAATTAATTTGAAATTGTTTGGTGATTTCGAATCAAATAGGCCCGTATACAAGTCATTGTTTTCCTTTTCTTTTTTGCTGAATAGTCATAGTTTTCTTTTTTTTGGTTTGAATAGCTGTGATTGACAATTAATTAATTTGAAATTGTTTGGTGATTTCGAATCAAATAGGCCCGTATACAAGTCATTGTTTTCCTTTTCTTTTTTGCTGAATAGTCATAGTTTTCTTTTTTTTTTTTTTTGGTTTGAATAGCTGTGATTGACAATTAATTAATTTGAAATTCAAAAGTTTAATATATATATATATATAAAAGAGAGAGAGAGAGAGAGAGAGAGAGAGAGAGAGAGAAGTTGCGCACGATTCTAACACAAAAATATGCCACAAACTTTACTAAAAAAATTAATAAAATATTTTTAAAAACAAAGAGAAATAAATAGATCATGTAAGATTATAAAAATTTTAGATTCATATAATCAGTTGTCTCTGCACCTCTACATCCTTTATCACTAAACATTTAAGTAATAGAATTTTTTCTATCAAAAAATCAAACAACTAAATAGCTTACTATATTCGAAACCCACCCCCCCCCCCCCCCCCTCCCCCCCCCCACACACACACAAAAGAAGAAGAAAAAAGCAAAAAGAATCACTTGAGATGAGGAGTGGAACATGATGAAGAAAGGAAGAGTGCTAAATAAGTTGAAGAAAAAGTAGACAACATGAGACAACTAATAGTTGTTAAAGTTATTTAAGGAAAAAAAAAAAGTTGTCAAGAGTCTTGATCATCACCTTACAGATAAAAGAAGCAATTATTTTATTCCATTTAGCTTTTTTTTCTTGGGTTAAAATTTTATCAGAGAAAGGAAAATAATAGAGCTCTACAATTACTTTAGGACTTGACTTAGGTTCAGTGTTCAATTACACTAGATCCATTCAGAACATGTATAACTGTAACATCGAACCTGATCCTTACTCATTACTTTTATCCAATAGGAGGAAGTAGGAATAACAAATAAAGCCCCAAAAAGAGACAGCCTGGGTTAAACGAATAAGATCCCCTTGACCTAACTTTATAGTGTACTTTACAAAACAAAGGAAACTTCCTTAACGTACCTTCGGTTGGCCGAAGATGCTCTCAAATGGTAAAATGACTAAAATCAGTGAAATTTTATGTGAAGGAAATCTTCAAAGTAACCCATCGGGTTTTTAGGGGAGGACTGCGTAATTTGGCCAAGGGGAATGACTGGCTTTTCTTAAAGGAAGAGTCCTTTTTTTTTTACGTAAATTATGCCTTGAACTCAAGGTTTTGTATGCCTATAGTTGTCCCTCCTTGATTATAGCCCAGGAGCCAAAACTTAGGAAAAAAGGCCTAAGCCCCAACTATATATGGGCTTACTCAATGTGAACCCCTCCATTTCCATTAACAAGATTCAATAGAAATTTGAACAACCACATGATAAGATTAGACTCTAAATTTAGTAAAGATGGGGTGGAAAATTTATGTTTTACACCATTTAATAATGATTGTCATATTACTATTTTACTTAAAATTTAATACATCCTACCATACCTAATAACATCTCAATAAATTCCTAATTTGATTGATTTATATATGATTATTAAAATTGATTGAGTGTAATTGTACTTATTCTTAAATATGTAATAAAATGATGTAACATGTTGAGATTGAAGAGGTAAAACATGAGTTTTACATTACGTCCTTACAGAATTTAATTTTTAAGAGGAATAGGCAAGCTTTGGTTTGGCATTTTTAAATATAAATGGGATGAGTTTATGATGCAATTCCTAGAATTTAATAGGGTTTTGTATGTAAAATAGTTAAAAGGATTTGGGATCGAAGAACTTGATTTCTTCCCAATTCTGACCCATTATCATTCCCTTAAAAAAAAAAAAAACTCAATTATTTGGGGAAATAACATCTACAATAAAATTAGTTCACACAAAATTGCACAATTTCTTTCTTACTATTGCAAATTTGGTATATATGATGGTAAATAATATCAATTTGAGATGATACCCTTATTTTTGTAGTGTAAATAAGTATTTGACCGCTTAATAAACAGTAAAAGAACAGCCGTATATGGTGGGCTAACTCTTGTAATTAACAAGTGCCAAACAAGTATTGTAAATAGTAAAAAAAAAACATTATTACTATTCTTTTGTATTTTTAGCATCTATTGTACTACAAGGACATTTGTCTATAGGTTGTATCATCAGTAAACTCATTCATTTTCCACTCAATTGTCTATCATATAGGAGATTCTTACCTATTAAATGATCTACATTATAGAAAAGAAAAATTACCGATAATACATAAGAACATAAACATGGATGAGATGACCATTTGAGTGGCAGTGGTTGAATACTCAGATCAGTAATGCTTGTGTTTTCATTGTTGGCTGCATTTACGGGTCTATCTCAGCAAGGGTTTTGGCATAAGTATAAAAGTGATATTGTTATTGTTGCAACTTGCAACTTACTAATATGACTAATTGTGAATAGTATATAAAAAGAAGGTATTGCTATTAAATGAAATCCACGACAAAACTAACATGTTAGGATTCAAATGAAAATTCAGTGACAATGATATCTTTTGTGATGCTCTTATTAGTGGTTTAAACCTCCACTTCCCCCTCCCCTAATATAGTAGTGTTAGTGATAGATGCATGTAAAAGTAACGTTATTCTAATTACAACTTTACCATATTAACAAGTTATGAAAAAACTTAGACCTTTAACATTATTATTAGCATAATATCTGAGTTATCACACAAATTACTATGAGTATGCTAACTTACACGATTACAAACCATGGGAAGATGGTACTATCTATTTGATACATATAATTGGAAAATGATACAAGTTGTGATACTTTATCTTCTCATATTTATAATGAATTCTACCAAAAATTTAATTAGTAGAATCTATTATGAATGTGAAAGAAGTGAGCATCACGTCACCGTACTTAAAAAATACTTAATAATTACCTCATATAACTATCGGCCCACATGAGATGGACCCCACAAGCCAATTCATTGAGAAATGTAGTTACATGCATCAGATACATAATATATCATTAAATAGTCAATAGGTAAAGAGATATTAAAAAATAAAAATAAAAAATTGGACACATAGATCTTCTTAAAAGGCCTCTCAGTGTTTCTGGGCCTGTTCGGCTGGCCCAATACCTCACTACATTTAGATTTTTTTTTTTTTTTTTTTTCTCATTTTTTAGAAGCACTCCACCGCCGCATATTTTTTCCACAGATAGAGAAGAAGAGAGCAGAGTGCATTGGAGTTGGAGTTCGTGAAGTCGGCTGGGTAATGCTAACTTCCCAGGCGGGTGAGCAAACGAAATCATGGTGGCCCTCACAGCGAGCTTCACAGCAGCACCATCAGCAGCAGCAACAATTACAATGGCGATGACGAAGAAACGCAGTAGTGGGGCAGTGTGTTACGCCGAGTTGTCGTTCCCTTCGTTTCTCCCAAAGCAAGTGGAGAATATCAAAGACACTTTCGCTCGTAAGCTCGCCACGAGGATTGACAGACTTCCTGTACCTGTACGTAAACTCTGTCACTCTTCTTATTTGCCCTTAGAATTTTGTAGCATTGTTTGATATTTTAGTGTCCTGTGTAAAACAGTGCTAAAGTTTGATACTATATATTACTACTTAGAACATTATTTTATACTTCGTGCATATGTGTGCGTGTGTTTGATTCATTTTGTCCATTTCATGGTTAAGGTTTTTAAATAAAAGAGAGACCTAACATGCATTGCACTTTAAATAATAGTTGAAACTGGACAAGTGCTTTGGGGCATAAAAAAAATGGAATAGGAGTAGAGTTTTTCAAAATTGCTTTTTTTGACTTAAATTAAAATAAGGATAGTCAAAAAGAGATACTATTAATCTTTCAAATAAGATTTCTCAAACACTTTCGCAACAAATTATAGATAGTAAGATATTTTTGGGTCTAATTTAAATTTATTATTGAAATTACTTTTTTGCCCATTAATAACAACCTATAATAATCTGTCGCTTATTATTTGTTGTGAAAGTATTTTGAAAACGTTGTAGACATAACATTTCTCTTCAAATAAGCTAAAAGATAAGTTAGGAAAATTATCAATATTATGTGTAAATTTGTCCTTCAAAGATCATACTACCCATTATTGGGTGCTTTTATTTGGGACATTCCAAATAGAATAGAGAACTAACAAAATAGATAGGATGAATGGAATTAAGAGAATATTTAACTATTTAACTATTATTTTAACATCGGCCAAGCCTTGCATTCCCCTTTTCCCAAAACTATTCATGCATTTACTTAATTCCTAGACATTTTCTATTTAGTATTGATTTTTAGGAGACTTATTGTCCATCTAATCTTAAGGTATGTTAACAACTTAACTCTAGAAGTACAGTAGTTATATATATATATATATATATATATATATATTCTATTAGCTATACATTATGCATTAGGTGGAATAACAATACATAATGAATAAACATCATTTGTCCCAATGTGGGTGTTCCATTTTATACTCCACCAATCGTAGCCTACCACTTCTCCTGGTTTTTCTTTATAAACTAATTGAAGTATAAAGTTAAAAAAATATATCTGACACATGTCATACTATAGTTGGTAGAGTATAAAGTTGAACACTCTTAGCAGGACAGAGGATTTTTCTTCGATCGTAACATACTTCCCATAGTCTCTACTTGAGCCTACTTGACTCCCAAGATATAATATTTCCTATTTGTGACTGCATATATCCTTTTTAATACAACGTGCCTGCCAAAAATTGCAGGTCAGCTTCTCGGATAATAGTATCATGAGTAGTTGTGTGAGGCCATTAATACAGAGCAAGACAAGTCCAGTGGTTCTTCTCCATGGTTTTGATAGGTCTTTAGCATTACTGTTTTGAAAGAATTCATTTGCTTAATTTGTCTATGTAGTTCACCACTAGATCTTATTATTCAGCTCCTGTTTAGAATGGAGGTACACGTATCCGTTGCTTGAGGAGGCTGGTTTAGAGACTTGGGCTGTGGACATACTTGGTTGGGGTTTCTCTGATTTAGGTTTGTTTTATCTGCTTGTGTTTGTGTGTGTATATATGGGTTTTTTGGCCTATTAGCAAATTAGCATTTACCTGGGCTCTACACATACTAGGCATGTCCTTTCTCGGACTAAAGCTTTGTTGTTGTTGCATGTTTACTCATTTTTAAGAAAAAATTCTTTGTTTCTTGTTTCACGTGTCAGAAAGGATTCCACCATGTAACGTGGCATCTAAGCGTGAACACTTTTATCGGGTACTTCTTATTGGTTCATGGATGTCTTTAATTCTTGTGTATATGAAGGAAATCTTATCACCAAATTTGAATTGTGATGGAAGCTTTAAATATAATAGGAAGCCTAAAACATACATATGACACTTTGACAGCTTATTTGCATGTCCTTTATATGTGATATGGCTAAGTTT
Organism: Lithocarpus polystachyus; assembly: GCA_033629205.1. NCBI lineage: Eukaryota > Viridiplantae > Streptophyta > Magnoliopsida > Fagales > Fagaceae > Lithocarpus > Lithocarpus polystachyus. The sequence continues at coordinate 85,405,413 of CM066164.1, forward strand.
TTCTGGCATTGTTATGAAGCTTTGAGTCAATATATTCTTTGTAATAGTTTAAATAAAATTGACAGTCAATTGCATGTTTGCGGTTTATGGGCATATGTAAATGAAAGTTATAAGATTTAATATTCCAATTACGAATTTATGTAAATGAAAGTTATAAGATTTAATATTCCAATTATACCTGTAAATAGAATAAGTAATTTGAACTAGAAGTTATTTATTTCTATAATCAAGACAAACCATCTTAGTTAACATATTATAGTTTTCACATATAAAATGCTCAATTTAATAACTAGCCACAAAATCAAAATATTGAATTTACAATAGTTGTGATTTATATATTCTGTAACTAAGTCATATAAAATTACATACAATACATCTCAAAGACTATATGATAATATCACAATATTTATGTTGCCATTATTCTAAATTATAAAATAACTTTTATTAATTCAATACATAATATTGTACATTATTTCATACAAACATAATATCACACATAATGTTATACATAATGTCATACATGTAAGAATTGAAGGCAAGTGAAGATATTCAGCTGTTACATGAAGTACGCAAGTAGCCTGCGCGCACACATGCACATAAACACAACAGAGTAAGCGAAGACATTTTCCTCAAATGCAATTTTTTTAATTGCAACATTTTCCTCAAATGAAAAATTTTTAATTGCAACTATGGCCTCGATGAATTTAAGCTCCAGATATTGCGGTGTAAGCTTCAACTTGTTTGCTTCAGCTTCCTTCGATTCGCTAGAAACGTAGAGAGAGCAATAACATTAGTCATTTCTGTGGTGTACCATATTCATATCTTTTAAACTATTCATATCTTCTCAAAAAAAAAAAAATCATATCTTTTAAACTGAAAAGTGAATGGAACTTTTACCGGTAGAGATTTGCATCAGCTTTAATTTTTTGCTGACCCATGTATATCTGGTTCTCAATGTCTTGCTGCTTCCTGAAACTCTCCTTTTCCATCAACTTCTGCTCCGAAAGGATTTTTCCCACAATTGCACTATTCTCAGCTTCACTGATAGCCTTTTTTTTATTTGTCTCTGCCTCTTTCTCCACCACTCTCTGTTTCTCAATAGCAATTAGGACCTAACAAAGTAACAACATAAAACACAGAATGATGCACTCTATTAACCTCTGAGGCTTATTATATAATAAATTATCCAATATGTTTACCACTGACCGGTTGTGGCTGCAAACTTATGCATTTACAACAATTGGGTATAAGCAAAAAAAGCTTGTGATGTTAATGCTCATTGGACCAAGGCTAACTGGTTTAAAGGGCATTAAAAACACATTTAATTTGTAAAGGATCCGCATATCAAGAATCATATTGTGTGTATGTCTATTTGCTTCGCTTAACTAACAGAGGAAAATAAAAGAAAGTAAAAGGACCTCCTCTAATATTCAAGGAAGAAGAAACTGAACCTTAATGCGTTCCTCTTCCAACTGTTCAAAATTGCGTCTTATGCTTTCTGGAATGGTTGGCTTTGTAACATGAACACTGATGATTTCAATACCTGGAGCGTTACGTCTGCAGTCACTCTGGAGAGCATCTTTCATCTTTTCATCAATCTGTGAGAGTCAAATGCTTTGTCAATATAAAATGAAATAAGTAAATAGAAAAGGATTTAATAAACACTACACTAGCTCATGGTGATGGTACCATAATGTTACACAACTTCACACCAACTTAGAGATGACAAAATCCGACACGATCCGTGAACCCAACATGACTAACCCGTTTATAAACAAATGGGTTGAGACTAGATGAGTTAGATTTCCGAAGAAAGATAATCCCGTTAGAATTTTACTTAAAAATTAATTCAAGAGAAACAAATATAATACATCTATCAATTAACAATAATATCATGTGCATGTGTAATAAAAATCAATAATAAGATGTGAAAAATTTCTTACTAGATTATATTATTCAAGGACCTCACAAGCAATCAGGATGCTTGGTGCAGGGAATGTGTAAGCTGAACTGTTTTGGGTTAGTTTAGCAGTGAGAGTTGCTTAGAACATTTAGTAGGTGGTAAGGCACCTCTACAAAAACACTAAGTTCCAAAGAAAAGCACACAAAGGCCTAAAATCACTAATTCTTAACAAAAAAAAAATAGTTACAAAATGAGTACAAGGGTACTTATATAATCTGTCCTACAACTAACAACCGTTAGTATCTTGCCAAGTGTCAAACTAACACTGCTTACATCTAATACATGTAACTAATTCATTAACAAGACTAACTAATTCAAATAAGAATGATTGCCATATAAGCTAACTGCCTTAAGGCTCTTGTTTGGACACACAGAGCTGTAACTAACTGTTCTCAACAACTAAGGCTGCTAGCTTGAGCTCAAATAAAAACATCTTAAAACAGCTTAGAGGATGCTCCTGCATCATTGCTCTCCTCAACTGGTCAAGATTAACAAGAGCTTTTTTTTCTCGTCACATCCCTTGCAAGTATGGCCTAGACAATATTTATAACATTCAAAAATGACATGACCAGCCATAAAATCCTTCCTATCATAATAAAAGTTCATGTAACAGATATGTTGCATTTGTTAATGAACAGCTTCTTTAATAAGATTCATTAATAAAGAAGTTCATTAATGTATCATTACTTTTGTAATTTCATACTAACGCATGGATTCATCTATCGTTCATATCTAGAATCACTACGATGACAAAACTTCTAATAGGAGGCCAAGATACTGGCAATGACATGATAGATTTATTAAGGCCAATTGCTCAACATGCGTGAATCTCATTATGGAAGGACTGCCGAGATTATTATGCATTAACCATGGAAAGAATAGCCCTTATTGTCTTTCATCTTCTGAGCAATTTTAACTATTTTGAATAATTTTTTATTGATAATAGAGACATCATAAAATATCATGTTGGGTCACATTATTCTAACAAATCCTTGGAAGTGAACATGGCACAACTTGCAGGGACTTTATTTTGGGGAGGAATCAAATTGTTCAACTTTAAATTTAAGATTTCACTATGCTAAACAATTTATCAAATTAAACTACTAAAGCAAAGGAAGAAAAGTACACTAATTTAATAGCATTTGGAAGACTTCTTATAGTGTAAAGCAAAATTAGAAGCTCCCAAAATATTTTCTAAAGGGTATGTTTTCTTTAGTATCCATACTTGATCAAAAACATCAACGTAGACTTGCTGAAGAGAATGAGAGTTGCAGAACTGATTGATCTCATGATGAATTTTGTCATATATCCATATCTTGTCATACTGCTCCCCATATTTCAGCAAAGTGTCATGCACATAGTCCTTGTGAAGCCGGTTAACAACCTGAAAAGGCATATATAAGCCGAGCATTTCAAACCCTAGCGAAACCATAATGTTAATAAGGAGCAATATCTTGTAACTTTACCTCTATCTTCTCAAAGTTGATCATTACACCTCCTTTTGTACCACAAGGAATATCCCTCACCTGCAATTATATTCACAGGAAGGATTTGAGCATTAGATTGACAAGATGAAAATTCTTCAATTTTCACTTTCAAATTCATCGAATTTTACCTGATCAGTCTGAAGGGTTACTTGAACAGGCTCATAACGGGTTATAAAAGGTAGCTTGAGATGAAAACCTGAATATTAAGTATAAGCAGACATTTTATAAGTGCTAGGAAAGCAACTACTGAATGAAAATCATAAAGAAAGGATACTTATCAAAAAAAAAGAAAATCATAAAGAAAGGATCATAGTAAAACCTGGATCTGTAATTGTCTTTAGAAGGGCACCTCCTCTCCAGTAAGCCCCAACATGTCCTTCTGGGACTTGGTGTAGGATGGACAAACCATTCATAACAGTTGATGATGGAATCACTATCTATAAAATTTATATTCATGTCAGAGATTTTCAAACTCGAACTCAAACCCTAATCCCTAAACCCTAAACACTTATTCCAGTGGTTGAGATTCAAAACAATTCTAAAATTTCAACCAAACTAGCATTTAATAACCAAATTATGTAGTCACTCTATAAAGAAAACACTAATCCAATGTTTTCTTTTTTCGGGTATGCCTCCCTGACCAAATTATACTAGTTTTAATTGTTTTTAGTTTGGTAACTTTTTTAAAAAAAAAAAAAAAAAAACTTATTCAAAGTGGGAACTAAATACATTCCCATATCTTCAAAGTGGTTCTTTCAAATGCATGCCCTCCAAAGTCAAAATTTTAAATTTTAGTTTTTTCACATGCAAACAAATTTGACATTTTCATAAGCTGCTTGTTAGCTGATCATTTTCAAACAAAATGTGAGGGGTTAAAATCTAAAACAGATAATGTGAGTGATCAGATGCTAATGCAAACGCTATGAAAATAAATATAAAATCAATGAAGGAATTTGATGATATATATCATAATTCATAACACAAAGCCCAAGATAATATAGTTTGATAATAATACGTACCAATACCATTGCGAAGATGGCGATGAAGGATAAGAAGACTTTGGGAATCGCAGAGAAGCCACTGCCACCGCCACCGGTAGCGATGAAGGATAAGAAGACTTTGAGAATCGTCGAGAAGCCGCTGCCACCGCTACCGCCGCTACGTATTTTACGCCTAATCCGAACCCGTCTCAACCGAGTAAGGATTCGGGTCCGATTGGTCCGGTCCTTGTTGGATGGCGGTCGGTATCGGTTAGAGTCGGAGAGGGGGAGATCTGGCTGAAACTCGCCGGGTCTGGCCGAAACCCGGTCGGATCTGATCGAAATACCCCGCGTCTGGCGAGTTCTCGACGGATCTAGAGGGATATCGACGCGATGTCGCTGGAACTGGGGTTCGAGATCCCGCCGGATCTGACGAGATTTTCCCGACGAGATCCTCATACGGCGGCCTTTTGTGGTAGAGAACGGTCGAATCGGTTGGAATCGGGTTTTGACGCAACGAGACGCCAACCAACCCGCCGGAATCGGATTTTGGAGGTCGGCTCTTTTTCTTTATCTTCTTTCTTTCGGAATGTTTTTTCTTTTTTTTTTTTTTTGAGAAACGAATGTTTTTTCCTATCTTTCAGAACCTAGCCTCAGTTTTTATAGTGATCCTGGAAAAATGTACAAATTTTCTTATTGGACATTAAAAACTTAAGTGGACCCATAACCCGCGGTGGCAGTGGTTTCTCTGTCATTCTCACGGTCTTCTTTCTGGCAGACCAGCTCGCTCATTAGTTTTAGGGGGAGGTGAAAGTCTATCGTCATATCTCTTAACTGAAACTCAACAATATAAATATAAAAAATGTATTTCATATCAAGTTAATCCCATTTGAATAAAAATTTTGATAATTAATCGCACATAAAGTTATGGTAACTATTTAATATATAAATATTTATTTTATTATAATAATTTTTTAGTACTTATTTGTTAAAGGAAATATTCACTCGTTAAAAAGTTTTAAAAATGATAACGAATATAATCATCTTTCAACAATAGGTAACTGATCTTTGCTAAGACATTGTTGCATATTTAAATTTTCATCATGACTGATGTCATATGCTATGATTGAAACTCTTCATTAAATACTTTCAACAATATATAATGAAAATTTTGTCATTCATACTTTCTTCTTTATCTTTCTACATAAGTCTAGGTGCAATGTTTAGCTTGCTCAGTTTTTAATGAAAACCTATTTTAGGCCAAAAATAAATAAATAAAAAATTACTAAAGGCATGTATCATCGGACTTTCCATTAAATAAATTATAATTTTCAAAGGATTAAACCTAAAAGAAAATGTCCATTCTAACTTTCTAAGCATTATTACCATTTAAAACTCAAAATACATGAAGAAATTTTTTTGGATGTTAAAATTTGGTAAGAGTATTTTAGACATTATACAATAGAATATTTTAAGAATCGTAAGTTTTCAGTAGGGTTTAACTAAAATAATAACAATATAACATATTTGCTATTTTTCAAAATATTAATGGAAAAATTTCTTGATTTTAAAATTTAAGGAGAAATTATGAACTATTCCAAACATAAAGGATGAAAACTGATTTTATCTTAAGTTTTTTTTTTTTTTTTTGGTGTGCAACAATATGTTTTTACTTAAAATTCTACGTAAAACTAAGAATAAAAAAGGTCAACCCAAGAAAACCGGATGTGAAATAGTAATTTTAGCTCAACAAAGTTGATTAAACCAAAAACAATTTCTCAAAATACAACAGAATGGAACAACATTTTCATATTAATAATACCTTTACAATTTTGTATCCAAAAAAAAAATAATAATACCTTTACAATTTTGTTATATTTTATTTTGACTTGTAAAGAATTGATTTTTCAGCTGTTACGAATATATTATGACGACAGCAAAGATGTCTTAACATTTTCATAAAAGAAACTCTATGTCTACATAATTTTTACAATAAATCATAAGTAGTAGGTTGTTACAAGTTGTTATTGATTGACAAAAAAGTAACTTCATTGGTAAGTTTAAATAAGAATCAATAACAATTTACCACTTATGATTTTGTTATAAAAGTGTTGTAAGAAATGTTGTGGATGTAGCATTTCTTTTTTCACAATGCCTTTATTTTTAGCTTTGGTTGGTTCCAATATGATATTTTATTTTGACCAATAAGAAATTAACACCTTAATAATTGTAAAAATATTGTAATAATTTGTTGTGTTAATATATTATTATTTTATATATACAAACAGGTTTCATATGTATATATAAAACAAAATAAAAAGAGTTGAGTTAGTTGAACGGGCAATATTACCGAAAAAAAGAAAAGGTTGGTGAACACTAAATAGTGCTAATTGAAAAAACCAAAAAAGCACTGTAGCTATTGTAGATTTACGCATTTGCGCTTTATATGTGTGTGTGTGTGTGTGTGTCTTTGTGCATTAATTAAAAAAAATATTAAATTCAAAATAAGTCATAACTCATTTATAATATTGCAAGATTATTGTTATCAAAAATTTTTATTAGTGTAATTTTGATCAGCACTTAGATTAGGCTAGATTAGAATTTGTTAAGTTCTAAATATTTAAGATTAAATATTTAGTTTCCAAATTTATGTATGTTGGCAAACCAAGAACAAAAACATATCTAGATTAAGTGTTAGACATTACTCAAGATTATTCAAGTCAAGATTCAAGAACTATCAAGCTACAAAAAGAAGAAGCAAGTTACTGTGAAGCTCGACTAATCAAAAATCGTGTTCTGCAAATATTAAATCAAGCCCAAGCCCCCGAAATTGTCTAGGGTTTTAATCCAACACTATTGGTATAAAAAGAAAACCCTAATTACGTTTGCGAAGCTCTTGAAAGACTCATGAGTTACTCTTGTGAGGTTTTTGCAACCTTCTAACTCTAAAAGTATCTACCGGAATGAGATCTACAATTAAGAATTGGTAGAAACAAATTGTTGCATAAAGATCTACTAATGATAGTGATCTGAAACCTTTGAGTGAGATTTCAAAGTCACAAACGTGGGAGTTTGTGTTCAATAAATCCAAGATAAAAGAGTCCGTGGAGTCGAATCTACACATTGTCGTGTTAGTAAATTCTACAAGAGGTAGTTTTAGATTTAGGGTTTAAATCTACTGTAAACTTCCATTCTATCATAGTGGATTTGTTTACTTTGAGGATAGTCAGGTTAAATCCTCCCCAATTTTTTTACCTTGAAATGGTCGATTTCATTAGTTTTCATAGGTCATCATATTACTATCTTCTTTACTTTTTCGCACTAGGTAATATAATTGCATGATTTTAACCTAGATTTGAATAATAAACCTAAGTAAATACTTGGCTAATTCATTAGGTTGAACTAATTTGTTTAAAAGGGGTCTAAACAGAACAAACAAGTGTATTAGAGTGGGTTAGCTCTTGATTAGGTAGTTTTACCTTGAGTTGATCCTTGACCCTTGTTGTCATGGATTCTCTTATCCTTCTTTTTAGATCAATTAGATTGAAAATTGAATCTTTTTCATCTTGGACTATATGGCTGATAAATTGTGCTAATCCTATTCTTAAATACCTTGGTACAACTACATGCTGCAATAATATGTTTGTTATACTGCTTTAACTGCTTTAAAAGTACATGATACTTGTTTCTGATATTTGGATAGTGGTTGTCCCAAACACATGACATGTAATAAAGTTTTGTTCAAGACCCTCTTAAAGGAAAGATAGGAATTGTCACATTTGGAGATAGATCAAATCATTCATTCTTGGTATTGGCACAGTAGGCATGGTGGGAAGTTATCATTTTGATGGTTCATTTTTCATTTTTAAATTTGAAAATAGGTAGAAATATCTTTTTGGTTCCTGCATTTTAACCCTATTCCCATTTTGGTTTCTACTTTTTAATTTTACCGCATTTAGTCCTTAAAATTAAAAACTCATTCCATTTTGGTCCCTATCATCATCTCACTAATATAAATTGCTATATGGTAGACGGAATGTACTATTGGTACATTAAAGGCTGACGTGGCCATTAAAATAATACTAAAAAATTTATTTTGCATTTTTTAAATGCCACGCCAACATTTTAACAAGAAAATATTTTCTTTAAAAAATTTCATTTTCTTCTTTCTTTTAAGATAAACCCCAAAACAAATCTTATTATCTCTCTCTCACTCTTTAATGCGTGTTTGTGTTTATGACTTTCATTTCTTTTTCTTCTTTCTTTTTAGATCCAATCCATGAGTTTAGCCTTCTCATTTTCATTTTCCTCTCTCTCTCTCTCTCTCTCTCTCTCTCTCTCTCTCTCTCTCTCTCTCTCTCTCTCTCTCTCTCTCTCTCTCTCTCTCTCTCATATGGGTTTGATTTGGGTTAGAGATCGGTGGTTGTGGAGGTGGTGGTTGCAGGTGGAGATCAGTAGTAAAGGTAGTGGAGGGACTCAAATTGACGGTGGAGGTAGTCAAGGTGGAGATTGGTGGTGGAGGTGGAGAGAAAGGGACTCAGATTGGTGGAGGTGGAGATTGATGGTGTTGGTTAGGTTTTCTGGGTTGCGATAGTCAGCTGGGTCCTTTGGTGAGGTTCATAGGTGATGGGTAGATCTAGATTTTCTAGGTCCATTGGTGGAGTTTGAAGGTGGTGGAAGGGTGGTGAATTTTCTAGGTCTATTGTTGTGTTTGGTTGCCAAGAAAATATTGTTATCGATCTGAGTTGAGTTTTGATGTTTGGCGTTTAGTCAATTGGGTTCAGTAGGGATGTTTTAGTGTTTTGGTTGAGATGTTTTGGTGTTCTGGTATTTTGGTGATTGTTGGGTTTTGGTCTCAATTTGAAGATTGCTATGTGTGTTTTGGATGCTTGGTTGCTAAGAAAATGCAAGAAGAGAAACAAAAATATTGATTTTTTAATTTTCTGGGCAACCAGTTATTTGAGGAAGAACATGAAGAATTCTCGGTAAGTGAAGAAGAACATGAACAGTTATGGGAAGAACACAAAGAACAGTTATTTTATTTTAAATAAAAGAACATAATTAAATAATAACTAAAATTTTATTTTATTTAAAATAATTATAAAAAATAATGATGTGGCTTTTTTAATATTTAAAATGCTAACATGACATTATTTAAATGTCAAACAATAAATTTTAATATTATTTTAATGGTCACATTAGCATTTAATGTGCCAACAATACACGTTATCTGCTACGTAAGCAATTTTCATTAGTGAGATAACGGTAGAGACTGAAATAGAACGCGTTTTTGAAGTTATGGAGTAAATGCGATAAAATTAAAAAGTAGGGACCAAAATGGGGATAGAGTCAAAATGTAGGGACCAAAAAAGTATTTTCGCCTGAAAAAAAATGGACAATAATTTTTAATAAGAGATCAAAATGATAAGAACCCAAAAGTTCAATAGATTAATTATAAATTTTGAAAATTAGGGAATCAAAATGAAAATAAATTTAAAAGCTTAGAGGGGAAGTATATATTTTATCAAAATTATAATTTGTTATCATTAGCCATTAAAAGTCCCACTACTTATTATCATGCAATGGAATCTATTATTTTTTGAAAATAAGGCCCGCAAACTTATTTTTTTGTGATGCTTGATTCAATCTTATTTATTTTTTAATAATAAATATTGGCATTATCTTGTAAGTAGCTTATAATAAAAATAGTGTCAGTGTTGGATGCACATAAAGTAACATTATTCTTTACTTTTTATTTTTTGAAAAAAAAAAGTGATGTTATTCTAAAAATTGACGCTTTTAACATTATTCTTAGCATAATATTCAAATTATGACAAAAATTACGATGAGTATGCTAACTCCTATGATTGGCAAAAGAGATATTATATATGTGGGGGGTCCAAGAATCGAAGAGGACTAGATCAAGGAATGGTTTGCATAACTCAGTTTGAAGAGCTGTGTAAGCTCTGAGGATTCCATTAACCCGAGGATGAAGTAGAAGCATGGGCATTTAGTATTTTATGAAGGACCAAGGAGGTAGGAAAGAATCATACTGGGGGTAAAGGATGTGAGAGGAAGCTTCATGAAAAAGATACTTCCCACCTCTGCATTGAATGCCCTACACCAACCATGTCAGCTGCATTAATGTGAAAATGACACATGAATAGTAACTTCACAGCTAGTAGCTACTTCTACCACCTTCAACAGTGTTTTGGTGGGACAAGTATCCTAAGAAATGCCTTAAGACATACAGGGGGAGGGTTAAGATGCAAGGAAGGAGGATACAAAACGAAGAGAGCATCCCAAAAACAAGGATGGATAAGGGGTTGTTTGGATTTAAGAGTTTCCACTTTCCATCACTCATAACTCTATTTCCCTCACTCATCACTCAAAAGTGGTGGGTCCCATGGAGGTAAGGCTTGTTTGGATTGGTTTTCTAAATTTGTTTCCATCATTCAATTCTCACCAAAGTGAGGAATGATTGACTAAAAATGGAAAAAAATTTTAAATGTTTTCAGATACTTGAGTTATGAGTTATATGTGGTAATTGAATGAAACTTGTGGGACCCAATGTTTTGTGTTGTCACATCAAACACCAAGCATTTTCATTTCTCTTTCTTTCTTTTTTTCACATTTGCTTCCCCTTCTTTCTTTCCACCCGTTGCAGGCTCAATGCTTCTTTCTTTCTTTTTTCTTCCTTTCTTCACATCTATTGCTTCTTCTTTCTTATTTCTCTTCCTTTTTCGTCTCTTCACACTTATTTTGCTAGTACTAGGGTAAAAGGCCCACACACATCGACATGAGCCAAAATCCAAAAATCCTATTTCCTCTGAAAATATGAGCCAAGATCTAGAACTTTTGGTCCTCTGAAAACATGAGCCAAAGCCCAAAAAAAAACCCTTGGTCCTCTAAAAACATGAGCCAAGATCCAAAAATCCTAGATCCTCTAAAAACATGAGCCAAAGCCTAAAAAACTCTTGGTCCTCTAAAAACATGAGCCAAGATCTAAAATCCTAGGTCCTCTGAAAACATGAGTCAGGATCCGGAACCTTTGGTCTTTTGAAAACATGAGCCAAAGCCCAAAAAACCCTTGGTCTTCTGAAAATATGAGCCAAGATCAAAAAATCCTAGGTCCTCTGAAAACATGAGCCAGGATCCAGAACCTTTGGTCCTCTAAAAACATGAGCCAAAGCCCAAAACCTCTGAAAACATAAGCCAAAGCCCAAAAAAAAAAAATCCTAGGTACTCTAAAAACATGAGCTAGGATCCAAAACCTTTAGTCCTCTGAAAACTTGAGCCAAAGCCAAAAAAAAAAATCCTAGGTCCTCTGAAAACATGAGTTAGGATTCAGAACCTTTGGTCCTCTGAAAACATAAGCCAAAGCCAAAAAAAAAAAATTTTCTAGGTCCTCTAAAAACATGAGCCAAAAACCCTTTAAAAAAAATCCTAGGTCCTCTGAAAACATGAGCCAAGATCCAAAACCTTTGGTCCTCTAAAAACATGAGTCAAAGCCAAAAAAAAAAAAAAAAAAAAATCCTAGGTCCTCTGAAAATATGAGCCAAGATCCAAAACCTATGGTCCTCTAGAAACATGAGCCAAAGCCTAAAAAAAAAAAAAAAAAAAAACAATCCTAGGTCCTCTAAAAACATGAGCCAAAGTCCCAAAAAAAAAAAAATCCTAGGTCCTCTGAAAACATGAGCCAGGATCCAAAACCTTTGGTCCTCTGAAAACATGAGCCAAAACCCAAAAAACCCTTGGTCCTCTGAAAACATGAGCCAAGATCTAAAATCCTAGGTCCTCTGAAAACATGAGCCAAAAACCGAAACCTTTGGTCTTCTAAAAACATGAGCCAAAGCACAAAAAACCCTTGGTCCTCTGAAAACATGAGCCAAGATCCAAAAATCCTAGGACCTCTGAAAACATGAGCCAAGATCCAAAACCTTTAATCCTCTAAAAACATGAGCCAAAGTCCAAAAAAAAAAAAAAATCCTAGGTCCTTTGAAAAATGAGCTAGGATCCAAAACTTTTGGTCCTCTGAAAACATAAGCCAAAGCCCAAAAAAAAAAAATTCCTAGGTCCTCTGAAAACATGAGTCAGGATCCAAAACCTTTGGTTCTCTGAAAACATGAGTCAAAGCCAAAAAAAAAAAAAAAAAATCCTAGGTCCTTTGAAAACATAAGCCAGGATTCAGAACCTTTGGTACTCTGAAAACATGAGCCAAAGCCTAAAAAAAAAAAATCCTAGGTTCTCTGAAAACATGAGTCAAGATCCAAAACCTTTGGTTCTCCCAAAGCATGAGCCAAAGCCCCCCTAAAAAAAAAATCCCTAGGTCCTCTAAAAACATAAGCCAGGATTCAAAACCTTTAGTCCTTTGAAAACATGAGCCAAAGCCAAAAAAAAAAAAAAAAAATCCTAGGTCCTCTGAAAACATGAGCCAAGATCCAAACCTTTTGGTCCTTTGGAAACATGAGCCAAAGCCCAAAAAAAAAAAAAATCCTAGGTCCTCTAAAAACATGAGCCAAGATCCAAAACTTTCGGTCCTCTAAAAACATAAGCCAAAGCCCAAGAAAAAAAAAATCCTAGGTCCTCTGAAAACATGAGCCAAGATCCAAAACCTTTGGTCATTTGAAAATATGAGCCAAAGCCCAAAAAAAAAAAAAAAAAAATCCTAGGTCTTCTGAAAACATGAGCCAGGATCCAGAACCTTTGGTCCTCTGAAAACATGAGCCAAAGCGCCAAAAAAAAAATCCTAGGTCCTATAAAAACATGAGCCAGGATCCAAAACCTTTGGTCCTTAGAAAACATGAGCCAAAGCAAAAAAAAAAAAAAAAAAAAAAAAAATCCTAGGTCTTCTGAAAACATGAGCCAAGATCCAAAACCTTTGGTCCTTTGGAAACATGAGCCAAAGCCCAAAAAAGAAAAAATCCTAGGTCCTCTGAAAACATAAGCCAGGATCCAGAACCTTTGGTCCTCTAAAAACATGAGCCAAAGCCCAAAAAAAAAAAATCCTAGATCCTCTGAAAGCATGAGTCAGAATCCAAAACCTTTGGTCCTCTGAAAACATAAGCCAAAGCCCAAAAAAAAAAAAAAAAATCCTAAGTCTTCTGAAAACATGAGTCAGTATTCAGAACTTTTGGTCCTCTGAAAACATGAGCCAAAGCCCAAAAAAAGAAAAAAAAAATCCTAGGTCCTCTGAAAACATGAGTCAGGATCCAAAACCTTTGATCCTCTGAAAACATGAGCCAAAGCCCAAAAAAAAAAAAATCCTAAATCCTCTGAAAATATGAGCTAGAATCCAAAACTTTTGGTCCTCTAAAAACATGAGCCAAAGCCAAAAAAAAAAAAAATCCTAGGTCTTCTTAAAACATGAGCCAGGATCCAAAACCTTTGGTCCTTTAAAAACATAAGCCAAAGCCCAAAAAAAAAAAAAAATCCTAGGTCCTTTGAAAACATGAGTCAGGATTTTAAACCTTTGGTCCTCTAAAAACATGAGCCAAAGCCAAAAAAAAAAAAAAATCCTAGGTCTTCTAAAAACATGAGTTAGGATCCAAAACCTTTGGCCCTCTGGAAACATGAGTTAAAGCCCAAAAAAAAAAAAAAAATCCTAGGTCCTCTAAAAACATGAGCCAGGATCCAAAACCTTTGGTCCTTTGAAAACATGAGCCCAAGCTCAAAAAAAAAAAAAAAAAAAAATCTTTGGTCCTCTGAAATATGAGTCAAGATCCAGAACCTTTGGTCCTTTGAAACGTATGACTAGAATCTTCATATTTTCTTCACTTCAGGTAAGCATGTCTTGTACTCATTATAAAAAAAGAAAAAAAATTTGCATGCATGAACTACGTTTCGACCTGATCCTCCCACCAAGAGGTACGTAGGCAATCTCCCTCGAGATTCGGTCCACATTTTAATCCACAACATGACCATACATCACACATTCACCACAGTTAAATACTGATTGCAAAGTTAGGTGTCTCTTTCATACATTGACATTCGTTTTTCAAGCTCTGTCAATGAGGGGCATTCTATTGACACCCCATTTTGCAATCCGCATTTAACCTCGCAGGAGGGTAAAATGGTAATTTCACCTTGAAAATATGCATCTTGATTCTGGTTACTAGATCCTTAATCTCATTTCACCAAAATGATCTTGATGTTGTAACGATCAAATCGACTGGTCATAAGCCCTAATCAGACCACCAGATTGAAAGTTATCATCAAATCAAGTTTTAATGGCCGAGATGCACTATCACAAATTGAGTTCGACAATATGTGATTATGAATAATTGATTCCAATTGGTTATAATTATAATCAATTTGAGATTAATGATGTGTCATAATTTGATTGGTTAGGACTACATTTTATAGTAAGGTTGCACACACCTAATTAATTAAATAGTTTAACATTAATTATTCAATGAGTAATTTGTGCAATTATATTTTAATTAGAGTAAATTTGGAACCAATTAAGTCTTAAGTGGGAGTGATTGGAGCCGTTTAATATTAATTGGAAGCTAATTTGAGACCTATTAATGTTAATTGTACTGAAACCATTTTCTAACAAATGACCTCTGCTCACCATTTCATCAATATCTCTCAGATTATTTTGAATCTGTGAATGAGATTAATTTTTCCAGAAACTAGACATCCGGGGCTTCAATTTTAGCACAAGAACTAGACAATTCCGATCAGAATTGAGTCAGATATGATTTTTCAAAGTTGGTTCTACAGGTTGTTACAGCAGCTACGGGAAAACCGAATTTTGGCTTGCTCCTCACTCCTACCAATCTTTCCATTTAATGCACCAGATTTCCCCAAAAGCTAAAATGAGGTCTAGGTTCATGATTCTTTGTCAACCCTCATTAAATGGCCTTTCATTCATATTTCCTTCACAACTACTATATAAACTCCCTTCTCCTTCATTCTAAGACACAACAAAAACCTCCTCCATTCTCCTCTCTTGAGTTCTAGGAAGTTGAGTAGTCTTGTCATATCTTGATCTTCTTGAGACTCAAGGTATTGAGTGAGACTCACTCTTCCTCACCTAACTCTTCTTTTCCTCCACCCTTAAGACCTCCCTCAAGAGTCTCCTCATCCTTCATATGGATCTTGCATGAAGGTATAATTTCTTTCCCTAATTGTTTTTTTTTTTTTTTTTGTTGCCATGATGAGAGTTTAAGATTAAAGCATGATAATAATCATTTAAATTCCTTTGAATATGTTTGAATTTTCTTAATTGTTCTTCACATGTTCTTGGTTGTTCATCACATGTTCATGCATAATACTAGTTTTAATCTTAAATCCATATAAAAATTATGAAAAACATGTTTGTTTAATAATTTTTTTCAAATCCTTGAATCTAGGATATCACCATCCACACACATTCACTAGAATTTATTTTTCAATTCAAATGCAATGCTTAATAAATTAAATTAGGGTTTATCACATGCACACACTTTAAATTCAAATTGATTGATTGACATATTGGATGATGTGATATAAATGTTGGCCACCATAGTCTAGAAGACCGGTTTCACCCGGCAAGATGGGTGTTTAACACCTTCCCACCTTGTAACATAGCCTCCGAGCTTAGATCAAGGGTTAATAGATCAAATGCTTATCCATGTAATTTTTTATTTTTAGATTGTGAATAGGTAACAAAGCCATGTACTTTATCTTATATTGTATCTAGGACCAAAGCCATGTAATTTCCTATGATCAATGTAAATTCAAATTCAAATTAATAGAATGAGGAATTGTTTTTCAATTCAGGTTTTCTTATTTTTTCAATAATTAAATAAGTGACGACTCCATTGTAAAACCTTTAATCTAAAGGGGGAAATATAACTAGTCAAACCTCCATTTTGAGAGGCAATAACACGACTTCACCCATTCACGTGGGTTTGGCCCAACACACCTAAAAAAAAGGGGGCTGGGGGCACGGTCTCTCACAGATTCTTTTGTGGAGTTTTTTTTTTTTTGGGGTACCTTTTATGGGTTTATTTGTTTTTGTATCAGTGGGTTTTGTTTGAGCTTATGCAAAGGAGGAAGAGACGGTGGATGAATTTTTGGGTCTCTAATCTTTCTCTCTTGAAGGACTTGTTGGCAATTTTTGGGTCTTTAATATTTCTCTTGCTTCATTTTTTGAGATCGTAACCCAGGTGTACCATCATGTGCGGTTATGGATGTTTCAACATCATGGGTGTGGGTTCTGATGGTGAGATCGGTGGGACGAGGGTTGTGTTTTGTGTGGTGGTTGGGTGCTGTGAGTTGGGTTTTTGAGGGTTGGGACTGGTGGGTTTGTGGCTTTTTTTGGGTTGCAGTGGTTGTCAGTGGTGGTAGGAGATAGAGTGGCATTTTTGGCCAAGGCCATGGTGGTAGGAGGTGGAGTTGGGTTTTACACTTATCTTTTTAGAAGATGATCTTGGCAGTGTGACATAGCTTGGTGTGTTTATGAGGGAAGGAGGAGGAGGAGCAGCAGTGGCTAAGTGAAGGAGGATGAGAATTGTAACTTGTGAGTACTATGTATTGTTATCAATCTGGCTGGTTAGATTTTTGTGAGACTTGCTAATTTGAGTATTTTTAGCAAAAAAAACTAAAGCCAAACACGTCGGGGAGGAAGTTAGGAGAAAAAGAGAGAATAAAATATAAGATATGAGAATGAGTATAGAGTTATGAAAATTGAGATATGAGAAGTGAGAAATGAGTAATGGGAAAACCAAATAGACCCTATTTTTCTCCAAGAAACAGAAAAAACAAGAAAGTGAACAGTGATTAGTTTGGTCAAAAACTTGTAACACTTATAAATAAGAAACCAATCCTTGGGCCAATCAGAGGAGAGCATTACTTCTAATCACAACTTAAATTTCTCTTCTCTATCATTCCAGTATCTTTGGTTACATATAAGGATTCAGTTAGAGTTGCACTTGAAGTACTTTTCTCACTTTCTTAAAAATTTTATTGTTTGGGCTTGGTGTAAAGGAAAAGGTACAACTGTTCTTAGTAAGTTTAGGTCTTTATTTTCTGAGTATCTACAATGTATTTGATACATGTAATCAACCTATCGTATGGGATAGAGTCATAGAGCTCACATGGTATAGAGCTCAACAATCATAGGTAAAGGATAGCCACAAATTTACTAGCGATATTGTGAAACACTTGATTAATCCATCCAAATTTCTTAAAATCCCGGAAGAGGATAACCACAAATTTACACTTTTTGCCTCTATTCTTATTGACAATACCTAGAAGATTCGAAATCAAAAAGCTTTTGCAAGTATCCATTCGGAGCCTAGAAAGCGCAGCTGACAAAGCCATCAACAAAGCCTACCAACAATTAAAGCATGGACAACCTTAAAATCGCCTCTGACCACCTCATGGCAACTGCCACCAATTGGATTGGATGAAAATAAACTTAAACATAAGTCATCTTAAAAGGTCCCTTCCCTTTTCTTAATATAATCTTTAAGGGTAACATACCATTAAACTTTTTGAAGTTTGAACTAATGTCAATTAAGTTTAAGAATTTTTAAAATTGATCAATTTGGTCATTAAACTGTTACTTTTTTTCTTTTTTACGTGAATTAGGGACTTAAATTTGCCATTTTTGAAAAGTCTTGCCTCGTAGACCAAAACAGAAAAGGTCAAAAAAAAAAAACTAGACCACGTAGATCTTCTTAAAAGGCCTATCAGTGTTTCTGGGCCTGTTCGGCTGGCCCAAAGCCTCACTACATTTTGTTTTTTAAAATGCACTCCACCGCATATTTTATTTGCAATAGAGATGAGAACAGAGTGCGTTGGAGTTGGAGTTGGAGTTGGAGTTGGAGCTGGGGCCTGGGAACGATGGTGGCATTGGCAGAGCCTAAAACAACTACCAAAAACATTCAGACAACACAATTACAAATGCAGCATACTTGGTGTCAGTTTAGGAATAATTTATTGAGTTAAAATTGAAAACTTTTCAAAAATAATATTAGCTAAAAAAATATCAAAAAGTACAATGAGACTATAAATAATAACAAAAATAAGTTAAATATTAAAAAAATTGGATTTTTCAGCCAATGTAAAATGCAACCTTGGTGCCATGATGTAAATGCGTAGAAGATAAATGATGAAATAAGGATCATTCTCAAACAAAATGTGAGTGATTAATTTTTTTATTTTTCCATTTAGCATCATTTTAACAACAATTTTGTTAGAGCATTCACAGTAAAGCATCTAAAAAATTTAGTTTTTAACAACTCAAAACATTACTTTATTTATTTTAACAACCCACTTTATAATACACCCTATAACAAAGGTTTTATATTAACATTCAACACATTAAAATAATATAAACAACACAATAAAATAATATATCTAATACAACAACCAACAAACATAACTATCAATACATTAAAATACTTTTTTTTTAACATTCTACATTAAAATATTATTTTTTATTTTGAGTTTTGAGCTGCAGTGGACTGCTCTGTAGCTCAAAGTTACATTTTTTTAAGTTTAGCTACTTTGCTGTAGCCACAATTTTGGAGAATTGGTTGCTAAATTGACTTTTTTGTCAATTTAGCAACCTCACTGCGGATGCTTTTAGTTGGCATGTTTCTAAAACATTTTAGTAAGCTGGAATCATGACTTTCTTAAACTCGAGATTCAAGCTGATGTGGAAGAAAAAGCATCGAGTTCCTTAAAGACCAAATCTCTAACAAATTTGCCATCTCCATGCATTTGCAAAAACCAAACTCACCCACCTATTGCCATTTCTATGAAACTCACCTGCAAAACCAAACCCATCTGCAAAACTCCACTTCTCACCTGCAAAACCAAAATTCTAAAGCACCATGCCATCTTTGTGCTTGTTCTGTTTCTCCTTTTATATCTTCTTTCTTCTTTCTCCTTTTATATCTTCTTTCTTCTCCTTCTTCTTCTTCTACTTCTCTAGAATTGTAATATTTCTTCTTCAAATATAACTCGAGTCATAAAGACTCGAGTCCCACGTGTACAACAGATCCATATCAGTCTCTGCCAGAGTATCAAAATCTAGTGCATGAGAAGAAGCTCAAGATGCTATTTTACTAAAATGTTTTAAAAACATGCCAACCAATGTAATTGTTGCTAAAATGATGCTAAAAAAAATACTCGTGTAATAAAACAGATAATGTGAACAATCAGATGGTGATGCAAGGATTTGGCTTACCTCCAGCACTTTTTTAACTAAGACTTCGTTTAGAAGTTCATAAGGGAATGAAATAGAATGGAATGATTATAAATGAATGGAATGTGTTTGTTCTATTTAGACCCCTTAGACCAGATTGTTTAACCTAATATATCAGCCAAGTGATTACTTAGATTAATTATTTAGGTCTAGATTAAAAAAAAAAAAATTATATCATGCACAACAATGGAAAAGTAAATAACATCACGATAGTATCACCTAGGAAAACAGATGAAACGAATCATTTCAGGGTAAAACCCTGAGGAGGATTTGACCTAACAATTTTCAAGGTAAAGCAAATCCACTATAAGAGAATTGAAGTTTTACAATCAGATTTAACCCTAAATCTATTGCCACCTTAAGTAATAACTTATTAACACGACCATGTGCAAGCTATGAATCCACGGACTCCTTCTCTTCTTGGACTTACTGCAACACAAGCACCTACACTTGTGACTTTGGAATCTCACTTAAAGGCTTTAGATCATCACTAATAGTTGATCTTGTATGCAACAACTTCTACAACACCGAATTTTGAGATTCTTTAAGGAATATTGACGGTAAAGACTTTAGAGAGTTTTGGGTACAAAAACCCTAGCTCTATAATTGGAGGCACAAGATGCACTCTTTTCTCTCTAAAAACCCCATCTAGAGTTGGCTTATAATGTTCTTTAAATACTGGAAAGAACGGATCGTGATTTAGGCTTCAAACGGACAAGTAATGGGTTTTTTACGTTTGCTGATTTTCTGCTGATCTGTGACTTTCGATCGACCGAAAAATTCACCTAATCGATCAAAAAATTCTCTTGATCGATAGAACCAGTTTGATTTTGACTTTTGGAACTACCAGCTTGTATATTCTTTGAATTTTGACTTGCAGCACTTTGAGCATTGTTTAATATAACTTCATAGACTCTATGATCTATATCTAGACAAGTTTATGTTCACGGTTTACCAATTGTTTTAAACTTTTAAAACCTAACAGAATGGAATGTATTTAAGCAAGGGAAATGAATGGAATATAAATGAATGGAATGAAATTAAGTAATCTTGATTGAATGTTTGTGAGTATTATTATACCCCTATTTTAAAATAAATGGTTGAATATATAGGGGTATTTTGAGAGTTTATTTATAAGAAATTCATTAAATCTAATTCCATTTTTTCCTATTCCTACCAATTTCGGGGTAATGAAAATTTGAGATTTTAAGGGAATAGAGAGGAATGAGTATTCTCTCCTATTTATTCTATTCCTTTCCACTTAAATTTTCAAACAAGAGAATGAACTTTCTATTTTCTTCATTAAAACTCCTAAACAAGGAAAGAGATAAATATTATAAACTTATTTTTTATATTCATTTCCATTCCCTCCTTCCAAACGAGGGCTAAATGTTTTCTTTTATTTTAAATACACAATGATAAGTAGTAATAAGTTTTAATTTCTACATTTTATTTAGTTAGTGAGTGATGTGACAGTTTCTCACTAAAACAAAAGAAGATTCAAATTAAAAAAGTACTAGAGTAAAGTCAAACCTAATTTCAAATAAATATAAAAGTTGTAAATGTACTTTTAGTCCCTACATTTTGGGGTCATTTCTATTTTGGTCCCTACATTTCTATTTTA
Organism: Lithocarpus polystachyus; assembly: GCA_033629205.1. Classification (NCBI taxonomy): domain Eukaryota; kingdom Viridiplantae; phylum Streptophyta; class Magnoliopsida; order Fagales; family Fagaceae; genus Lithocarpus; species Lithocarpus polystachyus. The sequence continues at coordinate 85,426,675 of CM066164.1, forward strand.
CCACTTTTAGTCCCTAAAACTAAAAACGCGTTCCATTTTGGTCTTTATCGTCACTCATTTAATGGAAATATCCTATGTGGCAAACGGAGTGCGCTATTAGCATAGTAAATGCTAACATGGCGAATAAAATAATATTAAAAAAGTCACATCAACATCTAATTTTTTTTTAAAAATGAATTTATCAACTTTATACACAAAAAAAAAAAAAAAAAAAAACAACAACAATATCAGAATTAAAATTCAAAAAATACATAAATTTAGATCTGGGTTCATCTTTAACAAGAACACAATGAACACAAATCCAGATTTTAAATATAACAACACACACCCAAAATTTCTAGCATTTTCTTGCCATTTCTTATCAACCAAACACAAAAACATAAGTACAAAAACATACACAAACCCTAGCAACTAAGGGACTCAAGGTAGTGAAGAACTCCATCCTTGAACTCATATTGGTTTTAAGGAAAATTTAGATACTCTTATCCATTTTCTTGGCAACCAAGCAAATTTTTTTTGTCAATCCTAAGATCTAAACATTTTTCACAAACCCAACAAATCCCCTTATACACAAACCCAAAAATTTCCTTTCACAAACCCATATTATCCCTTTTCAAATTTATCAAAAATTCAAAACAAATACAGCAAACTCAACCCAGATAAAGAGAGAGATATGAGAAAGTGAGGAGGGAAAGGGGTTTCAGATCTAACTGGAAACCCATATGATGGTGCTGGCGGCGACGACCTACCACCTCACCACGCTCCTCAATCTCATCCTCACACTCATGCCTACTCTCACCACTAGTACTAGCAAATGATTCTCAGTGATAATAGTGGCAGTGATGAGGACCATGAAGTCAAAGTCAAAGTCAAGGTGAGCCAAAATGTAGGTCCAAGACGAGAGCTGAGACGTCGGTCCAAATCGAAGTCGAACAAGCACTTATGGGAGTAGATTTCATTGGCGATGAGAGAAGTGGAGGATATTACTTAAAGAGTACAAGAAGGCTAAGAACCAAGATAGAAGAAGGAAGAAGAAAGAAGAAAAAGAGGAAGAAGGAAAGAAGACAAAAGAAAGAATAGGAGGTAGAGAAATTGAAAGAAAGATCTTAGGAAGAAGAAGAAAAATAATCTAAGCTTAAACATAACCGTTTTAAGTTCAATCATTTTTTTTTTGTTTTAATTATGTTTTTTTGTTTTTTATAATTTTTTTAACTTTGTTGAGGCTCATTTTTGTAAGAAAGCCCAAGAAGAGGAGTGAGCCCATAATCAAAGAATAAACCCAATTAAATCTGAGCGGCAGGAATGGGTTTGTAAAGCAAGCAAACGGGTCTTGAAGAGGTAAGCGGGCCTGAAAAGGCCCGGAAAGATAAGAACCATGGGCCGCAGATGTAGGAAAGTAAGTATGGGCCATGCCCATTGTGGCAAGCCCAAAGTAAAGCAAGAATACGGAGTCATAGTTTATGGGCTCTAAAGAAAAATAAAGAATGGTTGGGCCGCGGAAGCCCAACGAGGTAATGAGGGCCCATGGAAAACATGAGATTGTAAGGGGCCAAGGATGCCCCAAAGAAGAATGAATGGGACACAGGAGCCCGCAGACACAAGAGGCAATAAAAGCCCAGTGGGCTAACTAAGCCATTGAGAAAGGAATTGGTGAACCTAAAGAGTATAACCATTTCAATACAGCAGGAAGCAAACGGGAAGGCCCATAGCCGGGACGAGCCCAAACCACAGATAGAGAATCGATAATCTGCAAAGAGGCGAGAAAAGTAAATACCCAAGCCATGGCGAGCGACTGACTGTCCAGAGAATTTTGGACGGACATAGGCACGCGCAAGGCCCAGGTTTCACCAGCCTGTACCCAGCCAATACAGGCGAAGGTGGGCCATGGGTCAGAGGTAAGGAGGGTGTGGTCTGGCGGAGGGGAGAGGGGGGGCGATCCATTTCGGGGCTTCCACTCAGGCCACTTTCGGGTGAGTGTCCTGCTGGGATGACATGGCAGCCGAAAATGGCAAAACTGAGTTGGAGCCTTCTGGTGCATGCCATGAGAGAGATAAAGAGTGCTTTGCCGTGGTAGGAGAGAATGCCACGACAAGCTAACAAACAAAACACCCTTGTATTTGTCTGGAGATGTAGTGCGCCGCGGCCAGCGCAGGAACATGGCGCTGGCCGGGTGCCTAACTAACCAGTAATGGTCGGGTGGGTACACGCATCAGACAAAGATGGTTACAGGGGTAAAAAGGTAAATATAATGCATCAGAAAATGCTATATAAGGTGCTCCTTGTGCACAGAAGAAAGGGGGCGGAACCAGGGAAGAAAAGAAAAACAGAGTAAGAAAGAAAAGAAAAACAGAGTAAGAAAGAAAGAAAACAGAGTGAAAAGGAGGAAAACGGGTATGCACCAAGATGGGTTGTCGACCCCTCTCTCCCTCTCGAGAAACCACATTCTCTATGGACTTTACTCGGAACAAAGGTCATCTAGGACCATTCCTTCAAAGTCACTAATTTCTCTTTAGAGAAATTAATCACATTGAGGGAGTGTTGTCTCCTTTTTGATTTAGTTTCCTCTGACATATTATCGCAGGTCAAAAGCCTGATTGACTTGCCGAAGTGTCTTACTCCTTTTCTTCCTTGTGTCTATCCTCTTTAAGTCTATCTTTATTATCTTTATGTTTTTATTCAGATATTTGCTTATTTAAAGCACAGCAAACTAGTTTTATACATATTTGTAGCATACTTGTCTGCGGCAGTTGTTTATAAAGGATTCGCCCGCCACAATTTCATGACATGATCGTGCTGGGCTAAGGCATAGCTTGCGCACAAGCCGGGCCAGGGTGAAGTACAACTGTGCCGGTCCCGACTCTCCAATCCAGAACACACTTGGGCTTAGTACGGCAGGATGGAATAATCCAGCCCAATACAAAACCGGCCCAAAACACAGCAACAAATTTGGCGACTCCACTGGGGAGTTGGGAAACAGATAAGGACCGAGATTCCTCGCAAGCAAATGCCGCCAAAGTCCAGGGTGACGCGAAACATGAGCGTCGTGCCTTCTCAAGCAGAATCCAGACCAACAACACCCCGCCAGCATCAGTCCAACCGGGTGGAGGACGCTACGGGAATGAGGGCTGGGCCTCAGCCGCAGGCCAAGAATCCCAACAGCGACCCCAATGCCTTTGTGGAGGTACTGCAAGCGCTCCAACATTCACAACAACAGATGATGGAGGAAATCCGTCAGCTAAGGACAGACAGGACAAAAGAAAAAGGAAGCCAACATGACCCAGAGCATGCAGCAGACAAAGAAGAAACACCTGCTGGGGGTGTCCCACAGAACACCAAGATACGCTACATTACAATGGCGGAAGTAGCTGCTCTCTTGGAACGTGAGAGAGCCAGAGTGCCAAAAGAAAGGTTTTACGCACGAAGGCCACCTTACCCGCTGAGAGTGCTCAACAAGCCATATCCGGAGAGGTACGAACCTCGGACATTCGCACAATATGATGGCAGGAAAGGGAGTGCCGTTGAACATGTAAGCAAGTTTATCGACACCCTTGGGCCATATGCAGCAGATGAAGATCTATGCCTTCGGGAGTTTTCGAAGTCGTTATGTGATCGAGCCTATACTTGGTACACCGATTTAAAGCCCGGGTCGATCCCGACTTGGGATGACATGGTGGATGTATTCTGCACTAAGTATTTCCATGGAGAAGAAACGGTGACGCTCGCAACCTTGCAAGCTACCAAGCAAAAGAGTGGCGAAGATTTGCTGGAATATATCAAAAGGTTTAGGGATATAGCACTTGACTGCTATGATCACTGTGAGGAAAAGACGTTAGTAGAAATGTGCATGACAAATATGATCAGAGAATATCGGGCTGTCCTAGAAAACCTGGAGATTTCATAGTTTGCGCAGCTATTACAGAAGGCCAGAAGGACTGCTCAATCAGTAAAACCAGCTCCTGACAAAAGGAACGCCCCGCAGGCCATGACGGCTTCTACAGGCGAAAGAAAGAGGAAATCAGAGGGGAAGGAGCGTGACACTCCCCCACCGATACCATGCACCCCAAGGGAATTAGATGTGCTCCTAGATAAGTGGATAGTTGATGGGGTTTTTAAACCAAACCAAGTCTCCAGAGAGCCCACAGAGGAAGAGCGAAGGGATCCGCGCTTCTGCCGACTGCACAACTACGTGCAGCACCCTACCGTAGAATGTTGAGCACTCCGCAGACTGATACATCGCAGGATCAGAGAAGGAACCTTGGAGTTGGCGCAATCAGAAGTTCAAAGAAACCCACTCCCGAACCATAAAGGGAAGGGTGTGGCAGCGGTAGTAATCTGTGCAAATCCTGGAGAGGATGAAGAGGAGAGCCCAAACTTGCCTACCGCAGCAATTAGCACCCTACAGAAGAGCTCAAAGTTCAAAAACCTGCTCGACCAATTGGGCCTCACAGTAAACGAACGAAAAGTGGCTACGGAGGCCCTAGTCAGCATTACCTCTGGAGCAGGGATCGAATGCTTAACCGCAGAAGTTACAGACGACAAAGCTTTCTTGCAAGAATCAAGTGAAATCACCTTCAGTGATGAAGACATGGAGGTGGGAAGTCCTGACCACAGAAGACCTCTTTATTTGGCCGCATCGATAAATCAGATCCCTATCAAAAGAGCCCTGGTAGACACGGGCGCTTCGGTGAATCTAATTCCGTTAGTAACTCTGCGGGCAGCAGGGATTTCAGAAAAAAGGATCCAGGGATGTCCGATGGAAGTAACCGGGTTTGGAGGAAGTAGAGAATACACCGCAGGCCATATTCAGTTGTGGCTAAAAGTAGGTCCCATAGCTTCGTTAGCCCGATTCCACGTGGTAAAAACAGAGGTCTCATATCATGTGTTATTGGGACGACCATGGCTGCATAAGCACAAGCTAGTCCCGTCCACCTATCACCAGTGTGTGAAGGGAAGGCTAAATGGCAGAGTAGTACGAATAACGGCCAACCCATCACCGTTTGAGCAGGCAGAGGCCCATTTGGTAGAGACCATGTTCTATGATCAGTGGGCGCCGTCGGGGGAAAGCCTAGTGTCAAAGCCGCGAGGCATTTTTGTTCCCAAATGGGAAGATATACGGGATGACCCCGAACCTGACCTGAGAAAGCTCCTGTCCCAAAAGAGAAAGAGGAGAGAAACGCCTGCTGCAGAGGCAGACGATGTACCCCAATGTGTCAGGATACGAAGCCCCGACGGCAGGGTTGTGTACCGATTATGAAGGTACGTGGGGCCCACAAATGAAACACGTGCGGGCCCCGGACAGGAATGGGGACACGAAAGCCCCGTATGTTGTAATGTTCAAGAAAGATTGGAGGAAAAAGATGGTGACAAAGGAATGGTGGCAGAAAAAGACCCGCAGATTACGGCAGAAGAAAAATTGGAGGAAGTGAACTTGGGAGTTGATCCACAGAATCCAAAGCCGATTTCAATCAATTCAAAGTTGTCAGAAAAGGAAAAGAAGGAACTAATAATGCTGTTGAAAGAATATAGAGACGTTTTTGCATGGGACTACAGTGAGATGCCCGGGTTGGACCCAGCACTAGTAGTACACACACTAAACGTAGACTCGGGAGCTAAACAAGTGATTCAGCCTGCCAGGGTGTTCCACCCCGAGATAGAAGAGTAGATAACCAAAGAAGTGCAGAAACTACTAGCCGCAGGATTCATCAAACCCATTCAACATCCTCGTTGGTTGTCTAATATTGTGCCAGTAAAGAAGAAGAACGGGCAGATAAGATGCTGCGTAGATTTTAGAAGTCTTAACAGAGCATGTCCAAAGGATGAGTTCCCGCTGCCAAATATGGATCTGTTAATAGATTCTGCGGCAGGAAATGCCATGTTTTCTTTCATGGATGGTTTCATTGGGTATAATCAGATTAGGATGGCACCAAAGGATGCAGAAAAGACTGCTTTCAGAACACCCATAGGCAACTTCTACTACACAGTAATGCCGTTTGGGTTAAAAAACGTTGGAGCAACTTATCAGCGGACAATGATAGCCATATTCCATGACATGATGCACCGTGAATGAGAAGACTATGTGGACGACATAGTGGTAAAGTCAAGAGGACAGGAAGAGCATGCTCAAGTACTGAGGAAGGTGTTCGAAAGGTGCAGGATTTTCAAGCTAAGGATGAATCCTTTCAAGTGCGCGTTTGGAGTATCCTCTGAGAAATTTCTGGGCTTTCTAGTCCATAGCAAAGGAATAAGTGTGGACCCAGCCAAGGCTACGGCCATAGCAACTATGAGACCGCCAACCACGGCTAAAGAATTAAAGAGCTTCCTAGGAAAAGTCTCGTATATTAGGAGGTTCATCTCGGGATTGGCGTTTATTACCTCAACTTTCGGCAGGCTGCTCAAGAAAGGGCAAAACTTTGAGTAGGGCAATGCACAGCAGGCAGCCTTCCGAAGGCTACAGGAGCTCATGATGAACCTCTCCACTGTACAAGCCCCAATCCGAAGGAAGCCACTGTTGTTATACCTGGCCACCAATCAATACGCTGTAGGCGCGTTGATTGCCCAAGAAGATGTAAATGGCAATGAACAACCAGTGTACTACATCAGCCGAGCCTTGAAAGATGCAAAGACTCGTTACCCAAGGGCGGAAAGGGCATGTTTGGCCATTATGTACGCCTCCCAAAGGCTACGACATTATTTCTTAGCCTACGAAGTATGGCTGATGACCAAGTCTCACGCTATAAAAGCCTTACTGCAGCAACCCATCCTCTCTGGCAGGATATCCCAATGGCTGTTGCAATTATCCCAATACGACTTGAAGGCAGGAACACCCAAGGCAGTAAAGAGTCAAGCTATAACTGATTTATTGGCACAATTCCCGGGAGAAGAAGAATTCCCGCTGGATGACGAAGTCCCAGGAGAAGTAGCCGTGGCAGAAGAAGAAAGGGAACAATGGGTGATGAGGTTTGATGGGTCATCTACTGCCCAGTCAGGAGGAGTGGGAATAATTCTATACCATACGGAGGACGAAACAGTGGCACTATCCTTCAAATTGGAGTTTCCATGTTCAAATAATACGGCAGAATATGAGGCTTATTTGATTGGGCTAGCTACGGCCCTTGAAATGGGGGTTAAGCACTTGAGAGTAATAGGGGATTCGAACCTAGTGGTCTGCCAGGCCAAAGGAAGTTTCTCCTTGAGGGAACCTAGCCTGGCCCCATATAGGGCAATGGCCCAGAAGATGGAAGAAAAATTTTCGACCCTTGAAATAGAACATGCACCGAGGAACGAAAACCGGTTCGCAGATGCATTAGCCGCGCTGGGATCACAGATAACTTTCGAAGGAAACAGCGCGCACGTGAAAGTTAGCAAAAGAAAACAGCCCATCATTGAACTGCTAAGGTAAAGATTTCAAGAGGAATGCTGTGAAAAGGACTGGCGGAATCCGATAAAAGAAGCCCTAATGGACAGAGAAGAGAATATGAATCTAAAGTTATTAAAAGATTATGTCTTGGTGAAAGGGGAGTTGTACCGCAGAATGCCCGGGGGAGTCCTATCCAGATGCGTAGGACAGATGGAAGCCCAGAGAAGATTAAAAGAAGTACACGACAAGACCTGCGGATCCAGCGGGGAAGTCAGCCTCTACCGCAGGCTTCAGAGGGCAGGTTTCTATTGGCCAAATATGGGAAAAGATGCAGACCAAATCCAAGTCCAATGTGAGGCATGTCAGCTGGTCGCCGACAGGGAGGAAAGTTACGCAGTATTTGTTTGCAAAGACTGGAGGAAGCCGTTCATTCAGTACTTAGCAGAAGGAATCCTGCCGCAAAAACACAGCGAGCGGTACAAGCTCAGAAGATTGACAACGCGCTACTTTCTACACAATGGGATTCTCTTCAAGAAGGGATATGATGGAGACCCGCTACGGTGCCTGAGTCCCGATGAAGCAAAGGAGATGCTAAAGGAGGTACACATGGGGGAATGTGGAGAGCACCAGGGAAAGAAGAAGTTATACAGTTGCTTGCTGCAAATGGGTTATTACTAGCCTGCTATGAAAAAGGACGCGGCAGAATTTGTAAAAAGGTGTCACAGTTGCCAGGTACAAGCCAATTTAATCCATACCCATCCGCAGAACTTGTAAAGCATGGTCACCCCATGGCCTTTTCATACTTGGGGGCTCGATCTAGTAGGGTCGATCAATCCGCCGTCACATGGTTATGTATGGATCTTAGCAGCCACGGAATATTTCACGAAATGGGCGGAGGCAATACCACTCCGAAAGGCTACAGGAGGAGCAGTGGCGAACTTCATTAAGGAAAATATAATCGTAAGGTTCGGCGTACCCCACAAGATCATCAGCGATAACGGCACACCTTTTGTTAACAAGGACGTGAGAAAAATGTTGGAATTTTACCAAGTAAAGCATCATCGCTCGTCACCTTATTATCCTCAAGGAAATGGGCAGGCAGAAGCAACGAACAAAGTCATCATAAAAATCATAAGTAAAATGAGTCAGGAGTACAAGGTAGGATGGACAACACACCTGCTGGATGCTCTTTGGGCTTACCGAAACTCTTCAAAGTCAGCTACTGACTTTTCCCCTTTTTCTCTAGTCTACGGTACAGAGGTAATGACCCCAACAAAAATAAAAACTCCATCATTTAGAACCATGCAAATGCGCGAGAAGGAAAAAGAAGAAGGAGTCTTTGCCGCAGAAAGGTATGAAGACTTGAAGGGACTTGATGAAAAGAGGAAAGAAGCCCAAGAGCGTAGCCGCAGGTACAGACAGAAAATGGTGGAAGCCTATGGCAGGATGACCAAGGAAAGGGTGTTTGCAGAAGGACAGCTTGTGCTAAAAGTGGCAGACTATGTTAGAAGAAGTATGGCAGGACCTTCTAAGTTCGCGCCGAAATGGGAAGGACCCTTTGTGGTACGAGAAGCACATCCGACGGGGTATTACCGATTGGCACAAATGGATGGCAAGAACTTGAATGATCCCATTAATGGGAAGTGGTTAAAACGTTATTACACTTAAGGGAAAAAGTATTGTAGTTGGTTCCTTTCTTTTTTGTTGTTTCTTCTTCATTTCTTTTGTTTGTTTCCTTAAGTGACTGAGTCACAAAGTATGGTTGTAATGCGTTTTCCATCACAATGAAAAGAAATATAAAAAGAAAAATCTTACAAAAGGAAAAGGAGAAATATTCTATGTCATGACAGTAGCAAGTGTAGCATCCTAGTTACAAACCCGAATTGTAGCAAGCTTAAAAAAAAAAAAAAAGTAAAAAGAGAAGAAATGGAGAAATAGTGTTCAGGGGAACAAAAGATGAAGAATACGGAAACTATGTCATCAACGAAGTCCAGTAATAAGGGATCGGTCCTCAAAGCGACTAGACTCATCAACACCTGAAAGAAGACGCTCGCGGCGAGCCTCCAAGTCTGCCACCTCTTTCTTCAGCACCTCAATACGAGCATCAATAGCATCAATGGCAGGCTAAACCTTCCTCATAAAAAAGGCACGGGCAATCTCTCGCAGGTGATCAAGAACAAAGTCCACGGCGAATCCAACACTGATGAGCTCTTCAATCGCGGCCCTCCATTGGAGAATTCTCTCGGGAGAAACAGTGTCCACAAAATTGTGCTTAATATCGTTTAACATGCTCCCAAGCATCTTCAGAAAGTGCTCTCTAACTGAGCGACCCAGGCGGAACCTCTCCATAAAATCGCCACGACTGCTATAGATGGCTTCCAAATGAGAGATACAGTCCTCGGGGACTCTAAAACCATGGAAATCCACATAAGGTGGACCAGAGCCCCAAAACTCCGCAGGATCAAGATCGTTGATCTCCAGCTGATCAAAGCGGATAAAAAAGGCTGTAGCCTCGCTGGCTGGATCAATAGATGTGGAAGAGCTGCTGCCCAATTCAAACTGGGAAGGAATAGGAAGAGGTGGATCTCGCAAAGAAGAAAGAGAGGGCAAATCAATAAGAAGAGAAAGGAAGGCACAAAAAAAAGGGGGGGGAGCAAGGATGAGGAGAAGCGGATTAAGACCTGTAGAAACGGGGGCTGCAAAGGTAACAGACGCAGCAAGTACAGAGGGAGGAAATGTAGTGGATGCGCCTGCTGTAATCTTTGGCTCAGGGGAAGTCTCTGCAGAAAGGAGATGAAGCACAAAGTAAAAGGGCGTTGCATAGGAAAGAAGAAGTGAGAAGTAGAAGCAGGACTCAGTAAGGAAAAGGATACGTACCCATAAACTTAACCTTATGCTCAATGTCCTCTTCCTCCTCAGAATCGGAAACTACCTTCTTCACCACGGGTTCATCATCACGATCCTCAAGGATGTCTTCAGAACCTTCGGAAGACAAGTCCACGTCAGGACCCCGTATGGCAGAACTTGGAATAGAAGAAAGGGTAACAACTAGGGAAGAGTCATCCTTTGCCGCTTGAGAAAGAGCAAGAAACGGGTCGCCGGTGGAAATAATGAGGGGAGTGGCAGGAGAAACGGCCTTAGCCTCAACAATACCTGAAGGACTAGTCTTCTCAGTCGGCTCAGAAGGGACACCCTCGCTCATAGACGTTGGCTCAGCAGGAGGGGTGTGCAGCTCGGTAAAAGTCCTTGGTGCAGCAGCGGCAGGAGTAGGAGTCGCAAAGGATGTATCAATCGCACTAAGGGGGCCTCCTAAAAGCACCCCCTTCGAGGCAAAAATCTCCTCAGCAGGAGGACGATATATGGAAAGAGGTTCAGGTTCATCCTGAGGAACGAAAGCGAAAAAAAAAAAAAATAAGAAAGAAAGGAGGGGAAGATGAAACATAGTCAAACAAGTAAAGTATAAGCAGGAGGGGCAGGGGCATGAGTAAAATAAAACAGAGGAACAACAATGGACATACTTCAGACTCGGGATCATCAACTGATATAGGATGCGTAGCAGACGTATCCTCCTTGAACTTAGACTGCAAAGGAAAGTAAAAGACAAAGATCAAGAGGTGTATTAACAAACACAAGAGTCAGCGCAAAAAAGAAAAAAAAGAAAAAAAAGAAAAAAAGAAAAAAAGAAAAGAGGAGTAAGGTCAAAGGAAATTTACCCGTCGCTCGGTGGGAGGAGCAGACTTCCTTTTGGTGCCTCTCGTCCTGCTAGAAAGAGGAGTACCGGAAGAAGGCTGTGAGGCAGAGGATTTAGGCTTACGGACCTTGGGTTGCACATCAGAAGAGGCTTCAGAAAGTTCAATCTCCTTCTTGGCAGGCTTGGACTTGGCGGATCCCCTCGTAGGGGCCGGGATGTTGGTCACTTTTACCTTCTTCTCCCAACCGGGAGGATAATCACCGGCATGCCAAAACCAGCCTTTCTCTTCGGCATCCCACTCGAAGATACCAGACCGGTTCTGCTTTCGGGCATAAGCCAACACGGATCTGGAGGGTAAGAGCAAACGAGGATTGGCGGAGATAACAGCGCTAAGCCCCTCAGGGGGAATAAGAGAGAAGCCACGGCTCCCTGCCAATGCTTGTTGAAATGAAGTCATTACGGCCTTCCAATAACCGTGCATCGCAGGAGTATAAATGCCCTCCCTCGAAGAGCCTGGAATGGTGACTGCGGCAAATCGTTGACCCCAAAAGGCAAAGGCAGTGTGCCTCAAGAACGGACGGACGGATGTAGGGGACTCCATAAGAAAGGAAAGATTATCCGGAATATCTTGATCCAACCCAAATTGCCTCCTCACTCGGTTAGCAAGGTAGTGAACAAACCGAAGGCCCTCGTCAGCAAGGTAGGGCAGCCACCCAGCATTGGTGGCAGCCAAATAAGTAATGCCAGTTTCATCGAAGGCGGCCAAAGGGGTGGTAGTGCCGGCGGTGTCAATGAACAAGCCCATGACCGAGTCGTCACATGTATACCCCACACCCAAGTCCCTATAGGCTCTCCAAGAAAAACCAATCTCTTGATCAAATGACTCAACAATAGAATAGTCGATGGGCTTCAAGCCAACCCAACGAAAGGCTAGCGGGAAATTAGATTCGAATCTACCACAGAAATCGGAAATAACCTGAGGGCAGGATTGGTACTTCTCTTTGGCAAAACGAACGGGCCTACATTTGGCCAGATACTTTGCACAACGCTCGTAGAGTAGATGCTGTAAAATGGTGCTATGAACACAGGAAGTAACTATATGACAAGAACCGGCTTGGCTCTCATCACTCCGCAGGATGTCAAGCTGAACATATAAGTTTCCCAAAAACATCGGGGCCAGCGGGAAACTTACCCCGGTTGAGATTTTAATGGCCAGACGGAAATACAGAGGCTTGATGGCATAATGAGGATGGGAAGCAAACACAAACTTACATAACCAAAAGGCAACGAAATCCGCACGGCGGGCAGCAACGGAAAGCTTGGCAGGAGAGCTAATCCAAAACGACAACTTCGCGTTACCAATCATCCTTTTCTTCAACTCAGCCTCAATAGCCTCTTCCTCCAGCGAAAGCTTTAAAGTGCCAGGGTCAGCCTCACCAAGGATGGGCAGAAGTAGTTGATTGGCCACGTCTTCCAGGGTCACAGTAATCTCACCGCAAGAGAAAAAGAAGGTATGAGTGGTAGTACACCACCGGTGGACCAAGTGTCGAAGATTGAAGAGATCTCTGAAGTTTGACAGGCAACGGGAGGAAACAACGGCCTTCAACACGCCGGCTCGTTGAAGCAAGCCCATAAAACCCGTGTCCGACAACTCCCTATCAACCCACTCTTTCCAACCCAGGGTGGTACCGGAACCATACTCGAAGTGAATGGGCACAAGAAGCGAAGCGCCTTCGCGAATGACAAGATCATAAATCGAAGAAGCCAAGGGAGCCCACGAAGTGTTCGTGTCTCGCCAGCAAAGGGCTAACCACACACGGCCGGATGGAGGCGGCGCGTACTCACCGGGAATCTTGGGAAAGTGTGGATGGATATCATACCATGGGTCAAGGAGGGGAGCGCACTCTCTGTCCGGAGTGCGTTGTGATTCTTCCTCCTCGGATTGGTCCAATTCGGAGAGAAGAGGCTCCTCACCAACGTCGTGAGAAACCGGAGGGTCACGAGCAACTCCTTTCCCTTTACGGCGCACGGAACTCTGACCTTTCACCGGCGTCATCTGGCGGAGTCTCGATCGAAGTAAGATGGAAGGAAGTGATTTGGGAATGAGGGACGAAGGAGCAGAGAGAGAAGAGGTGGTGTTTACGCTAAAAGGAGAGAGAATGTTGGAAGAAGGATTACGGTGGGAATGATCATCGGGTATTAGTGTAATTAATAGAGGCGTGAAGGGATACGACGGGTCGGCCATTGGAAGTGGAATGGAATTAATGAAGCGCCAGGATAACTGCTGAATGAGGAATGCGAAGAGACAAAGCTGTTCGTAGCAGGAGTGTGTATATCTGGGTATGTCTGAACAAGCGCATAAGTTGGGGACCACTGTTTAAAAAGCCCGCGAAGAAAAAAGGAAACAACAAGGAAGAAAGGGCAGAAAAGTCTTTTCATTCACATATGAATTGCGGAAGCACTTCATATGTTCAGAGGGCTAACTGTTGAGGCTCATTTTTGTAAGAAAGCCCAAGAAGAGGAGTGAGCCCATAATCAAAGAATAAGCCCAATCAAATTCGAGCGGCAGGAATAGGTCCGTAAAGCAAGCAAACGGGTCTTGAAGAGGTAAGCGGGCCTGAAAAGGCCCGGAAAGATAAGAACCATGGGCCGCGGATGTAGGAAAGTAAGTATGGGCCATGCCCATTGTGGCAAGCCCAAAGTAAAGCAAGAATACGGAGCCATAGTTTATGGGCTCTAAAGAAAAATAAAGAATGGTTGGGCCGCGGAAGCCCAACGAGGTAATGAGGGCCCATGGAAAACATGAGATTGTAAGGGGCCAAGGATGCCCCAAAGAAGAATGAATAGGACACAAGAGCCCGCAGACACAAGAGGCAATAAAAGCCCAGTGGGCTAACTAAGCCATTGAGAAAGGAATTGGTGAACCTAAAGAGTATAACCATTTCAATACAGCAGGAAGCAAACGGGAAGGCCCATAGCCCGAACGAGCCCAAACCACAGATAGAGAATCGATGATCTACAAAGAGGCGAGAAAAGTAAATACCCAAGCCATGGCGAGCGACTGACTGACCAGAGAATTTTGGACGGACATAGGCACGCGCAAGGCCCAGGTTTCACCAGCCTGTACCCAGCCAATACGGGCGAAGGTGGGCCACGGGTCAGAGGTAAGGAGGGTGTGGTTTGGCGGAGGGAAGAGGGGGGGCGATCCATTTCGGGACTTCCACTCAGGCCACTTTCGGGTGAGTGTCCTGCTGGGATGACATGGCAGTCGAAAATGGCAAAACTGAGTTGGAGCCTTCTGGTGCATGCCATGAGAGAGATAAAGAGTGCTCTGCCGTGGTAGGAGAGAATGCCACGGCAAGCTAACAAACAAAACACCCTTGTATTTGTTTGGAGATGTAGTGCGCCGCGGCCAGCGCAGGAACGTGGCGCTGGCCGGGTGCCTGACCAACCAGTAATGGTCGGGTGGGTACACACATCAGACAAAGATGGTTACAGGGGTAAAAAGGTAAATATAATGCATCAGAAAATGCTATATAAGGTGCTCCTTGTGCACAGAAGAAAGGGGGCAGAACCAGGGAAGAAAAGAAAAATAGAGTAAGAAAGAAAAGAAAAACATAGTAAGAAAGAAAGAAAACAGAGTGAAAAGGAGGAAAACGGGCATGCACCAAGATGGGTTGTCGACCCCTTTCTCCCTCTCGAGAAACCACATTCTCTATGGACTTTACTCGGAACAAAGGTCATCTATGACCATTCCTTCAAAGTCACTAATTTCTCTTTAGAGAAATTAGTCACATTGAGGGAGTGTTGTCTCCTTTTTGATTTAGTTTCCTCTGACATATTACCGCAGGTCAAAAGCCTGATTGACTTGCCGAAGTGTCTTACTCCTTTTCTTCCTTGTGTCTATCCTCTTTAAGTCTATCTTTATTATCTTTATGTTTTTATTCAAATATTTGCTTATTTAAAGCACAGCAAACTAGTTTTATACATATTTGTAGCATACTTGTCTGCGGCAGTTGTTTATAAAGGATTCGCCCGCCACAATTTCATGACATGATCGTGCTGGGCTAAGGCATAGCTTGCGCACAAGCCGGGCCAGGGTGAAGTACAACTGGGCCGGTCCCGACTCTCCAATCCAGAACACACTTGGGCTTAGTACGGCAGGATGGAATAATCCAGCCCAATACAAAACCGGCCCAAAACGCAGCAACAAAATTTTAAAACTAATAAATTTATTTTTTAAAGTTAGATGTTGATGTGAATGCTGACGCTAACATGGATGTTGCTGTAACACTTTTTAATATTGTTTTAAAGGATATGTTAATATTTACTATGTGTTGAGGCTCATTTTTGTAAGAAAGCCCAAAAAGGGGAATGAGCCCATAATCAAAGAAAAAGCCCAATTAAATCTGAGCGGCAGTAATGGGTCCGTAAAGCAAGCAAACGGGTCTTGAAGAAGTAAGTGGGCCTGAAAAGGCCCGGAAAGATAAGAACCATGGGCCGCGGATGTAGGAAGGTAAGTATGGGCCATGACCATTGCGGCAAGCCTAAAGTAAAGCAAGAATACAGAGCCATAGTCTATGGGCTCTAAAGAAAATGAAGAATAGTTGGGCTGCGGAAGCCCAACGAGGCATGAGGGCCCATGGAAAACACGAGATTGTAAGGGGTCAAGGATGCCCCAAAGAAGAATGAATGGGACACAGGAGCCCGCGGACATAAGAGGCAATAAAAGCCCAGTGGGCTAACTAAGCCATTGAGAAAGAAATTGGTGAACCTACAGAGTATAACCATTTCAATACGACAGGAAACAAATGGGAAGGTCGCAGGTGCGAAGGCCCATAGCCGGGGCGAGCCCAAACTACAGATAGAGAATCGGTAATAAGATAATCTACAAAGAGGTGAGAAAAGTAGATGCCCAAGCCATGGCAAGCGACTGACTGACAAGTGAATTTTGGACGGACAAAGGCACGCGCAAGGCCCAGGTTTCACCAGCCTGTACCCAGCCAATACGGGCGAAGGTGGGCACCGGGTCAGAGGTAAGGAGGGTGTGGTCTGGCGGAGGGGAGAGGGGGCGACCCATTTCGGGGCTTCCACTCAGGCCACTTTCGGGTGAGTGTCCTGCTGGGATGACATAGCAACCGAAAATGGCAAAACTGAGTTGGAGCCTTTTGGTGCATGCCATGAGAGAGAAAGAGTGCTCTGCCGAGGTGAGAGAGAATGCCACGGCAAGCTAACAAACAAAACACCCTTGTATTTTTCTGGAGATGTAGTGCGTCGCGGCCAGCGCAGGAACGTGGCGCTGGCCGGGTGCCTGACCAACCAGTAATGGTTAGGCGGGTACACGCATCAGACAAAGATGGTTACAGGGGTAAAAAGGTAAAGATAATACATCAAAAAATACTATATAAGGATGCTCCCTGTGCACAGAAAAAGAAGAGGAACCAGAGGGGAGAGACCAGAAAGAAAAGAAAGAAAAGAAAAACAGAGTAAGAAAGAAAAGAAAAATAGAGTAAGAAAGAAAAGAAAAAACAGAGGAAGGAAGAAAGAAAACAGAGTGAAAGGGAGGAAAACGGGCATGCACCAAGATGGGTTGTTGACTCCTCTCTCCCTCTCGAGAAACCACATTCCCTATGGACTCGTATTCGGAACAAAGGTCATCTAGGACCATTCCTTCAAAGTCATTAATTTCTCTTTAAAAAAATTAGTCACATTGAGGGAGTGTTGTCTCCTTTTTGATTTAGGTTCCTCTGATATATTACCGCAGGCCAAAAGCCTGACTGACTTGCCGAAATGTCTTACTCTTTTCTTCCTTGCGTCTATTCTCTTTAAGTCTATCTTTATCATCTTTATGTGTTTGTTCAGATATCTGTTTATTTAAAGTACGGTAAACAAGTTTTATATACATTTGTAGCATACTTATCTGCGGCAGTTGTTTAGAAAGGATTCACTTGCCACAATTACACGACGCGATTGTGCTGGGCTAAGGTATAGCTTGCGCGCAAGCCGGGCCAGGGTGAAGTACAGCTGGGCCGGGCCCGACTCTCCAATCCATAATACACTTGGGCTTAGTACGGCAGGATGGAATAATCCAGCCCAATACAAAACCGGCCTAAAACATAGCAACAAAATTGGCGACTCCACTGGGGAGTTGGGAAACAGATAGGGACAGAAATTCCTCGCAAGCAAATGCCGCCAAAGTCCAGGGTGACGCAAAACATGAGCGTCGTGCCTTCTCAAGCAGAATCCAGACCAACGACACCCCGCCAGCATCAGTCCAACCAGGTGGAGGGTGCTACGGGAATGGGGGCTGGGCCTCAGCCGCAGGCCAGGAATCCCAACGGCGACCCCAATGCCTTCGTGGAGGTACTGCAGGCGGTCCAACATTCACAGCAACAGATGATGGAGGAAATCTGTCAGCTAAAGACAGACAGGACAAAAGAAAAAGGAAGCCAACATGACCCAGAGCATGCGGCAGACAAAGAAGAAACACCTGCTGGGGGTGTCCCGCAGAACGCCGAGCAACGCTACATTACAATGGCGGAAGTAGCTGCTCTCTTGGAACGTGAAAGAGCCAAAGTGCCAAAAGAAAGGTTTTATGCACGAAGACCGCCTTACCCGCTGAGAGTGCTCAGCAAGCCATATCCGGAGAGGTATGAACCTCGGACCTTTGCACAATATGATGGCAGGAAAGGAAGTGCCGTTGAACATGTAAGCAAGTTTATCGACACCCTCGGACCTTATGCAACAGATGAAGATCTATGTCTTCGGGAGTTTTCGAAGTCGTTATGCGACCGAGCCTATACTTGGTATACCGGTTTAAAGCCAGGGTCGATCCCAACTTGGGATGACATGGTGGATGTATTTTGCACTAAGTATTTCCATGGAGAAGAAATCGTGACGCTCGCAACCTTGCAAGCTACCAAGCAAAAGAGTGGCGAGGATTTGCTGGAATATATCAAAAGGTTTAGGGATATAGCACTTGACTGCTATGATCACTGTGAGGAAAAGACGTTAGTGGAAATGTGCATGACGAATATGATCAGAGAATATCGGGCTGTTCTAGAAAACCTGGAGATTTCACAGTTTGCGCAGCTATTGCAAAAGGCCATAAGGACTGCTCAATCAGTAAGACCAGCTCCTGACAAAAGGAACGCCCCGCAGTCCATGACGGCTTCCGCAGGCGAAAGAAAGAGGAAATTAGAGGGGAAGGAGCGTGACACTCCCCCACCGATACCATGCACCCCAAGGGAATTAGATGTGCTCCTGGATAAATGGATAGTTGATGGGGTTTTCAAACCCAACCAAGTCTCCAGAGAGCCCACAGAGGAAGAGCGAAGGGATCCGCGCTTCTGCTGACTGCACAACTACGTGCAGCACCCCACCGCAGAATGTTGGGCACTCCGCAGACTGATACATCGCAGGATCAGAGAAGGAACCCTGGAGTTGACGCAATCAGAAGTTCAAAGAAACCCGCTCCCGAACCATAAAGGGAAGGGTGTGGCAGCGGTAGTAATCTGTGCGGATCCTGAGGAGGATGAAGAGGAGAGCCCAAACTTGCCTACCGCAGCAATCAGCACCCTGCAGAAGAGCTCAAAGTTCAAAAACCTGTTTGATCAACTGGGCCTCACAGCAAGCGAACGAAAA
Organism: Lithocarpus polystachyus; assembly: GCA_033629205.1. NCBI lineage: Eukaryota > Viridiplantae > Streptophyta > Magnoliopsida > Fagales > Fagaceae > Lithocarpus > Lithocarpus polystachyus. The sequence continues at coordinate 85,445,367 of CM066164.1, forward strand.
GTGGCTACGGAGGCCCTAGTCAGCATTGCCTCTGGAGCAGGGATCGAATGCTTAACCGCAGGAGTTACAGATGACAAAGCTTTCTTGTAAGAATCAAGTGAAATCACTTTCAGTGATGAAGACATGGAGGTAGGAAGTCCTGACCACAGGAGACCCCTTTATTTGGCTGCATCGATAAATCAGATCCCTATCAAAAGAGCCCTGGTAGACACGGGCGCTTCGGTGAATCTAATTCCGTTAGCAACTCCGCGGGCAGCAGGGATTTCGGAAAAGAGGATCCAGGGATGTCCAATGGAAGTAACCGGATTCGGAGGGAGTGGAGAATACACCGCAGGCCATATTCAGTTGTGGCTAAAAGTAGGTCCCATAGCTTCGTTAGCCCGATTCCACGTGGTAAAAACAGAGGTCTCATATCATGTGTTATTAGGACGACCATGGTTGCATAAGCACAAGCTAGTCCCGTCCACCTATCACCAGTGTGTGAAGGGAAGACTAAATGGCAAAATAGTACGAATAACGGCCAACCCATCACCGTTTGAGTAGGCAGAGGCCCATTAGGTGGAGACCATGTTCTACGACCAGTGGGCGCCGTCAGGGGAAAGCCTGGTGTCAAAACCGCGAGGCACTTTTGTTCCCAAATGGGAAGATATTCGGGATGACCCCGAACCTGACCTGAGAAAGCTCCTGTCTCAAAAAAGGAAGAAGAGAGAAACGCCTGCCGCAGAGGCAGATGGTGCGCCCTAATGTGTCAGGATACGAAGCCCCGACGGCAGGGTTATGTACGATTATGAAGGTACGCGGGGCCCACAAATGAAATACGTGCGGGCCCCGGACAGGGATGGGAACACGAAAGCCCAGTATGTTGTAATGTTCAAGAAAGATTGGAGGAAAAAGATAGTAACAAAGGAATAGTCGCAGAAAAAGACCAGCAGATTACGGCAGAAGAAAAGTTGGAGGAAGTGAACTTGAGAGTTAACCCACAGAATCCAAAGCCGATTTCAATCAGTTCGAAGTTGTCAAAAAAGGAAAAGAAGGAACTAATAATGCTATTGAAAGAATATAGAGACGTTTTTGCATGGGACTACAGTGAAATGCCCGGGTTGGACCCAGCGCTAGTGGTACACACGCTAAACGTAGACCCGGGAGCTAAACAGGTGATTCAGCCTACTAGAGTATTCCACCCCGAGATAGAAGAGCAGATAACCAAAGAAGTGCAGAAACTACTAGCCGCAGGATTCATCAAACCCATTCAACATCCTCGTTGGCTGTCTAATATTGTGCCAGTAAAGAATAAGAATGGGCAGATAAGATGCTGTGTAGATTTCAGAAGTCTCAACAGAGCATGTCCAAAGGACGAATTCCCACTGCCAAATATGGATCTGTTAATAGATTCTGCGGCAGGAAATGCCATGTTCTCTTTCATGGATGGGTTCAGTGGATATAATCAGATTAGGATGGCGCCAAAGGATGCAGAAAAGACTGCTTTCAGAACACCCATGGGCAATTTCTACTACACAGTAATGCCGTTCGGGTTAAAGAACGCTGAGCAACTTATCAGCGGACAATGACAGCCATATTCCATGACATGGTGCACCGGGAATTAGAAGACTATGTGGATGACATAGTGGTGAAGTCAAGAGGACGGGAAGAGCATGCTCAAGTACTGAAGAAGGTATTCGAAAGATGCAGGATTTTCAAGCTAAGGATGAATCCTTTCAAGTGCGCGTTTGGAGTGTCCTCTGGGAAATTTCTGGGCTTTCTAGTCCATAGCAAAGGAATAAGTGTGGACCCAGCCAAGGCTACGGCCATAGCAACCATGAGACCGCCGACCACGGTTAAAGAATTAAAGAGCTTCCTAGGAAAAGTCTCGTATATTAGGAGGTTCATCCCGGGATTGGCATTTATTACCTCTACTTTCGGCAGGCTGCTCAAGAAAGGGCAAAACTTTGAGTGGGGTAATGCACAGCAGGCAGCCTTCCGAAGGCTACAGGAGCTCATGATGAACCTCCCCATCGTACAAGTCCCAATCCGCAGGAAGCCACTGTTGTTATACCTGGCCATCAATCAATACGATGTGGGCGCATTGATTGCCCAAGAAGATGTAAATGGCAATGAACAACCAGTGTACTACATTAGCCGAGCCTTGAAAGATGCAGAGACTCGTTACCCAAGGGCGGAAAGGGCATGTTTGGCCATTGTGTACGCCTCCCAAAGGCTACGACATTATTTCTTAGCCTACGAAGTATGGCTGATGACCAAGTCTCACGCTATAAAAGCCTTATTGCAGCAACCCATTCTCTCTTGCAGGATATCCCAATGGCTGTTATAGTTATCCCAATACGACTTGAAGGCAGGAACACCCAAGGCAGTAAAGAGTCAAGCCATAGCTGATCTATTGGCACAATTCCCGGGAGAAGAAGAATTCCCGCTGGATGATGAAGTCCCAGGAGAGGTAGCCGTGGCAGAAGAAGGAAGGGAACAATGGGTGATGAGGTTTGATGGGTCCTCTACCGCCCAGTCAGGAGGAGTGGGAGTGATTCTATACCATACGGAGGACGAAACAACGGCACTGTCCTTCAAATTGGAGTTTCCATGTTCAAACAATATGGCAGAGTATGAGGCTTATTTGATTGGGCTAGCTACTGCCCTTGAAATGGGGGTCAAGCACTTAAGAGTAATAGGGGATTCGAACCTAGTGGTCTGCCAGGTCAAGGGAAATTTCTCCTTAAGGGAACCCAGCCTAGCCCCATATAGGGCAATGGCCTAGAAGATGGAAGAAGAATTCTCGACCTTTGAAATAGAGCATGCACCGAGGAACGAAAACCGGTTCGCAGATGCGTTAGCCGCGCTGGGATCACAGATAACTTTCAAAGGAAACAGCGCGCACGTGAAAGTTAGCAAGAGAAAACAGCCCATTATCGAGCTGCTAAGGGAAAGATTTCAAGAGGAATGCTGTGAAAAGGACTGGCGGAATCCGATAAAAGAAGCCCTAATGGACAGAGAAGAGAATATGGATCTAAAGTTACTAAAAGATTATGTCCTGGTGAAGGGGGAGTTGTACCGCAGAATTCCCGGGGGAGTCCTATCCAGGTGCGTGGGACAGATGGAAGCCCAGAGAAGATTAAAAGAAGTACACGACAAGACCTGCGGATCCAGCGGGGAAGTCAGCCTCTACCGTAGGCTTCAGAGGGCAGGTTTCTATCGGCCAAATATGGGAAAAGATGCAAACCAAATCCAAGTCCAATGCGAGGCATGTCAACTGGTCGCCCACAGGGAGGAAAGTTACGCAGTATTTGTTTGCGAAGACTGGAGGATGCCGTTCATTCAGTACTTAGCAGAAGGAATCCTGCCGCAAAGACACAGCGAGCGGTACAAGCTCAGAAGATTAACAACGCGCTATTTTCTACACAATGGGGTTCTCTTCAAGAAGGGATATGACGGAGACCCGCTACGGTGCCTGAGTCCCGATGAAGCGAAGGAGATGCTAAAGGAAGTACACATGGGGGAATGTGGAGAGCACCAGGGAAAGAAGAAGTTATACAGGTGCCTGCTGCAAATGGGTTATTATTGGCCTGCTATGAAAAAGGACGCAGCAGAATTTGTAAAAAGGTGTCACAGTTGCCAGGTACAAGCTAATTTAATCCATACCCATCCGCAGAACTTGCAAAGCATGGTCACCCCATGGCCTTTTCATACTTGGGGGCTCGATCTAATGGGGCCGATCAATCCGCCGTCACATGGTTATGTATGGATCTTAGCAGCCACAGAATATTTCACGAAATGGGCGGAGGCAATACCACTCCGAAAAGCTACAGGAGGAGCAGTGGCGAACTTCATTAAGGAAAATATAATCGTAAGGTTCGGCGTACCCCACAAGATCATCAGCGATAACGGCACACCTTTTGTTAACAAGGACGTGAGAAAAATGTTGGAATTTTACCAAGTAAAGCATCATCGCTCATCACCTTATTATCCTCAAGGGAATGGGCAGGCAGAAGCAATGAACAAAGTCCTCATAAAAATCATAAGTAAAATGAGTCAGGAGTACACGGGAGGATGGGCAACACACCTGCCGGATGCTCTTTAGGCTTACCGAAACTCGTCAAAGTCAGCTACTGGCTTTTCCCCTTTTTCTCTAGTCTACGGTACAGAGGTAATGAGCCCAGCAGAAATAAAAACTCCATTATTAAGAACCATGCAGATGCACGAGAAGGAAAAAGAAGAAGGATTCTTTGCCGCAGAAAGGTATGAAGACTTAGAGGGACTTGATGAAAAAAGAGAAGAAGCCCAAGAGCGTAGCCGCAGGTACAGACAGAAAATGGTGGAAGCCTATGGCAGGATGACCAAGGAAAGGGTGTTTGCAGAAGGACAGCTTGTGCTAAAAGTAGCAGACTATGTTAGAAGAGGTATGGCAGGACCTTCTAAGTTCGCGCCAAAATGGGAAGGACCTTTTGTGGTACGAGAGGCACATCCAACGGGGTATTACCGATTGGCGCAAATGGATGGCAAGGACTTGAATGATCCCATTAATGGGAAGTGGTTAAGACGTTATTACACTTAAGGGAGAAAGTAATGTAGTTTGTTCCTTTTTTTTTTTTTTTTTTTTCTTCTTCCCTCCTTTTTTTGTTTGTTTCCTTAAGTGACCGAGTCACAAAGCATGATTGTAATGCGTTTTCCATCACAATGAAAAGAAATATAAAAAGAAAATTTTTACAAAAAGAAAAAGGAGAAAAAGCATACCATGTCATGACAATAGCAAGTGTAGCATCTTAGTTACAAACCCAAATTGAAGCAAGCTTAAAAGAAAAGAGAAGTAAAAAAGAGGAGAAATGGAGAAATAGTGTTCAGGGGAACAAAAGATGAAGAATACAAAAACTATGTCATCAACGAAGTCCAGTAATAAGGGATCGGTCCTCGAAGTGACTAGACTCATCAACACCTGAAAGAAGACGCTCGCGTCGAGCCTCCAAGTCTGCCACCTCTTTCTTCAACACCTCAATACGAGCATCAATAGCATCAATGGCAGGCTGAACCTTCCTCATAAAAAAGGCACGGGCAATCTCTCGCAGGTGATCAAGAACAAAGTCCACGGCGAATCCAACACTGATGAGCTCTTCAATCGCGGCCCTCCATTGGAGAATTCTCTCGGGAGAAACAGTATCCACAAAATTGTGCTCAATATCGTTCAACATGCTCCCAAGCATCTTCAGAAAGTGCTCTCTAACTGAGCGACCCAGGCGGAACCTCTCCATAAAGTCACCACGACTGCTATAGATGGCTTCCAAATGAGAGATACAATCCTCGGGGACTCTAAAACCATGGAAATCCACATAAGGTGGACCAGAGCCCCAAAACTCCGCAAGATCAAGATCGTTGGTCTCCAGCTGATCAAAGCGGACGAAAAAGGCTGTAGCCTCGCTTGCCAGATCAATAGATGTGGAAGAGCTGCTGCCCAATTCAAACTGGGAAGGAACGGGAAGAGGTGGATCTGGCAAAGAAGAAGGAGAGGGCAAATCAATAAGAAGAGAAAGGAAGGCAAAAAAAAAAAAAAAAAAAAGTAGCTACGACAAAAAAAAAAAGGGGAGCGAGGATGAGGAGAAGCGGATTAAGACCTGTAGAAACGGGGGCTGCAAAGGTAACAGACACAGCGGGTACAGAAGGAGGAATAGTAGTGGACGCGCCTGCTGTAATCTTTGGCTCAGGAGAAGTCTCTGCAGAAAGAAGATAAAGCACAAAGTAAAAGGGTATTGCGCAGGAGAGAAGAAGTGAGAAGTAGAAGTAAGACTCAGTAAGGAAAAGAATACGTACCCATAAACTTAACCTCATGCTCAATGTCCTCTTCCTCCTCAGAATCAGAAACTACCTTCTTCACCACGGGTTCATCATCACGGTCCTCAAGGATGTCTTCAGAACCTTCGGAAGACAAGTCCACGTCAGGCCCCCGTATGGCAGAACTTGGAATAGAAGAAGGGGTAACAACTAGGGAAGAGCCATCCTTTGCCGCTTGAGAAAGAGCAAGAAACGGGTCGCCGGTGAAAATAATGAGGAGAGTAGCAGGAGAAACGGCCTCAGCCTCAGCAATACCCGAAGGACTAGTCTTCTCAACCGGCTCAGAAGGGACATCCTCGCTCATAAACTTTGGCTCAGCAGGAGGGGTGTGCATCTCGGCAAAAGTCCTTGGTGCAGTAGCGGCAGGAGTAGGAGTCACAAAGGATGTGTCAATCGCACAAAGGGGGCCTCCTAAAAGCACCCCCTTTGAGGCAGAAATCTCCTCAGCAGTGGGACGATATATGGAAAGAGGTTCGGGTTCATCCTAAGGAACGAAAGCGAAAAAAAAAAGAGAAAAGAGGGAAAGATGAAACATAGTCAAACAAGTAAAGTATAAGCAGGAGAGGCATGAATGAAATAAAACAGAGGAACAGCAATGGACATACTTCAGACTCAGGATCATCAACTTATATGGGATGCGTAGCAGACGTATCCTCCTTGAACTTAGACTGCAAAGGAAAGTAAAAGACAAAGATCAAGAGATGTATTAACGAACACAAGAGTTAGCGCAAAAAAAAAAAAAAAAAAAAAAAAAAAAAAAAAAAAAAAAAAAAAAAAAGAGAGAGGAGTAAGGTCAAAGGAAATTTACCCGTCGCTCGGTGGGAGGAGCAGACTTCCTTTTGCTGCCTCTCGTCCTGCTAGAAAGAGGAGTACTGGAAGAAGGCTGTGAGGCAAAGGATTTAGACTTACGGACTTTAGGTTGCACATCAGAAGAGGTTTCAGAAAGTTCAATCTCCTTCTTGGCAGACTTGGACTTGACGGATCCCCTCTTAGGGGCCGGGATGTTGGTCACTTTTACCTTCTTCTCCCAACCAGGAGGGTAATCACCAGCATGCCAAAACCAGCCTTTCTCTTCAGCACCCCACTCAAAGATACCAGACCGGTTCTGCTTTCGGGCATAAGCCAACACGGATCTGGAGGGTAAGAGCAAACGAGGATTGGCGGAGATAACAGCGCTAAGCCCCTCAGGGGGAATAAGAGAGAAACCTCGGCTACCCACCAATGCTTGTTGAAATGAAGTCATTACGGCCTGCCAATAACCGTGCATCGCAGGAGTATAAATGCCCTCCCTCGAAGAACCTGGAATGGTGATTGCGGCAAATCGTTGACCCCAAAAGGCAAAAGCAGTATGCCTCAAGAACGGACGGACAGATGTGGGGGACTCCATAAGAAAGGAAAAATTATCCGGAATATCTTGATCCAACCCAAATTGCCTCCTCACTCAGTTAGCAAGGTAGTGAACAAACCGAAGACCCTCGTCAGCAAGGTAGGGCAGCCACCCAGCATTGGTGGCAGCCAAATAAGTAATACCAGTTTCATCGAAGGCGGCCAAAGGAGTGGTAGTGCCGGCGGTGTCAATAAACAAGCCCATAACCGAGTCGTCACACGTATACCCCACACCCAAGTCCCTATAGGCTCTCCAAGAAAAACCAATCTCTTGATCAAACGACTCAACAATAGAATAGTCGATGGGCTTCAAGCCAACCCAACGAAAGGCCAGCGGAAAATCATATTCGAATTTACCACAGAAATCGGAAATAACCTGAGGGCAGGATTGGTACTTCTCCTTGGCAAAACGAACAGGCCTACATTTCACCAGATGCTTCGCACAACGCTCATAAAGTAAATGCTGTAAAATGGTGCTATGAACACAAGAAGTAACTATATGGCAAGAATTGGCTTGACTCTCATCACTCCGCAGGATGTCAAGCTGAACATATAAGTTTCCCAAAAACATCGGGGCCAGCGGGAAACTTACCCCGGTTGAGATTTTAATGGCCAGCCGGAAGTACAGAGGCTTGATGGCGTAATGAGGATGGGAAGCAAACACAAACTTACATAGCCAAAAGGCGACGAAGGCCGCACGGCGGGCAGCAGCGAAAAGCTTGGCAGGAGAGCTAATCCAAAACGACAACTTCGCGTTACCAATCATCATTTTCTTCAGCTCAGCCTCAATAGCCTCTTCCTCCGGCGAAAGCTCTAAAGTGCCGGGGTCAGCCTCACCAAGGATGGGCAGAAGTAGTTGATTGGCCACGTCTTCCAAAGTCACAGTAATCTCACCGCAGGAGAAAAAGAAGGTATGAGTGGTAGTACACCACCGGCGGACCAAGTGTCGAAGATTGAAGAGATCTCTGAAATTTGACAGGCAACGGGAGGAAACGACGGCCTTCAACACGCCGGCTCGTTGAAGCAAGCCCATAAAACCCGTGTCTGATAACTCCCTATCGACCCACTCTTTCCAACCCAAGGCGGTGCCGAAACCATACTCAAAGTGAATAGGCACGGGAAGCGAAGCGCCTTCACGAATGACAAGATCGTAAATCGAAGAAGCCAAGGGAGCCCACGAAGTGTTCGTGTCTCGCCGGCAAAGGGCTAACCACACACGGCCGGATGGAGGCGGCGCGTACTCACCGGGAATCTTGGGGAAGTGTGGATGGATGTCATACCACGGGTCAAGGAGGGGAGCGCACTTTCTGTCCGGAGCGCGTTGTGACTCTTCCTCCTCGGATTGGTCCGATTCGGAGAGAAGGGGCTCCTCACCAACGTCGTGAGAAACCAGAGGGTCACGAGCAACCCCTTTCCCTTTACGGCGCACGAAACTTTGACCTTTTACCGGCATCATATGGTGGAGTCTCGATCGGAATAAGATGGAAGGAAGTGGTTTGGGAATGAGGAACGAAGGAGCAGAGAGAGAAGAGGTGGTGTTTGCGTTAAAAGGAGATAGAATGTTGGAAGAAGGATTACGGTGGGAATGATCATCAGGTATCAGTGTAATTAATAGAGGCGTAAAGGGATACGACGGGTCGGCCATTGGAAATGGAATGGAATTAATGAAGCACCAGGATAACTGCTGAATGAGGAATGCGAAGAGACAAAGCTATTCGTAGCAGGAGTGTGTGTATATCTGGGTATGTCTGAACAAGCGCATAAGCTGGGGACCACTGTTTAAAAAGCCCGCGAAGAAAAAGAGAACAACAAGACAGAAAAGTCTTTTCATTCACATATGAATTGCAGAAGCACTTCATATGTTCAGGGGGCTAACTGTTGAGGCTCATTTTTGTAAGAAAGCCCAGAAAGGGGAATGAGCCCATAATCAAAGAAAAAGCCCAATTAAATCTGAGCGGCAGGAATGGGTCCGTAAAGCAAGCAAACGGGTCTTGAAGAAGTAAGTGGGCATAAAAAGACCCGGAAAGATAAGAACCATGGGCCGCGGATGTAGGAAGGTAAGTATGGGCCATGACCATTGCGGCAAGCCCAAAGTAAAGCAAGAATACAGAGCCATAGTCTATGGGCTCTAAAGAAAATGAAGAATAGTTGGGCCGCGGAAGCCCAACGAGGCATGAGGGCCCATGGAAAACACGAGATTGTAAGGGGCCAAGGATGCCCCAAAGAAGAATGAATGGGACACAGGAGCCTGCGGACATAAGAGGCAATAAAAGCCCAGTGGGCTAACTAAGCCATTAAGAAAGAAATTGGTGAACCAACAGAGTATAACCATTTCAATACGGCAGGAAACAAATGGGAAGGTCGCAGGTGCGAAGGCCCATAGCCAGGGCGAGCCCAAACCACAGATAGAGAATCGGTAATGAGATAATCTACAAAGAGGTGAGAAAAGTAGATGCCCAAGCCATGGCAAGCGACTGACTGACAAGTGAATTTTGGACGGACATAGGCACGCGCAAGGCCCAGGTTTCACCAGCCTGTACCCAGCCAATACGGGCGAAGGTGGGCCACAGGTCAGAGGTAAGGAGGGTGTGGTTTGGCGGAGGGGAGAGGGGGCGACCCATTTCGGGGCTTCCACTCAGGCCACTTTCGGGTGAGTGTCCTGCTGGGATGACATAGCAACCGAAAATGGCAAAACTGAGTTGGAGCCTTTTGGTGCATGCCATGAGAGAGAAAGAGTGCTCTGCCGAGGTGGGAGAGAATGCCACGGCAAGCTAACAAACAAAACACCCTTGTATTTGTCTGGAGATGTAGTGCGCCGCGGCCAGCGCAGGAACGTGGCGCTGGCCGAGTGCCTGACCAACCAGTAATGGTCAGGCGGGTACACGCATCAGACAAAGATGGTTACAGGGGTAAAAAGGTAAAGATAATACATCAGAAAATACTATATATGGATGCTCCCTGTGCACAGAAAAAGAGGAGGAACTAGAGGGGAGAGACCGAAAAGAAAAGAAAGAAAAGAAAAACAGAGTAAGAAAGAAAAGAAAAAGAGAGTAAGAAAGAAAAGAAAAAACAGAGGAAGGAAGAAAGAAAACAGAGTGAAAGGGAGGAAAACGGGCATGCACCAAGATGGGTTGTTGACTCCTCTCTCCCTTTCGAGAAACCACATTCCCTATGGACTCGTATTCGGAACAAAGGTCATCTAGGACCATTCCTTCAAAGTCATTAATTTCTCTTTAAAGAAATTAATCACATTGAGGGAGTGTTGTCTCCTTTTTGATTTAGGTTCCTCTGATATATTACCACAGGCCAAAAGCCTGACTGACTTGCCGAAATGCCTTACTTTTTTCTTCCTTGCGTCTATTCTCTTTAAGTCTATCTTTATCATCTTTATGTGTTTGTTCAGATATCTGTTTATTTAAAGTACGGTAAACAAGTTTTATATACATTTGTAGCATACTTATCTGCGGCAGTTGTTTAGAAAGGATTCGCTTGCCACAATTACACGACGCGATTGTGCTGTGCTAAGGTATAGCTTGCGCGCAAGCCGGGCCAAGGTGAAGTACAGCTGGGCTGGTCCCGACTCTCCAATCCAGAATACACTTGGACTTAGTACGGCAGGATGGAATAATCCAGCCCAATACAAAACCGGCCCAAAACACAGCAACACTATGTCGCATATTTTTACTAACTAAATGACGGTAGAGACCAAAATAAAATATATTTTTAATTTTAAAAATTAAAAATAGTAAAACGAAAATGTCGAAACTAAAATAGAAGTGACCTAATTGTAGGTACAAAAGAGTATTTACGCCAATATAAAATAATATAAAATCAATGAGAGAATTTGATGCTATATAACCAATACCATTGCCAAGATGGCGATGAAGGACAAGAACACTGTGAGAATCGCAGAGAAGACACTGCCGCCGCCACAGCTAGGGCTTTTGCGCCCAATCCGAAGCCGACTCACCTGAGTCTGGCTGGGATTTTCCAGACCCGCCGCCGACCGATGTTGGATTCGGGTCCGACTGGTCTGGTCCGTGTTGGATGGTGGTCGGTCTCGGTGAGTCGGAGAGGAGGAGATCTAGCTCAAACTCGCCGGATCTGGCGAGATCTGCCCGAGGATTTCCTCATACGGCGGAAAACGGTGGCCTTTTGGGATAGAGAACGGTCGAGTTGGTTGGAATCGGGTTGCGATGCAACAACCCCCGCCAACCAATCCGCCGGAACCCGCTGCCGAACGTTGTTTTTTACTTCTCTCGGAAAGTTTTGGAGGTCAGATCCCAAGTTTTTATCCTGGAAAATGTACAGGTTGAGTACGTGGATTTAACCTTTATATAGTTATTTGTGGTTAAAAGCTTAAGTAGACCCATAACCTGTGGCGGTTGTGGCGGCAGTGATTTCTCTGTGACGCACACAGTCTTCTTTAGCGGTGTAGCCAGGATTTTTTTGTTGTTTGCAGGCGCATGGTGAAACTATCATATTGATTTGTAATTCAAGGTAAACTCAAACCATGACATATATATATACACACACATACGTGTCTTTGATGCATTGTGCAGAGACTGCACTGTGAGCTACCAAATGCAAATATACGTCAGATATCAGATTGTGATCATCTCGCCAAATTGATTGTGGATTTTTGTTCAATAATATTGCAATAAAGAGAATGTGTTTCCCAATGTTGAAGTCCACTTTCCGTCTGTGCTTAAATGATGTCAAGCTGGTTCACAACATTCACGGTATGGTAAGGTAATTTTTTTGTAAATGTAAAAGCTATACAGTTTGCATTCCATTTTGCTGCCAGTCATTTTATTTGTATGCATTGAAACTCAGTTTTCATATATCTTATTAACAATGTCCTGTGTAGAAAACCATTTTCATCAATTTTACATCCATGGGATGCTTCAATGCCATTCAGGAATTGTTTTGATTTTATGGACTAGTCTTAGTTTCCTATATTTGCATCCTATTGTAAATTTATAGCTTCTTTCTACAAATTGATGAGGAAGTTGGATAGAAGCACAATCCTACATACTTTAGTATGTAAATTGCCATTTCCTATACTCATCCGTGTAACATGTTCATGAAAAATGGTTTAGTGCTTTTTGTGATTTGGACTCTGTTATCATTGTTATGCGTATATATCCTATTTTAGTACCCGAAGTTTTTAGTTTCAATTAGAATTATAAGTACAATTAACCTTATCTTGTAAAGTTTTTCCAAAAACTAATTTACTATATGCAGCTTACTTTGATTAGTTGTTGAAGCCAACCTCAAAATTTTTTTGACCAAGCTTAGTTGTTGTTAGAATCGAAAGAAACTTATTAGCGTTTACATTTATGATACTACATGTTATTTATATGAATAAGGTCCTTCAAATTCCTTTGGCTACAGCTGGCTGGGAATCATTTTCATTGGAAGGAATGGCAAGATTGTATTAAAACATCTACTACTTTTTGAATGTGTGCTATACTTGATGTTTTAGCAATATTTCTAGCAAGATATGCTGATGATGAAAGCTTGGGACTACAACTCTTGTTGAACAAGATTTCACTTTTCACATACACAAATAGACCAAAACACATACAAATGCTCTTCTTTTCCTTTTATGAGCATCTGAATATGAATGCAATACTTTTTGTATCTGAAGGATTCATGCTCTACTATTAACTTAGATATCATCTCACCCAGTGGTTGGCTGCCATGTTTCCCTGGATGATGGGAAGTCATTTTGAGTTCGCCGAATGAGATATCTTATATTGCACATGCGTTTTGGAGGAAGAAGTAAGAAAGAGAAATACAAAATATAACATATATTTTATTCTCTCTTATTTAGTGTCATTATCATTTTGATAGTTAAAGTTATCTTTTTTAAAAATGGGCAGACTTATGATTATGCACCTCGATCCACCCTCTAACATTCTATGAAACATCATTGTTTCTAGTACATCTCTTTCATGTTGAAAAGCTGGTTTTAATTGATGCGTGTATGCAGAAGTCACAGGAAATCTAGCAACTTCACCCAGTATTGCAGCATATGCTGGGGTGAGTCTTTCCATAGAATTCTAAGTTCAGACTACTAACATCATAAAAGTCATGTTTTTTCCTTGCTCATTACCTGAGCCTTAACTTATGTTAATATTGGTTTATTTAGAGGTTTCCTTTTTCTGTTTGTGATGTCTTCAATCCATTTATTTTTATTTTTATTGGTATGTACACGTGCACTCTAGCTCAAATGGCATCTCTCCTCCTTGTAGGAATAAGGAAGGAGGTGAGATCATGGCTTCTTTGTCTTCAAATGAATTATATTTATTCTTTATTCAAACCACCTGAACAACTTTCCCTCATATTGCCACTATCCTACTCAACACCCTCTGTGTCAGTGGTTATCCACCCATGATTCCTTTTGTTAGTCATTGATTATGATGCTTGTGTTTAGCTGTTAATAGTGACTCATTTTTTCCTTCATGTATAAGGCTTGTATACTTGATTCTCAAATGTTGATACATAGTAATGCTTCAGGCTTTTCTATGAGAGGCTTCAGAAACAAGACAAAGAATTCTCAAATAATTTTGATCAGATAAGTTTCACATCATGCTATTCTTATTTATTAACCTGAAGGAAAATTTACTTCAACCGAAAATTGAAACCTTCTAGTTATATTATCTAATTATTTTTTTCTTGTTATCTTATCCAGGCGGGCTGCTTGTATGTCTATATCCTTGGTGGGCAGGGCCAACTATGGATTTTATGATTAGTGGGGGTTATAATGTTAGTGCACAGATTCAACTGTGATATGCCAATTTGCTTTGCCATTTAAATCAACAAATGTTATTGTGTCGTTTTGTTCTGTATATACAAAAGAGGAACCCCTGTTATAAAACTAATGGTGTGGCAACAACGCTTAGAGAAGGAGAAATTTGCATATAACAAATATCTATGGACTATGGTGCATGTGAAGGAGAAAATTTTATGTGTTCATGGAAAAGGACATTGTGTTCAAGAGCTGATAGATCCTTCATTCATTTTCAGGCATTTTATTTCTCTTATTGCAAGATCTTTTTAACTTTCTTGTGCCACAAAAGATAGTGAATAAAGCCCTGCAGCAACTTCTGAATGATCTCCAACATGGGAAATTTAATTGGCAGATGCAAGTGCCTTGGTTTTTAATCTTTTTTATTAATTTGTGCTGCTCTTCCCAATCTCTTTTCTGGATCCTTGAGTTCTTTGAGATTATTATTTTTTTAATAAATGATACATGGTCGGAGGAATGTTTGCCAATTATGACAGTTTTGGACCTTTTGGTATAGTTTGTTGGAACGTTTAATAACCTTAATGAATTTGTTTGATGAAAATGATGGATAAGTAGCAATAATAATAATTATTATTAGAGGAAGTTTAAACCCCCCCATCCCCCGTTTGCTGGTGTCTATGCATAAGCTTGGTAGATCTAAGCTTGAAATTTACTACAAATCACTTGTCTTTGTCACATATCATTGGAGTTACTATTTTGAGCTCAAAGTTGTTCAATAGAATTATCCATAACAAGATTAATTACAGTTGTACTATTTGTGTATATGAGAGAGAGAGAGAGAGAGAGGATTCTGATGGGAGTGTTCCTTAAATTTTGTGTGGGAATGAATCTGCCTTCAGTTCCAGAAGAAGGTTTATTGGCATATACTAAGTTGTGTTCGTGTTTTTACCTCTTCACCACCCCCCCCCCCCCCCTCCCCCCACCCCTCTGCCCCCTTCTAATGACAATTTCATATTTCAATCGAACGCCACAAAATTTTACCATCTCTGAAAATGCTGTTTTCAATTTATTTGCCAGTTTAAGCAGAAGACACTTATCATATGGGGTGAGGATGACCAGATCGTTAGTAACAAGCTTGCGGTGGTTAGTTTATTTTATGGATAAAAAGCATAGAATGCAACAGATAAGTAATGGAAAACATGCTCAGGATTCAGTTGGAATAACAGATTTGCTTAGTTCTTTGATGCATTATGCAGAGATTGCACTGTGAACTGCCAAATGCAACTATACGTCAAATACCAGATTGTGGTCATCTTCCTTGTGTCAAAAGACCCAGCTCAGTTGCCAAATTGATTGTGGATTTTGTTCAAGAAGATTGCTATAAAGAGAGTGAATGTGTTTCCTTATATTGAAGTCCAGTTTCCACTAGTTCAAGGGAATCTTTGTAAATGTAAAATCTGTCACAATTTGCATTCCATTTTTGCTTGAAGGTGACAAGCCATCTTTTATATTATTTGTTAGGCAAGAAAACTTATTCGTAATAGACATAGATGCTGCGAGTCATTTTATTTGTATGCATTAAAACTGAATTAAACATATAACTTATTAACTACGTCCTGCGTAGAAAACTATTATCATCAGTTTCACATCCATGTGATGCTTCAATTACCCATTCCGGAGTTGCTTTGATTTTAGGGACTAGTCATAATTTCCTATATTTGCATCCTATTGTTTTCTTACCAAAATGGAATCTTCATCCTATTGTAAATTTCTTGCTTCTTTCTGCAAATTGATGAGGAAGTTGGATAGAAGCACAATCCTGCATACTTCAGATGTAAATGGTTTGGTGCTTTTCAAGATTCAAAGGACTCCCATTATCATTGTTACGTGTATCCTGTTTTAGTAATCAAAGTTTTAGTTTCGATGAGAAATATTAGCACAATAACCTTATCTCGTAAAGAGTTTTTCCAAAAAACTAATTTACACTTTATTTATGTCGCAACTTTGATTAGTAGTCTGTTTAAGCTGACCCTAAAATTGTTGGAATTGAAACTTGAAAGACGCTATTATGAGCCTTTATGTATATGACACTGCAGGTTATGTTTAAAAGTAGGGCCTTCCAAATTCCTGGAGCTACAACTGGCCAGGAATCATTTTCATTGGACGGAATGGCAAAGATTGTATTAAAACATCTGTCAGTGTTTGAATGTGTGATATACTTGATGTTTTAGCAACATGTCTTGCAAGATACGCTGATGATGAAGCTTGGGACTACAACTCCTGTTGAACAAGATTTTCACTTCTCACATGAACAAATAGACCAAAACACATACAAATGCTCTTCTTTTCCTTTTATGAGCAGATGATTATGAATGCAATGCTTTCTGTATGTGCAGGATTCATGCTCTACCATTAACTTACATATCATCTCACCCAGTGGTTGGCTGCCATGATTCCCTGGATGATGGGAAGTCATTTAAGTTTAGAGGATTAATTACAGGTTTTGATACTTTGACAACACTGCCCAAATTAGAGGGGAAAATATGTATTTAGGCTTTTTAGCCAAATTAAAAAATGTTATCATTAGCCATTAAAGGTCCCATTACTCATTATCATGCAACCGAATGTATAATATTATCACAGATTTATCATTTTAGAACTTGAGTTCACTGAGTTGTAAATCATTTGATTTAGTTGGTAGTTCACGAGTCTCTCAAGTTCCAACACTGTTAAGCCAAAGCATATGCACGATTGCTTTTTTTTTTTTTTTTTTTAACCAGATATATATGGCCATGCATGTAAATCATTTGATACTAATCAAAATACAATGGATCCCTCCACAATAAAGGTTCCTTTTTACTTCTCCTTGACTCTGGTGTTAAACAAAATACATGACACAATAACATTAAAGAATACATTTGACAAAAAAAGAATACATGTGATTTGTGATAAATCAGTTGAGGAACGATAGCGGTTTTGTGGCTTTGTGTTGCTTGTAGCCACAAAAACATGCTCAAATCAAGCACCAAGATAAAGAAATTATAGCCAAAGAACCATAACACCAACATGAACCATGATTTTTAATTGGCTAAACGTATTTAACTAATATAAGTAGGTGGGGTAGTGAAATTCCATTAAATTGAAAAAATACTGCCTGTCTCTATATATACAAAAAGGAAAAATCTAAAAGGAAGAGATCAGGTTCTTCTACCCTAATAGCAGTCATATCACTACTCAAAAAGGAATCAAATTCCCCAGCAACAGCCCAGCTCTTTTTTCTTTTTTCTTTCTTTTTTTTTTTTTCACATAGGAGGAAGACAACAAAAAAAGAAAATAAAAAAAATTCCTTAGTGGGAATTGCCTAGGCTCTATCATGGTCACATCTTCTCCACATCTTTTTTTGAACTAGGTGTAGTATTATCAGGCCCACAGCAACACTGACCTAAGGGTCAGGCCCAGAGAGAAGAACAGGTTAGTGCCTCTAGTGATGAGAGGTAGAGTAGCACTTGAGTTATTGATGCCAGTAGTGCCACTTCCTGTGGGGCTGATTCCTGAGCCGAATACTAAAGGAGTTGTGGTGCTTGTGGTTGGAATTGTAGGTGTTGTGGTTGGAGTTGTAGCTGTGATTGTTACTGTTTGGCTGAACCAAGAAAAACAACAATGTATATTAACCTCAAAACCATACTTAATTGTGATCAGATTTAAAATAATTAAAAAAAACAAACAAACAAACCATTCAGTGACTACCGAAACATGAGCAATTTGTCCTGCAAGCTTAAGCCCTTAGGAAGGTATGAAATTTAATTATCTAACTATTATTCTGACACTTTTAGTTGCGTTTGGGCCTTAACTTCCCCTTAATAAGTGAAACACAACATGGTGAAGTTAAGAAAATATGTATGACACTCATTTAATCATCTAACAATTAGATATGACACTCAAAATATTCTATCATTTAGCATATATCATGCAGAAAATAGAAGTGAAGCTAAGATCTGGGGAGGAAGAGGACAAAAGATATTGTGAAATATCTACATCATGAAAGCTTACCAGCTGCAATTAAGAAGCAGGCTCAGGATTGTAATGATATCAATGTGAAGATATGAAGTTGTGCTAGATCACTTTTCTGAATCACTGTCCAGAAATTATTTAATCCACCTTGAAAAAGTTAAGTCTAATAGTAGCTAAATATCACAGAACAAAGAACAGGGAAGTTGGCTTTTCACAAGCAGAATTCATCAGTACGAAGAATCTATAACCAAAAGAAATAAAAATGATCTTTGCGCACTTATCCAAAAAAAAAAAAAGAGAGAAGAAAAAAGAAGCTCTTTGGGCATGGGAATTAAGTCCCTACATAAACAAACACAGTTTTCCACAAATTTTAAACCAGATTCACTCCACAGAAGAGAGAGTTTTTCATTTGAAAATAACAACTGAAAATTTTTCCTTTCATGAAAAAAAAAACCAAAATGTACACTAAAAATGACAAAGATTTATTATCTGAAGTAAGAAATAAGAAAATATACCTGGGGCTTGCTGGATAAACACAATTAGTAGAAGCTACTGCTATAAATTAATCATCCAAAAAAAATTGAAATTAGTAAAATATTTAGTTCACAAAAACTGCTGGTGGGTGAGTGTCCAAGCCCAAAGAGACTTACTAGGGGCAGTTTGACCGACAGTGGCAGTGCCTGAGAAATCACAACTTCCTTGAGTCTGACCCCTTTTTTTGGAAATAGCTGTTCACAACATAGTCACAGTAAATTTGATGCAGAACAACCAGAACAATTGAACAGTAAAATTAAAAACAAGGAAAATAAAGGAATATTACCTTGGAATCAGCACCTTGGTCTGGCTTGGAGTCAACATCAAACGAGAAAAACAAGTAGAGTCAACACCTACAGATGTTTGGAGTCAACACCAAAACAAAGAAAGAAAAAGGAAACTTTTTTTTCATCCATCTAAATTTTCAACTATCTCCAAAAGGATTACAATAACTTGCAGGCAAAACTAAACCCTAATTCTAATTGATGCAAGAAACCTTAATTGTTTTATTACAAAAATAACCTTACTTTCAAATATTAAAATACTAGTAGCCTAATAAACTGCTAAGACCTAAAACATAAAAATACAATTGACTTGCAAGCGTAAATAATACTAAATTAAAATAAAAGTCTTCTCGTGTGTTTTGCATCACAGCTCCACCTCCTCAAGCAAAATTCAGTATGTAGCACCTATAAGAGAAAAATGGAAATTATTATTATTAAAAAAAGAAAAAAAGATCAGTTAGTTCACACAAATCCCTCCCACCCCACCTAAAGAAGAGAAAATAGGCAAATGGTTTGCACAAGAAGTTGAGAAAATCAAAGGGAAAAGGCACCATATAGTATATACTCTCCTGCACTATGTTGGCCATATGCAAAGAAAATGTTTTTTTTTTTTTTTTTGGTTGTTGGGGGGGGGGGGGGTTAATTACAAAGAAAAGGTTTTGTCGTTTAAATCCTTGTCAGATGGAGTAAGAGAAAACAGCAAAACTCCACACTTTCTTGAGAAAACCATGTACCCACTTCACTTTAGCAGGAAAGGTAAAAGAGAAAATGGCAATCATGATGTGAACCTATCCCCAAAAAACCATGAGTCGTGAGGACCCTCTAAACCTTTAAATCTGAGGTTTGGGAAAATAGAGAAAGACTCGGAAGATCCAGGAGCTTATTTGAATGGCCATAAGGGCTAAGAATGGCACGAGATACACTAGAACAGCCATGATTGATTGAAGATTGTGTTTGAAATTTATGAGAAAGTAACTATCACTTATGCAGTTGGTTGAGATTGAAACCAAGATTGGTAAGTGGGTTTGTGATAGAGAGAGAGTGGATTTTGAGGGCAGTGGAGATTTGCTAGACTACAGTAGCTGTGAAGTGCCCGTACCTGGTATGCTTTAGGAGGCCTTTTATGTTTTTTTACATCATGTATTAAACTGTTTATTTAATACTTTGTAGTTTCTATTATAAGATTATAGATATATTTTTGTTAAGAATGAGGGAGAGTGTTATGGTGAACTGAGCAAGCTGGAGCTTTTTTCATGTATTACTAGAATACCAAGCTCCCAATGTTTTGCAACAATGCTCAAATCATGGTACAACTAACTAGAATGGTAACTCTGGCAAGAGAACAACAAAATAGCAAAAGGAAGATGAAAATTTATGTCTTCCAAAGGACAAAATTAAAGGGAAGATGCAAATTCACATGTTCCCGCTAAACACCATCTCAACTGATGTGTCAGGGGTAGTATAAATTTAAGCATAGCATGATCTAGGTTGACCATTACCCCCAACACTGCCACCCCTAGCCTGCCCGGCAGAATTGAAAAATTATCTTAAGGTGTAGACAGATAATAATTCTTATAGCCAAATGTAATGATGATGATGTTTCTGCAGCCTCCCTGCTAGAGTAGAATACATCAAACCTTATCACGAGAACTCAAGGGCATCTATTTTATTTGAACCTGAGTACTTTCAAGAGGGCAACAATACTAAGGCCAAGTGAAGTATAGACAATTAGAATGACAATTCTAGACCTTTGCATGTGATGAATTTACAGAACTACTGCCAAGTACTAACAAACCGATAGGCCAAAAGTCTGATACACATGTGATGCCAAAAGTAAAACACACCACCACCAATGAGATAATAAGGGAAATGAATTTTTTTTTTTTTTTTGACAAGCTGCAGTATCCAGATATCTTCGACTATCTGACAATTCCCTCGGATGTATGTAATCCCCCGTCCCACACACACTAGATTATTACAAGGAGGAATCCCTTGGAGGTGGCCTCAAAATGCTGGCAAAGGGAAATGAATTCAAGTGCACCAGGTTGTGTGTTTAACTTATGAGAGAGGAAGAGAAAAGCAGGATAAGCTTCTAACTGCTTGTTTACATTATTTTTGTTCTAAAAATTGAAAGTATATTGCATCCACCTGTATTTTTCAAAGATGATACCAACATAGCCACATAAAATTGTAACTAAGAACTCATTTTCCACCTTGTAATTACGTGGAAGAGGATACTGTTTTGATCAAAAGGACATTATCTTCTTTTTAACTATGCAACTTGGACATAAATCAGTAATCTCTTGAGTGTGACCCATTAAATGTTGATCTTCGTTTGTTTAAAAAAATTATATGCGACTTTTTTTTGCTAAATAAAATTGTTGGGGAGATAACACCTTTGAAGAGACTCCGATAGAGATTACTAAAACATACAAGGACACCACTCAACCCAAAAGCTTAAGCCTATAGGTTTGGCCCAATTAAGTTGTATTAACCACTCATTCTTGTCAATAATATCCCATTTGGGACTTCACTACTTAGCTAACCACACCACACACAAATGAATATTCCAACACGTACGCCACCTGATAAATACATTATATGCAACACATTCAGTGACAATCAAAGGTTTACAACATAACACTTTTTCCAGAACAGTTTTAAAAACTTCTTACCATTAAAAGATTTTGAATTTAGCAGCAAATCAAATGATTGATTTCCTTCATTAATTTTGATTTTTCTGTACATTAGCGTCCTTTCAAATTGATTGGTACCCAATCATATAAATGAGCCAGGTAATTTAGAGAGAGAGAGAGAGAGAGAGAGAGAGAGAACAGAACTAAAGGAAGAAGACATATCTTGGCGTACCTTGGCATATTTCTTTGAAGTACAATCAAGAGGTTTTCATTTTCTTCCACGGTGATGGATTGAAATCAGCATCTTCATTTACAAAGGCTGGGCCATTGTAGACAAACGCATATCTGTCATGGTTCCTTGACATTCATTCATGGTTGCCTAGGATGGTGTTGGTTGGATAACATTGGTGTTGCATTTCTGGTCCACTCATAATTTTGGTATTCCCTTGTAATCTCAAGTGATCTCACATGAGAGTCATACTCTTTGTTAAGACGATGGGCTAAGCTGGTTAATGCTGATATATATGTCCAAGTGCGAACTGCTTCCACTTGCGCATCACAAGGTCTTCCCTTGTTGATCTCACATAAGAGCCGTACTCTTTGCTAAGACGATGGGCTAGCAGGTTTATGCTGGCTTTAGTGTTTGAAACCATAGCTTCCTCTCGTGCCTCCCAGAGGACTTTCATCATCACTACTACATACGAAATGAATTCAACTATGGTGACTCCTTTTGCTAGTAACTCACTTGGGGGATCAATTATTCGTTCAATGAATTCCATAACAGATTGAGCTTGGATCATTTCAACTCTAAAACTCCATTGACCACCATACCATAGTCCTTTGGCAAAGGGACAGCTTTGAAATAGATGTAAAACAGAATCTTCTGCTATTTCACAAAGAGGGCAATAAGCATCTTGGGTTTTGGAGCTTTCGACCAGCTTCTGCTTATTAAAGGAGAGGACCCCTGCAGCCACTCTACTTAAAAACATTTCTAATCGTGCATCAAAAGACACTTTGAATAGTCTGTCCGAAACGCTTTTGCAGGCCATGGAATTATGAGAACATACACATGCTGTATGGATTCCATACCTTTCAATTGTAACTTCTGCTAGTTTAGGATCATAATTTGAAATTTTACATTGAAGTGTAATATTTTCTATAAAGCACGGCCAACAGTGAAACTTTGCAAAGGAAAACCACATAAATGATGATGATGGATCCAAAAGAAATTGCCGACACATGAGCCTTTCTTTACAATCATCGTACAAAGCATATATAGAACAAGTAAAATTCTCAAATCTTTTTGGCTTATTAGTCTTGAGTTCCACTTTTAAAGCAACACAGAGAGCAAATGCTGGAAATTTGAATTCATTTCTAACAGAGATTGATATGGAACTTCCAACACTTTGATGGTTGAACCACTTTGGAATCGTAGTTCCAGGAAGCACAAGTTCATATGCAAGGTCCGTATCAAATTCAGATGCAAAGTCCATTATAAATTCAGATGCAAGGTCCATATCAAATTCAGATGCAAAGTCCATTTCAAATTCAGATGTAGAACCTATTTTAGATGTATCATAGTCCATTTCAGATAAAGAGTCCTGATTCGATGGTCCCATTACACATGCTATATTTTGGGGAAGCCCTACCATCTCTCCAAACTGCTTGCAATTAGAGAAAAAAAAAATTGCAGATTAGCAAAACTAGTTATATATTTGGGAAAGTTAACCAAAATTGTTTCTTTTAATATCACTTTAAGAGAGAGACCTGACTTAATAATCTTCTTCTTGATTGTGAATCCAAGGAATAGCAGTTTCTTGCGTCTACATATATGATACTTAGTGGAAGCCTTGGAACTTCTTGAAGCTTCCAGCAGCCCTGAATGTTGAGGTCCCCTAATTGAGGAAATCTGCTTAAAATTTCAGGGAGGGTAGTAGTGTTGCTGTTACAGAAATATAATTTTTCTAATTTGGGGAGGCAACCAGGAGTGTCCAAAGCCTTTGGAAAATTTTCCCAATTAAACATATAAAGATGCTTAAGATTTTGTAATTTAGAAAAGCCACTTGGAAGATCTGTGTGGTTTTTAGAACTTATGCTTAATGATACGAGGCCAGTGAGATGTCCTATGGATGAAGGCAGTACTAATATCTCCGTTCCTTGCTGAGTACCGGGGAAGTTCTCAAGACTATCACAGCCATAGAGATGAAACTGTTTAAGAGATTTTAATTTAAGGCTTCTTGGAATAATTTTAAGATTTTTGCAACCGTGGAGGTTCCATAATTTAAGCTTTTTAAGAAGTCCAACAGACTGATGAACCTCAACTAAATTTTCACATTCCGCCATATCCAATTCCTTTATGTTTGGAGCGATCACTGACAAGTCAGGTAATATTGTAATGTTTTTAGAGTCTCGAAAACTCATATATTTCAAACTTTTGAACCGGTACCTCTGTAGAAGAAGAAGAAGATATTGAAATCTATTAAGCTTCAACAAACAGCAAAATACAGCTTAACAAAACAATAATAATTCATATATGTAAATGATCATACCTCGAAATGCTCATCTAATTGAATGTGACTTCCTTGCATTCTGAGTGCAACAAGTTTTTGAAGGAAAAAATTGGATGGAAAGGAAGTTAATGAAAATCCATACCACTCAAACAACCTTAACTCATGGGAAAGAAATTCAAGGTCTTCACAAATTCCATTACGAATTTTCAGATATATGAGATTTTTCATCTTTCCAAAATCTAATTGCATGTTTCTTTCCTCTGGCAAGTCCACCGCTATACCTCGAATTGCATTCAATCCCTAATTGGACAAATCATTAAGTAAAAAACATTATGCAAAAGAAACAGCAAAAAATATAACAAGTTGTTAAATTTTAAATACAAGCCACACTAATATAGTGATTTTTTCTTAAACATTAAAAATACAAAATAAAAGAAAAAGAAATAAAATTTACTATGTCCACTAGGTGAAAAAAGGGAAAAAGTAAACCAAAAGAACTTACCTTATTTACAATAAATGCTTGAGGAGCACCCTTGTAACACAATAGCCTGCTTTGTTCTAATTTTTGTCCCATTTGCTGAATCAAGTCATGCATCCATAGTTTGCCATCTCTACTAGCAGCTACGAGACACTTATCAATAAGTCTTTTAATATCATAATGTGGTTCATAGCAATAGATACTGGTTAGTATATCTACAACAAAAGCCTTCTTTTCTCCTTTAAGGAAACATGCAATATCAAGGAAAATATCTTGTTGAGGTTGTTCCAATCCATCATAACTTATTTTGAGTATTTCTTGTATATCTCCGTTAGGAAATCTTTTATATTTTTCTAATGCACTTTTCCATTCATCATTAGTTTTTCCATACAAATCTGCACCAATGATTTTTAGAGCTAACGGAAGACCTTTGGCATATAAATTGGTTGACAAGTTCCAAAGAATCTTCATCAATTCTATTTCTTTCAAAGGCATGTTGACAAAAGAGTTCACGAGATTCGTGAACATTTAATGCCTCAACCTTGTAGTACCTTACAGAACAATATTTTTGAAGAGTATCTAGCAAGTGTTTGTCTCTTGTTGTTATAATAATTCTACTTCTAGAAGCAAACTGATCATAATTTTCAAAAAAAAATTCTATCTTTTCTAGTTTTTCCACATCATCAAGAACTACAAGAATCCTTTTATGATACAGCCTCTCAATTGTCATATTGTTTTCTTTAGACGTACTCCCAACCATCAAATTTCGATACCCTAAGATCTCATTACAAAGTGTCCCTTGCAGATGAATTACAACATCATTTCTTTTTGATTTTTCTCTAACATTCTCTAGAAAGCTGCTTCCATCAAAATGATGACGAATTGTGTCAAATATAGCTTTTGCAATTGTTGTCTTACCCACTCCTGGAAGGCCATAGATCCCTACGATACAGAAAAAATCTGACTGAAGATCTAAACACCAATCTATGACATCACTTACGCGAGAATCTATTCCAACTAAATATTTTGTAGCAGAAATTTTCGTTCTATCTAATTTAACACTTAAGATCTCTTCAGAGATATCTTGGATGATTTTGAATTCAGAGGGGCCACAGCTGCCAATCACATAGCATTAAATATACATAACGAGTCAGACAAGAAAAAAGAAAAAAATTATACGTGAACAAGGACTATATTCTTTACAGGTATGTGATCAAAATAGAAATATCTTTATAATATATTCTTCCATTTCTAACTTTGTATCATTTACCTTTGTAGCATTACCAGTATGTGATCAAAATAGAATACTTTCATAATTTGGCAATAAAAAAATATATATAAAGAACTATGAATAAACAATTAGTGCTAATTGTTTTTGGGTCGTGTTAGCAGATGCCCTTTGGGCATTTGTTAATAGACCATTTTAGGTAAAACCGGCTCCACATTGGGTCCAGGGTGGTCACAGGACCACCCTAACCTAAAAAAATAATTATGTATAAATTTTTTTTAAAATTATGATTTTTTTTATCCTTAAAAAAATTTGTGACCATCCTAAATTCTTTTAGGCCCAACATAATTAAAGTTTGGACAAAATTTCGCAACAAACTTGATTCTAAACTAAGGCTACAACTCCACTCAATATATTTTTTATTGGGTATGAATTTTGACAAATCCATCTTTGAATTACATTTTCTTCTTATATCCTCCATATTTGCAAAATTTTAAGAAGAACAAAGATCAATAACTATGTCATAATCAAATGTTTAAATTTTGAATTTTTGTAATCTAAAATTATACATAAAAAATAAGTTTATAAATCAAATAGCAAATAACATTCGATTGGCATGAAATTTGATATGTTTTTATAAGAATATAAAGAATATACCATTCAACAGTTAGATTTTTAGAATATGTAGTCATGTTAATTATTTTAGTGACAGTTGTGGCCTCAGGCTACAACTTAGTTTGTAACCAAACTTTTTCCATAAACTTTGGCCGTCTTAACAATATATTAGGTCCTTACAAATAAAAAGAAAAGGCCAAGAAAAATTTTATTTAACCAAAATTTTAAAAAAGATGCAACTTAAAGCATTGATAATAAGACTATTATACAATGACTTCAAAATAAGAAAATTCGTAAAAGGAAATTGTAAGATTTTATGTATTTACGTATTGTTTTTTGGAAAATATATGTACTCTTTTTGTTAGATTTTGTATAATTTAAGTTTCTTAACGACCCCCTAGAGAAATACTTGCAGCCGTCACTGATTTTAAGGAAAGTTTTTATACTACTTTTATGAGAAATATAAAAAACTGTCAAAAAAATCAATTCATTTTTTCTTTTCTATAAAAAGTTTCTAAAAATATTTCCTAACTTTTTTCTTTATTCTTAATACTAATTTTGGTGGTGATACCAAACAATTAAAAATCATAAAAGTCAAAGAGTAGTCATTAATACATACTCGCCCTTGAAGTGATGACCAGTAAAGTTGCTCGCCTTAGTTAGAGCCTTCCTCCATTTTTGCACCTTCTTCATATTATCCTCAAATTTTTTTTCATGTTCTTCTAAATGTTCTCCAAACTTTCCCTTTTGATGGCGTACTTCCGCTGGATCTACCTTATAAAAAATTGGTATCACCTTAACCATTTGGCCATTTTTCTTACACTTAATAATCTTGACAAGTTCATCCAAGCACCAGGTGGAAGATGCATAATTTTCAGAAAATACAATTATCGAAATCATTGAACTTCCAATGGCTTTGATAAGTTCAGCAGAAATTTCTTCTCCTCTAGGAATCCCATCATCCATGAAGGTCTTAACCGTCCTCATTTCCAAAATGCCTTTCAAAGTGCTTGTGAATCCTGTACGGGTATCTTCACCTCTAAAACTCAAGAATGCATCATATTCATATGCGCTGTTCAAAATAACCATTTTGACAGTCTAGAAGATCTAAAAAGAAGAAGAAAAAAAAAAGTGTTAAACCAGACAAAGCAAAGTGAAAGAAAAATTAAAAATAGGAGATGTGTACCACCAGGCACTAAAAATAGGAGATGTGTACCACCACGCACCCTTGGCACGATAGTCACTCTACAAGTATAAGTATTTATGAGGCGTAGAGGTAAGGACTAAAGTTTAAGTCTTTAAGAAAAAGTTTCAAATACATATATACTTAAATTAGATTAGAGTAAAATTTCAAATTTCTATAAAAGTAAAATATAATAATAGGAGATGTGTTATTCCATACGACTCTTTATACAACAACAATAACAAACAAAGCATCAGCAGGGCGGCCTAACATAATTTAGAGCCTAAGGCAAAAAAATCACGTGGGTCTTTTATATGTAAATATTAATTAAATAAATTTATTTAATATTAAACATTAATTAAATCAATCAAGGTTAATTTGATAAATTATATGAATAATTTAATGAATGAATAGTACTAATTTAACTAATGTTAATTTTATATGGAGAATTGAATATCATAGCTTCTTCCAAAAAAAAAAAAATTGAATATCATAGAATAACCATAAATTTTAATAATAAAAAAACTAAAAATATATATTAGATAATATAACAATGCATAGTTTTTTTTTTTTTTTTTGATAAATATAACAGGCATAGTTAAGTGAAGTAGTAGGATATTATTTGGAGGGTGGGTTCTTAGCATATAGGTTTACAAAAATTAAAGTCACAAACAATCTATAATCGGTGATTTAACTGAAAAGTTTAATTTTTATTCATAGGACCCTTATCATATTTCTCTCAAGTCTCATTCTCAAACTTTTTTTTATTATTAAAAAAAAAATCAAATGGAAGACGAAGGAGTCAACAAAACCAAACCTCCCAAAAGGTTTCAAACTCTGGTATAAAAATGAGGAAGAGAGAGAGGGTTCGAACCACAACCTGACAACGGCGGCGCGTCTACCAAGCCACTATCACTATCAGTATCAGCTCTCCGGAAAGCTGGTTTCGGCCGAAGCAAAGATCCTCACCAAAAAAAAGAAAGAAAAAGAAACCACTGTGAATCGAGGTTCAGCGCTACGATGGCGATTTGGTGGGGAGACTTGAGAGACTTGTGATTTTCAAACGGAAATTGCTTGGCTGTTTCTCGTGAGGAAGAGAAGGGAAGTAGTAATTTCCTATGTCTTTGAGCTCCTTGGAGAGTGTGTTTACTTTTTCGGTGGGAGATGACTGTGTCTGTACCTTGTGTACTAGTGCTATACTTTCTTTCGGAGACTCTCTTTTTTTTCTTTTTTTTATTTACGATGACGGATGAGCGTGTTTACAGAGTTTTTTTTTTTTTTTTTTTAATGTTATATTCACAATATTTTCACAATAAATTATAGGTAATTAGTTGTTATTGGTTCAAATTTAAACTTAACATTAAAATTATTATTTTACCCCTACAATATCAACCCATAATAACCTACCATTTAAAATTTATTGTAAAAATATTTTAAAAATATTGTGAACATATTAATTTTAATTTTTTTATTTTTTAAACCTTTGGTTGGAGTTACGAGTGTGTTTACTTTTCGGGCGGGGGTTATGATAACTGATGAGTGTGTTTACTTTATGTACTAGTGCTATACTTTCTCTCGGAGACTCTCCCTTCCTTTTTTTTTATTTTTTTCTTTTTTCTTTTTTCTTTTTTTTTTTCACATTGGGATTTTTTTTTTAAATACTCATTTTAAACTCTTAAAGAAAAATGTTAGTATTTATTTTACAAACTTACTTAACCATACATCCAATATTTCATTTCTTAATTTTACATACAACCTAATCAAATAATATAAACAACACAATCAAATAATATAAAAATAAAATACTAACGAATGCTCTTAGAACAATGGTTAATAATATATTTAGAGAAAAATTTTATGGGAAAAAAAACAATTAATGTTTTGACAGCTTTTTTCATTTCCTATAGAAAGTGCTGTCAGAAATTTTCTAAGATTGATTGTTAACCATTGTCTTAAGGACACCCGTTAGCATGACCCAAACTGGTTTCTCTCTCTTTCTATGCTATCCACCTAAATCACCTACAACCCCTACCAAAAACAACTAAACCACCACTACAAACCCGGCAAACCACCAACACCCACCACCATTCACCCAACAAACTCATACCAAACCACAAACACCATAGCACTATCTTTAATTAAAATTTACCACCACCGTTGATCAAAACCCATCACCATGGCTGATCCACCACCTCCCCAACCACATATTCAACCACTGAGGGTCTTAAAGAGATGGACTAGAGAGAGAAAGGGGGGAAGGGAGACAAAATAGAGAGAGAGCTGGGGGACTATGATTTAAATCATAATAACAAGAAATTTAAAATTTAAAATATTTATTATTTTATATTATTTTAATAATGTACTACATTTTTTAATAATAAATGTACAATATTACTATGATTTAAACTCAATTATCAAAATATTTAAGAAATTTATAAGGATTTCCTCTATATGTTTTAAATTTTTTTATAATTTATTGTAATATTTGGTTTTTTGATAAAAACTTGGTTTAATCCAATTATTCAAGAATCGGTGATGTTTTGATGATTCTATAAACTAGGGTTTTGTTTATGATGGCCAATAGTGTTTAGCATCTTTTTGGGTGAGTGGGAAAAGATTTTCTAAGCCTAATAAATTCGTTGATTGAGTGTAGCTTTTCAAAATTAAGAATGCATACTAGTAGTTGCAATCTCGTTTCTCTATAGCACTCTCAAAATACTACCACCGACAGTGATAAAAGCATTTTTTATGAAAAAAAAAATTATGAGTAGAGGTGTGCGGCTAACTCATCAATCCATCAAAACCAACCCAATCCAACCAAACTGATTAAGTCAATTTTTAGGGATTGATGAGTTAGGTTAAGTTGTCGAAATCATTTTTGCTATCGAATGGGTTGAGTTTGGGTGAGATTCATAAATTCACATAACCCAACCTAACCTACCTATATCTAATAAATATTTAAAACACATAATATATGCTTTTGTTAATTACTCTTTTACCCCTATTAATAATACTATAAAACAAAAACTCTTAATCCATTTTCTCATTTCAACTCTTAATCTCTCACTTCACTCTCCCCCTACTTAGAATTTATATATGGTGGTGCTACTACCTAGAATTTTCAAAAGATGGCACGAGGTAGCAAACAATTGAAATACTATTATTCTATTTTGTTTCTCAACTAAGTTGGGATAAAACTATTTAATATCTTACTATTTAAAAATCATTTGGTTTGATTATTTGTTTATGGTGCTATGCTTTGAATTTTTGGAAGATGGTAGGGCACTTGTAATATTGCTTGTTGCTATTGTTCTAATGCTCAATTAATAAAAAAAAAACAAAATAAAAAAACCTATCCAACCCTTGGGTTCAACCCGACTCATGTGGGTTGAGTTGGATTGGGTTAGACCTCTATGATGGCTTGAGTTCAGTTGAGTTTTTTTACAACTCATTCATAATGGGTTGATTTGAAAAACTCTAATCCAACCAGACACATGCACACCCCTCGTGGTTCAATCAGAGCTCTTCATTTTCATTGTTATCTCATCTTATAATTATCCCTAAAAGTGATAAGATGATGATTAATATCATAAATATCATTTTGTTTGTCAAAGTACTTTTCTTTTTCTTTCTCTTTTCTAGTAACTCAATCTGATAGGTTGAGTCATGTTGGTTTTTACTTTTTACACATGTAATGGGTTGGTTTGGATTGAGAATTTCTTAATCCCATAAGATTAAATTGGATTGAAAAATGTTACATGCAATTTGGATAATGGCGTATGGGTTTAACGAAAAAAATAATGGATTGAAAAAAATCACCCAATCCAACCCCATGCACACCCTACTTGCAATGAAATATGCAAAAATTTTCCTCAATTATTTGATCTTTTACTTTTCACACAATTGCTCTTTTTTTTTAAGTGTCAAATAGTAGTGGTATGATACAGCGACAGGGACACATGGGTGTGTGTGTGTGTATATATATATATATATATATTTTTTTTTTTTTTTTCTTTTTTGAAGTGGTAAGGATAAGTTGGGGTACCATATTTCGAAATTAATGTCAGCTTATGTTAATATTGTTTTATTTAGAGATTTCCTTTCTGTCATTTTTTTTTTTGAGAAGAACCTTTCTGTCAATTATGTCTTCAATCAATTTATTTATTTTTATTGGTAAGTACAGAGGCACTGCTCAAAGGGCACTGCTTCGGCAAGCTGGTTTCGGCCGAAGCAAAGATCCTCACCAAAGAAAAAAGAACCACTGTAAATCGAGGTTCAACGCTACGACAGCGAACTGGTGGGGAGACTTGAGAGACTTGTGTTTTTCAATCGGAAATTGCTTGGCTGTTTCTCGTGAGGAAGAGAAGGGAAGTAGCAATTTCCTATGTTTTGGAGATCTTGCAGAGTGTGTTTACCTTTTTGGTGGGAGATGACTGTGTTACTTCATGTCCTAGTAATATAATATTTTCACTCGCAGAATTTTTTTTATTTTGGCATTCACATTGAGATTTAAAAAAAAAAAAAAAAAAACTCTTTTTAAACTCTAAAAAGACTATTTATTTATTTTACCAATTTACTTAACTATACATTTAACATCCCATTTTTTAATATAAATTACACAATCAAATAATATAGATTACAAATCAAATAATATAGACCACACTAGCAATTCTCTCCCTCTATGCTCTCCACCAAAATCACCCATAACCCCTACCAAAAACAACTAAACCACCACTACAAACCCAGCAAAATACCAAGACCCACCACCATTCACCCAGCAAACCCAAAAACAATCCAATAAACTCATACCAAACCACCACCACCATAGCATTGTCGTTGATTAAAACTCATCACCACTGTTAATCAAAACCCATCACCATCGCCGGTCTACCACCTCCCCAACCACAGATTCAACTACTGAGGTCTTAGAGAGAGAGAGAGGGAAACGAAATAGAGGGAGAGTTGGAGACTACGATTTAAATTATAATAACATGAAATTTTAATTTTTAATTATTTATTTTATATTATTTTAATAATCAACCACATTTTTTTAATAAAAAATGTGCAATATTACTATAATTTAAACTCAATTATCAAAATATTTAAGAAATTTATAAGGATTTTCACTATATGTTTAAATTTTTTTTTATAATTTTATTTAGTTGAAACTAAAAACTTTTTGCTGAAAGTACTGTAAATAAAGTTAAAAGGTAGCTGAAATAGTATAGTAAAACCCATGAATAGTATTAAAAAGTGCAATGAGACCCATAAATAGTAGCAAAATAAGCTAAATAGTAAAAAAAACTAACTTTTTTAGCCAATACCAAACACACACTTGGTTTTTTGATAAAAAAAACTTGGTTTACTCCAATTATTCAAGGATTGGTTTTGGTTTGATGATTCTATAAACTAGAGTTTTGTTTATGATGGCCAATAGTGTTTAGCATCTTTTTGGGTGAGTGGGAAAAGGTTTTCTAAGCCTAAATTCGTTGATTGAGTGTAGCTTTTCAAAATTAAGAATGTATACTAGTAGTTGCAATCTTATTTCTCTATAGCAATCTCAAAATACTATCATGGATGGTGATAAAAGCATTTTTTTTTTAATGAAAAAAAAACAAATTTTTTTTTTCTAAATGTGGGTAGGAGTGTGCACCAAACCTGTCAATCCATTAAAACTAACCCAATCCAACCAAACTGGTTAGGTCAATTCTTAGGGATTGATGAGTTAGGTTGGGTTGTCAAAATATTTTTTGCTACTGATTGGGTCGAGTTTGGGTGAGATTCATAAATTTTCCTAACCCAACTTGACTCACCTGTATTTAATATATATTTAAAGCATATATTATATGTTTTTGTTAATATAAATTTATATTATAAATTTACCGCTCTTCCTAATATTCCCTCCGTCCCAAATTGTTTGGTCTGTATTTTATTTTGGAATGTCCCAAAAAAGGTCCTCTTTTGAAAAGTAAAACCTTATTGTTTTATTAACATCTCCATTATATCCCTATAGAATTTATCAATACTTGTATTAAAATTTTATTTGAAGATAAAAATTAAATTTGGATGAGGGTTGACTACTATAGGATTTAAATTTGAAGATAAGTTTGTAATTTATGGCCAAAAAATTTATAATTGTATGAGTAGCACACCAATAAAGTTTGTTATCTACAATAACTTTGAAAATTGAACATTGGAAATTTTTTTTTTATGCATAGTTGTTTAAATTTTTGATAAATTTGTTTAAGGGTAATTTAGGAAACTTCAAACTAAAAAAAAAAAAGAAAAAAAAAAAAAGATAAGACATTTAATGATGTTTCCCTAAATAGTTGAGTTTTTTAAGTATGTTAAACAATTTGGGATGGAAGGAGTATAAAACAAAAACTCTCAACCCATTTTCTCATTTCAACTCTCAATCTCTCAATTCACTCTCTCAACCCTACTTAGAATTTATGTATGGTGGTGCTACTACTTAGAATTTTTAGGAGATGGCATGAGGCAACAAACAATTGTAAAACTACCATATATTCTATTTTGTTTCTCAACTGACTTGGGATAAAATTATTTAATATTTTACTATTTAAAAATCATTTGGTTTAATAATTTGTTTCCAGTGCTATGCTTTGAATTTTTGGAAGATGGTAGGGCACTTGTAATATTGTTGGTTGTTATTGTTCTAATGCTTAGTTAATAAAAAAGAGTAAAAAAGAAAAACATATTCAACACTTAGGTCCAACTCGACTCATGTGGGTTGAGTTGGGTTAGACTCCTATGATGGTTTGAGTTCAATTGAGTTTTTTTACAACCCAATCATGGTGGGTTGGTTTGAAAAAATCCCAGTCTAATGAGACACATGCACACCCCTAATGGTTCAATCAAAGCTCTTCATTTTAATTGTTATCTCATCTCATAATTATACCCAAAAGTGATAAGATGATGATTAATATCATAAATATCATATTGATTGTCAAAGTACTTTTTCTTTTTCTTTTTTTCTTTTTTAATAACTCCATATGATAGGTTGAGTCATGTTGGTTTTTACTTTTTACAAATGTGATAAGTTGGGTTGGGTTGGGTTGGGTTGGAAATTTCTGAATCCAACAAGATTGAATTGGATTGAAAAAAATTAATAACTCCGTATGATAGGATGAGTCATATTGATTTTTTACATTTTACACTATGTGATAGGTTGGGTTCCGTCGAGAATTTCTCAATCCAAGAAAATTAAATTGGATTGAAAAAAATCACCCAATCCAACTCATGCACACCCTAACGACAAGGACATATACAAAAATTTTCCTCATTTATTTGATCTTTTACCTTTCACACAATTGCTCTTTTTTATGAGTGTCAAATAGTGGTGGCATGATACATTAACAGGGACTAGTGGATATATATATATATATATATATATATATATTTATTTATTTATTTTCATTTTCTTTTTTGAAGTGGTTGGTCAGGATAAGTTAGGGTACCATATTTTAAAATTAATGTCACATCCATAGCAGTAAAATTAAATTTTTAATCTTTTAACATCACAAAAAGTTAACAGTAATAATTTTATTTTAACTTTTATCACAATAAAATAATATTTTATTGGGGTAATTACACATAACCCACTTGTGGTTTGGGCTAAAATCACTTTGCCTACCCGTGGTTCAAAAAGTGTCACTTTGCCCACCTGAGGGATGTTTCCGTCAATCTCCGTAACCCACCTCAGTCCCAGCCGTTACAAAAACACCCCTTAACCCTAAAACACAACATAACGCGAATCAAAACACCCGAAACTCAGAAACCATTCGAGAGAGAGACTTGTGGTGATCCTTAAGAGCTGTACGTGTTCTTCGTGGTTTGGAGTGTCTGGAGGGGGAGAAAGCACAAGTTTCGTAGCATCGAAGCTAGGGGAGGAAGTTTCGGAGGTAGTTTCGGTAAAAAAAATCAAAGTATTTGTGTCTGTTCTCGATTTAGGGTTTCAGATTTTGTTCAAGTGCCAACTGATTGTGTGAAACTCTAAATTTGGGCTTCCCAGGCTTTCTGTTTTGTTGATATGTCTTCCTCAAGTGGTAATTTCTCGGGTTCATGTGGGCATATGTGCAATGAGCAGACTTGTGTTTTGAGAACAAGTTTGAGTTTGTACAATTTTGGGAGGAGGTTCTTGGGTTGTAGTCGTTATAAGGTTGGTCCTAAGTGTCCTTTCTTTGTTTGGCTTGATAACCCAACCTGTCCTCGTGGGAATGAAACTGCACCTTTGGCTCTGGAGAGGATGTCTAGGCTTCAGAGTGCTCTCCAACTTGCCAATGAGAGGGAAAGGACAGCTCTGGAAACGGCAGAAGAATCTAGGCAAATGGCAGAAAAGGCTCTTGAAGAGGAAGCCAAAGCCAAGGAGAGGGAGAGAAAGGCTCGAGCTGCCTGTGCAAAAGCTAAGGAAAAGGCCATGTTTGCTGAAGAGAAGCAGAGAATGTGGAAGTTTGCATGCATTTTGTCATGGATCTTTTTTTTGTTGTTGTTATGTTGTTGTTGTGTATTGGCTCAATTGAGTTCTCTAGAGTGAAGAGACCTAGGTTGTTGCCCTGAAGTAGTTAATTGGTTAGTAGAGATAGTTATGGCAATGGTGTTAATGAATTTTCATTGTAATAGCACTAGCCCACTGATGTAATGTTTTGATGCGTCAATGAACAAAGAATTGGTCAATTATTGAGTTAATGAATTTTCATAACAACCATTCAATGAAAAATGTATTGGTCATGCCATTAGTCTCTGGGCATATAATGAAAGAAGAATTGGTCAATTATCAATGACTTGCGCATACCATAACAACCATTCCAAAATAACATTCATACACTCTGTATTGAAAAAATCTACTTGGACACAATCTGTATTAGCAAGAAATAAACTTCCATATAATCTGGTTTGGACAAATAATGTTCCATATAGTTACCTGCACATACCATAACAACCATTTCACAATAACAGCAATAATAAAACTGTAGCAGCAATATCTACTTGGACACAATCTGTAGCAGCAATAATAAAACTTCCATATAAATCTAGTTTGGACAAATTATGTTCCATACACTGTATTGAAAATATCTACTTGAACACAATCTGAGGTAGCAATAAAACTTCCATATAAACTGTTTTGGACAAAGAATGTTCCATACAAACTAAGGTTGAATAAATACAAACTGGAGTGTATAATAACAACCTGGAGTGTATTGTATTGTATTGTAACTTCTAGTAATTACAAAAAAGCACATTCCATCACCAGCTACACATCCCAGTCATGACAAAAAGCCAGTCTTCACATTCCAAGGTCAGCATATACAAACTAATTGATAATTACAAAAAGCCAGTCTTCACAAAAAACACTAGCTGTAGGCCCACATGTTCCCACTAGCTTTACTCCCAATGCTGGCATGCGTACCCACTTGCTTCATTTCTTGCCTTTACTTTTTCCACCCACTAAAGTCATTTTTGGTGGCCTTTGTGCAGCAAGCTGTCCTCTGCTCCTCACACCACTAGTGCTCCTATATGCAGGTGAAGGCTACAAAACAAAGAATAGATCCACTTGTTAAAAAATATCCCAGTCTACACAACCATTTAGGAAAGAGGTAACTCAACTAAGTTACCTGTGAAGAACTTGGTAGGGTATCCCAGATCTCTCTAGGTGTGTGAAGCTCTGGCTGTGAGGAAGAGAACCATCCTGCTCTTGTGTGAGATGGCCTAGCTTGATTTCCTTGCTGTGAAGCTTGATTTCCTTGCTGTGAGGATGAAGGCTGAGTGGCAGACCTCATGTTGTAAGGCTGGGCAGGCTGCTGGGATGGTGGCTGGGGTGCATCCTGAGGTGCAGATCCAGATCTAGTTCTAGGTGCAGGCACCCCTCCCCTTGCTTACAACAAAACCCAGTTTCAGTACAGTACAGTAATACCTTTGTAAGTTTAAAAACAAGTTTTTTTTGTTTGCCATTTAAATCAAAATTACTTACAGCTTTTTCTCTTTCAAGCCTCTATCTCCTCTGCCATGGTGTTTCCCCAATGATGTCAGCCTTGCACCCTCTTGAGTTATACCCTTCCTTTTTGCATTTCCCACACCTTACAGGTCTGTTCATCCTACTTGCTTTGTAAGGGTTCCTAGGCTCATCAGCAGCCTTCTTTCTTTGCTTGGGTGGCCTGCCTGGTGGTTTGTATATGTGAGGTGCTACGGGAGCAGGCTGTCCAGTCTCAGCCCATTCTGACTGCCCAGGCATGGGAGGAAGTAACTCCTTGTATATCTCCATGTAAGCTTCTTTGTGGTAGCATGGGTGGGTATAGGTTTCTGGTGTCTCAAGGTTTGTATAAATGGTTGTTATGGCATGTTTGCATGGAATGCCATTTAAATCCCAATACCTACAGCTGCATGTCTTCTTCACAAGATCAACTACATGCCTCTCATATTGACTAGCTACCTCATAAAGGAAACTACCAGCTGGGGTAGCACTAAATGGCTTGCTTTCAACCTTCAATTTCTCCAACTTAGCTTGTATGCTTGGACACAACTTTCCAGCATACCTCTGTATCCCTTCCCTCTTTGTGTACAACCTAGTCATAAGTCTAACCCTAATCCACTCCAACATTGCCAAGATAGGCTTGTCCCTAGACTTCAATATCATTGAGTTAAAAGACTCACTCAAGTTATTCACCAAATAATCTGTTAAGGCCCTAGAAGTGAAGTGTGACCTTGACCACTTTTCAGGTGCAATGTTTGCAAGATACTCATGTGCCTTTTCATCCAAATCCTTTATGTACTGCATGCACCTCTCAAACTCCCTCACTGTTGTGGCAGCAGCACACCTCCACAGTGCATCCTTCAGCTCCAATCCCTTGTGATCTACTTTGAAATTGTTGTAGATGTGTTTCACACAGTACCTATGCTCTACAGTAGGGAATAGTGTCTCTATTGCAGGTATAAGCCCCTGCAAATAACCAAACAAACAAACAAACAAAACATGTTAGTTCAGCAAACAAACAAAACATGTTAGTTCAAGTGTAACTGAAAAAACTTGCATACCTTTTGCCTATCAGAAATGAAGACCAATTGAAGCTCCTCTGGACTCCCTATATCATCAGCAAAAATTTCCAAAAACCATGTCCAAGACTCCTTGTTTTCTTGTTCCACCACAGCCATGGCTACTGGAAAAATGTTGTCATTTGCATCCAGGGCAGTCGCAGATAAGATTTGCCCTCCAAATCTGTGCTTTATGTGACAACCATTCAAACCTATAAATGGCCTGCATCCACCTAAAAATCCTACCTTCTGAGCATTGAACCTAACATACATCCTCTTAAATTTTGGCTGGGAAGTCTCATCAGCCATTTCTGTCTGTAGTATAACCCTACTCCCCTTGTCTACAGTGTTTATCATTTGTGCATAGTCCCTAAGGACACCATACTGCAGTTGCTCATCTCCATTGATCAAATCCTTTGCCTTTCTCTTTGACCTATACACTTGGTTTAAACTTAGGTCAACAGATAAATTTTGCATCACATGGTTGTATACCCCAGTCACCTCCCAATTTGGATTTTTGCCAAAATCCTCAATGAACCTGTTAGCAACATAAGCTGATGTTGCTTGGCTATTTTTAAAAGACTTGGGGCAAGTACAGTCAGCAGTCAAGGTCTTAATTTGAAATGTTAGCTCTCCACTTATTTGAGATGCATAACATCTCCACCCACACTCATTCTTACAGTGAACAGATATCTTGGTCCTCTCATTAAGCTTGAACTTGATGTCAATCGGTTTTTTAATTGCATACTCCCTCAAAGCAGCTCTGAACACCTTTGCATTAAGAAACTTCATCTCCTTCTTCAGTACAACATTTCTCATGTCACTCCTAGCATTAAACTCTGGCTGCTCAGGTACCTGCTCATCATCAGACCCATCCATGCTTACCAGGTCATCCTCAAGAGCTGGCTCAGCCCACTCAGGGTCTGCATGGGGTGCATTGCTTGATTCTGGGGCTGTATTGGGAGCATCACTTGAATTTGGGGCTGTATTGGGTGCATCACTTGATTTTGGAGCAGAATCTTGTGGAGCTGAGTTTGGAGCAGCAAATATGTCATCAGCAAAGTCATCTGATTCTAGGCCTTCATATAGCCAATCATCATCATCATCATCAACATTTTGTTCTTCAACCCTTGCACCAACCTCAGCATCCTCATCATCTTCTTCTTCTTCATCATAATCACTCTCCACATCTATTTCATCCCTCCCTCCATCACCACCTATACCACCTGCATCACCACCTACACCATCATCTGCCACTCCCCCTCCATCAGGATGCTCAACTGCCAGTGGCTCCACATCTATGTCAGTATAGATTACAATTTTGTCAGCTAGCCATGCCCTATGAAGGGTAGTCATGTTCACCACATCTGCATCTGTTTCTATGTCCCTTATATCATCCTCTACATTACCTTGAGGAAGTAAATACCTATATCTACTGTGTTCTTTGCGAAACTTGTGCTTTCTCCCCCTCCAGACACTCCAAACCACGAAGAACACGTACAGCTCTTGAGGATCACCACAGGTCTCTCTCTCGAACGGTTTCTGAGTTTTGGGTGTTTTGATTCGCGTTATATTGTGTTTTGGGGTTAAGGGGTGTTTTTGTAACGGCTGGGACTGAGGTGGGTTACGGAGATTGACAGAAACATTCCTCAGGTGGGCAAAGTGACACTTTTTGAACCACGGATAGACAAAGTAATTTTAGCCCAAACCACAGGTGGGTTATGTGTAATTACCCTTATTTTATTTAACCACTAAAACACATTCACAACCATCGTCAAAGTCATAGAAATTACTGCACAGCCACAACCTCGCCACTGTAACCAGTGCCCTATCAAAACCAGTGAAGAAGAACAAAAAAAAGAAAGCAGAAAATCAGACTGAAACTCAAACCTAAATCGAAACCCATGCCTGAAACACAAGAGAGAGGCCGAAACCCATGCCCGAAACAATAACCCAGCCCAAAACACAAACTCGAAATATAAGCATAGCCTGAAACTTAGCCCGAAATTCACGCCGAAACACAAGCACAAACGCTGAAGACAGAGAAGAGAGGCCGAGATGGGTCAGCGTGGATCGGTGGCCAAGCGTGGGTCGGCGACGATGGGCTGTGGTGGCTGGGCTCGTGCAGATTGGCGATGGGTCTGTGGAGGAAGAAAGAAGCAGATGGAGAGGTAGTGAGGAGAGACATGGAAAGAGGAAAATGAAATGCAAAAGAAAGAATAAAAAATAAGAAAAGTATTGTTAACGCAAAATAAATTTTTTTTTTTTAATCTTTCAGCTATAGTGCACAGATATTTTTAGCGGTGAACTGTATCCTACTGTTGCAAGATACATTTTGAGTTTTAATAGTGCTAAAAATAGCTATATAGATATTTAGCACCACTATTGCTAGTGCTATTAACAATCTTTCTCTTGGCTCCTAACTAAAGGCATTCCCTGAGCCTTAACTTATGTTAATATTGTTTTATTTAGAGATTTCCTTTCTGTCAATGATGTCTTCAATCAATTTATTTATTTTTATAATTTTATTAGTAAGTACATAGGCACTGCTCAAAGGGCATCTCTCCTCCATATGGGAATAAGGTGGAGGTAAGATCATGGTTTCTTCAAATGAATTATACTATTCCTTTATAAAAGCCCACCTGAACAACTTTCCATCATATTGCCAGTGTCTAACTCAACACCCTCTGCTTTGGTCATTGATTATGATGCTTGTGTTTAGCTGTTAATATGGACCCATTTCTTCTCTAATCTCTATACATAAGTAATGCTTCAGGCTTTTCTATGAGAGGCTTCTGAAAGAGGACATCGAATTCTCAAAAAATTTTGATCATATGTAAGTTTTGCATCATGCTATCCTTATTTATTGACCTGAAGGAAAACTTACTTCAACCAAAAATTGGAACTTCCTAGTTTCTGAGGTGCAGCAGGTTAACAAGAGTCGATAGTGGATAATATGTGTAGTGAGTTATTACCTTCAATTCGAGGATATTTATAGGTTTTCCTTTTGCCTTTTGGACTAGCCTGCAAAAGTGTAAGAGAGGAGTAAGCCTTATAATTTCCTCAGCACCTTGCATTTTTATTCATGGTTCACCTTGTAATTCGTACAATCTGTTATCTAACATTTTAATTGCGTGTGAAAAAGTGGCTTAGAAATAGTCATTAAATATCAGTTCTTCAAAGCTCAACTAATGCAGATGATATGTTCTTGTTTCTGTATACTAAACATTCATCACCTAAACAAAGAACATCATAAATACTACGGATAATGTTCTCTTCTTGTCTGTTGATGCTGATACAGAGACTTTGTGTTGACATCTTTAACAGAATCTAAATCCTATTGTGAATTTCTTGCTTCTTTCTACAAATTGATGAGGAAGTTGGATAGAAGCACAATCCTGCATACTTCAACATAAAAATTGCCATTTCCTATTTACCAGGAGAGCAGTCCAGACTCATCCATGTAACATATTCATGAAAAATGGTTTAGCACTTTTCAAGATTCAGACTCCATTATCATTGTTATGTTTATCCGGTCTTATTACCCATAGTTTTAGTTTCTATTAGAATTATTAGTACAATTAACCTTATCCAGTAAAGTTTTTCAAAAAACTAAGATACATATATACGCGGCTGACTTTGATTAGTTGTTGAGGCCAACCCTAAAATTTTTGGACCAAGTTTAGTTGGAATTGAAAGGCACTAACTAGCCCCTTATGTTTATGATACTTCATGTTATTAATAAAAAGTAGGGCCTTCCGAATTTCTGGGGCTACAGCTGGCTAGGAATCATTTTCGTTGGGAGGAATGGCAAAGGATTGTATCAAAACATCTACTTGCGTTTGAATATGTGATATACTTGATGTTTATGCAAATTAATACAATGGATCCCTCCACAATAAAGGTTCCTTTTTTTCCTTCCTTGACTCTGATTGTAAACAATATACATGACTCTAAACACAGTCACAAACACAATAGCATTAAAGAATACATTTGACAGAAAGGAATACATGTGATTTGTGATTAATCAGTTGAGGAACTATAGTGGTTTTGTGGCTCTGTGTTGCTTGTAGGCTGTAGCTACAAAAACATGCTCAAATCAAGCACCAAGATAAAGAAATTATTGCCAAAGAACCATAACA
Organism: Lithocarpus polystachyus; assembly: GCA_033629205.1. Taxonomy (NCBI): domain Eukaryota; kingdom Viridiplantae; phylum Streptophyta; class Magnoliopsida; order Fagales; family Fagaceae; genus Lithocarpus; species Lithocarpus polystachyus. The sequence continues at coordinate 85,488,006 of CM066164.1, forward strand.
CCAACATGAATAATGATTTTTAATTGGCTAAAAGTAATTAACTAATATAAGTAGGTGGGGTAGTGAAACTCCATTAAATTAAAAAAATACTGCCTCTCTAGATATACAAAAAGGAAAAATCTAAAAAAAAGAGATCAGGTTCTTCTACCCTGATAGCAGTCATATCACTACTCAAAAAGGAATCAAATTCCCCAGCAACAGCCCAGCTCTTTTTTTTTTTTTTTTTTTTTTTTTTTTTTTTTTTTTTTCACATAGGAGGAAGACAACAGAAAAAAGGAAAATTTAAAAAAATTCCTTAGTGGGAATTGCCTAGGCTCTAGCATGGTCACATCCTCTCCACGTCTTTTTTTGAACTAGGTGTAGTATTATCAGGTCCACAGCAACACTGACCAAAGGGTCAGGCCCAGAGAGAAGAACATGTTAGTGCCTCTAGTGATGAGAGGTAGAGTAGCACTTGAGTCATTGATGCCAGTAGAGCCACTTCCTGTGGGGCTGATTCTTGAGCCGAATACTAAAGGAGTTGTGGTGCTTGTGGTTGGAGTTGTAGCTGTTGTGGATGGAGTTGGAGTTGTAGTTGTGGTTGTTACTGTTTGGCTGAACCAAGAAAAACAACAATGTATATTAACCTCAAAACCATACTTAATTGTGATCAGATTAAATAATTAAAAAAAAAAAAAAAAAAACTAAACAAACCATTCATACTACCAAAGCACAAGCAATTTGTCCTGCAAGCTTAAGCCCTTGGGAAAGTATGAAATTTAATTAACTATTATTCTGGCACTTTTCGCTGCGATTGAGCCTTAACTTTCCCTTAATAAGTGAAACGCAACATGGGGAAGTTAAGAAAATATGTATGACACTCATTTAATCATCTAAAAATTATATATGACACTCAAAATATTCTATCATTTAGCATATATCATGCAGAAAATAGAAGTGAAGCTAAGATCTTGGGAGGAAGAGGACAAAAGATATTGTGAAATATCTACATCATGAAAGCTTACCAGCTGCAATTAAGAAGCAGGCTCAGGATTGTAATGATATCAATGTGAAGATATGAAGTCGTGCTGGATCACTTTTCTGAATCACTGTCCAGAAATTATTTAATCCACCTTGAAAAAGTTAGTCTAATACTAGCTAAATATCACAGAACAAAAGAGCAGGGAAGTAGGCTTTTCACAAGCAGAATTCATCAGTATGAAAAATCTATAACCAAAAGAAATAAAATTGTTCTTTGCGCACTTGTCCCAAAAAAAAAAAAAAAAAAAGTTCTTTGGGTTTTACTGACTCTTTCCGTTTACTAACCAAAACGGTGTCATTTTGGGTTTTTTTTTTTTTTTTTTTTTTTTTTTTTTTTTTTTTTTTCAATTTTGTAATTAAGAAAAACGAAAAACTAAAAAAAAAAAGGAACGCCGTCGTTCCCTGCTCCTTAGAACAAAACAAAAAATCACAATACGATTGGGCCTACCTGAGGAATTGAGGGAGAAAGAAAGGGGGAAGGAGAAAGAGATTGCGAGTCGGCGAGGGACCGTGAGATTGAGACCGAGATAGAGAGAGATATTGACACCGAGATAGAAAGAAGGAGATGGATTGCGATTTCTCAGTTACCAAACAGAGGCCTAATACTTGTTCTCATACTGATCTGTCGTACGGTGCCTGTTTCCTCTCTGATCTGCTAGTCTAGTCGTTTTTTTAGTTGTAAATTGTTTTTGCTATTTTAAAATTTAAAAAGCTTTTCTATTTTTATTTTTTGTGAACTATATTATTAGTTGCTTGTAGCTGTAGATCTGTGTTTCTGTGCTTGTGAGCTATATTTATTATTTGAATTTGTGTGCTGTGCTACTCTGAACTTTGGATTTTACACAGCGATCCATATCGTGATTTTTTGTTCTGTTTTCAGGGGCAGGGTCGTTCCCCTTAGCTGCCTTTTTTTTTTCTTTTTCAATAACAGTTTTTCATTTTTATTAATTGCGGTTTTTTTAAAAAAAAAACCCCAAAACGGTGTCGTTTTGGTGAGTAAACGGAGAGAGTTAACAGAAGCCTAGCAGAATACCAAGCTCCCAATGTTTTACAACAATGCTCAAATCATGGTACATCTAACTAGAATGGTAACTCTGGCAAGAGAACAACAAATTAGCAAAGGAAGATGAAAATTTATCTATTCCAAAGGACAAAATTAAAGGGAAGATGCAATTTCACATGTTCCCGCTAAACACCATTTCAACTGATGTGTCAAATGTAATGAAAAATTATCTTAAGGTGTAGACAGATAATAATTCTTATAGCCAAATGTAATGATGTTGATGTTTCTGCAGCCTTCATGCTAGAGTAGAATACATCAAACCTTATCACGAGAACTCAAGGGCATCTATTTTATTTGAACCTGAGTAATTTCAAGAGGGCAACAATACTAAGGCCAAGTGAAGTACAGACAATTAGAATGACAATTCTAGACCTTTGCATGTGATGAATTTGCAGAACTACTGCCAAGTGCTAACAAACCGATAGGCCAAAATTTTGATACACATATAATGCCAAAAGTAAAACACACCACCACCAATGAGATAATAAGGAAAATAAAATTTTTTTTTTTTTGGACAAGCTGCGGTATCTAGACGTCTTCGACTATCTGACAATTCTCTTGGATCTATGCAATCTCTCATCCCACACACATTAGATTATTACAAAAAGAAATCCATTGGAGGTGGCCCAAAAATCCTAGCAAAGGGAAAATGAATTCAAGTGCACCAGGCTGTGCGTTTAACTTATGAGAGAGGAAGAGAAAAGCAGGATAAGCTTCTAACTGCTTGTTTACATTATTTTGTTCTAAAATTTGAAGTATATTGCATCCACCTGTATTTTTCAAAGATGATACCAACATAGCCACATAATATTGTAACTAAGAACTCATTTTCCACCTTGTAATTACGAGGAAGAGGATACTATTTGGTCAAAAGGACATTATCTTCTTTTTAACTATGCAACTTGGACTTAAATCAATAATCTCTTGAGTGTGACCGATCAGATGTTGATCTTCGTCTGTTTAAAAAAATCATATGTGACTTTTTTTTGCTAAATAAAATTTTCGGGGGAGATAACACCTTTGGAGAGACTCCAATAGAGATCAATAAAACATATAAGGACACCACTCAACTCAAAAGCTTAAGCTTATAGGTTTATCTCAATTATGTTGTATTAACCACTTATTCTTGTTATTAGTATCCCATTTGGGACTTCACTACTTAGCTAACCACCACCACCCACATGTATATTCCAACACATATGCCACTTGATAAATACATTATATGCAACACATTCAATGATAATCAAAGGTATACAACATAACACTTTTTCCAGAATAGTTTTAAAAACTTCTTACCATTAAAAGATTTTGAATTTAGCAGCAAATCAAATGACTGATTTCCTTCATTAATTTTGATTTTCCTGTACATTAATGTCCTTTCAAATTGATTGGTACCCAATCATATAAATGAGCCAGGTAATTTAGAGAGAGAGAGAGAGAGAGAGAGAGAGAGAGAGAGAAGGATATGACAAAGACACTGAAAGATATAAACGAAACAATAGAACTAAAGGAAGAAGACATATCTTGGCGTACCTTGGCATATTTCTTTGAAGTACAATCAGGAGGTTTTCATTTTCTTCCACGGTGATGGATTGAAATCAGCTCTTCATTTACAAAGGCTGGGCAATTGAAGACAAACGCATATCTATCATGGTTCCCTGACATTCATTCACGGTTGCTTAGGATGGTGTTGGTTGGATAACATTGGTGTAGCATTTCTGGTCCATCAATAAGCATATCTACACTCATAATTTTGGTATTCCCCTGTAATCTCAAGTGATCTCACGTAAGAGTCATACTCTTTGTTAAGACGATGAGCTAGGCTGGTCAATGCTGATATATATGTCCAGGAGCGAACCCTTCCACTTGCGCATAACAAGATCTTCCCTTGTTGATCTCACATAAGAGCCGTACTCTTTGTTAAGACGATGGACTAGCTGGTTTATACTGGCTTTAGTGTTTGAAACCATAGCTTCCTCTCGTGCCTCCCAGAGGACTTTTATCACCAATACTACATACGAAATGAATTCAACTATGGTGACTCCTTTTGCTAGTAACTCACTTGGGGGATCAATTATACGTTCAACGAATTCCATAACAGATTGAGCTTGGATCATTTCAACTCTAAAACCCCATTGACCACCATACCACAGTCCTTTGGCAAAGGGGCAGCTTTGAAATAGATGTAAAACAGAATCTTCTGCTATTTCACAAAGAGGGCAATAAGCATCTTGGTATTTGGAGCTTTTGACCAGATTCTTCTTAAAGGGGAGGGTCCCTGTAGCCAAAGACAATTCTAGTCTTTCCCAAATGCTTGTGCAGAACATGGAATTATGGGGAGAACATATACATGGTACATGGACTCCACACCTTTCAATTGTAACTTCTACTAGTTTAGGATCATAATTTGAAATTTTACATTGAAGCTTAATATCATTACATAAAAATTCAATATCTTCTATAAAGAATGACCAATCTGGAAGCTCTTCAAAGTAAAACCACATAAATGATGATGATGGATCCAAAAGAAATTGCCGACATGTGAGCCTTTTTTTACAACCATTGACAAAAGCATATATAGAACAAGTAAAATTCTCAAATCTTTTTGGCTTATTAACCTTGAGTTCCACTTTTAAAGCAACACAGAGAGCAAATGCTGAAGATTTGAAGGGATTACAAATAGAGAATGATATGGAACTTCCAACACTTTGATGGTTGAACCACTTTGGAATCGTAGTTCCTGGAAGTACAAGTTCATATGAATATCTATCATCTATTGGAAATTTAGACGCAAGGTCCATTTCAAATTCAGATGCAGGGTCCATTTCAAACTCAGATGTAGAACCTATTTTAGATGTATCATAGTCCATTTCAGATAAAGAGTCCGGATTTGATGGTCCCATTCCACATGCTATATTTTGGGGAAGCCCTACCATGTCTCCAAACTGCTTGCAATTAGAGAAAAAAAAAAAATTGCAGATTAGCAAAACTAGTTATATATTTGGGAAAGTTAACCAAAATTGTTTCTTTTAATATAACTTTAAGTGAGACCTGACTTAATAGTCTTCTTCTTGATTGTGAATCCAAAGAATAGCAGTTTCTTGCATCTACATATTTGATACTTGGTGGAAGTCTTGGAATTTCTTGAAGCTTCCAGCAGCCTTGAATGTTGAGGTCCCCTAATCGAGGAAATCTGCTTACAATTTCAGGAAGGGTGGTAGTATTGCTGTTACAGAAATATAATTTGTCTAATTTGGGAAGGCAACCAGGAGTGTCCAAAGTCTTTGGAAAATTTTCCCAATTAATCATATAAAGATGCTTAAGATTTTGTAATTTAGAAAAGCTACTTGGAAGATCTGTGTGGTTTTTAGAACTTATGCTTAATGATAAGAGGCCAGTGAGATGTCCTATGGATGAAGGCAGTACTAATATCTCCGTTCCATGGTGAATGCTGGGGAAGTTCTCAAGACTTTCACAGCCATAGAGAAGAAACTGTTTAAGAGATTTCAATGGAAGGCTTCTTGGAATAATTTTAAGATTTATGCAACCGTGGAGGTTCCATAATTCAAGCTTTTCAAGGAGTCCAACAGACTGATGAACCTCAACTAAATTTTCACATCCCGACATATCCAATTCCTTTATGTTTGGGGCGATCACAGATAAGTCAGGTAATATCATAATGTTTTTGCATTCTCGGAAACTCATATATTTCAAACTCTTGAACCGGTACCTCTGTAGAAGAAGAAGAAAAAAAAAATTGAAATCTATTAAGCTTCAACAAACAGTAAAATACAGCTTAACGAAACAATAATAATTTATATATGCAAATGATCATACCTTGAAATGCTCATCCAATTGAATGTGACTTCCTTGCATTCTGAGTGCAACAAGATTTTGAAGGAAAAAATTGGATGGAAAGGAAGTTAATGAAAATCCATACCACTCAAACAACCTTAACTCATGGGAAAGAAATTCAGGGACTTCACAAATTCCATTACGAATTTTCAGATATATGAGATTTTTCATCTTTTCAAAATCTAATTGCATGTTTCTTTCCTCTGGCAAGTCCACTGCTATACCTCGAATTGCATTCAATCCCTAATTGGACAAATTATTAAGTAAAAAACATTATGCAAAATAAACAGCCAAAAAAGCAACAGGTTGTTAAATTTTAAATAAAAGCCACACTAATATAGTGATATATTCTTAAACATTAAAAATACAAAATAAAAGAAAAAGAAAGAAAAACTTACCTTATTTTCAATAAGTACTTGAGGAGCATCATTGTAACACAAAAGCCTGCTTCGTTCAAATTTTTGTCCCATTTGCTGTATCAAGTCATGCATCCATAGTTTGCCATCTCTACTAACAGCTATGAGACACTTATCACTAAGTCTTTTAATATCATAATGTGGTTCATAGCAATAGATACTGGTTAGTATATCTACAGCAAAATCCTTCTCTTCTCCTTTAAGGAAACATGCAATATCAAGGAAAATATCTTGTTGAGGTTGTTCCAATCCATCATAGCTGATTTTGAGTACTTCTTGTATATCTCCATTAGGAAACCTTTTATATTTTTTTAATGCACTTTTCCATTCATCATTAGTTTTTCCATACAAAGCTGCACCAATGATTTTTAGAGCTAATGGAAGACCTTTGGCATAATGTATAAATTGGTTGACAAGTTCCAAAGAATCTTCATCAGATCTATTTCTTCCAAAGGCATGTTGACAAAAGAGGTCATGAGATTCGTGTACATTTAATGCCTCAACCTTGTAGTACCTTACACAACAATATTTTTGAAGAGTATCTAGCAAGTGTTTGTCTCTCGTTGTTATAATAATTCTACTTTCAGAAGCAAATTGATTATAATTTTCAAAAAAAAAATCTATCTTTTCTAGTTTTTCCACATCATCAAGAACTACAAGAATCCTTTTATGATACAGCCTCTCAATTGTCATATTGTTTTCTCTAGATGTACTCCCAACCATCAAATTTCGATACCCTAAGATCTCATTACAAAGTGTCTCTTGTAGTTGGATTATGGCATCATTTCTTTTTGATTTTTCTCTAACATTCTCTAGACAACTGCTTCCATCAAAACGATGACGAATTTTGTCAAATACGGCTTTTGCAATTGTTGTCTTACCCACTCCGGGAAGGCCATAGATCCCTACGATACAAAAAAAATCTGACTGAAGATCTAAGCACTGATTTATGACGTCAATTACACGAGAATCTATTCCAACTAGATATTTTGTAGTAGAAATTTTCGTGCAATCTAATTTAACACTTAAGATTTCTTCAGAGATATCTTGGATAATTTTGAATTCAGAGGGGCCGCAGCTGCCAATCACATAGCATTAAAAATACGTAACGAGTTAGACAAGAAAAAAGAAATACATTATACGTGAACAAGGACTAAATTCTTTACAGGTATGTGATCAAAATAGAAATATCTTTATTATATATTCTTCCGTCTGTATCATTGACCTTTGTAGCATTACCGGAATGTGGTCAAAATAGAATACTTTCATAATTTGGTAATAATATATATATATATATATATATATATATATACACGCACGCGCGCGCGTAAAGAACTATGAATAAACAATTAGTGATAATTTTTTTTGGGTCCTCTTAGCAGATGCCCTTTGGGCATTTGTTAATAGACCATTTTAGGTAAGAGCGACTCCACATTGGGTCCAAGGTGGTCATAGGACCACCTTGACCTGAATAGTTTTTTATTATTATTATATATAAATTAAAAGAAAATAATGATTTTTTTATTCTTAAAAAAAATTTGTGACCACCCTAAATTCTTTTAGGCCCAACATAATTAAAGTTTGGACAAAATTTCACAACAAACTTGGTTGTAGACTAAGGTTACACTCCACTTAGTATATTTTTTGTTGGATGTGAATTTTGACAAATCCACCTTTGAATTATATTTTCTTCTTATATTCTCCATTTTTGTAAAATTTTAAAAAGATCAATAACTATGCCATAATCAAATGTTAAAATTTTGAGTTTTTGTAGTCTAAAATTATACATAAAAAAATAAGTTTATAGATCGAATAGTAAATAATATCCGATTGACATGAAATTTAATATGTTTTTTTAAGAATATAAAGAATATACAATTCAATGGTTAGATTTTCAAAATATGTAACCATGTTAATTATTTTGGTGATAGTTGTCCTTAGGCTACAACTAAAGTTTGTAACCAAACATTTTCCATAAATTTTGGTCATCTTAACAATATATTAGGTCCTTACAAACAAAAAGAAAAGGCCAAGAAAAATTTTATTTAACTAAAATTTTGAAAGAGATGTAACTTGAAGCATTAATAATGAAACTATTATACAACTTCAAAATAAGAAATTTTTTGTAGAAGAAAATTATAAGATTTTATGTATTTTCATATTTTTTGGAAAACATATGAAGTTTTCTTTTTGTTAAATTTTGTATAATTTAAGTTTCTTAATGACTACTTGGAAATTATTCTTGCAGCCGTCATTGATTTTAAAAAAGTTTTTATACTACTTTTATGAAAAATATAAAAAACTGTCAAAAAAATCAATTCATTTTTTCTTTTACTTAAAAAGTTTCTAAAAATAACTCCTAAATTTTCTCATTATTCTTAATACTAAATTTGGGGGGGATACCAAACAATTAAAAATCATAAAAGTCAAAGAGTAGTCATTATACATACTCGCCCTTGTAGTGATGACCAATAAAGTTGCTTGCCTTAGTTAGAGCCTTCCTCCATTTTTGCACCTTCTTCATATTATCCTGGAATTTTTTTTCACGTTCTTCTAAATGTTCTCCAAACTTTCCCTTTTGATGGCTTACTTCCGTTGGATCTACCTTATAAAAAACTGGTATCACTTTAACCATTTGGCCATTCTTCTTACACTTAATAATCTTGACAAGTTCCTCTAAACACCAGTTGGAAGAAGCATAGTTTTCAGAAAATACAATTATCGAAATTATTGAACTTCCAATGGCTTTGATAAGTTCAATAGAAATTTCTTCTCCCCTAAGAATCTCATTATCCATGAAGGTCTTAATCGTCCTCATTTCCAAAATGCCTTTCAAAGTGCTTGCAAATCCCATACGGGAATCTTCCCCTCTAAAACTCAAGAATGCATCATATTCGTATGTGTTGCTGAGAATAACCATTTTAACAGTTGAGAAGATCTAAGAAGAACAATAAAAACAAAGATTTGTTAAACCAGATAAAGCAAAGTGAATGAAAAATTAAAAATAGGAAATGTGTACCACCGCGCACCCTTGGCGATTTGGCTACTTTACAAGTATAAGTAGTTATGAGGTATGGGGGCAATGATCGGGGTTCAAGTCTCTAAGAAGGAGCTCTACACACATATACACTTAGATTAGATTAGAGTAAAATTTCTATTTTGTATAAAAATAAAATGGGTAAAATACTATTTTGATTTCTAAATTTTATCAAAAGTTTGTTTTTCATCCCTAAATTTTAAAAAGTTCGTTTTTCATCCTTAAACTATTGAAAAGTTCAAATTCCATCCCTAAACTATTGAAAATATTTTATTTATATCTTTAAACTTTACTAAAAGCTTGTTTTTCTTCTTTAAACTATTGAAAAAAAAAGTTCTTTTTTCATCCTTATTTTTGTCTCTAAACTTTTGAAAAAACTCTTTAAAAAGTTTAGAGATGACAAAAAAAAAAAACTTTTTAAAATTTAGGAACGAAAAACAAACTTTTTTTAAAATTTAAGAACCAAAATAGTATTTTACCCAAATAAAATATAATAATAAGAGATGTGTTATTCCATATGACTCCATTTACGACAATAATAACAAACAAAGCATCGGCAGTGGCGGCTCAACATAATTCAAGTGGGCCTTATATATGTAAATATTAATTAAATAAATTTATTTAATACTAATCATTAATTAAATCAAAGTTAATCTGATAAATTAAATGCATAATTTAATGAATGAATAATACCAATTTAACTAATGTTAATTTTATATGAAGAATTGAATATCATAACTTCTTCCAAAAAAAAAAAAAAAAAAAAAGAATATCATAGAAGAACCATAAATTTTAATAAAAAAACAAACTAAAAATATATTGTGATTAAAAAAAAAAACTTTATATTGGATATATAACAATGCATAGTTAAGTGAAGTAGTAAGACATTATTTGGAGGGTGTGTTCTTAGCATATAAGTTTACAGTTTCTTAAAAAAAAAAAAAAAGCATATAAGTTTACAAAAATTAAAGTCACAAATTATTAGGGTAGATTAATTGATTTAACTGAAAAGTTTAATTTTTATTCATAGACCCTTATCATATTTCTCTCAAGTCTCATCCTCAAAGTTTTTTTTTATTAAAAAAAAAAAAAAAGTAAGCCGGAAGACGATGGAGTCAAGGTCAACTATGCCAAACCTCACAAAAGATTTCAAACTCTCCTATAAATTAGAACATAGATCTATAAATAAAAATGAGAAAGAGAGAAAGGGTTCGAACCACAACCTGACAACGGCGGCGCGTCTACCAAGCCACTATCACTCTCAGCTCTCCGGCAAGCTGGTTTCGGCCGAAGCAAAGCTCTTCACCAAAAAAAAAAAAAAAAAAAAGAAAGGATGAAAGAAACCAC